>JASFAX010000040.1:5130000-5834656 GCA_030737875.1 Allium sativum
CGATATTCCGCCTCGGTGCTTGATCGGGCTACAACCCGTTGTTTCCGAGATGTCCAACTGATTAGATTAGTACCATGGAAAACAGCAAATCCATACTGAGAACGACTATCATCAGAGTCTGACATCCATCCTGCATCAAAATATGCTAGAAGTGATGTTGCTTTGGTAGGCTGAAAGTGCAGATGGTGAGTAATAGTTCCTTTGAGATAGCGTAATATTCGTTTCAAGGCTTGCCAATGCGATGTTGTCGGAGCATGCATATATTGACATACCCAATTGACGGAATAAGTGATGTCGGGGCGGGTTATGGTTGCATATTGAAGAGAACCTACAACCTGTCGGTAAAGCTTAGGATCAGAGAATGCTTCACCTGCTAGTTCAAGCTTGGAGGATGGATCTGCCGGGGTAGAAATGGGTTTAGCATCCTGCATTTTGCAATGAACTAGAATATCATTGATGTAGGCCTCTTGAGAAAGTGTGATACCTACTTTGTCTTGCTGAATTTTGATGCCAAGAAAGAAATTTAGAGCACCAAGATCTTTGAGAGCAAAACACTGATGGAGATTTTGGATGAACTGTTGAACCAAAAAAGGGCTGCTACCCGTGATAATTAAATCGTCAACATACACTAGCACATAGATAGTAGCTGAAGGAGTGACACTCACAAATAAGGAAGTATCAGACTGACAAGCTCTAAACCCATGCGAGACAAGATAAGTTTTCAGCTTAGTGAACCATGCTCTAGGCGCTTGCTTAAGCCTATATAAGGCTTTGTGTAGCTTGCATACATGGTTGGGTAGAGAAGGGTTTTCGAAACCACGTGGCTGGACCATGTAAACTACTTCCGACAGACCACCGTTTAAGAAGGCATTGTCAATGTCTAATAGACGAACCAACCAACCACGAGAGAGCGCAATGGACAACACCAAATGGATTGTTGTAGGCTTAATTACAGGATTGAAGGTCTCAAAAAAATCAAGATCGGCCTCTTGACTAAATCCTTGCGCCACCAAGCGAGCTTTGTAACGCTCTATCGATCCATCATACCGTCTTTTAATCCTAAAAATCCATTTAGAACCCACAACATTAGCATTACAAGGAGGAATAACAAGTGACCAATTTCTATTTCTCATAAGTGCATCAAATTCCGCTTTCATTGCGGTTTGCCAACATGGGATACGAAGGGCTTGAGAAACGGTGCGGGGTTCTGTTTGTTGGTCAATGGAGATGGAGGATAAAAAAGCTTTCGGTTTGAGGGAGTTTGTGGCGGCTCGAGTAATCATGGAGTGCTGGTTATTTTCTGGTGGACGGTAATGACGAGGATATGATTGTTTGTCTTGTGAGCTGAGAGTGGGACGTTGATAAGGTGGATTTGGAGATAAGAATATCGGGGATGAAGTATGTTGAGGAGTGTGAGTATGAGCAGTTTGTATGGGAGGTTGTGGAGAATTAGGAGGTGGTGATGGTGTATGTTGAGGAATGGGAGTGTGAGCAGTTTGTATTGGAGGTTGTATGGGAGGCGGTGATGGTGTAGTGTCGATTGAGGTGATATGATCAAGAAGGCTGGTGTTGACAGATTCCTGAGCTGGCCTACATAATGGAGGTACTATGCACTGTGAATCACAGGCATATAGGAAGATTGATTCATTGAAAACCACATATCGAGACACATACAATCGAGACGTAGGCTTGTGATAGCATAGATATCCTTTGTGAGATGTACTATAACCAAGAAAGGTACATGGCAATGATCTAAAATCCATTGTAGTAGAGTTATACGGGCGAAGGAAAGGATAGCATAGACATCTGAATGTTTTGAGGAAGGTGTAACCGGGATTTTTATGATAGAGAATGGTGTATGGTGATATGTAGGCAAGTAGTGGTGTGATGGTTCTGTTATGTAAGTATGTAGCAGCTTTGAAAGCATGTTCCCAAAATTGTTTTGGAAGGGAGGAGTGAGCTAAGAGTGCTAATCCCTTTTCAACGATGATGCAATTCCGTCGCTCAACGACACCGTTTTGTTCGAGTGTATATGGACATGAGATACGATGTTCAATTCCACATGTTTTTAGAAAAGCGGATACATTACGATACTCACCCCCTTCCCAATCTGTTTGAAGTCATTTAATGTCACACTGAAATTGTGTTTTGATCATCGAACGAAATTGGATATATGTAGATAGAACTTGTGATTTGTGAGAAAGAAAATATATCCAAACGTATTTAGAACAATCATCAATAAAAAGAACAAAATAACGATTTCCATTAATTGAAAATAAGGGAGACGGACCCCAAACATCAGAATACACCAAATCAAAAGGTTTAGCAGATGGAACATGAGAATTTAAAAGAGGCAATCTATGCCTTTTTCCTAACTGACATGGCTCACACATTGTGGGAGGTTTATTTGATATGACAGGAAGATGGAAATCAGAAACAAGACGCCGCAGGAGATATTGATGAGGGTGTGCAAGCCTATTGTGACAACCAGCCAAGGAGACTCGAACACCAGTCAACGCCATCATCCGGTTATTAGGAGGTACTGACAACCTATAAAGACCATTATCTACTCGCCCTTGGAGGATGATTCTGCCCTGAAAATCCTTAACACAACAAAAATGAGGCCAAAACTCCATGTAAACATTGTTATCTTTAGTAAATTTGGATACAGATAGTAAACTTTTGGTTAAGGCAGGGACAACTATGGCAGTTGGCAAACGCAAATTAGGTAAAGAATGAGATGCAATATGAGAGATAGATAAGTGGTTACCGTTACCAACTTGAAGCTTGTCGTCACCATTGTAGTCATCAGAGATTGTCAATTTGCCCACATCAGGAGAGGCATGATCAGTTGCACCCGAATCGAAGTACCATGAAGGGTCCAAGGCAGATGGATTGTTGAAATTTGCAATGTTGGCCTGCCGATTTCGAGCTCTAGGATTGGGATGACGAGATGGATAATCTGCTTGATTACCTCGATGCCAACAATCAATGGCTTCGTGTCCTTGACGATTACATATCTGGCATTGAAGATGACGTCTTCGCTGATCACCACCATGGAAATTGGAGGAGAAAGAGCTTTGATATGCGTTATGTGGGGTAGAACGATTTGATTGGTGGGATGCAGTGTTGGCTAATGAAGGCACCGTGGGAGTAGGAAGAATAGCAGCAGCCTGGCAGATAGTTTCATGATCCAAGCGAGCCTCCTCCTGAAGCAGGAGTCCAACCAGATCATCGACAGAGGAATTTTCAGAATTAATCATGAAGATAGTGAAAAATGGAGCATAGGAAGAGTCCATGCCTGCAAGGATATGACTGATGAGATCTTCATCTGAAACCGGATGAAGATTCTCAGCAAGGGAATCAGCAATGGCGCGCTTCTTTTCGATATATTCGATCATAGGTAACGCTCCTTTGGAAAGCGGCTGAATCTGAGTCTTCATGGCCATGCATGCGACGGGCCCTAGTTTACGCTTGGGAAGAGAGATCAAGAGCAAGCCACACCGTGTAAGAGGTGGAGCAGCGAGCAACAATGGACAGAGCTCACTCAGAGAGGGTTGATTTGATCCAAAGCAAGACAAAACGATCCCGTTTTTTCCAATCGAGAAATGTCGGATTTGGATTAGTGGACATAGCACCATCTGGAGTGGGAAGAAACTCGGGTGGGGAATCAGAAGATAAGACGAAGGATTCAAGATCGAAGGTCTCAAGGGCTGAAATGATTGTTGTACGCCACAGTGAATAATTTTCGCGGTCTAGTTTGATGCTAATAGGAGGAATCTGAAAATTGAGTTGAGAAGGGGTTACGGTAGCAGCTGCAAGGAGATTTTGATTTGTAGAATTATTGAGAGACATGGCAGCAATTATTTGTGAGTGTTTAGAAGAGCTCTGATACCATGTAGAGAAGAAGAGAAATTGTAAAATATTTCATTCATGCAGTACTGACAATTACAAAGCAATAAATAGGCAAAAGGACAAAAATATTTTTGAGCAATTATTCCTGGCCTTATTATCTCATGCAGTGAAAACAGAAAATATCTTTGAGCAATTATTCCTGGTCTTATTATCTCATGCAGTGAAAACAGGAAATATCTTTAAGCAATTATTCCTGACCTTATTATCTCATGCAGTGAAACCAGGAAATATATTTGAGCAATTATTCCTGGTCTTATTATCTCATGCAGTGAAAACAGGATATATCTTTAAGCAATTATTCCTGGTCTTATTATCTCATGCAGTGAAACCAGGAAATATCTTTGAGCAATTATTCCTGGCCTTATTATCTCATGCAGTGAAACCAGGAAATATCTTTGAGCAATTATTCCTGGCCTTATTATCTCATGCAGTGAAAACAGGAAATATCTTGCAGTGAAAACAGGAAATATCTTTGAGCAATTATTCCTGGCCTTATTATCTCATGCAGTGAAACCAGGAAATATCTTTGAGCAATTATTCCTGGCCTTATTATCTCATGCAGTGAAAACAGGAAATATCTTTGAGCAATTATTCCTGGCCTTATTATCTCATGCAGTGAAACCAGGAAATATCTTTGAGCAATTATTCCTGGCCTTATTATCTCATGCAGTGAAAACAGGAAATATCTTTGAGCAATTATTTCTGGCCTTATTATCTCATGCAGTGAAACCAGGAAATATCTTTGAGCAATTATTCCTGGCCTTATTATCTCATGCAGTGAAAACAGGAAATATCTTTGAGCAATTATTCCTGGCCTTATTAAGCACTAAGCTTAACCTTTTTTTTTCAAGTATCAATTTTTGGTGAATGTTGATAATCGTTTAACGATCATGTTATAATTGAAAAATGCATCACATGTTTTATAAATTTATGTTCAATTTACAATTATAAATCTTAATGCTACAATGAATACATAACATCAAAATTTTGGTCATAATATTTTCTCTAATCTTTCAGATGTATATTATATAGATGATATTTCTTTACTGCAATTGGAGAGGTCATGGGGATTTGTTTAGGGCTAATAAAAGTATATAGGTCTATAAGCTATAGTCCAGAATGAGTAATATTTCAACAAATATAGGATCTGTTAGAATTGTGTATGGTACAAGTTAAAAATAAACTATTAGTGAAATTATGCATGCTAATTGATAAATGTTTGCATGGCGATAATGTTTATTTGTTTGTTATATAAAAACTTACTTCAATAGCATAGCTTTGAAGAAATTTAGTTTCCAATTACAATCTGGCTTCTGTATATTTAGCATTAGACTATGTTTATTTGACAATCATATGATAACCCACAATCCGTTTTCTCCGTTTTCTCCATAATCTACGATCAGTCAAATCAATATTCAATTCTAAATAAATTCCCTCTTTAAATAGAATGATGGCTATATATGAATGTTGTATCTTATGAACAGACATAAGATTAGCTTAAACTCTGGGATTATCTCCTAGGCCTAACTTGGAACAGTAGTAATATTTTGATAATATTGATGCGAGGATGGCAGTAATTTTGATTTTCTTTCTTCATATTTGATTTGATATGGCAGTGACAATAGTTTAGACAAATGGTGCTGCAGTCTCAGTGTTGGGAGGATATAGTGATAAACTATGGCTTGGGTCAGACCTACATAATTACGTGTATTAAGGCATCACTTTTTTGTACCATAGTTTTGTAATGCCTTTTAAATCTTGGCTATCCATGATAATCTTTGATTGGATGCTTATTTGTTGTACAGTTGGCCATAACTTATTTTGTTTCAATTTCGTGCATTAAATATTAAATTCTTTGTATTAATATCTGACACCATAGACCATTAAGTGAGTGAATCTTTTGCAAACTAAGCAATATGATTATTCCTCATTATTATTTCTTTGTGATTTAAATATATTTATTTTTTGGTCAAACTGTCATTATAAAATTTGATCATTTGTAAATACGTATTCAACTATAACCACGTAAAGAAATACAAATTTTTTGATCTATTTTAGTCAACTATCTATGCTTATGAAAGTCAGTCACACTCAGTTTTTCTTCTTTTTTTTCTTCATAATTTTAGAATATAAATATTTAGCTCCCATTGGTTTAGTGAACACTAATTCAAATCCTATTGACCATGCTGATATCATATGCATACAAGAATAAATCCACTTCCTTGATTTAGTTTATTCCCAAGCATCTTAACTCAAAACCTTGATGTTATTGATTAACTTTCATTTGGCCGAGTTAGGAATGTCAAATAGATTACATCCCCTACGCCGCAGTCTACTTCTGATCTTAGATTTTTGTTGCCCAGTTAACTATCATACAGTAAAGTACGAACTACAAGAATGTATTTATCACATAGGTATACAACAAGTTGTTGATGAATGGTTTTTGAGCAATGTATTAAAAGTATAGTATAGCTTATACGATTGTTACAACTACAGCCTCCTAGCAAAGTGTGTACCCAGTCAAAAAAAAAGAAGGAATTCTCTGTTACAAGAAGAGTTAAAATTCACAAATATTTGGTTCATGTAGTACAATTGTGGAACTGAGAAATCAGGTTGAAATTATATTATAAGTTTATACACTTTAGTGATGGTGAAACTCCAAATTGGTGATCATTCATATCATGTTTATTTGATAGTTAATGTCTAACATGCTATTATTTGCATTCGAAATTGTTCAGGGTCCATCTATGTATGCATTCTACTGTTGTTGCCTAAATGAGTAACACTACAACCCAGAATATGGAGATGGACCGATGCAAAAAGTCTCCTTCAACTGTTTTGCTGTTTCAAGTAAAAGGAGTATTAAAAGTGGGGAAATTGGTATATTTGTGTTTATTACTTTGGTATGGGAAGAGTATCTGTAAATCAAATAATTATGTGTTTTTACTGGAAATAGCATCTGTATGTTTGAAGTATGTTAAAATTTAACATACTATGTTACAGATAATTATTTGCCAGGAGTTTATAGTTCAGTTTTTGATAAATTATGCAACATTATCTGTTACGGTGCTCGGAAAATGTTACAATAAATTAGTATTGTTGGTTTGATTTGCTCATCTATTTATTGAATCAATTAGGGTTAGGATAAAATCTATCCTGTCGTCAATATGAAAATGGTTGTCATGTTCAAGCTATTGCAGGTTTGACCTTCGGCTTATCAAGGGCACAACTGGTTTTGTACGTTGATGATAAGTACATGTCAAACTCTTAATTCCCATTTGTCTGTTTCTACCTTTTACTATCATTTGCACGTGTTTCTACTGCTTCCTAGCAGCATTAACCACTCTTCATTTTTTTTCCTTTTTTTCCCTACTACTATATCTCAAACCTGACGGAGACAGATGATAAAATTCCTTACGGTAAATAAATGAAATAGTAAGGATGCAGCAAATGTAAAATACAGTCTTATCAAAACATGTTACAATTTAATACCCCTTTTTTCTTTTTACCAAATTAAAAAATAAAATTTCTAAAGATAATATATATTAATTGAAACACATGTCCATTCGATTTTATATATTTCGTACTGATCATGTGCGAAGCACGGGTTCAAACTAGTTAAATTAAAAATAAATATATAAGCCCTAGTCAAATAAGGTCAAACCCTATTCTCTAACTCCCATGGTCAAACAATAGAACCCGCCTCCGTTTAGCACCAGCGATCGAAATCGCTCTATTCATTCTCAATAAAAATCCCCAAATCCGTTGATTAAAATCAATAATTTATAAATAGAAAATGGAAGATCTTCCGTGATTGTTCAATCCAATGGTGATTATCGTCATACGTGGGGTGTGGAGGGGGAATCACTGCTGAAAAGTTGCGCGTTCGAGCGCAGTTTTCGATGGGGTGGGTCCACTAAGCTGGCCGTGGCTCTGGCTGGAGGTGGCGCAGGTCGTGGCGCGTCGGGGGGAGGCTCAGACCACGGTCCGGCGGTCTACGGAGGTGGCGATGGCGAGCAAGAAAGGGGTCGACGGTTTTGAGCGTGTACAGAAGAAGGATTAACAGTGAGTTTTTATTTTTATTTTATTTAACTCCGCCTGTGTAGTTTTCTATGCAGTCTGTCCCAAGTCAGGATAAAGGAGGAGGGTTGTGATAGGCGTGGCGAGCCAACGTAAAAACTTAGCCTCTCTTATGGATATGGAACCTTATGATATTTCGTTGGGGCGTAACCCTCTTAGCGACGCACTATATCTAGGCTCGGATATGGTGTTAAATATGCGAGAGCTGGACCGCCATTCTCTTAGTGGCGCGCGACACCGACGCCCCGGTGTGGTGAAAAATGAGCAAGGGTCCTCGCATTTTTCTCGGCGGGTGCGAGGGGTAAGGAAGCTAGTCGAAGATAGTAGGGTTCGGTTAGGTAGTTGGAATGTAGGGTCCTTAACAGGAAAGTTAAGAGAGATAGTGGATACTATGATTAGGAGACGGTTAAACATCTTGTGCGTTCAAGAGACTAAATGGATGGGCCAGAAGGCGATGGAGGTGGAGAACACTGGTTTCAAATTGTGGTACACGGGAGAAGTACGTAACAAGAACGGGGTTGGCATATTGATTGACAAGGACCTTCAGAACAAAGTGGTCGACGTCAGAAGACGAGGGGATAGGATCATCCTAGTTAAGCTAGTAGTTGGTAAGACGGTTCTGAATGTCATTAGTGCATATGCCCCACAGGTAGGTCTAAGTGAAGAAGCCAAGAGGAAATTCTGGGAAGACTTGGATGTCATGGTTAGAAATGTGCATAGTAGCGAGAAACTTTTTATAGGAGGAGACTTCAATGGCCATATTGGCTCATATAGTGGGGGTTTTGAGCGAGTGCATGGTGGTTTTGGCTTCGGCAGTAGGAACCAAGAGGGTGAAGATATATTGAATTTCGCTCTCTCTCTTTTGATCTTATGATTGCTAATACCTTCTTTAGAAAGAGGCAATCACATCTGATCACCTTCAGTAGTGGCCAACAAACTAGTCAAATTGACTTTGTCCTGACTAGAAGAAACAGTAAACGAGATTGTGTTGATTGCAAGGTCATACCTAGAGAATGTGTTGTCTCTCAACACCAGCTCTTGGTATGCGTGTTTCGTCTTCGGGTGGTGAAGGATAAGAGAGCGAAGATTAGTAGGACGAAATGGTGGAAACTCAAAGGAGATGCTTCACGGGAGTTTAAAGATAGAATGATGGGAGAAGGGGCATGGAATGTAGAAGGAGAAGCAAATGTCATGTGGAATGCGATGTCAACTTGCATTCGCAGAGTGGCTACCGAGTTATTTGGGATAACAAGAGGAAGCAAGCGAGAACCCAAGGATTCGTGGTGGTGGAATGACGAGGTGCAAAAGGCTATCAAAGAGAAGAAGGAATGCTACAAATGCATGCACCATCATAGGAGCGAAGAGAACATACATAGATACAAAGTGGCAAAGAAGACTGCAAAGAAAGCAGTGAGTGAAGCAAGGGGATGAGCGTACGAGGGTTTGTATCAAAGGCTAAGTACAAAGGAGGGTGAAAAAGACGTATACAGAATAGCTAGGCTATGCGAGAGGAGGACAAGAGACTTCAATCAGGTTAAATGCATTAAGGACGAGAGTGATAGACTTTTGGTGAATGATGATGAGATAAAGAATAGGTGGAGAGAATACTTTGATAAGCTTTTCAACGAAGAAAGTAATAGCTCCTCGACCGACTTGGAAGACTTTGCCGACAACACCAATAGACATTTTGTGCGGAGATTTCTAGAAGCTGAGGTAAAGGGGGCGTTGAAACGGATGAAATCAGGCAAGTCGGTAGGTCCTGATGACATTCCTATTGAGGTGTGGAGATGTTTTGGAGATGCAGGGATAACCTGGCTAACTAAGTTGTTTAATAATATTTTCAAATCAAACAAAATGCCAGATGAGTGGAGGAGAAGCATTTTAGTTCCAATCTTCAAGAATAAAGGAGATATTCAAAGTTGCACAAACTATAGAGGAATTAAGCTTATGAGTCATACAATGAAGCTTTGGGAGAGAGTTTGTGAGCAACGTTTGAGGAGGTTGACAAGTGTATCTAGGAATCAATTTGGTTTTATGCCTGGAAGGTCAACCACCGAGGCGATTTTCTTGGTTAGGCAACTTATGGAGAGATACAGGGAACAAAAGAAAGATCTTCACATGGTTTTTATTGACTTGGAGAAAGCTTATGACAGAGTGCCGAGGAAGGTTATGTGGTGGGCGCTAGAAAGGAAGAGAGTGCCATCAAAATATATTACCCTTATCAAGGATATGTACGAGGGGGTTGTGGCTAGTGTAAGTGCATGCGATGGTGAGACCAGAGACTTCCCAATTAACATAGGGTTACATCAAGGTTCGGCTTTGAGCCCCTATATTTTTGCATTAGTGATGGATGAAATCACGAAAGATATACAAAAGGAGATCCCTTGGTGTATGCTCTTTGCCGATGATGTTGTGCTGATTGATGAAAGTAGAATAGGGGTCAATAGACAACTGGAGTTGTGGAGGGAGACCTTGGAATCAAAGGGTTTCAGGCTTAGCAGAACTAAAACTGAGTATATGAAGTGTGAGTTTAGCGGTGCTAGGTCAGATGACGGAGAGGTCACCTTGGCTGGTAGCGTAGTACCCAAGAAGGAATCGTTTCGATACTTAGGATCTATGTTGCAGTTTGATGGAGAGATTGATAAGGATGTTAGTTTTAGAATTCAAGCAGGATGGGTGAAATGGCGGCTAGCATCTGGCATTCTCTGTGATAGGAAGATTCCTCAGAAGCTTAAAGGAAAGTTCTATAGGACAGCAATCAGGCCTGCAATGTTATATGGTGCAGAATGTTGGCCTACTAAAAGGCAACACGTGCAGAAGATAAGTGTAGCAGAGATGAGGATGCTGCGTTGGAGCTGTGGGCATACCAGACGAGATCGGATTAGAAATGAGGATATTCGGGAAAAACTTGGAGTTGCACCTATTGAAGAGAAGTTAGTCCAACACCGCTTGAGATGGTTTGGACATATCCAACGTAGACCACGCGATGCTCCTGTGCACGTTGGAGTTATAGGTCGTACCGAAGGCCCAAAGAGAGGTAGAGGTCGACCTAAAATGACATGGGAAGAGATAATAAAGAGAGATCTAAGAAATTGGAGTATATCTGAAGAGCTTGTGGTAGATAGAAGTGCATGGAAGTTGGCAATCCATGTACCAGAACCTTAGGATTTTTTTTTAAATATATATATATATATGTTAATTATTATTATTTTTAGATCTGTTTAATTATTTTAATTTTAATTTTTATTTATTTATTTATTTTATTTTTTTTGGACTTTATTTCACTTTTATTGAACCTTTTTACTTTAATCTGTTTGGTTATTTTAAACTCTTTTTATATATTATTATTAGTTATTTTACCTTAATTTTGGGTTCCATATCTAGCCAACCCCAACTTGTTTGGCATATATGGCTTTGTTGTTGTTGTTGTTGTACTTTAAAAATTAAACAGTAATTAAATTTATAAATGGTAGTAATTATAATATAAGAAGACATTGTCTTTAAAATAAAATTAGCATTACTTTTAAAATAATATTGGCATTGTTTTAAATTTATATAATAGCATAGTTTTAAAAACGTGTTATTCTTATATGAAACAACATTATAGAAATATGATTTTTAAATGAAATAACATCGTTTTAAAAATATGATTTTTACATATAAAGTTTTGATATAAAAATGTAATTTTTAAATAAATAGCACTGTATTAAAAATGTGATTTTTAATATAAACCGCGTGAAACAGATGGCATTGGAGTCATGGTGAAGAACATTACGCGATGGAACTGCTTGGAAACAAAGCAGAATCCAAACCGTTCTACTAAAGAATGGCGGAGTGGAAACCGACTGTGAGAACTTTTTCTCACTCAACTACTTTTGTTATGTAATTATATCATAGGTTGCATACGGGGCTTAGTAGCTCCTAACACTACTTTTTGTACAAACTTTGGATGATTTATGTGATATGATTGTGATGTGAAAAATATATATGCCTTGTATAAAATATATATATGCGTTGTATAAATTATTTATATATGCTGTATAAAATTTTCCTGAAATAAAATAAACATTCATTTACAAATCGGACGGTTTGTTTATGTACACTATTTAACTGATATTGATTGGGACGATAATTTTACACATCGCCCAAATGCACAAATAATGAACAGTAATTGTTGTTTGAAACCCCACACGGGTATTGGTATGATATTTGACATACACTAATTCCAATGTTTAGTTGTATGTCAATGATGGGTTGACAGACTGTATAAGCGTTATTTATTTATGTTAATGCTTATACAGTGGTATAATGCACTCTGGATGATGTGTGGATGTTTAATGATTATTTATCATTATTGTGAATACGTGCGATGTATGGAAATCCATATAAATATACTTATATGGTAATTGATTAAGTCTGATTCCAATTCAGAAATAAAGAATAGTTTTAAAATAATATATAGTATAGTTTTCAAGTATTATTCAACATAGTTTTAAATTAATATTCTGTATAGTTTTAAAATAATATTCAGTATAGATCAAAATATGATTTTGGTGTCCGATTTTGGATGGACATGGAAATATTAAAACATGTGAAGCCGTGTTGATTAGATTTGCGCTATGTTAACGCGAACGATATTTATATCGATTTTATTCATTTTTATAATAAATATCGAAAAGGAAATGATTTCAAATTATGATATTTTGAAAATATTATCATTTAAATATTATAATGATAAGGAGTATTCAATTTTTATTTAAAATTGAAAAGAAAGTGGGAATCGTTTTTTAAAATGAATTTATAAAATACATTTTGAAAAAAATATATTATATATATAATATATATATTAATGGCTTAAATAGAACGCGCCGCGCCGCGACCGTTCGTGAATTTTGACCATTGACTTCGAATGGATATTACGGGAGATCCGACCATCAGATTCTCCTAAAACTGGAACCATTAGGTTCATATCGAAAAGAGCTTTTAAACTAATATAAGAGATTTAAAATCTAACGGTTGGATTTGGAATTATGTCCAAATCAAATTTGGAAAAGGTCGTTATGGATGCAGTTCGGTGGCCGTTATTGAAAACCGACTGTACGGGCCCTGATAAAATTATTAAAAATATTAATAATTTGTGTAAAATCATAATAACTGCTTTGAAAAGAATTTGGTTGAAAAATCCCACGTTTGTAAAGATAAAAATATATTTTTATCAAAATAAACTAGTTATTATCTAGCAATATAATCCAATGTTTTTAAATAAATAAATTTGATTTGTTAATGGTTTTAATCTTACCTGAATTTCCAATGTAAGAATTGGAATGGATTTGAATGGAAATCATCTTCGGGAGATTTCGATATTAGATTCCGTGACTATACGGATATTGTGGAGGAATTTGGTATATACCTATATATATATATATATATATATATATATATATATATATATATCGTTATTCCCCATACGATATGTGTTGGTTTCAGAATTTGATATTGAATATAAGCCGATATAATTCGGTTCAGAGCCTTATATTTAATATCAAATGAGATTTTGGGTTTTTCGTGAATGGTGTCTTAAATAACACTGTTCTTAAACCCCGTGTGAAAAGAATAAATATTTTAATTAAGATTATCAGAGCTTCCAGTTATATTTAGTAATTGGAATAAGATGGAATGTGAATTGGGTTTATTGTGAACTATGCTTTTAACGACATTCGTTCTTTAACCCGATTAACAGTGAAATGTGATTTGGAATATATAAATCTTTTAGTAAGGTTTAATGGAAATTTTCCAAAGTAATGTTTTCCAATTTAATAAAATAAATTGGAATGGAACGGAATTCGATTTGGTAATAATCGAAGTGAGCTTCTTTGGAGGAAGACTATTAATATATATGGAATTTAAAAGTTATTGTGTAACGACACAGATTTCGCCCGGACCTAATCGACCGCTAAATCGACCAAGACCATTCGAATCCCACATACGCTAACTCTGAGCATACAACACATCAGAACAAATAACAGAAGACTTTTATAAACATCGAAATAATGTTACATCAGAGTACAAAATATCAGAGTACATCAAATGTAATATTACAACGGAAGATTAATTTGCAATAAATTTAATACAATGCAGCGGAAGACTATCATTGCTCTAGACTCAGCTTTAAGCTTTGATCCAGAATCCTAGAAATGAATATCTCCAACACAAGCTACTTGACTGCCCGTGTGGAAAAGAGGGCATCCGAGTTTGCAAAGTGAAACAAACTACGAGTTAGTCATGGGACTGGTATGAGAAATCTTACTTAACTTATCTAATAATAATAAGGCTAATCATAGGACCACGCCGCTAATGCGGAACGGGTTTACTCCATTGGATTGCCAGTGTATAAATAAAATAAATCGTTAAACAACGCAATGCTTTTTAGAAAAATGAAACCATTATAAGACTCAAGTCCCATCACACAATGCAAGGCAAACCGGAGGATTGAGTTTTACCTTATAATGGATAAAATATGCTTGATACGTATAAAACGAATTTGATATTATTGTTATTAGTGCATATGTGTTGCAAAAACAATTACAATCGTAATGTATCAATCATAGTCGGCATAGCTACCATATACTATGTCGCCATACTAGTTTTACAATCAAAACCGCACGATATCATATTGGAAGTTGGATTTCCATCATGAACCACGGCAAGGGATCGTCCTTACCGAATTTGAGACACTCTAGCCCGTGCCTCAGGAACATAACGCATCGTCCTTTGGAGCCTGTAACAACCCGTATTTTCAATAACCTGTAATAACATAAATCGAGGCAGAATTTAATTCTAAAATGGGAATCAAGGGAAACGGGCTATGCCATTGCGTTCGTCTCGGAAAAATACGCGAAATAGAGTCCGAGTTTTCGAAAATCGGAGTCCGTATGACCAAGATATGGCCTCGCGAAGTTTCACGAAAATTCCCAAATTAAAGTATACTTAATTAAGTGAAATGGGTTGTGTAGATATATATATATATATATATTGATATATATATATATATATATATATATATATAATTGAAAATTTAATAAATAAATATGCAAAAATGCTCAAAACAGCGAATTGGGAGAGGGGAATAACCGAACCGGCCGATTTTTGAAGTCGACCCGAGCCCGCTGGGTCGACTAGGGGTTAATCCAGGGTGTTTGGCTGTCAACCCGTGGGCCGATTCGCTCAAGTGCAGACTTTGCATTTGAATGGTTCTCATGGTCCATCTTTAATCTAAAGGCCCTAGATGGTTCCTACACTTGACTTCTTCCCCAAGACATGCTTTGATGGCTTGGATTGAATCTAGGGTTAATCCTATGGCCTAAAACACTTGCCTAATCTATAAATAAGACCCTAACCTACCCTAATTCATTCATAATTAAACCTAGTGACTAAACTATGGCAAAATGCTAGCTCTCATGGCCTCCACTAATTTTATGAAGAGGGTTGCATACTAATCACTCTCTAATCAACTTCTAATCCCTTCTTAGCATCTTAATCTTCTTCATTTGGTGTTCAAAGTTGCTAGTTGTGAGTTTCTATCACTTTGATGATCTTTTGGTAAACTAATTAGATGAGATGTGATGAGATTTATGGTTTTGTATGTGGGTTAATGAGATTTGAATCATATGATATGATGTTAGCATTAATCTTATGTTTATGCATGTTGAGTATGTAAGCTTATGCAAGTTTAATATGATGTATGTTATGTTTGCATGATGCTAAATATGCAAGTTGTGGGCTATGTAATCATATGCATGTTATGCAAGTTCATGGTAATATGCTATGCAAGTTACATGTATGTAAATATGCAAGTTACATGTTTCTTTATATGCAAGTTACATGTTTGTTAATATGCGAGTTACATGTATGTAAATATGCAAGTTACATGTTTATTAATATGCAAGTTCATGATGACACATTATGCAAGTCTATAAGCTAATATGCAAGTTTGTTATGCAAAATGAATATGTAAGTTATGTGACATATTATATGCAAGTTATGTGACATGTTATGCAAGTTCATATGCAAGTTATGTGTTTGTTAATATGCAAGATGGCACCTTTGAAACATGTTCATTCATATGCAAGTTGACACCTTTTATATGTGTTATATCATGAACGAAATTACGTGGGAACGATGGGGTAATTAAATGCATAAGTTAATAAGATTGTGTGAAATTAATATAATTATGCATAACACAAAATAAATAAACATAGTATGGGAATTTGCCTATTTGGTTAGGTGTACCCATACTATGTGTTGGGAATTTACCTATTGAGTTAGGTCTACCCCATGGGAATTTACCTATTAAGTTAGGTCTACCCATGTTAAGAAAACTTGATTAATTAGGGATAATTAATATAAAATTATGAGGGTGATTAATTAGGTGTAATTAATTGACTAAGACACGAGGTTGGACTCAGTTGTAGCGTAAAACTGCCCGGACCCAACCGGCTTAACCAGTTGCTACAAATGTTAGCCCAATGTGAGAGGTCTTAGGCACAAACTAAATACGTAATTAATGTAAAGACACGAGGTTAGACTCTGTTATGACATAAGGCTGCCCGGACCCAACCGGCTTAACCAGCGGTCATAAAAGACAGTCTAATGTGAGAGGTCTTTACAAAGGTTACGTTCTTAATTAATTAATTAAGAAACACTTAACCATATTAGCATGTAGAGGGACATGAGGGGTTAAGTGGGTGCCTCGGGTGGCATGAGAAAATCTAGTGGTTGCCTTGGGTGGCAATAGAAAATACGATTAGAATACTTAACCAAAATGGAACATGTAATTAAAACATGATTAAAGGGTTAAGTGGGATATACTAGAAAAAGGGACAAGCTTAGGTGGGTAGCTTGTGGAGGCCCATTTCAACCAGTAACCCATACGTATCTTTGTGGGCTCGACCCATGTCGAGGACGGGACACGCATACTGGGCTTGACTGTAAGAGGCAAACGGGTTAGCGGTGGCAACGCAAGTCCAACGGGCTTCATATGCGTGAGTGGGCCCGGGCTGGTAGGTAAGCCGTTGTTGCATCGAGTAGATATAAGCCGTGCACCTTTAGTTCCATCAGGTTGCCACATTGGGGAATGATACATCCCACGGTGGGGCCAGCACGGGTATCTACGTTAGGGAGCCGATCGAATGGGAAGTAGTGTGTACACCTAGTGGATTGTAGGGCCCCGTGGCGCCTACTTGGTCACCTAGGGGTACGCAGGTACTAATTAGTAAATTTTATAAGTCCTTGGGTGGGATCAACCTTTAAGTTAGGAACGACTGGTGTGGTGCAGTTTAGTAATTTACCTTAGGGAGGGTAGATGCGTCTTTATCCTTTATCTTCGTTTAGTTGACTGCTTAGGGTAGCCATTCATCCCTATATGTTACCGTATATCAGTTTATGTCTTCTCTGGTTACTTTAACGATTGTATTGTTAAAGTTATAGGACTCGCTCAGACTTATGTCTGACCCTGTTGTTTTTATCTTTTTCCCAACCCTCAGGTCCTACGGTGGATCCTAGCAGTAGTGGAGCTTGATCGGATTGCTGTTCCAGTCTTTAGGAGCTTGGATAGATGTAAAGCTCCAGTTATCCAGTTATCTTTTCTTTTGTTTGGCTATTGTATGAGAGTGGGATTATGTACTTCTTTATTTTGATGGATATTGTACTTGACCTTTATTGTGGTTTTATGATGTAACCAGACATGTTTTACTTCCGCTGTTATGAGATGATGTTTTAAAATTTCAAGTACTATTTATATCTGTCTTGTTGTAATTTTTCTGTTCTATATTCACTAAAATACTCCACCGATGCTATGGCATTCCCTTAGTGAGTGATCATAGCGGGAGTGGGGTGTTACACGTGGTATCAGAGCTTAAGGTTACCAGAACAGATAAAATTTTTGAGAAAAACTACTTTCTAAGAGTATTTTCGAAGAAAGTATTTTTAAAAGCATGTCTTCTAAGAGAAAAAGTTTTTGAAAAAGAAAAGCATAATCCCCAATAGCCATATCTTTATCTTTCGGAATCTCCTTTTTGAATCTTTCCTCTTTCGTTTCAGCATGGCTGAAGATCTTAACATCCCGGAGGGTTTAGTTATACCACTATGGTATAGGAGGTTGCAAGAGGCTAGGGCCGCGGCTGCGGGTCCGGCCAATGCTACTACACCAGAGACAACCGCTCCTCCTCCTCAGCCTAGAGTGGATAATTTTGCTAAGGTTTGCAAGGAGTTCAAGGCTATAGGAGGAAAACCTTTTCTTGGTTCAGAGACTTTCGTAGAGGCTAGAGATTGGCTTAAGGAAGTGGAAGAGTTGCTAGATATCTTTGAAGTGGAAGAGGGAAAGAAAGTCAAGTTGGCGGCTTGGTTAATGAAGGGAGAGGCCTCATTCTGGTGGGAGGTCACTAATGGAGAACGCCCTGTTGACTCTTGGGCAGATTTTAAGCAAAGGTTTGGGGCTAAGTTTCTCTCAAGGGCGGAAGAGAATCTGTTTATGGAGAAGTTCTTGAATTTGAAGCAAGGGAATCTCACGGTGAAAGAATATGTCAACAAATTCAATCAATTAGCAAGGTTTGGCATAGAGTTGGTGAATACACCGGAGAAGAAGGCTTTGAGGTTCGTTAGAGGCTTGAACGAACCATTGCAAGGAATAGCTATGACTCACATTCCTATGGGAGCCACTTTTGAGAAGCTTGTCTACATGGCACTTATGCATGAGGATGATAAGAATTCTAAGGCACCAGAGAAAAAGGGGGATCATAAGAAACCGCAACAGCAACAACAAGGCAAGGGCGGAAAAGGCAATGGTGACAAAAAGAAGACGAAGAAGAAGTGCTTCAATTGTGGAACACCAGGACACCTTAGTAAGGATTGTCGCAAAAAGAAGAAGACCGGTTGCTTTCATTGTGGTGAAGCAGGGCATCTTGTGAAAAACTGCCCAAAGAAGGGGCAGAAGACGGGGTCTACCTCAGGAGGCCAGGTGCAAGCTCTTATAGCACCACCTCAGTCAGGGGGGCAAGTTCAGGTTCTCTCAGTTCCACCGATTCAGCAGAGAGGTAGAACTATTTCCGTTGAAAGTCTGGTTTTTCTGTTTGATCATCCAGTTCGTACTTTGTTTGACTCTGGCGCATCGCATTCTTTTATCTCATCATCGTTAGTTGAGTCACTGCACTTAGACACCAGTCTAGTTGATGATCCCTTGGTTGTCTCAAACCCAATTGGGGGCTCCATATATCTGTCTATGATATGTTTGGGTTTGAAGATTTCTATACTTAGCGTTGAGTTTAGATGTGATGCTTTTGTATTGGGCTTCACGGGCTATGGGTTGATCTTGGGCATGGACTGGTTATCCAGTAATGGTGCCGTTCTTGATTGCGAAAGGAGAGTTGTCAGGCTCATGACCCGCTTGGGTAACACTCTCGAGATCTCTTGCAATCCCATGGAATCTGTTTTGCTAAGTTATCTTGAATCGCTCGATGCTTCGGTCGAGAGTTTGTGTTCTGTCAGAGTAGTCCGGGAATATCCGGATGTGTTTGAAGAAGTAAAGGGTTTGCCTCCGAAGCGGGAGATAGATTTCCGAATTTATTTGGTGGATAATGCCAAACCAGTGTCTTTGCCAGTACGCCACATGGCTCCTCGTGAGAGAAGAGAACTTCATAAGCAAGTAGGGGAGTTGCTTGAGAAGGGGTTCATAAGGCGAAGTATATCGGAGTGGGGAGCTCCAGTAGTGTTTGCCACGAAGGCGGATGGGTCTCTCAGACTTTGTGTGGATTATAGAGAACTTAATAAGCTCACGAAGAAGAATAGACACCCATTACCGAGGATAGATGATCTCTTTGATCAGTTGGTTGGCGCGTCAGTATTTTCGCAGATGGACTTAGCTACAGGGTTTCATCAGTTAAGAGTGGCGGAGGACAGTATAGAGAAGACTGCTTTCCGGACTCCGGATGGTTTTTATGAGTGGCTAGTGATGCCATTTGGGTTGACAAACGCCCCCGCATACTTTGTTGATCTCATGAGTAGAGTGTTCAGAGAGTATCTGAATAAGTTTGTAGTAGTTTTTGTGGATGACATCTTGGTCTTTTCCAAGAATGAAGAAGAGCATGCCTTACATCTCAAGGAAGTGTTGGAGACTCTTCGAGCGCATAGTCTTAAAGCTAAATTCTCTAAATGCCATTTTTGGAGAAGAGAAGTGCGATTCTTAGGGCATGTGGTCTCTAAGGAAGGGATAGCTGTGGATCCCGCAAAGATAGTATCTATCCAGGATTGGAAAGTTCCTAGAAATGCTACCGAGGTAAGAAGTTTCTTGGGGTTGGCAGGATATTATAGGAAGTTCATCAAAGACTTCGCGAAGATATCAGCCCCATTAACCCGCTTGACGAAAAAGAATCTGGTTTTCTCGTGGGATGTAGATTGTGATGATGCTTTCCGACGGTTAAAGAGAGCTTTGACCACCGCTCCAGTTTTAGTGCTCCCGGATGGGAGTAAGCCGTTTGTTGTTTATACCGATGCTTGTGGAACAGGATTAGGCGCAGTCTTGATGCAGGAGGGAAGGGTAATAGCCTATGGAGGGAGACAATTGAGAGTGCATGAGAAGAATTACCCTACCCATGATCTAGAGTTGGCCGCGATTGTTTTCGCACTTAAGTCTTGGCGCCATTATCTTCTTGGTGAGAGATTCGAGTTGTTCACCGACCATAAATCATTGAAGTACTTATTCTCTCAGAAGGATTTAAACTTAAGACAGCAAAGGTGGATGGAGTTCTTAGCATCCTATGATTTCGAGATAGCGTATACCCCTGGTAAGGGTAACGTGGTGGCAGACGCCTTAAGTAGAAAAAGGCTATCTTTGAGTCCATTGTTCGTGGAACGACGAAGCTTGGAGTTTCTTTCTTTGTTTGACTTCAGACCTTCTGTTGATTTTGTACCTGGTTTGTTGGCATCCTTGGAGGTTAGACCTACTCTTTTGAGACGGATTGGCGAGGCTCAGCGAGACGACCCACAGTTGGTTGTGTTGGTAGAGAAGCTTATAAGAGGGGAGTCGTCCAGCCATTTGGGTAGATACACCATAGATGATAAGGGATGGTTGCATAGAGACGGTAGACTTTGTGTACCGCAAGATGAGGGTTTGAAGAAGGCTATTTTGGATGATGCACATCGTTCAAGAATGACTATTCATCCCGGTGGAGACAAAATGTACCAAGACATGAAGAGAGTTTTCTTTTGGGCCGGTATGAAGAAAGATGTGGCCGAGTATGTGGCTAGATGCTTAGTGTGCCAACAAGTTAAAGTGGAGCAAAGGAAACCCGGTGGGTTGCTACACCCATTGGAAGTTCCACAGTGGAAGTGGGATAGTGTCTCGATGGATTTCATCGACGGGTTACCGAGATCGAGGAAGGGCAATACGGGAATTTGGGTTGTGGTAGACAGACTTACAAAGAGTGCCCATTTTATACCCGTAAAGAGTAAGAGGACCGCTCCATGGCTTGCTTCAGTCTATGTTAGAGAGATTGTTAGATTGCATGGCGTACCATCCAGCATTGTGAGTGATCGAGATCCTATTTTCACTAGTGAGTTTTGGAGAAGTTTGCAAGAGGCGGTAGGGACTCAGTTGTGTTTGAGCACCGCATATCATCCTCAGACGGACGGTCAGACCGAGAGGGTGAACCGTATCTTAGAAGATCTTTTGAGGCTTTGTATCTTGGATTTTGGAGGTACATGGGAAGAACATCTTCCTTTGGTGGAGTTCGCATATAATAACAGCTTTCAGTCCAGTATTGGTATGGCTCCTTTCGAAGCTCTTTATGGAAGGCCTTGTCGATCTCCTACATGTTGGTGGGAATCTACGGATAAGATCTTGCTTGGGCCGGATATGGTTAGAGAGACTTCAGAGAAGATTGATTTAATTCGAAAAAGGATGAAAGCAGCGCAAGATAGACAGAAATCTTATGCGGATCGGAGAAGGACGGATCTTGAGTTTGAGGTTGGGGACATGGTTTTTGTCAAAGTATCTCCATTGAGAAATGTTGTTCGCTTTGGGTCCGTAGGGAAGTTAGCACCGAGATTTGTTGGGCCGTTTCCTATTAAGGAAAGGATTGGACGGATGGCATATAGGGTGGAGTTGCCCGACAGACTTAGTGGTGTTCATGATGTATTCCATGTATCACATTTGAGGAAGTGCTTACATGAGACCGCGGAGGTGGTAGAGCCGAGCTTGCTTAGAGATGTAGAGGTAGAGCGTGATGCGACGATTCGACGAGCTCCTACTCGCATCCTTGGGTCAGAAACTAGGAAGTTGAGGAACAGAGAAGTTCAGCTAGTTAAAGTGCAATGGGGAGATGACGAAAGCAATGCTACTTGGGAGACGGAAGCAAAGATGCGTTCTTTGTATCCATTTCTTTTTGAGAGTATGTCTTTTAACTTCTCCTTTATTGCTTGTCTAGTACTTATCTTATCTTTAGTATATCCTCTCGCTAATACCTATGACCTTTAGATAGGGTAAAACCTATGGTTGAAACATGTGTTTGAAACATGTTATGGTTGATGGATGCATATGGATGCAATTGTTTGCTAGTGGTTGCTCGTGGATGCATATACACACACATTAGGCACTAGATCGGCTCAGTCACTTCATGTTGCATATTGCATAAATGGATGTGGTAGTTAGATTGATGGATGTATCATGGCTGTGTTATCATATGGATGATGCATTTTTGTGTATGGTTGTGCACGCATGTAGAAATTTGTATGTGTCAATAGGGTTTCGCATACATATTGGATGCATGGCACTATCATGGTTTGCATTAAGGAGGTTTACTGTATCAGTAACCGCCTGATTTTTGCATTAGGTAAGTACATATACACACACTTTTGCATATATCCATCCAGCATTTAGAATCTTGTAAGGACAATGATTGCTCGTGGATGATGCTTTGAGTAGATGGATGATTGGATGGTAGGATACGTTCTTCCTAACTTGAAGATTTCGGGGACGAAATCCTTTAAGGAGGGGAGAATGTAACAACCCGTATTTTCAATAACCTGTAATAACATAAATCGAGGCAGAATTTAATTCTAAAATGGGAATCAAGGGAAACGGGCTATGCCATTGCGTTCGTCTCGGAAAAATACGCGAAATAGAGTCCGAGTTTTCGAAAATCGGAGTCCGTATGACCAAGATATGGCCTCGCGAAGTTTCACGAAAATTCCCAAATTAAAGTATACTTAATTAAGTGAAATGGGTTGTGTAGATATATATATATATATATATATATATTGATATATATATATATATATAATTGAAAATTTAATAAATAAATATGCAAAAATGCTCAAAACAGCGAATTGGGAGAGGGGAATAACCGAACCGGCCGATTTTTGAAGTCGACCCGAGCCCGCTGGGTCGACTAGGGGTTAATCCAGGGTGTTTGGCTGTCAACCCGTGGGCCGATTCGCTCAAGTGCAGACTTTGCATTTGAATGGTTCTCATGGTCCATCTTTAATCTAAAGGCCCTAGATGGTTCCTACACTTGACTTCTTCCCCAAGACATGCTTTGATGGCTTGGATTGAATCTAGGGTTAATCCTATGGCCTAAAACACTTGCCTAATCTATAAATAAGACCCTAACCTACCCTAATTCATTCATAATTAAACCTAGTGACTAAACTATGGCAAAATGCTAGCTCTCATGGCCTCCACTAATTTTATGAAGAGGGTTGCATACTAATCACTCTCTAATCAACTTCTAATCCCTTCTTAGCATCTTAATCTTCTTCATTTGGTGTTCAAAGTTGCTAGTTGTGAGTTTCTATCACTTTGATGATCTTTTGGTAAACTAATTAGATGAGATGTGATGAGATTTATGGTTTTGTATGTGGGTTAATGAGCTTTGAATCATATGATATGATGTTAGCATTAATCTTATGTTTATGCATGTTGAGTATGTAAGCTTATGCAAGTTTAATATGATGTATGTTATGTTTGCATGATGCTAAATATGCAAGTTGTGGGCTATGTAATCATATGCATGTTATGCAAGTTCATGGTAATATGCTATGCAAGTTACATGTATGTAAATATGCAAGTTACATGTTTCTTTATATGCAAGTTACATGTTTGTTAATATGCGAGTTACATGTATGTAAATATGCAAGTTACATGTTTATTAATATGCAAGTTCATGATGACACATTATGCAAGTCTATAAGCTAATATGCAAGTTTGTTATGCAAAATGAATATGTAAGTTATGTGACATATTATATGCAAGTTATGTGACATGTTATGCAAGTTCATATGCAAGTTATGTGTTTGTTAATATGCAAGATGGCACCTTTGAAACATGTTCATTCATATGCAAGTTGACACCTTTTATATGTGTTATATCATGAACGAAATTACGTGGGAACGATGGGGTAATTAAATGCATAAGTTAATAAGATTGTGTGAAATTAATATAATTATGCATAACACAAAATAAATAAACATAGTATGGGAATTTGCCTATTTGGTTAGGTGTACCCATACTATGTGTTGGGAATTTACCTATTGAGTTAGGTCTACCCCATGGGAATTTACCTATTAAGTTAGGTCTACCCATGTTAAGAAAACTTGATTAATTAGGGATAATTAATATAAAATTATGAGGGTGATTAATTAGGTGTAATTAATTGACTAAGACACGAGGTTGGACTCAGTTGTAGCGTAAAACTGCCCGGACCCAACCGGCTTAACCAGTTGCTACAAATGTTAGCCCAATGTGAGAGGTCTTAGGCACAAACTAAATACGTAATTAATGTAAAGACACGAGGTTAGACTCTGTTATGACATAAGGCTGCCCGGACCCAACCGGCTTAACCAGCGGTCATAAAAGACAGTCTAATGTGAGAGGTCTTTACAAAGGTTACGTTCTTAATTAATTAATTAAGAAACACTTAACCATATTAGCATGTAGAGGGACATGAGGGGTTAAGTGGGTGCCTCGGGTGGCATGAGAAAATCTAGTGGTTGCCTTGGGTGGCAATAGAAAATACGATTAGAATACTTAACCAAAATGGAACATGTAATTAAAACATGATTAAAGGGTTAAGTGGGATATACTAGAAAAAGGGACAAGCTTAGGTGGGTAGCTTGTGGAGGCCCATTTCAACCAGTAACCCATACGTATCTTTGTGGGCTCGACCCATGTCGAGGACGGGACACGCATACTGGGCTTGACTGTAAGAGGCAAACGGGTTAGCGGTGGCAACGCAAGTCCAACGGGCTTCATATGCGTGAGTGGGCCCGGGCTGGTAGGTAAGCCGTTGTTGCATCGAGTAGATATAAGCCGTGCACCTTTAGTTCCATCAGGTTGCCACATTGGGGAATGATACATCCCACAGTGGGGCCAGCACGGGTATCTACGTTAGGGAGCCGATCGAATGGGAAGTAGTGTGTACACCTAGTGGATTGTAGGGCCCCGTGGCGCCTACTTGGTCACCTAGGGGTACGCAGGTACTAATTAGTAAATTTTATAAGTCCTTGGGTGGGATCAACCTTTAAGTTAGGAACGACTGGTGTGGTGCAGTTTAGTAATTTACCTTAGGGAGGGTAGATGCGTCTTTATCCTTTATCTTCGTTTAGTTGACTGCTTAGGGTAGCCATTCATCCCTATATGTTACCGTATATCAGTTTATGTCTTCTCTGGTTACTTTAACGATTGTATTGTTAAAGTTATAGGACTCGCTCAGACTTATGTCTGACCCTGTTGTTTTTATCTTTTTCCCAACCCTCAGGTCCTACGGTGGATCCTAGCAGTAGTGGAGCTTGATCGGATTGCTGTTCCAGTCTTTAGGAGCTTGGATAGATGTAAAGCTCCAGTTATCCAGTTATCTTTTCTTTTGTTTGGCTATTGTATGAGAGTGGGATTATGTACTTCTTTATTTTGATGGATATTGTACTTGACCTTTATTGTGGTTTTATGATGTAACCAGACATGTTTTACTTCCGCTGTTATGAGATGATGTTTTAAAATTTCAAGTACTATTTATATCTGTCTTGTTGTAATTTTTCTGTTCTATATTCACTAAAATACTCCACCGATGCTATGGCATTCCCTTAGTGAGTGATCATAGCGGGAGTGGGGTGTTACAGAGCCACATGGCCGGTCCACAACATACGTTAGTGGATTATATATAATTCCTGAGCAATACGTTTCCCCGCCCTATGGGGCGTAAATAAAGAGCCACTAGGGACTCCAATCCGAGGTACCACGCTTTCCATCATCCACATAAGTAAAAATGTATGGACTCCACACCATGACACCACTTCTAGCTAGAAAGAAACACATGTTCTCCGTGGATCCTTCTCCCGTTTCTGGTTCATACCGGGGTGTGAGGCTCGCGAAGTAACGCTATACACAAAGCTATGCTAAATAAAGCTGTGCTTTGATCATCAACCACAAGGCTACGCTTTTCAACAATAAGCCTTGATCATTTGCATATTGGCATGCCACACTGACAATTCATGCCATGTGACTGATGTCTATCAATATATAACCTCTGAGCTCGTACGTCTTAGAGAAGGGTGTTAAGCAAGAGAATAAATTCTCCGCCACCAAACAGATATATATTAAGTAGAAATCAATTCACAAAGAATGAAATTCAATGTCAGACACACATCCATTTAAAGTCCGTTCTGGGTCTGAAAGAAACTGGAGACACCTTATTCCTCATCCCGTATGTCCAATACGGAATAGAGGGGATCGCTTATCTGAACAATCAACAAGTACGTCCGGACATCTACCACTGTAATCCTTTCAAGGCATTAACTCCAATCAAAGGCATCAGCAGTTGTCCATTCGATGTGAAGATCGTCGGTATTCAAACACCGTCTTCAATATCTTCGATTTAAATCATCGTATAATTATTTTAAATAAGATTGAACTCGGTCTTTTCAAATAATTCTCGTATATATATATAATTTAAATCATTTCATATCGTTAATATTATTTTATTATGATTTAACGCTAATTTTATTTATATAAAAATAGTCCAATTTAATTATAGCGATAAATAAAAATAGTGAAAAATCGTCATAAAATAATATTAACGATATGAAATGATTTAAATTAAATATATACGAGAATTAATTGAAAAGACCGAGTTCAGTCTCATTTCAAATAATTATACGACGATTTTTTTTGAGTAAAACGGATGTGTATTGCGAAACTACACAGCCGATTAAGCATAATATTAATATATATAATCCAGTTGACAAGCCCAATTGGTGGCTAATAATACTAGAGTTTAAAATTTGTAATTATATAATAGTCCACATGTTAAAACCATTACAGCAAAGTTAAAACAGCATATATAGCATGCATAACAACAACCACTAGCCAAAATAAGAGACTGACTGAGAACATACGCAAACCAAAGCACCATATCCAAATTAATGCAAATCTGGACTTGAATCTCCATGATTAGAGGCCACTAATTCTGCTGGGTTGTTTGACGCTTGCAAGGCATGCATGAATCTACCAGAAGAAGAATGTAGACCTGGCCAAGAGTTAAAGTAAAAAATGATGAGTCTGGATAAAACTTCAAACCGATTTAAAGGTTTATTAAAAATCTTCGCATTCCTCTCTTTCCAAATGCACCAACAAAATATTGCTAAAAAGGAATCTAGAACTTCATTAGCAGCATTATATTCCCAATAATCAAACACTAAAACAATACTAGGCAGAAAACCTAGCAAGTAAGAGCTAGTGGCTGCAAATATAGGGAATGAAAAGTCAAAATCAAAGAATAAGTGATTAATAGATTCATCATGATTTGCAAAAAAAGCACAGAGAGGGCTGGCAATCAAACTGAGTCTATGTAACTTAACTCTGGTATTGATTTTTCCATGAATCAAACACCAAGAAAAGTAACGGCCCTTTGGAGGCACTCGAATTTCCAAAGTCTTGGGAAAGAGAATGATCTTCCTGAGAAATTGATATAATTATACACTAAAGCCAAAGAAAAACCTTTTCTAGGAGATAAAGCCCAAAGGTAACAATCTGGAGCGGAAGAAGAATGAGAATTGAGGATTAAATTAGAGGCATCCAGAAGGTTATCAAGGACTTGAACATCATACAAAGTTGAAGGGCAGAGCACAGAGGGACTAATCTGAATCAAATCTGCTACTGAAAGATACTCATTGGAGGAAAATTGAAAAAGAGGAGAAAAAATCTGATAAAGTGGAAATTGGCCATGCCAAATATCATGCCAAAATAAACAAGATTCACCATTCCCCATCTTAACATGAAACAAGTTTCTGATTCGAGGAATGCATGATATTACATTTGACCAAAAAGGAGAAGGTCTAACAGAGGGAGAAGAATGCAAAACTAAATGAGGGTTGCTGGAATAATAGAGAGAAAGAATCCAGTCTTTCCAAATGAAGGAACCCACTGATATTGATCGCCATAACCATTTTGATAAAAGAGAAACATTGAAATTAGAAAGGTTGATGATACCCAATCCCCCTGGTTAGTATGTAAACATACAGTTTGCCAATTAGCCAGTTTTTTTTACTTTACCTCCATTCCAAAGGAAAGTACTCATAATCGAATCAATTTTCGAAATAACCCACTTAGGAAGTTTGTAAAAAGACATCCAATAAGTTGGCAAAGCAGATAAGACTGCTTTAACCAACACTAAAAGGCCAGCAGATGATAGTGAGTTAGCCTTCCAAGAAGATAGCCTTTGCGCAACCTTATGAATTAGAGGTAACCAATCTGATTTAAGGAGTCTAGTTGGTCTGAGGGGGAATCCCAAATACTGAATTGGGAATCTATGGATAGGGCAATTAAGGATGGAAGAGATTGATGGACCTACATGATCAGCATTCCCCAACATTATAATAGAACTTTTTGAAAAGTTAATAGAAAGTCCAGAAATAAGCTCAAAAAAATAAAGTACCACTTTTAGACACTGAATATGATTAAGATCAGGAGAGGAAAAGATGATTGTATCATCAGCAAATTGGAGATTGGAAATAGCTAAGGGAGAATTAGGGAGATGAATTCCATCAAATAGATTGTAAGCAATCACTCTCTTAACCATCTGATTGAAAACATCTGCAATCAGAACAAATATTAGAGGAGAAAGTGGGTCTCCCTGTCTCAAGCCTCTGTTAGATTTAATTAATCCATCAATACAGCCATTAATGGAAACAGACGAGTAACTTGATTTAAGAATACATTCAATCCAATTGCCCCAACAATTCGAGAAACCCCTATGTTTAAACATTTGTAAAATAAATTCCCAATTCACAGAGTCAAACGCCTTTGAGAAATCTAATTTGAGGAGGACACCAGGTGCATTGGAGTTGTGACAATATGAAATTACCTCTTGAGTAGCTGCAATACAATCGAAAATGTTGCGTCCCTGAATAAAGGCCGATTGCTCAACACCAATAAGATCAGAAATAACTGATTGAAGACGATTAGCGAGAGTTTTAGGAATAATTTTGAAGGTGGTGTTTAATAAGCTAATGGGATGAAAATCAGAAAGCGAGATAGCACCAGAGAACTTGGGGAGAAGAACAATGTTAGCATAACTCAGACGAGAGATAAGAGAAGGGTTATCATAAAATTCATTGCACATGTCAAGAATATCTTTTTCAACAATGGCCCAAAACGATTTAAAAATACAGGCCCTAAACCATCAGGCCCAGGGGCTTTATCATCATTCATATCGTTTAAGGTAGTCCAAACTTCTTTTTCAGAGAATGGATGATCAATAGAAATAGAAAAAGAAGAAGGATAAAGAGAGCTCCAATCAAAAGATGGTAGATCGTTGGGTGATTGATCAAGAATTGAGCGATAATAATTAGTGAAAAGGAGAAGGATATCATCTTGATTTGAGTATGAATAGCCTTCATGAGAAATTTCAAGAATGCAAAAGCTCTTCTCCTCCCATTGGCGATTCTTTGGAAGTAAGCAGTATTTTTGTCCCCTTTTTCTAACCATTTGGCTTTAGATCTTTGTTTCCAACCAATTACTTCCTGTTTGAACAATCTATCTAATTCCTTTTCTAGATTCTTTAAAGAATTATATTCCATTTCAGATAAGGGACGAGTTTCTTCCAAAATGTTAAGATCTAAAATGGAGTTTTGAATATTCGAAATACAAGCACGAATGGAACCCCACACATTTTTGGCCCATGGTTTAATCAACTTTCTCAGAGATCTCAATTTAAGGACAATTTTATGTGTAGCCGATTTGGATTGGATATGATGATCCCAAGATGTTTGGATAAATTCCTTAAAAGATGGTTCAAGCAACCATAGACGTTCAAATCTAAATGAACGCTTAAGGTTAGATAGGGAACCTGAGTCAAGTATAATGGGGCAATGATCAGAAATGATGGAAGCAAGACCAGCTGCAAAAGATAGAGGATGAGACTCCTCCCATGAGGAATTAAAGAGAAAACGGCAAGCTTAGCAAGAGATGGATTAATACCACGGCTAGACTAGGTATAAGATCGATTACAAATAGGGGGGGTCAATGAGACAACAATCAAATATAAAAGAGTTAAAAGCATCAGAGTCAGATGTAATAGATCTAGATTTCGTCTCATTGACATTTCTTATGGTTTTAAAATCCCTCCCTACAACCCAAGGTCCTTGAAAATAGTTTGACATATCTTTACAGTGATCCCAAAGAGAAATTCTTTCATAAGAGTCTTGAGGACCATAAATGTTGGAAAAGAAGTAGATTTTATTGGAGGAAATATGATTAAGAGCAACATGCAAAGCAAATTGGGAGGAAAAAGTTTGATGCAAAGCCCACACTGATTCATTCCATGTAGTAATGAGACCACCTCTTGTTTCAATAGCATTGACATAAGTCCAACCAGTCAATGAAGAACCACCAATCAGACTAAAGAAAAAATTCGAACAATCAGAAAGTTTGGTTTCTTAAAGGAAAAGAATATCAAGATTTAGAGGGGACAAAACTAAATTAATAGCATGATATTTTGAATGGTCACCCAATCCCCGTACATTCCAAGTTACTACTTTCATTGATGCTTATTAATACGCTCTTGTTCTAAAGCTTGCATGGCTTTATAATGTGAGTCACGTAAATTCACACCCATGCAACTAGATATCTTTTTGTTCAAACGTTTATTAGAAGAGGAAAAACAACAGGAGTTAAAAAACTACCTGAGACTTCAGTATTGTTTCTCCTCCCACTTCGACGGACAAAGATAGGAGAGAGGAAGTAAGGCTAATCTTGATCATCAGACCACGGTTGTTAAGGAGGAGATTGTGGAGGGGGAATAGAGCTAATGTCAAAAGGGATAGTTTGAATAGGGACCAAGGACAAGGCATTGACTTGAGATGAGGGTTGGTTGAAAGGTGGATTCAGATCAACATGCAAATTCAGATTCTGATCAACATGCATTTCCTGATTTACTTCATCTTGACTATTTTGTTCTTGAGAATCAAAGTCTGGTAGGTTGAAATTCTTACTAACTTCTCTAATAACAGATGGAAATGGTGGTAACATCTTTGACTCTTCAATCATAGCGTCCACCCGATTATCTGAGCTAGACTCTTAAAAGTTATGGATACAGGGAACAACTTTCTCCTCCTCATTCCCAATAAAGACAAGCTCAGGTCTTGAACCTGGGTGTTCATGTTTGCAACGTTGAACCTTTATAATATGAACTTTGTTGTTAAATCAGGCTGCAAATTCATTTTTTGAACCTATTCCTTCGAAAAATTGTAAACTTCACCAGGAAATCTCTATGATCAAAGTGACACCAGTCACAGTCATCCACAGCAAGCACCCTACCCATAGGTTTTAATATTTCCTTCACAACATCATCAATGTTCTTGAGAAATTCTGGAAATCCTACCACTTTAGCCCATGAATCTATTTCCAATGCAGGCTCTGGTTCTCTCTCCCCTTTATCCCAAGCTTCCAAGCAAATCTCTGCTCCAGGTTTGGTCAGAATTTTAAGTAAAAGTGCATGATCTTTCTTACTATAAGTTGGATAGTAAACCAAGAAGGAACTGTTAGAGATTATGGACATCGGCCAATAATCATATTCAAGGTTAACTTTGAGAGCATGATGAAGGGTTTGAATGTTCCATTTTCCAGTCAATGTTTTGGCTATAATGCATTTCGATGAATCCTCCATTCTGAAGTTTCTTTGTTTAGGGGATTGAGAAAGAGGAGACTGAGTTGGCGAGTGATCAATATTAGGATCAGTAAATTTCCTAATATTTGAATTTACGTGGTAATTAAGATGATGGGTGGCATTACGAAGCGATGGCTGACAATCAGAATTTTCAGAGTTATTAATTTTCTTAGGGACCCATCGAGCGTGATAATTAGATTTATGACTGATGGCTTTGGGTGCAGAAGACAATGAGCTTCCAACATAAAATTTCTTCCTTGGACAATTGTACACAGAGTGACCGCACACACCACATTTGAATCAAATTTTAGGGTCTCTGCACGTGTTTGCCACGTGACCTTTGCATGCACATTGTAAGCATCTCTTTTCTTTTTTCAGCTGGGCCACAGTCTGATGGATGGAGACAAATTGTGGCAGAGGTGATTTGAACATCCTTTTAGGTGGTGGTTTCGGCGGCGCAGAAGGTGGCGACGCCGCCACTTGAGCATAAGACTTCGGTGGTACGTCTGTAAGTTGATCAGATAGCACGGAAAATCGGTTAGATGAAGGAGGAAAAGAAGAACTAGAGTGAAATGGACGAGTTAGATTATGGGCAGGAACACCAACTGAAGAAGAGGAGGCAAAACGCGGAGGAAAACGATTTGGATTAAACTGAGCACAAGCCGAAGATGGGCGAAAGGATCAGGCACGATGAGGAAAACGAGAAGGATGTGAATAAAAAGAATTAGAATTGAAGGATCGAGCTTGCTTAATGGAAGGATTATTGAAAGTAGGGGCAAAGGAGCGATGATGAGGAGAGGACGAAGAGGGAGAAACTGAACGAGGAAGAAGGAAGGACATATATCTAGAAGGGAATTTTGAAAGGAAAGGAGGGAAAGAAGGAAGGGAGGACGCCATTAACGAGTATTGGAAACTTGAAAGTTCCAGTTGAATTGTTCATGAAATATTAATTATACGACGATTTAAATCGAAGATATTAAAGACGGTGTTTGAAGACCGGCGATCTTCACATTGAATGGACAACTGCTGATGCCTTTGATTGGAGTTGCTGCCTTGAAAGGGTTACAGTGGTAGTTATCCGGACGTACTTGTTGATTGTTCGGATAAGCAAGCCCCTCTATTCCGTATTGGACATACGGGACGAGGTATAAGGTGTCTCCGGTTTCGTTCAGACCCAAAACGGACTTGTAAATGGATGTGTGTCTGACATTGAATTTCGTTCTATGTGAATTGATTTCTACTTAATATATATCTGTTTGGTGGCGGAGAATTTATTCTCTTGCTTAACACATTTCTCTGAGATGTACGAGCTCAGAGGTTATATATTGATAGACATCAGTCACATGGCGTGAATTGTCAGTGTGGCATGCCAAGATGCAAATGATCAAGGCTTATTGTTGAAAACGGAGCCTTGTGGTTGATGATCAAAGCACAGCTTTATTTAGCATAGCCTTGTGTATAGCGTTACTTCGCGAGCCTCACACCCCGGTATGAACCAGAAACAGGAGAAGGATCCAGGGAGAACATGTGTTTCTTTCTAGGTAGAAGTGGTGTCATGGTATGGAGCCCATACATTTTTACTTATGTGGATGATGGAAAGCGAGGTACCTCGGATTGGAGTCCCTAGTGGCTCTTTATTTACGCCCCATAGGGCGGGGAAACGTATTGTTCAGGAATTATATATAATCCACTAACGTAAGTTGTAGACCGGCCCTGTGGCACTAAGGGACGAGGTGTTCTGTTCCTGAGGCACGGGCTAGAGTGTCTTGAATTCAGTAAGGACGATCCCTTGCCTTGGTTCATGATGGAAATCCAACTTCCAATACGACACTGTGCGGTTTTGATTGTAAAACTAGTATGCCAATATAATATATGGTAGCTATGCCGTCTATGATTGATACATTATGATTGAAATTGTTTTTGAAACATATATGCACTAATAATAATATCAAATTCGTTTTATATGTATCAAGCATATTTTGTCCATTATAAGGTAAAACTCTATCCTCCGGTTTGCGTTGCATTGTGTGATGGGACTTGAGTCTTATAATGGTTTCATTTTTCTAAAAAGCATTGCGTTGTTTAACGATTTACTTTATTTATGTACTGGCAATCCAATGGAGTAAACCCGTTCCGCGTTAGCGGCGTGGTCCTGTGATTAGCATTATTAGATAAGTTAAGTAAGATTTCTCATACCAGTCCCATGACTGACTCGTAGTTTGTTTCACTTTGCAAACTCGGGTGCCCTCTTTTCCATATGGGCAGTCGAATAGCTTGTTTTGCAGATATTCTTTTTTGAGCGGGATTCTGGATCGAAGCTTAAAGTGTGTCCAGAGCAATGATAGTCTTCCGCTGTATTGTATTAAATTTATTGCAAATTAATCAGCCGCTGTGTTATTATATTCGATGTACTCTGATATTTTGTACTCTGTTGTAACATTATTATGATGTTTATAAAAGTCTTTTATTATTTTTTCTGATGTGTTGTACGCCCAGAGTTAGTGTATGCGGGATTCGAATGCTCTTAGTCGATTTGGTGATCGATTAGGTCCGGGCGAAATCCGTGTCGTTACAGCTGGTATCAGAGTTTTGGTTAACTCAAATATTTGGGGTACAACTCGTTAGAACTGAACAAAAGACTCATCAGAGGTAGGATTAGAAATATCCTACAAAGGAATACTCATTAGAGATAGGATCAGTAGTATCCTAGAATGGGAAAACTCGTAAGAGATGGGGTTAGAAATGCCCTAGAATGAGTTGAGAGTGACAAGTATATAATTAACGTATTTGTGATTATATATATAATCCGATCTTAGAAAATATGATTTTTGAATATATAAAAGTTATATATATTTGAAAAGCTAATCAACTAATTGATTGATGATTGTGTTGTGTGATTATTAGTTCAACTAATAAAATTATTGAAACCAATAAAAGAATGAAAGTTGAGTTGGTTGGTTAAACAACTTTCAACTTTGTTCCTTTTCGAGGACAAAAAGATTTTAAGTGGGGGAGATTGTAACAACCCGGAAATTCCGAACCAATTTAAATTTTTTATTTTAGAAATTTTAATGGATTTTGAACATTTAAAATGATTTATTCTAAATAATAACGATTAAAAATTTATTTTAATCGAAGTTAGAACAAGTAAATATATTTTAATTATAAAACGAGCCTGAAATGGCGCGACAGTTTGAAAATTTGATTTCTAATTTCAATTTAATATATATAGAATTTACTATAAATCAGAATTGGATGAAACAAGAAATATCTGAATCTGTTAAATAATATCTTTCTAACGAATGTATGAAACTGAGATTTCACTTTATAAATTATAAGTTATGTCCAGTTTAAAATTAGGAAAAGTTGCTATGGAATATATATATATATATATTAATATAATATATAACCCTTAAAAATAGCCATTTTGCAAATGACCTCCGTTTTCGACGAAACCACATTTGTTGGATCCAGAATGTCAAATTATTACTAGATTCCAATTTTCATAATTTTTGGAATCAATACGCGAGCATGGCAAAAGAAAACGTGTTTTTGTCAATTTCAATCAATTTGGATCGACCAGAAAAAAGTCATTTTTCAAACTGTCTCAAAATTTGATGAAATTAATATTGTTAGGACCGTATCGTCAAATCATAGCTAGATTTATTTTTCTGGAATTTTAAGAGTCAGTATGTGGCCCCAGTAAATTAAAATGTACGTTTAAATTCAAAATATGTTGATTTATATTTTAATTTTGATAAAAACTAATCAAAACATTAGAATTGGCTTACGGGACATATTCCATTGCGTTCGAAATAGGTATATTTGGCTAGGGGCGTCATTTGTTGGGTTTGATTTGGAGCTCGGACGAGAAAATTCATGGTTAAGTAATAAATAAATTAAATATTATTATAATATGTGTGCATAAATATACCTTCATACCCGGTCAAATAAACCCTAACCCTAGGCAACCTTTCAGCGCCGCCAGTTCTAAACTAATGGCCAGTATCATCCGAAAATGTATTCACAATTAATCCCAAACCATTTCGAATTGATTCGAACCTCAATACAAGAATCGATGATCCTTTTGAGCTCTTCAAAGTGATACCGGTTTGATGAAGATTGGTTGAGTGGATGGCTAGGAATTTTTGTTCAAACAGCCGGCATTCGAACCAAAATCGAGGTTTGGGCTGCTCATGGTGAGGATTGGCGACGTCAACGGCTATCACGTGGGTTGTTTAGATCAGAGTACGGTGGCTCCAGTGAGCGTGCGGTGGAGGAAGTTTAACTTGAGCGGGTTGGGTTTCTGTTTTCACGATGATGCCTGGAGAACGAAGAGATTACAGAGAGGGTTAAGTTAATTTAAATAATTAATTAAGTTAATTGTTTTAGTTAAATAAATTAATGTGATTAATGTTTAAATTGTCATAACTTATTCATATGACAACGGAATCAAACGGTTTTAATTGCATTGGAATCCTCTTGACGAGTACTTCACAATGGAACTAGCTAGAAGACAAATGGAGCTATCTGTAATTTCTTAAATAAATTAAACAAGTTGTTCAATTTGATTTAATCAATCGTTAAAAACGATTTCAAAATCGATCAAGGCGAGATTTCTTTTTAAATAATTAAAAATTAATTATTATCGTGTTTAGAAATTTCTGCAAATACGTTGTTCAATTCAGTTTGTTGTTGTATGTGATTTTATTTGGGTTGATTGATGCTGTTATGATGATCTGTTGATTTGATGGAATATTTTTGTTGAATTAGAATTGACAAAATAAACATGTCATTTGTGTTGAATTAGAATTGACAAAATAGACATGTCGTTTATGTTGAATTAGAATTGAGAAAATAAATGTGTTATTTTTGTTGAATTAGAATTGAGAAAATAAACATGCCATTCATGTTGAATTAGAATTGACAAAATAAACATGTCATTTATGTTGAATTAGAATTGACAAAATAAATGTGCTATTTATGTTGAATTAGAATTGACAAAATAAATGTGTTATTTTTGTTGAATTAGAATTGACAAAATAAACATGTCATTTATGTTGAATTAGAATTGACAAAATAAACATGTCATTTATGTTGAATAAGAATTGACAAAATAAAAGTGTTATTTTTGTTGAATTAGAATTGACAAAATAAACGTCATTTTTGTTGAATTAGAATTGACAAAATAAACATGTCATTTATGTTGAATTTGAATTGACAAAATAAACATGTCATTTATGTTGAATTTGAATTGACAAAATAAATGTGTTATTTTTGTTGAATTAGAATTGACAAAATAAACATGTCATTTATGTTGAATTAGAATGGACAAAATAAAAATGTCATCTTTGTGGAATTAGAATTGTCAAACTAAAAAAGTCATTTTTGTTGAATTAGAAATGTCATTTTTGTTGAAATAAAAATATCATTTTTATTGGAGTAGAATTGACAAAATAAAAGAATCATTTTTATTTGTTTTGTTGAATTAGAATTGTCAACAAAATAAAAGAATCATTTTTATGTGTTTTGTTGAAATAAAATTGTCAACAAAAACAAAATTTTCATTTTTACTTGTTTTGTTGAAATAGAATTGTCAACAAAAATAAAATTATCATTTTTATTTGTTTTGTTGAAATAGAATTGTCAGCAAAAATAAAGTTATCATTTTTATGTGTTTTTGTTGAAATAGGATTGTCAACAAAATAAGGTTATCATTTTCATTTATTTTGTTGAAATAGAATTGTCAACAAAATAAAGTCATCATTTTTATTTGTTTTGTTGAAATAGAATTGTCAACAAAATAAAAATATCACTTTTATTGGCTATGTTATACATTAGAATCTATAAACAAATTAAAATAGACATTTTTATGTGTCAAGCTATACATTAGAATCATGTAGTGAAGTTATGCAAATAAAAATACATTTTTATTTGACATTAAAAACATGTAGATAAGTATGCAAATAAAATATATTTTTGTTTGACATTAGAAACATGTAGTGAAATGTATGCAAATAAAATACACATTTATTTGACATTAAAAACATGTAGAAAGGCTAGGCAAATAAAATCTCTTTTTGTTTGATACTAGAAAACATTGGAAATGTATGCAAACAAAACCTCTTTTATTTGCTATTAGGAAATATAGGATTTTGTTTGTATATATAATATCTTCTATTTTGTCATTAAAAACATTTAATGGTTATGGAAAATAAAACATTCTTTTATTTGGCATGTTAAACACGTTAGCGGAATCGTCAAATGATTTATATTTATATATAATTATATATAAATATAAATTAAAATTAAACGAATCGCACGCGGTAGCTCGCGTTTCGGAATCGTAACTTTAAACGATTATACCGAAAGATCCGACCATCGGATTTTCCCAAAACTGGAACCGTTAGGACCGCTTTGGGAAGATCTTTCCAACGATATAGAATTGGTTAAAATCCAACGGTTAGATTTCGAGAAATGTGAAAATTAAATTTGGGTAAAAACAGCGCCAGGGTCGCATATTGACCCGAAGCGTCATTAAATTAAATTGGAATATTTTTATAAAATAAAAATAGCGATAAATCGTTATAAAATAATATTAACGATATGAAATGATTTAAATTATACGAGAATTATTTGAAAAGACCGAGTTCAATCCCATTTGAAATAATTATACGACGATTTAAATCGAAGATATTGAAGACGGTGTTTGAAGTTCTCCATATCGAATGGACAACTGCTGATGCCTTTGATTGGAGTTGCTGCCTTGAAAGGGTTACAGTGGTAGTTGTGCGGACGTACTTGTTGATTGTTCGGATAAACGAGCACCTCTCTTTCGTATTGGACATACGGGACGAGGAATAAGGTGTCTCCTGTTTCGTTCAGACCCAGAACGGACTTGTAAATGGATGTGTGTCTGACATTGAATTTCGTTCTGTGTGAATTGATTTCTACTTAATATATATTTTTTTAGTGGCGGAGAATTTATTCTCTTGCGTAACACCTTTCTCTGAGACGTACGAGCTCAGAGGTTATATATTAATAGACATCAGTCACGTGGCGTGAATTATCAGTGTGGCATGACAAGATGCAAATGATCAAGGCTTATTGTTGAAAATCAGAGCCTTGTGGTTGATGATCAAAGCACAGCTTTATTTAGCATAGCTTTGTGTATAGTGTTACTTCGCGAGCCTCACACCCGAGTATGAACCAGAAATGGAAGAAGGATCCAGAGAGAACATGTGTTTCTTTCTAGCTAGAAGTGGTGTCTCGGTATGGAGCCCATACATTTTTACTTATGTGGATGATGGAAAGCGAGGTACCTCGGATTGGAGTCCCTAGTGGCTCTTTATATACGGCCCATAGGGCGGAGAAACGTATTGCCCAGGAATTATATATAATCCACTAACGTAAATTGTGGACCGGCCATGTGGCTCCAAGGAACGATGCGTTCTATTCCTGACGCACGGGCTAGAGTGTCTCGAATTCAGTAAGGACGATCCCTTGCCTTGGTTCATGATGGAAATCCAACTTCCAATACGACACTATTCGGTTTTGATTGTAAAACTAGTGTGGCGACATAGTATATGGTAGCTATGCCGTCTATGATTGATATATTATGATTGAAATTGTTTTTGCAACATATATGCACTAATAATAATAATATCAAATTCGTTTTATATGTATCAAGCATATTTTGGCCATTATAAGGTAAAACTCTATCCTCTGGTTTGCGTTGCATTGTATGATGGGACTTGAGTCTTATAATGGTTTCATTTTTCTAAAAAGAATTACATTGTTTAACAATTTACTTTGTTAATGCACTGGCAATCCAATAGAGTAAACCCATTCCGCGTTAGCGGCGTGGTCTTGTGATTAGCCTTATTATTATTAGATAAGTTAAGTAAGATTTCTCATACCAGTCCCATGACTGACTCGTAGTTTGTTTCACTTTGCAAACGCGGGTGCCTTCTTTTCCACATGGGCAGTCAAGTAGCTTGTTTTGTATATATTCATTTTTGAGCAGGATTCTGGATCAAAGCTTAAAGCTGTGTCCAAAGCAATGATAGATTTCCGCTGCATTGTATTAAATTTATTGCAAATTAATCTTCCGTTGTATTATTATATTCGATGTACTCTGATATTCTGTACTCTGATGTAACATTATTATGATGTTTATAAAAGTCTTCTGTTATTTGTTCTGAAGTGTTGTATGCCCAGAGTTAGCGTATGCGGGATTCGAACGGTCTTGGTCGATTTAGCGATCGATTAGGTCCGGGCAAAATCCATGTCGTTATATATTGTCGTCATTCCATTTATACTATTAGTTGGATAAGGAAATTGATATCGATTATATATTTATATGTTTTCCATGAAGATTCCGCAATTAACGGAATGTGATTTTGGGTTTTTCGTGAACTGTGTTTTAAATGACATTAGTTCTTTAACCTAGTTAAAGACTTGATTACATGTCTAACATTGTATTTCGAACTATATCATTGATTTCTGCTAAATATATATCTGTTTGATGGCATAGAATTTATTCTCTTGCTTAACACCCTTCTCTGAGATGTATGAGATTATAGGTTATATATCGGTAGAAATCAATGTTACGGTGTAGATTGTTAATGTGGCATGTTTGATTTCCCGATGTTAAGTAATCATTAAATAATGACTGTTGGAAGATTAAAACTAAGTGGAGTTTTGATGAATCTTTAACTAGATTGAAAAGAGAATATGATCATTTAAATTATCAAATTTGGGAAATGATCGAGAATGGAGTACCACCAATTTTACTCGAGGCGATAGTTAAATCTTTAATTAGTTTCGAACGTGAAATGGTAATTAAATTTACTGATAACATTGTGGTGTTAGATATGGGGTACTACCTGTTTTGCTCCATGGGATGAATAGGTTGGGATTGGGATTAATAAAAAAAAATGATTACTTCGGTAAGGCTCGATATTCCCGACTAGTTGATAAACCTTAATTTGGTTTTGAATTGATATCCAAAGGAAGATTAATGAATAAATTTAAAGAATTTATCTTTGATAAAATTAAGGGGAACCTATCCCTGCTGATGTGAATATTTGAATAAAAGAATATTCTAGATTGGAACTAGGCGTATGTTGTGTTTTTATAGCACTTGTTAGTAAGATAAGCGAATTATTCGGAAAGACCGGGTTTATCCCATTCTGAATAATTAATAATACAATAAGTCGACGATGAAGATGGTAACTGAAGACCGGAGATCTTCATACCGTTTGGATGATTACCGATGTCTTGTTTGGGCTGTACACCTGAGACAAGGTAATAAGTGGTGATCGTATAGACGTACTTGGTGATCGACGTGATATGCGAGGACCTCTCTCTTGTACTGGACATATGGGAACGAGGAATATAGTGCCTCCAGTTTCGTTCAGACCCAAAACGGACTTGTAAATGTATGTATGTCTGACATTGTATCGTTTATTTTGTATTCCTTGATCTCTGCTAAATAAATATCTGTTTGGTGGCGGATAATTTATTCTCTTGCTTAATACCTTTCTCTGAGATGTATGAGCTTAGAGGTTATGTATCAGCAGAAATCAGTGGTACGGTATGGGTTGATAGTGTGGCATGCTGACTGGCATGTGATCAAGGCTTTTGTTGAAAAGCAAGGCCATGTAGTTGATGATCAAAGCATGGCTTTAGATAACATAGCTTTGTATATAGCGTTAATTCAAGAGCCTCACACCCTGGTATGAACCAGAAACGGGAGTGGATGGCTGGGAGGACATGCGTTTCTTTTTAGCTAGGAGTGGTGTCATGGTATGGTGCCTAGACTTTTTACTTACGTTAATGATGGAAAGCGAGGTACCTCAAATTTGAGTCCCTAGTGGCTCTTGATACAGTCGATATACTAACCAAATTTACGCCTTATAGGGAGGGGAAATGTATTTTTCAGGAATTACTAATCCACTAACGTAAGTGTGGACCGGCCTTGCTGCTCCTAGGTGCAGTAGCGGCTATATCCTGAGACATGGGCTAGATTGTCATGAATTCGGTAAGTATGATCCCTTGCCTTGGTTCATGACGAAAATCCAATTTCCAATACGACATATTGGTTTTTGTTGTAATACTAGTATGGCGACATGATATATGGTACCCATGTCATCTATGATTGATACATTTATATTGGAAGTTGATTTTGACACTATACACTTATAGTAATATCAAAATGATTTGTTTTAAACGTATCAAGCATTCTTTGGCTATTTTAAGGTAAAACTCTATCCTCCGGCTTGCGTTGCATTATACGACGGGACCTGAGTCATATAATAGCTTCATTTTTTTAATTAGCATTAAGCTGTTTGTTTTATGCTCTGGTATTCTTAGGCTTAAAATCTGTTCCGTGTTATACGGCGTGGTCCCTTGATTTACCTAACTTTAAAAATCAATTTAGTAACTGTTTAAGTTCTCACAGCAGTTCCATGACTGACCTGGAGTTTATTGTTTTAACCTAAACTCTGGGTGCCCCTATTTTCCACGCGTGCAGCTAGTAGTTTTGGTATTTGCAGATATTATTTTCACAGGACCCTGAATTTACACCTGGAGCTATATTCGGAATGATTTGTATCCGTGTATTTCTTTCAGTTTTGTTATGTATTATTTTCCGTTGCATTGTAATTTCAAATCTTTGATATTTTTCAATGTGTAGTATTTATTCATACTCTTTTATATTCTTGTACTGTGATGTAAATTGTTGTAATAACAATGAAATGTTCTATTGTTTGTGTTCTGATGAGTCATGTTCTCAAAGCAATCCGCTGTTTCTCGTCTCTTCGGAGATCGGGGGATTTCGGGTCGTTATAGTTTTGGTATCAGAGCTTTGGTTTACATATCTCAAGAACAAGACATGTTAGAACCGAACGAAATAATTCATCAGAGATTGGATTAGTGATATCCAACGAGAATGACTCATTAGAGATAGGATCAGTAGTATTCTAAAACGAGTGTGAAGAGTGTTATTTTTCAAATCAAATTTAGTTTTAAAATTTTATATCAATTATTCGTATTTGAATATTTTATTTTGAATTGGGACAATCTAGTATAGGGAGATTTCGAGTATATGCTTGACGAGATGTATATTCGAAGCCTCAGATACTGGAAAGATATAGAATCACACTCTAGTCGCTTGGAGATGATTCTGATGATGGCATGTCATCATCAGCATTTATGTTCGAGTTTCGAAAGTGGGATATCTATATATTTCCAATTGACTGGTGTGAGAACCAAAACTTAGTTAGAGTATATTGTTGTGATTTGGCATCAAAAATATGATTTTTGAGAATATATTAAAGTTATATATTTGAAAAGCTAATCAACTAGTTGATTGCTGTTGTTTGATTATTAATTCAACTAATAAAACCAATAAGAGAATGTAAGGTAATTTAGCCAAATCGGATCAGATATCGAACTGAATTGAAATTTGATTGGAATTGCATACATGTACATATATATTTGTAAACAAGTCATAGCATGGAAGCTAAGAAGAGAAATAAAATTGTATGCCTGACAAAGAGGTACATGTTTACTGTATTTCTTAGGTTTGATGATTTTATGAGCCGATTGGCTAGCAGCTTGGCTTTTCTTTTTCTTTTGGATTGATCAGGGACCTGTGAGGCAAGTTGCGGTTTTACCGATCAACCCGTACAAAGGAGGTTATGGAGAAATTTTTCGAAAATTTAGGGTGTTAGCCAAATTTTTGAAAAATTAGAAAATTCTTAGAAACTGAAAAGTTGAAGAATGAAAGTTGAGTTGGTTAGTTAAACAACTTTCAGCTTCGTTCCTTTTCGAGGACGAAAAGGTTTTAAGCGGGGGAGATTGTAACAACCCGGATTTTCAGAACCAATTAAAATTTTTTATTCTAGCTATTTTAATGTTTTGAATATTTAAAATGATTAATTTTTAATTATAACGACTAAAAATTTATTTTAAATGAAGTTAGAACGTATAAATTTATTCTAATTATATAACGAGCCTGAAATGGCGTAGTAGTTTGAAAATTCGATTTTAAATTTCAAATGAAACAGAATATAAAATAAAGGGTGCGTTTTTTAGAGGTCCCTATTAAGTTTCAAAATATAAAAAAAACCCGGTCATAAACTTATTGTAAATTAGGTCCCTATTTTTTGAAAAGTCATAAAAAAATATAAAAAAAATATAAAAAAATCACGTAAATTCGTATTTAAATAAAACATGTAAACACTAAAAAATTCAGAACAAAATACCATCAACGAAGGCGTCAAAAATCAAAAAAACCAAAAAAAAAAACGAAATTTCCAGTTAAATGCATAATAGTATGCACATATATCACTTTCCTGCATACATCCGTGCATATTTTTCACTACATACATCTTCGTTGATTTTTATTCATGCAAATAAATGCATACATGTGCGCAAAAATTTCAAATACTTGCATACATTTGTGCAGGTTTATTTTCAGATTTTAATCTGAAAACAGCTTACAGAAAAGTTGCATACATATATGCAATTATCAGTAATAATTGCATAAATGTATGCAACTATTTTTTTTCGATTTCCGTAAATTCCTGACATTATTTCCATATTTTAGAATTTTTTTTTAATGAACGTACGCACATTTTTTTTTAAAAAATACAAAAAGGCGGAAAAAATAAAATGGGGGGCGGGTTTAAAAATTTTCAGAACTTTGTTTTTTTTTATAAATTAGGTCCCTACTTTTTATCCTATAAAAATGTTGCACACATGTGTGCATTTTTTTGAGAAATTTGCACATTTGGATGCAAATAAAAATGAACTGAAAAATTATGTTAAATCTATCCGCTGGAAGAACTGCAATAATTGCATATATGCATGCAATAAAATCAAAAAGGTGCATAATATTATGCATTTAACTGCAGTTTTTTCTGTTTTTTTGCTGTTTTCTTCTTTCTGACATTATTTTTGTTGTTTTTTGAACTGAATTTTTTTTATAATGCGTAATATATTTTATTACTAATTTATGAATTTTTTTTATTTTTTTTAATTATTATTTTATAAGTTTTGAAAACAGGGACCTAATTTACAATAAGTTTATGACCGGATGTGAGCCTAATTAAGTTTCAAAATAGGGACGTGAGCCTAATATTCACTAAAATAAATTGGATTTCAGTAAAACTATAAATATTTGAATCTGTTTAATAATATCTTTCTAATGAATGTAAGAAATTGAGATTTCATAATATCAAATGAAAGTTATGTCCAGTTTAAAATTTAAAATAGTCGCTACGGAATTTATATATATTTTATATAATATATAGCCCTTAAAAATAGTCATTTTGCAAATGACCTTCGTTTTCGACGAAACCACTTTTGTTGGATCCTGAATATCAAATTATTGTTAGATTCCAATTTTCATAACTTTTGGAATTAATATGTGAGCGTGGCAAAAGAAAACGCGTTTTGTCAATTTCAGTTGAATTGGATCGACGAGAAAAAGGCCATTTTTCAAACGGCCTCCGAATTCGATGAAATTAGTTTTGTTAGGACCATATCATCAAAACATAGTTATATTTATTTTTCTGGGATTTTTGGAGTCTGTATGTGGCCCCGGTAAATTAAAACGTACGTTTAAATTCAATATATATTGATTTATATTTTGATTTTAACGAAAACTGATCGAAACAGTCGAATTGGCTTACGGAACATATCCCATTGTATCCGGAATGGGGGTATTATGCTTGGGACGACACTCGTTGGGATTCGTTTGGAGTTCAAATGCGAAATTTACTTTTTAGAATTAAATTATATTAAAAATAAATATCTAAGCCCTAGTCAAACAAAGTCAAACCCTATTCCCTAACTCCCGTGGTCAAACAACAGAACCCGCCTTCGTTTAGCTCCAGCGATCAAAATCGCTCTATTCATTCTCAATAAAAATCCCCAAATCCATTGATTAAAATCAATAATTTATAAACACAAAATGGAAGAGCTCCCCGTGATTGTTCAATCCAAGATGATCGTCATACGTGGGGTGTGGAGGGGGAAATCGCTGCTGAAAAGCAGCACGTTCGAGCGTGGTTTTAAATGGGGTAGGTCCACCGAGCTGGCCATGGCTCTGGCTGGAGGTGGCGCAAGTCGTCGCGCGTCAGGGGGAGGCTCAGATCACGGTCCGGCGGTCTGTGGAGGTGGCGATGGCGAGCAAGAAAGCGGTCGATGGTTTTGAGCGTGTGTAGAAGAAGGATTAACAATGAGTTCTGTTTTTATTTTATTTAATGAAATTTGTTTAATTAAGTTGCAAATTAAACAGTAATCAAATTTATAAATGGTAGTAATTATAATATAAAAGGACATTGTATTTAAAATAAAATTAGCATTACTTTTAAAATAAAATTGCCATTGTTTTAAATTTATATAATAGCATAGTATTAAAAATGTGTTATTTTTAAATGAAACAACATTATAAAAATGTGATTTTTAAATGACATAACATCGTTTTAAAAATATGATTTTTACGTATATAGTTTTGATATAAAATTGTGATTTCTAAATAAATAGCACTGTATTAAAAATGTGATTTTTAATATAAACCGCGTGAAACAGATGGCGTTGGAGTCATGGTGAGGAACATTATGCGATGGAACTATCTGGAAACAAAGCAGAATCCAACCCGTTCAACTAAAGAATGGAGGATTGGAAGCCGACTGTGAGAACTCTTTCTCACTCAACTACTTTTGTTATGTAATTATATCATAGGTTGCAGACGGAGCTTAATAGCTCCTGACATTACTTTTTGTACAAACTTTGGATGATTTATGTGATAAGATTATGATGTGAAAAATATATATGCGTTGTATAAAATAAATAAATATATATATGTGCGTTGTATAAATTATTTATATACACTACATAAAATTTTCCTAAAATAAAATAAATATTCATTTACAAATCGGACGATTTGTTTATGTACACCTATTTGACTGATATTGATTGGAAAGATAATTTTTACACATCGCCCAAATGCACAAATAATGAACAGTATTTGTTGTTTGAAACCCCACACGGGTATTGGGATGATATTTGACATACACTAATTCCAATATTTAGTTGTATGTCAATTGATGGGTTGACAGACTGTATAAGCATTATTTATTTATTTTAATGCTTATACCGTGGTCGAATGCACTCTGGATGATGTGTGGATGTTTAATGCTTATTTATCATTATTGTGAATACATGCGACGTATGGAATCCATATAAATATACTTATATGGTAATTGATTGAGTCTGATTCCAATTCAGAGATAACGAATAGTTTTAAAATAATATATACTATAGTTTTCAAATATTATTCATCATAGTTTTAAATTAATATTCTGTATAGTTTTAAAATAATATTCAGTATAGATCAAAATATGATTTTGGTGTCCGAGTTTGGATGGACATGAAAATATTAAAATATGTGAAGCCGTGTTGATTAGATTTGCGCCATCTTAACCCGAACGATATTTATATCGATTTTATTCATTTTTATAATGAATATCGAAAAGGAAATGATTTCAAATTATGATATTTTGAAAATATTATCATTTAAATATTATAATGATAAGGATTATTCAGTTTTGATTTAAAATTGAAAAGAAAGTGGGAATCATTTTTTTAAACAAATTTATAAAATACGTTTTGAACGAAATATATTATATATATAATATATGTTAATGGCTTGAATAGAATGCACCGCGACCGTTCACGAATTTCGACCATTGACTTCGAATGGACATTACGGAAGATCCGACCGTCGGATTCTCCTAAAAGTAGAACCCGTATCGATTAGATCTTTCCAATAAGAGATTTGAAATCCGACAATTGGATTTGGAATTATGTCCAAATCAAATTTGGAAAAGGTCTCAATGGATGCAGTTCGGTGGCCGTTATTGGAAACTGACTGTACGGGCCCTGATAAAGTTACTAAAAATATTAATAATTTGTGTAAAATCATAATCACTGATTTGGAAAGAAATTGGATGAAAAATTCCACGTTTGTAGAGATAAAAAAATATTTTATCAAAATAAACAATAGTTATTAACTAGAAAGAAAAGCCAACATTTTTAAATAAATATATTGGATTTGTGAATGGTTTTAATTTAACCAGAATTTCCAATGTAAGAATTGGAATGGATTTGAATAGAAATCATCTTCGGGAGATTTCGATATTAGATTCCGTGAATCTACGGATATTGTGGAAGAATTTGGAAGATAGATGTACATCGTTACTCCCCATACAATACGTGTTGGTTTCAGAATTTGATATTGAATATAAGCCGATATAATTTCTGTTTAGAGCCTTATATTTAATATCAAATGTGATTCTGGGTTTATCGTGAATGGTGTCTGTAACAACCCGAAAATCTGGGCCAGTTTAAAATTTTTATTTCGGCAATTTTAGCAAATTTTGAATATTTAAAATAGATTATTTTAAATAATATCGACGAGAAATTTATTTTGAATGGAAATCCAACATATATATTATATACGGCGTCGTTAGAATATAAATAATTATATATAATTATAAATAGAATTGAAAATGGCGCAGTAAATCGATAATTCGATTTCAAACTTCAATTGAATGTACCAGGTGCAAAACAATCCGGATTTTAGTGAAACCAAAAACATTAGGATCTAATTGTGACTATCTTTCCAACGAACCCGAAAAATCGAAATTTCATAGCGGGAATCAAAAGATATGTCCAGTTGAAAATTCTGAATAGTCACTATGGAATTCAGGCCCTTAAAAATAGACATTTTGCAAGCGACCTCGGATTTCGACGAAACCACTTTTGTTGGGTCTGTGATGTCAAATTATTGCTAGATTCCAAATTTCATAATTTTTCGAATCAATATGTGAGCGTGGCTAAGGAAAACGCGATTGACCAGTTTTAGTTGATTTTAATCGACTGGAAATTGGCCATTTTTCGTACGGTCTCAGAATTCGATGAAACTAGTTTTGTTAGGACCGTATCGTCAATACGAAGCTAGAAAATATTTTTCTGCAATTTATAGAGTTAGTATGTGACCCCGGTAAATTGAAATGCACGTTCAAATTCAATATATAGAGTTATATGTTGATTTTGACGAAAACTGATCGAAACGATCGGATCAGCCTACGATACATATCCCATTGTGTTCGGAATGGTGGTAATTAGCTAGGGACGACAGGCGGTGGGTTTGATTTTGAGTTTGAAATAAAAAGTTGCTTTTTGAAAATTAAATTATTTAAATAAATATATTTATATACATCTCACCCCTCTCTTTCCTTTACCAAGTCAACGCTCAGTTAAATTAAAAAGAAACCCCAAAGGACACCCTCGATCCCGTGGAAGACCCCGTCGACGTCCTAGCGTTGCACCCTCGGAGACAGCGCCGCCTCGTCGGAAACCCCTTCCCTCTCTCGCGCCTCCTTCTCCTTCCACCTCCAATCGATCGAGCCCCAATTCCCAAAAACCGCTGCACCCACTCGCCGTTGACCATCCCTGAGCCGCCCTGACCTTCAATATACCCCACCGCCTCTAACCCTACTCCGCCTCCCCTTCTGAGATCACCCGCCACCAATAAGTTCTTTTCCTCTTTTTTTTATTTTTTTTTATTTTGATTAATTTATCTTTATTAATTTAAAACTAAGTAGTTTAGAAGGAAGGGATAAATAAAAAAAAATCAGTTTTTGACATTGCTTAAGAGTTTGACTTATGTATACATATAGTGGAAAGAAAAAAAATGTTATTTTTATATGAAATGATTTTTAATTTCAGTTGTTAAATTCAATTCTCTTTATATAAATACTAATTTTTATTAGGGTAAGAATAAAATTTTGATGAGGAAGAATATAGGATTTTTAGTATAGGAAAGATACGATCCTTATGATAGGAATAATAGGATTTTTCTTTGTTTGAAAAGAGAGTAAAAATATGATTATATATTTTTAAAGTATTAAAAATATAATCTTTATTATGAAGAAGGTGTAAAAATTCGATTTTTATATATTGAATAGCAAAGTAAAAATTCGATTTTTTGAATAGCAAAGTAAAAAAATTCGATTTTTATATATTGAATAGCAAAGTAAAAATTCGATTTTTATATATTGAATAGCAAAGTAAAAATTCGATTTTTATATATTGAATAGCAAAGTAAAAATTCGATTTTTATATATTGAATAGCAAAGTAAAAATTCGATTTTTTGAATAGCGAAGTAAAAATTCGATTTTTATATATTGAATAGCAAAGTAAAAATTCGATTTTTATATATTGAATAGCAAAGTAAAAATTCGATTTTTATATATTGAATAGCAAAGTAAAAATTCGATTTTTATATATTGAATAGCAAAGTAAAATTCGATTTTTATATATTGAATAACAAAGTAAAAATTCGATTTTTTGAATAGAGAAGTAAAAATTCGATTTTTATATATTGAATAGCAAAGTAAAAATTCAATTTTTATATATTGAATAGCAAAGTAAAAATTCGATTTTTATATATTGAATAGCAAAGTAAAAATTCGATTTTTATATATTGAATAACGAAGTAAAAATTCGGTTTTTACATATGTAGAGGATACGGGCAAAAAATAGACGAAAGAAAAGCACGGTGAAAATTTCCTACCCATGAAGAATTGCGTCATTCAGTTTAGCGAAAGGGTGAGAATTTCTCACCTTTCAATTTCTTTTTCTAGTTATATATATACTAGGATGCAGACGGTGCTTAGTAGCACCCGACACCCGTCATCCACAGACCATGGATGGCTTGTTTGTTAAATTGTTTGGTTGTGTAGTTGGTTAGATTATTTGGTTGGAACTGAATTGTTTGGTGAAATGAAATTGATTTGATTGATGTGTGAATGTCGTGGGCCTTCACTAGACCGGGGATAAGGCTAGGGCTTGTCCAGTTTCTAGTATCGTGCCGTTATGCCGCCGAAATTTTCTAAAATATGTTAGAAAAATAAAAATATCATTTTATTGAATAAATGAACTGAATAGAAATTCATATGTTAAAATAAAATATTTTATCGTTAAAAATATAATTTTTAACGTGGAAGTGAATAAAATAAAATATTCATTTAAAAACCGGACGGTTTGTTTATGTACACCTATTTGAAGGACTTTGATTGGGTCGATAAATTTTACACATCGCCCAACTACACAACTAAAATCTGTGTTTGAATGTTTGAAACCCCACACGGGTGTGGGGATGAAATATGAAGTTCACTCATCCTGATTGATTAAATATGTCGATCGATTGATTGACAGGCTGTTATAAGCGTTAGATATCTATATTTGATGCTTATACAGTGTAGTGCACTTTGGGTGATGGTTGATTATTTTTCAATGCTATTATATACATGTGTTGTATGAAAATCCACATAATTAATTTTATATGTTGATTGATTGGGCCTCATTCCAATTTAGAGAATAAAGAATATTATAAAATAAAGGTTCATGTGTTGACTGTACTCATCCGTTGAGATTAGTCATGTGTTGAACGAAATATTTTAGTAATAAAATTTACATCTTTATCAATATAAAATAAAGGTTCATGTGTTAACTGTACTCATCCGTTGAGATTAGTCATGTGTTGAACGAAATAATTTAACAAAAATAGTCACAGGTGGACAGTACTCATTCGTTGAGATTAGTCGTGTGTTGACAAAAATAAATATTCATTTGTTGAATAGAATAAAGGAATATATGAAGCCGTGTTGATTAGATTGACGCCATTTTGACGTGAACGATATTTATATCGATTTTATTCATTTTAAAATGAATATTGAAAAGTAATTTTGAACTCGAATATTTTGAAATGAAATGAATTGAAAACGATTTCGAAATGAAATGAATTGAAAACGATTTCGAAATGAAATGAATTGAAAACGATTTCGAAATGAAATGAATTGAAAACGATTTCGAAATGAAATGAATTGAAAACGATTTCGAAATGAATTGAATGTAAAACGATTTCGAAATGAATTGAATATAGAACGAATTCGAATTGAATTTAAAACGAATTGAAATGAATTCAAATTGAATTGAAACTTGAATTGAATAGAAATGAATTTTAAAACGAATTTATAAGGAAAGATTCAATTTTGATTTGAATTGAGATGGAAGTTGAAATTGTTTTTGAAGCGAATTCGAAACTATTTATAAAATTTGTTTTAAATAGTAATTGACGAAATATATATTATATATATTATATATATATAATATAATGGCCTGAATAGAACGCGCCGCGCCGCGGCAGTTCGTGAATTTCGACCATTTATTTCAAACGGACATTACGGGAGATCCGACCGTCGGATTCTCCTAAAACCGGAACCGTTGGGTTTGTATCGAAAAGAGCTTTCTAACGAATATTAGAAATTTGAAATCTAACGGTTGGATTTGGAGATACGTCCAAATCAAACATGGAAAAGGTCGCAGTAAGTGCAGTTCGATGGCCGTTGATGGAAATCGACTGTACGGGCCTTGATAAAATTATTAAAAATAGTAATAATTCGTGTAAAATCATAAGAAATGATTTGGGAAAAATTGGGATGAAAAACTCCATATTTGAAAAGATAAAAATAGATTTTTATCAAAATGAACTAGTTTGAACTAAATTTAAAACCCTATTTTTTTGTTTTTAAATAAATAAATTTGATTTAAAAAGGGGTTTTAAATAATCAGAATTCCTAATATATTTGATTTGAGTTGAACTAGAATTGATTTGTGGGTTTATCGTGAACTGTGTTTTAAACAACACTAGTTCTTTAACTCGATAACAAATAGAATGTGATTTGGGTTTGTCGTGAACTGTGTTTTAAATAACACCTAGTTCTTTAACCCAGTAAAAGGAATTTTAACGAATCTGCAATCAGATTGAAATGTGAATCTATAATCTAAATTATCAAATTTAGAAAGTGAGCGAGAACGGAGCATTACCAGTTTTGCTCCAAAGCGATAGTTAAATCTTTAAATAGATTTGAACGTGAGATGGTAATTAATTTTACCGATAACACCATAGTATTAGATATGGAGTATTACAAGTTTTGCTTCATGGGATGAATAGGTTGGGATTGGGAAATAAAATAAATAATTACTTCAGTGTGGTTCGATAATCTCGACTAGTTTAGAAAAACCATAATTTGGTTTGAAACGACATCCAAAGGAAGATTAAAGGATAAATTTTAAAGAATTTATCTTGGATAAAATTAATGGGAACCTTTCCCTAAAAATGTGATTTTTGTGAATTAAAGAATATTCTGAATTGGATTGAGGCGTATGTTGTGTTTGTGTAACATTTGTTTTAATATACGCGGATTGTTCGTAAAGGCCGGGTTTATACCCATTCTGAATAACTGATTCGACGATATGTCGAAGATGAAGACGGTGGTTGAAGACCGGAAGTCTTCACATCGTTGGGATAATTACTGACGATCCTGATTGGGCTGTACACCCAAGAGGATGGAAATAGTGGGTGGTCGTCCAGACATACTTGGAGATGGATGGATATGCGAGGAAAGTGCCTCCGGTTTCGTTCAGACCTAGAACAGACTTGTAAATGGATGGTGTGTCTGACATTGTATTCCTTTATATTGTATTTTTTAATCTCTGCTAAATATATATCTGTTTGGCGGCAGAGAATTTATTCTCTTGCTTAACGCCCTTCTCTGAGACATATGAGCTCAGAGGTTATATATTGGCAGAAATTAGTGGTACGATATGGATTGATAGTGTGGCATGCTGAGATGCAGTAATCCAGACTTTTGTTGAAAAGCAAAGTTTGGTGGTTGATGATCAAAGCGCAGCTGATATAGCATGGCTTTGTGTATAGCGTTGATCCGCGAGCCTCACACCCCGGTATGGTGGTAAACTGGTGGTTTGATCAGTATGCTTTTTAGTGGATGGGCACCTTAGTGGTGTCGTGGATTCGGTCGACCGAGATGAGCCTAGTGCTCAGGGATATATAGAGTAGGCGGTGTTTTCTCTCGCTGGGACGTAAGCCGCGGTGGTACTCTGGTCCCAAATGTGCGGATGTGCAGACGGTGTTCTCTTGTTGGGACGTAAGCCGTGGTGAATTGCATTACGCGATCGATCTTTCAAATCAGGAGCCACCATGTTGGAAATCCAATTTTCGATACGTGTATTTCGGTTTTATCTGTAGAGCCTAGTATGGCGACATAGTGGGATGGGGCACTTATGCCATCTATGATTGATACTTATGATTTGAAGATATTTTATACAGTATGCACTTATAAAAGTATCAAATGATTTGCTGAACGTATCAAGCATTCTTGGCTATTATAAGGTAAAAACCCTATCCTCCGGCTTGCGTTGCATTGTGTGATGGGACCTGGGTCTTATAATAGCTTCATTTTTCTTTATTTAGCATTGCGCTGTTGTTTTATGCACTGGTGTTCTTAGGAGGAAACCCGTTCCGTGTTATGCGGCGTGGTCCCTTGATTTACCTAACTTTAAAAATAAAGACTAATAACTGTTTTAGTTCTCACACCAGTCACATGACTGACCTGGAGTTTATTGTTTTAACCTAAACTCTGGGTGCCCCTATTTTCGACACGGGCAGCTGGTAGTTTTGGTTTTGCAGATTTATATTCACAGGATCCTGGTTTACAGCTGGAACGATATCCGGAAAGCTTTGTATCCGTATATCTCCTTCAGTTGTGTATCGTATTATTTTCCGCTGCTATGTATTTAAATGTAATTTAAATCTCTGATGTTTCTGTGTAATATTCATTTATACTCTGTATATTCTTGTAATCTGATGCATTGTTGTAATAACAATGAAATGTTCTTTTGTCTGCGTTCTGATTTGTCTTGTCCTCACAGTAATTCGTTCTTTCTCATCTCTTCGGAGACCGGGGAAGTTTCGGGTCGCTTCAGTGTCTTAAATAACACTGTTCTTAAACCCCGTGTGAAAGGAATAAATCTTTTAATTAAGATTATTACAGTTTCCAGTTATATTTAGTAATCGGAAAAAGATGGAATGTGAATTGGGTTTATTGTAAACTGTATTTTTAATGACATTCGTTCTGTAACCCGATTAACAGTGAAATGTGATTTGGAATATATAAATCTTTTAGTATGATTTAATGGAAATTTTCCGAAGTAAAGTTTTCCAATTTAATAAAATAAATTGGAATGGAATGGAATTCGATTTCGTAATACTCGAAGTGAGCTTCTGTTGAGGAAGACTGTTAATATATATAGAATTTAAAAGGCTTTTTCGTTATTCCATCTATATTATTAGTCGGATACGGAAATTGATATCGATTATATATTGATCTGTTTTCCATGAAGATTCCATAATTAATGGAATGTGATTTTGGGTTTATCGTGAACTGTGTTTTAAATGACATTAGTTCTTGAACCCAGTTAAAGACAGGATTACATGTCTAACATTGTTTTTCGAACTATATTGTTGATCTCTACTAAATATATATCTGTTTGGTGGCCGAGAATTTATTCTCTTGTTTAACACCCTTCTCCGAGACGTATGAACTTAGAGGTTATATATCGGTAGAAATCAATGGTACGGTGTAGATTTTCAATGTGGCATGTTTGATTTCCCAAAGTTAAGTAATCATTAAATAATGATTGTTGGAAGATTAAAACAAAGTGGAGTTTTATTGAATCTTTAACTAGATTGAAATGAGAATCTGATAATTTAAATTATCAAATTTGGGAAATGATCTAGAATGGAGTACTACCAGTTTTACTGAAATGACCCAAACTCGCCCTTTAGAGAAAGCCCAGATTGAATTGAGAACACGAAAAGTCGGAATGCAAACGACAGAACATTTCATTGCTATTACAACAATTTACATCAGAGTACAAGAATATAACAAAATATGAATAAATTATATATATCATGAAAATATCAGAGATTTACGAATTACAATGCTGCGGAAAAATAATATAAAACACAACTGAAAGAAATGCACGGATACAGAGTTTTCCGAATATAGTTCCAGCTGTAAATCAGGATCCTGTGAAAATAATATCTGGTAAACCAAAACTACTAGCTTCCCGTGTGGAAAATAGGGGCACCCAGAGTTTAGGTTAAAACAATAAACTCCAGGTCAGTCATATGACTAGTGTGAGAACTAAAACAGTTATTTAAAACTTTACTTTAAAATAGCGTAAATCAAGGGACCACGCCATATAACACGGAACGGGTTTCCTTCCCTGAATACCTTTGCATAAAACAGTTCATAGGTAACACAATGCTTTTTGAAAAATGAAGCTATTATAAGACTCAGCTCCCATCGCACAATGCAACGCAAGCCGGAGGATAGAGTATTCCCTTATGATAGACAAACATGCTTGGTACGTTTTAGAACAAATCATTTTGATATTACTATAAGTGCATAGTGTCAAAAACAACTTCAATATAAATGTATCAATCATAGGCGACATAGGTACTATAATATTATGCCGGCAAATACTAGTTCAACAATTCAAACCCAAAAGTCACGTATTGGAAGTTCAGTTTCCGTCTGTGATCCAAGGCAAAGGGATCATCATGTTCCAATTCGAGACAATCTAGCCCATGTCTCAGGTCTCAGTCGCAACTGCACCCGGAGCGTCAGGGTCAGTCATCCGTCGACGATTAAAATTCTTGAACATGCGTTTCCCTGTCCTATGGGGCGTAAATCTAGTGAGTACGTCGACCAAAACATCCATCGGCCCCGTAGTGACCGATATAACCGAGACGCCCGCTATCCATCATCCACATAAGTAAAATGTCTAGGCTCCGTACAATGGCACCACTCCTAGCTAGAATGAAACGCATGTCCTCCTTGAGGTCCATCTCGTTTCTGGTTCACACCGGGGTTTGAGGCTCGAGAATGAATGCTACACACGAAGCCATGCTATAATAAAACTGTTCTTTGATCATCAACCACAAGACATTGCTTTTCAATAGAAGCCTTGATCATTTGCATCTCAGCATGCCACACAGGAAAACCACGCCGTGAAACTGATGTCTATCGATATATAACCTCTAAGCTCGTACGTCTAAGAGAAGGGCGTTAAACAAGAGAATAAATTCTCCACCGCCAAACAGATATATATATATATAATAGAGATCAATCAACATAGAATGAAATCCGATGTCAGACCCACATCCATTTACAAGTTCATTCTGGGTCTGAACGAAACTGGAGGCACCTTATTCTTCGTCCCATATGTCCAATACAGGAGAGAGGTCCTCACATATCTATCGATCTCTAAGTACGTCTGGACGATCACCACTTATTACCTTGTCTCGGGTGTACAGCCCAATCAAGATATCAGTAATTATCCAAACGATGTGAAGACCTCCGGTCTTCAACCACCGTCTTCATCGGTGACTTATCGTCGAATCAGTTATTCAGAATGGGATAAACCCGGTCTTCCCAAATAACTCGTGTATCCTATAAACAAGTGCTATAAAAACACAACATACGCCTCATTCCAATCCAGAATATTCTTTTATTCAAATATTATTTTCATAATTTAAACCAAATTAAGGTTTTCCAAACTAGTCGGGATTAGCGAACATTACCGATGTAATCATTTATTTTATATCCCAACCTATTCATCCCATGAAGCAAAACTGTTAATACTCCATATCTAACACCACGGTGTTATCGGTAAAATTAATTACCAGTTCACGTTCAAATCTATTTAGTGATTTAACTATCGCTTGGAGAAAAACTGGTGATATTCAATTCTCGATCATTTCCCCATTTTGATAACTTAAATTATCAAATTCTCATTTCAATCTAATTAAAAATTCATTAAAACTCCAATTCAGTTTTAATCTCTAAAAATCATTACTTAATGATTATTCAAGGTTAAGAAATTAATCTTAGCTTTAACTGGGTTAAAGAACTAATGTCATTTAAAACACAGTTCATGATAAACCAAAAATCTCATTCCATTAATTATGGAATCATCACGAAAAACAGATCAATATATATAGTCGATATAAACTTCCATATCCAACCAATAATATAAATGGAATAACGGCAAAGCCTTTTAAATTCCATATGTAGTAACTGTCTTCCTCCACAAAAGTTCACTTCGATTATTACCAAATCGAATTCCATTCCATTCCAATTTATTTTATTAAATTGGAAAACTTTTCTTTGGAAAATTCCTTTAAATCTTAACTAAAAGATTTATAAATTCCAAAACACATTTCATTGTTAATCGGGTTAAAGAACGAATGTCGTTAAAAACACAGTTCACAATAAACCCAATTCACATTCTATTTTATTCCAATTACTAAATATAACTGGAAACTCTAATAATCTTAATTAAAAGATTTATTTTTTTCACACGGGGTTTAAGAACGGTGCTAATGAAGACACCATTCACGACAAATCCAAAATCCAATTCTCTTATTCAATTCCAATTAAACATTAATTAACTGGAAAATTTCCCTAAATCTTAATTAAAAGACTTATCCTTTTCTCTATTTGGTTTAAGAACAGTGTTAATGAAGACACCATTTACGAAAACCCAAAATCCAATTTGATATCAAATACAAGGCTCTGAATAGAAATTATATCGGCTTATATTCAATATCAAATTCTGAAATCAACAAACATCGTATTCGGAATAACGATATATATATATATATCTTCCAAATTCCTCAACAATATCCGTATAATCACGGAATCTAATACTCGAACATTCTGAAGATTATTTCCATTCCAAACCATTCCAATTTATATATTGGAAATTCTGGTTATATTAAAACCCATTCTCAATCCAATTTATTTATTTAAAAATAATTGGATTATTATTCTAGTTAATAATCAGTTCATTTCGATAAAAATCTATTTTTATCTTTTCAAATATGGAATTTTTCATCCCAATTCTTTCCAAATCATTTATTATGATTTTACACAAATTATTAATAATTTTATCAAGACCCTTACCGTTGGTTTACAATAACGGCTACCGAACTGCATCCATAGCGACGTTTCCCAAATTTGATTTGGACATAATTCCAAATCCATCTGTTAGATTTCAAATCTCTTATATTTGTTGGAAAGCTCTTTTCGAGACGAACCAAACGGTTCCGGTTTTAGGAGAATCCGACGGTTGGATCTTCCGTAATGTCCGTTCGAAATCAATGATTGAAATTCGCGAACGGTCGCTGCGCGGATCGTTCTATTCAAGCTATTAATATATATATAATATATATTTTCAATTTCCATTCAAAACGTATTTTATAAATTCGTTTTAAAACGATTCCCACTTCCATTTCAATTTTTAAATTAAAATTAAATATTCTTTATCATTATATGTAAATGGTAATATTTTCAAAATATTTGATTTTGAAATCATTTACTTTCCGATATTCATTGTAAAAATGAATAATATCGATATTAATATCGTTTACGTTAAAATAGCGCATATCTAACCAATATGGCTTTGCACATTTTAATTTTGCGTGTCTATCCAAAGTCGGACATCAGATTCACATTTTAATCCTTTACTGAATATTATTTTAAAATATTCGTTATTTTAAAATATTCGTTATTTTAAAATATTCTTTATTTTCCAAATTGGAATGAAGCCCAATTAATTACCATGTAATGTTGTTTATATGGATTCCATACAACACATGTATATAACAACAACGATAAACAATCATCCATCATCCAGAGTGCATTACACAACTGCATAAGTATTAAATATAAATAATTAACGCTTATAACAGTCTGTCAACCAATCGATCGACATACAACTAAACAATTGGGATTACTATACGTCAAATATCATCCCAATACCCATGTGGGGTTTCCAACAACTACAAATTTTATTTGTGCAGTTGGGCGATGTGTAAAATTTATCATCCCAATCACTGTCAGTTAAATGGGTGTACATAAACAAATCGTCCGATTTGTAAATGAATATTTATTTCAACACATGACTTTATACAGTTCATATATACAATATAAATGGTACTTTTATTGTTCAAATATTTTATACAACACATTAATATTTTATTCAGTTCATATATTGATATTTTTATTGTTCAAATATTATATACAACACATGAATATTTTATCCAGTTCATATATACAATAAAAATGATATTTTTATTGTTCCAATACTTTATTCACACAATACAATCAATAACCAAAAAACAGTCCATTCAATCTAAACAAACAACCATGGTTTATACAATAAATAGTGTCGGGTGCTGCTAAGCATCATCTGCATCCTAGTATATATTTAACCGTAAAATAGTTAGAGTGAGAGGGAGTTCTCACATTGGGTTCCAATCCACCATTCTTTATTTGGTGATTTCTGTACTATTTGATTTTGAATCTGCCTCAAATTCAATTTTGCTCCGTTTTGTTCTAGTTGATTCCAATGCGCAGTGTTCTTCATCACGATTCCAACGCACTTTTGTTCGTCCCATTCTGTGTTTGTTCGAACGAGTTATGATATTTCAAAGTGTAATTACCATAAACTAATTTAAACAAGTGATTAGTCATTAATTAATATAATTATTAGCTATACCATAATCTTCCTCTTCACGGTATAACCTTCTGAACTGCTCAAACCCAGAGCCAACCACGATTCCTCCACCACGCACGCTCGACGAGACAGCTGACCGCCAATCTACCCAACCCCCGTCGTGCGCCACCTTGTGCTTGACCTTCTCCCCCCCACGGTGTTCAACTCGCCACCCCCATCACTTCAAAAAACCCTAACAAACTCGGCGAGCTTGGGCTCGATTTTCAACCAATCTAAAGCGTCATTTCAGATCTTATCAATTGAGAAAGTAGAGCTCAACAAGAGGAACAATTTTGCCTTAAGAAGTTGCTTGAATCATTATGTGGATTGGACAAATTTTAAGGGAGAAAATCAAAGAAATTCTGCCGTTGAGATGAAGGGCAGCGGTGCGTTTTCCTGATTTAGTTAAAATTAGGGTTTTAGATTTTTTTTTTAGAGTTATTTACACTAATTTTTACTAATATTTAATTCCATTATGTTAAAAAATGCATGTTTACCGATACGAACTTCAAATCAAATCCAACGACTACCGCCCCTAGCTAAATACCCCCATTTCAGACACAACGGATATGTTTTGTAAGCCAATTCGATCGTTTCGAATAGTTTTTATCAAAATTAAAATATAAATCAATACATATTGAATTTGAACGTACATTTTAATTTACCGAGGCCACATACTGACTTCGAAAATTCCAGAAAATTTAATTTTAGCTTTGTTTTGACGATACGGTCCTAACAAAACTAATTTCATCGAATTTGGAGACCGTTTGAAAAACGGTCATTTGTCAGTCGATGAAATTCCAACTAGAATAGCCAAACACGTTTAAATTCACCACGCTCACATATTATTTCCAAAAATTATGAATTTCGGAATCTAGCAATAATTTGACATTCCGAATCCAACAAAAGTGGTTTCGTCGAAAACGACGATCGTTTGCAAAATGGCTACTTTTAAGGGCCATATATATATATTCAAAATATAAATAAATATATATAAATTCCATAACGACTATTTTAAATTTTAAAATGGACATAAATTTCAATTTATATTATGAAATCAAAAATTTTCACATCCGTTAGAAAGATATTGTTAGACAGATTCAAATGTTTTTGGTTTCGTCCGATTCTGATTTAAAATGGATTTTATACATTCAATTAAAATTTAAAATCGAATTTTCAAACTACCGCGCCATTTCCGGCTCGTTATATAATTAAAATAAATATATTCATTCTAACTTCGATTAAAATAAATTTTAAATCGTTATTATTTAAAATAAACCATTTTAAATATCCAAAATCCATTAAAATAACCAAAATAAAAATTTTAAATTGGTTCCAAATTTCCGGGTTGTTACAATTACTCTAGGCGATAGTTAAATCTTTAATTAGTTTTGAACGTGAAATGGTAATTGAATTTACCGATAACACCGCGGTTTTAGATATGGGGTGCTTCATGTTTTGCTCCATGAGATGAATAGGTTAGGACTAGGATTAATAAAATAAATGATTACTTCGATAAGGCTCGATAATCCCGACTTGTTGATAAACCTTAATTTGGTTTTGAATCGATATCTAAAGGAATATTAATGAATAAATTTAAAGAATTATCTTTGATAAAATTAATGGGAAACTTTCCCTGATGATGTGAATATTTGAATAAAAGAATATTCTGGATTGGAATGAGGTGTATGTTATTTTTTTATACCACTTGTTAGTAAGATATGCGAATTATTCGTAAAGACCGGATTTATCCCATTTTGAATAATTAATACGATGATAAGTCGACGATGAGGACGGTGATTGAAGATCAAAGATCTTCACATCGTTTGGATGATTACTAATGTCTTGATTGGGTTGTACACCCAAGACGACAAGGTAATAAGTGGTGATTGTCCACACATACTTGGAGATCGACGTGATATGCGAGGACCTCTCTCTCCAGTATTGGACATATGGGACGTGGAATAAGGTGCCTCCGGTTTCGTTCAGACCCAGAATGGACTTGTAAATAGATGTATGTCTGACATTGTATTCCTTTATACTGTATTCGATGATCTCTGCTGTAATAACCCGGAAAATGCGAGCTAGTTTGAAATTTTTATTTTGGCGATTTTAGGGAATTTTGAATATTTAAAATAGATTATTTTAAATAATATCGACGAAAATTTATTTTGAATATAATTCGAACGTATATATTTATACGCGTCGTCGTTAGAATATAAATATTTATATATAATTATAAATAGGAATTGAAATGGCGCGGTAGTTCGATAATTCGATTTCAAACTTCAATTGGATATACCGGGTGCAAAACAATCCGGATTTTAGTGAAACCAAAAACATTAGGATCTAATTGAGAATATCTTTCCAACGAATCCGAAAAATCAAGATTTCATAGCGGGAATCAAAAGATATGTCCAGTTGAAAATTCTGAATAGTCGCTATGGAATTCAGGCCCTTAAAAATGGAAATTTTGCAAACGACCTCGGATTTCGACGAAACCACTTTTGTTGGGTCCGTGATGTAAAGTTATTGCTAGATTCCAAATTTCATAATTTTTCGATTCAATATGTGAGTGTGGCAAAGGAAAACGCGTTTGACCAGTTTCAGTTGATTTTAATCGACTGGAAAATGGCCATTTTTCTAACGGTCTCAGAATTCGACGAAACTAGTTTTGTTAGGACCGTATCGTCAATACGAAGCTAGAAAATATTTTTCTAAAATTTATAAAGTTCGTATGTGACCCCGGTAAATTGAAAAGTACGTTTAAAATTCAATATAGTGATTTAAATGTAAATTCAACGGAAACTGATTCAAACAGTCGAATCAGCCTACGATACATATCCCATTGTGTTCGGAATGGGGGTAAAACGCTATGGACGACAGGCGGTGGGCCTCGTTTCGGGGTCGTATGTAAAAGTCAACTTTTTACAAATAAAAAAAAAATAAAAAATAAAAATATAATAAAATAAATAAATAACTTTCCCCTTTAAGTCTGCCCCCCCCCCCCTTCATTTTTTTTTCCTCAGAATCTAAAAAAAAAAAAAAAAAGAAGAGAAGAAGAGGAAATCGCGGTGGAGGGGATCGAAACCGCCGCCTCCGTCCGATGCAGCGCCGCCTGCGCCCGTCCTCCCACAACCACCCACCTCGCCTTCGACTCCCGTTCTCCCTTCTCTCTACTTCCCTCCGACGAGAAACCCGAGACCCTACCCCAAGACCAAACCGCAAACCCATTAGCCGCCGCCGCCGAGACCCAGAGCCGCCGCCGCCATTCATTCACCCCCCCTCCTCCTCAGTTCAACAGCAAATCCCCCCCCTTCGAAAAAAAAAACGCTGTAAGTTAGTTTTTGTTTTTGCTTTTAGTTTAATTATATTTATTGTTTGATTTTCTGATTTTTTTTATTTTATATATAACATAGTTAGATCAATGTTATATATAGGAAATGGTATTAAAAATTTGATTTTTAATATATATAACCTTGTCTAAAATAAAAACACGATCTTTATATATGTATCGTTAAGACAAAGATTTGATTTTTATATATTGAACTTCGAATTAAAATTTTGATTTTTATATATTGAACTTCGAATTAAAAATATGATTTTTATATATTGAACTTCGAATTAAAAATTTGATTTTTATATATTGAACTTCGAATTAAAAATATGATTTTTATATATTGAACTTCGAATTAAAAATGTGATTTTTATATATTGAACTTCGAAATAAAAATATGATTTTTATATATTGAACTTCGAAATAAAAATATGATTTTTATATATTGAACTTCGAATTAAAAATGTGATTTTTATATATTGAACTTCGAATTAAAAATTTGATTTTTATATATTGAACTTCGAATTAAAAATATGATTTTTATATATTGAACTTCGAATTAAAAATGTGATTTTTATATATTGAACTTCGAATTAAAAATGTGATTTTTATATATTGAACTTCGAATTAAAAATGTGATTTTTATATATTGAATAGCGAAGTAAAAATATGATTTTTACATATGTAGTGAAAGCGGATAACGGAGGTGACAAAAAGGCGAGAACGAAGAAGATTTATATCAAAGAAGAGTCAAGATGATTGGATAGCTATCGGTGAGAACTTCTCACCTTTCAATTTAATTTTTCTAGTTATATATATATACTAGGATGCAGACGGTGCTTAGTAGCACCCGACACAATCGTCCACAGACTATGGACTTGTTTGTTTGGTTGCATAGATTAGTTAGATGATTTGATTGAAATTTGAATTATTTGGTGAAATGAATGGATTTGATTGATGTGTGAATGGCGTGGGCCTTCACTAGACCGGGGATAAGGCTAGGCCTCGTCCCGTTTCTAGTATCGTGCCGTTATGCCGCCAAAATTTTCTAAAATATGTTAGAAAAATAAAAATATCATTTTATTGAATAAATGAACCGAATAGAATATTCATAGTTTGAATAAAATATTTTGGTCGTTAAAAATATAATTTTTAACGTGAATGTGAATAAATAAATATTCATTTACAAACTAGACGGTTCGTTTATGTACACCTATTTGAAGGACATTGATTGGGTCGATAAATTTTACACATCGCCCAACTGCACAAATAAAATATGTGTTTGATTGTTTGAAACCCCACACGGGTGTTGGGATGAAATTTGAAGTTCACTCATCCTGATTGATTAAATATGTCAATCGATTGATTGACAGGCTGTTATGAGCATTAGATATCTATATTTGATGCTTATACAGTGTAGTGCACTTTGGTTGATGGTTGATTATTTTTCAATGCTATTATATGTGTGTAATGCATGAAAATCCATATAATTAACCTTATATGATAATTGATTGGGCCTCATTCCAATTTGAAAAATAAAGAATATTATAAAATAAAGGTTCATGTGTTGACAGTACTCATCCATTGAGATTGGTCATGTGTTGAACGAAATATTTTAGTAATAAAATTTACATCTTTATCAATATAAAATAAAGGTTCATGTGTTGACAGTACTCATCCATTGAGATTGGTCATGTGTTGAACGAAATATTTTAGTAATAAAATTTACATCTTTATCAATATAAAATAAAGGTTCATGTGTTGACAGTACTCATCCATTGAGATTGGTCATGTGTTGAACGAAATATTTTGATAATAACAACTATTTTGAAAAAGAAATATTTGAAATAAAATATTTGAAAATAGAAATTTATGAAGCCGTGTTGATTAGATGGGCGCCATTTTGACGTGAACGATATTTATATCGATTTTATTCATTTTGAAATGAATTGAATTAAAAACGATTTCGAAATGAATTAAATTGAAAACGATTTCGAAATGAATTGAATTGAAAACGAATTCAAATTAAATTGAAAACGATTTCGAAATGAATTAAATTGAAAACGATTCCGAAATGAATTGAACTGAAAACGAATTCAAATTAAATTGAAAACGATTTCGAAATGAAATGAATTGAAAACGATTTCGAAATGAATTGAATTGAAAACGAATTCAAATTGAATTGAAATTTGATATTGAATATAAGCCGATATATTTTCTATTCAGAGCCTTGTATTGAATATCAAATGTGATTTGGGTTTGTCGTGAATGGTGTCTTCACTAACACTGTTCTTGAACCCAGCTGAGAAAAGATTAAATCTTTTTATTTAGATTTAATGAAGTATGACAATTAAATAATATTTAATTGGAATTAAATTGATATTGATTTTTGGGTTTATCGTGGACAGTGTTTTAAATAACACTCGTTCTTTAACCCGATAATTAATGGAATGTGATTTTGGGTTTACCGTGAACTGTGTTTTAAATGACACTGATTCTTTAACCCAGTTAAAGATTAAAGCTAAGTGGAGTTTTAATGAATCTTTAATTAGATTGAAATGATCGAGAATGGAGTATCACCAGTTTTACTCCAGGCGATAGTTAAATCATTAATTAGATTTGAACGTGAAATGGTAATTGAATTTACTGATAACACCGAGGTGTTAGATATGAAGTATTACCAGTTTTACTTCATGGGATGAATAGGTTGGGATTGGGAAATTAAAACAAATGATTACTTCGGTAAGGTTCGTTAATCCCGACTAGTTGAATCAAAATTCAAAAGAAGATTAAAGAATAAATATAAAGAATTTATCTTTGATAAAATTAATGGGAACCTTTTCCTATGAATGTGAAATTTAGAAACTAACTGTCGGTTAGCCAAGCAGAATGGTTTCTGGATATTGATCTGATGTTGGTCTCGGCCTTCGGGGTTAATATTTGGGAAATTATTCTCTTGATTAATTTGCGGTTAGTGACTGATGAATTGGAATGAGGCGTATGTTGTGTTTGTGTAACACTTATTTAAAATATACGCGAGTTATTCGGAAAGACCGGGTTTATCCCATTTTGAATAACTGATACGACGATAAGTCGAAGATGAAGACGATGGTCGAAGACCGGAGGTCTTTACGTCGTTTGGGTAATTACTGATGATCTTGATTGGGCTGTACACCCAAGAAGATGGAAACAGTTAGTGATCGTCCAGACGTACTTGGAGATCGATGGATATGCGGGGTACTAGGTGCCTTCGGTTTCGTTCAGACCCAAAACAGACTTGTAAATGGACTGTGTGCCTGACATTGGATTTTAGTCCGTGTGATTGATCTCTATTAAATATATATCTGTTTGGCGGCGGAGAATTTATTCTCTTGCTTAACGCCCTTCTCTGAGACGTACGAGCTCAGGGGTTATATGTTGATGGATATCAAACGCATGGAGTGAATTGCCTGTGTGGCATGCCTAAGATGCAAATGATCAAGGCTTCTGTTGAAAAGCAAAGTCTTGTGGTGATGATCAAAGCACGGCCTTTGTGGCGTAGCTTTGTGTAACGTTTACTTCGCGAGTTTCACACCCGGTATGAACCAAAAACGGGAGACGGACCTCAGGGAGGGCATGCGTTTCTTTCTAGTTAGAAGTGGCGTCAGTGGTTTTACACGCCCTGACGAGTTTGACTTATGTGGTTGTTGTTGTTGCGAGGCGCCTCGGTTTGATCGGACGATCCGGGTCCGATGGAGTCATTCGTTGGCTCATTTACGCCCCATAGGGCGGGGGAACGCATGTTCAGGGTTTAAGTTTAATCCACATCGGTGGACCGGCCCTGTCGCTCCAAGGGTCACTCGAGCTCTGATCCTGAGACACGGGCTAGAGCGTCTCGAATCGGTAGAGGACTATCTTTTGCCTCGGTTCATAGACAGAAATCCAATTTCCAAATACGTGACATTTGTGGTTTTATTTGTAAACCTATATATGACGACATGATATATGGTACCCATGCCGCCTATGATTGATACTTATGATTTGAAGTTGTTTTATACACTATGCACTTATAGTAGTATCAAATGATTTGTTTTAAACGTATCAAGCATTCTTTGGCTGTTATAAGGGAAAACCCTATCCCCCGGCTTGCGTTGCATTGTGTGATAGGACCTGGGTCTTATAACAGCTTCATTTTTCTTTATTTAGCATTGCGCTGTTGTTTTATGCACTGGTATTCTTGGGAGGAAACCCGTTCCGTGTTATACGGCGTGGTCCCTTGATTTACCGAACTTTAAAGATAAAGATTAATAACTGTTTTAGTTCTCACACCAGTCACATGACTGACCTGGAGTTTATTGTTTTAACCTAAACTCTGGGTGCCCTTATTTTGACACGGGCAGCTAGTAGTTTTGGTTTTGCAGATTTATATTCACAGGATCCTGGTTTACAGCTGGAACGATATCCAGAAAGCTTTGTATCCGTATATCTCCTTCTAGTTGTGTATTGTATTATTTTCCGCTGCTATGTATTTAAATGTAATTTAAATCTCTGATATTTCTGTGTAATATTCATTTATACTCTGTATATTCTTGTAATCTGATGCATTGTTGTAATATACAATGAAATGTTCTTTTATATGCGTTCTGTTGTGGCTTGTTCTCGAACTATCCGCCGCTTTCCTTTACGGGGAAGTTACGGGTTTTCACATCTGCTAAATATTTATCTGTTTGTTAGCGGAGAATTTATTCTCTTGCTTAACACCCTTCTCTGAGACGTATGAGCTTAGAGGTTATATACCGGAAGAAATCAGTGGTACGGTATGGATTGACAGTGTGGCATGCTTAGTGGCATGTGATCAAGGCTTTTGTTGAAAAGCAGGGCCTTGTAGTTGATGATCAAAACACGGCTTTAAAAAGCATAGCTTTGTGTATAGCGTTAATTCGCAAGTGTAATGACCTGGATTTTTAGTAGATTAATTTTAAATATTTAATATGGTTTTAAATATTGAGTTGATAATATAAAGGAAATTTTATATTGAGTTATCGATTTAATAACCGAAAAACGATTTATTTCGAATATAAATAATTATCGTAATATGAGAATCTAAAATAATTTAATTCGAAATTTAAAACGAAGTCAAAATGATTCAAATGAATTATAAAAATAGTATTTGAATATAAACGATAATAAAAATAATTTATTATCAAAGAATTTGATTATTTCTGAATTTAAATATATTATATTAATTTAATATGGTATATACGTTCAAATTATATTTCAGAATATATTTTGTTCAGTTCAGAACAACGTTATAATACTGAAACATCGCCTGGTACAATAAAATAGCGGTTCGTGATTTCAGTTATGGACCCCGAGATATTTGAGCAGTGGATAAGATCGAGATCAAATCAGATTCCATTTAAATAAAAATAAAAATCGCTTTAAATCAAATCACATTAAAATCATTTGTACCTTAAGCTACTCTACTTGTACTTACAATTCCTTAATAGCTAAGTATTCGTCCGTTTATAAATGAAGCACAAACCCCTCTTCATGTCTTTTGATTTTCGCTCTACAGTAAATAAAAAAAAAATGGTTGATCCATATTATTAAAAATCATCTGTTTTGCTTTAAACATTTTTCCTATTTCCACGAAATTGAATCCAGTAATTCCTCAACAAACAAATGAAAATGGCTGAAGTCTCCTTAATTGGAAATCGCTCCTTCCTCAATTACTCAAATTGAAGCAGTTCATTTTACTTCTTCAATTAAAATGAAAACTCCACTGAATAATGGTTGCCTTCGAATAGATCAAATATCACTCCTTTCAAATCTTCCTCCCTGCTCCATTTATCGAATCAGTGATCTCGTTCAAATCATCTGAAGCACGATAGGGATGTCGCGACCGAGAAAGGCTCGATCTTCGACATTCAATTTTGGGGTTGAATCGCGATCTAGTATATGCCTTGAGGGTGGGATTTGATACCAGGTGAAGCATGGAAATGGGAGGTTTGATGCTGAATCGTTGATGAAGTCAGAGTTCATGGACTTCGATGGTTTGGATGTCGTGTTGAATTACTAGGTTGATTCAGAGTTCGAACTAAGGACTGGTGCGATTTTGAGGAAAAATACTGAGGTATGATGTTGAAAGGGGGTTGGAATATTGAGGGGTTCGACATTGACAAGGTGTGCAATTGTTTCTGGAACTCGTGATTTGGATAGGGAAGGAATTTGAAATCACGGTTAGTGATTCGCGAGGGAGCGGATTAGAGTGGTGATACTGTATCGAGAAGGGAACTAATATTGTGGCGTTTTAAAGAGTAGACTGGAGTGGTGAAGTGGATTGAATAAAACAGGGAAACTAAGATGCAGGAGTAAGGTTGTTGGGGGAGAGAACAAAGAGGAAGAGCTGAGATGATGGACGTGGGGGAAGAGGTTAGTTGATGACCCAGGTGGCTGCAAGACGGGGTCAAAGTCAGGTCAAAAAGGGACACGATGGAGAAGCAACTACATGATTTCAGCAAGGGTGAGTTTTGATGGAAGCATGATAGTGGCTTGCATGTTGTATAGTAGGGAGGAAGAAGGTAGTTTAAATGGTGATTAAGGTAATTAATTTAAATAATTTCATGTTGAAATTCATTAATTTTATATATACGTATATAAATAAAGTCATGTTAACTAATGAAGGTCATATTAAAATATATACAAGATTTTATCAAATGGAGTCGTCGAGTAATTCATAGCTGAGGACTGCATAATCAGGATTTAAATCGGAATTGGAATGGATCATAATAAAAATTAAAGTGAGTAAATCTCACTCGTATTTTTATTTTAGAATTATTTTATTCATTAAAATAATTATTGGTTGTTTGGTTGCATTAAAATATTACTATGGCTATTATTAAATATATATTAGTTATTTTGGATTGGTGTTTGTGATTATTATATATATATTGGTGATTGGTAGTTCCCGTAGTACCATTAGCGGATGCCCGCAGTATCATTAGCGGATCACCCTATGCGCCCCACGCTATGATAGTGGATGACCTTCTATACTGCGATATCCTGCCTCGAAGCAGGATGGGTGTTATTTATGTTGGCTAACGTCTGCGGATGCAAGAAAACAGGTTGGAGGGATCCAACTGGATTCCTCAAAATTTATTATTGTTTGTTTTCACATATATATTATTGTATATGATGCGTTGATTGATAATAGGGTGGTTTAATTGTTTAAATATCATTGGGCCCAAATGTTGATTTATAAAAAAATACCGTGAAAAGAATATTTCGAGATTTAAAAGGAAAAATCTGTTTTTCAAAAGTAGAATTTGATTTTCGAATGAGCTATAAAGATATTAACTTGTTTTGAATAAATAAAACAAGTGTTGAATTTATAAATGATGTTTATAATTAAATAACACAGGAAGTTGAAGTGGCGAATTTATAAATGATGTTTATTTAGATAATGCAGGAAATTGAAGTAAATTTATAAACGGTGTTTATGAGTAAAATGGAATGATTTTCATTGGATAATAACGGAATTGAAATGAATTTATAAATGGTGTTTATAAATGAAGTGGAAAATTTATCATTTGAATATTTGAATTCAAATGTGAATTTAAAAATAGAAATGGGGAATCGTTTTAAAGAACTAAACGATGAAATTTATTCTGATGTTCAGGATATAAATTGATCTAAAATAAACCCATAAGGATTTATGATTTGAATTCGATTAGTTCGAATTTATTTAAATAGAAGTTAAATTTAATACTAAAATAGATTCTATGTTATATATTGATAAGTTAAAATAAATAAAATATTCGAAAATAAGAATTGAGTTTAAATAGATTTGAAATGAAACTTGTTTTTAATATATAAACAGGGAAGTTGGATTTATAAATTATGTTTACAAATCGAGTAAAATAAATTATCATTAGATAATTTAGACGTTTAAATTCAAGTATGAATTTAGAAGTGAATTGGAAAACGGTTTGAAATAGAAAGATAGTTTTTATTCTGGAATTCGGAATATAAAACGAATTGGGTTTCAAATAGATATTTGAAAGGGAAGCTTGTTTTATTTTATAAACAAGAAAATTAATTTATAAACAACGTTTATAAAAATAGTGAAGTAAATTATCGTTGAATAATTTGGAATTTAAAAATCAAGTACAAATTTAAAAATAAACTGGAAATCGTTTCGAAAAGGGAACGATGGATAATATTCTGATATTCGGAATATAAACTGAATGGATATAAATCTAAGAAAGTAAAATTGGAATTCGATTTCATCGAAATTTATAAAATAATTAATTCCTAAGGAATTGGAAATTAATATTGAAAATGGAGTATGATTGGATTTATAACTGAATAATGAAATAATTGACAATTAAGGATAATCGAAGATATTAAGTTGAATTTGGAAAACTGGATTTAATATATATTAAAATATATATTAGAACGAGATTGAAATTTAAATTAATCGAAGTTTAATGTTTATATTTAAATATAATTAAAACGAACTTGTTGCAGCACGGTAGTTCGTAAATTGGCGTTTCAAACTTTAATTGAGTATATTTAACTCAATTTATGTTGGAATTCTTTGAAACCAGAATCGTTGGGACCGATTTGATAATAGTTATCCAATGGAAGAAAAAAATCTGGATTTCGTCTTATAGATTTTGAGTTATGTCTAAATCAAATTTTCAGAAAAGCAGCGCCATAATCGTTTAAAAACCATAACGGTTTATTTAAATAAATATAAGGATTTTAAGTCAATAAAATCCGAATTTCCATTATAAAAATCCAGATTTGAGCTATAAAATAAATATGAACTCAAGTGAAATAGATAAAGTGATTTTTGGAACAAAGTCATATTTTTAATTATTTAATTGAGATAACTAATTAGTAGAATAATTCGTTAATGGGTTTTGGATCGAATTTGTTGTTGGATAAGTGAATGTGGGTTTGTGAATTTATATTCGAAATCGAATACGAAAATCAATTTGAAAATGGAATTCAATTTGGTTTTTAAGTAAATCAAAAATATATATACGAACACGATATGTTCAAATAAAAAGTGGAATGGGCAAAAGAGCTAATTGAAGAATAAATTAGCGAACTGAGTTAAAATGACCAGGTTGAGTTGGAATAAATTAGGAATGGATGTATATGGGTTAGACAGGTATGGAATGAGGTGTATGAAGATATAAATTGAAATGCCCAACAAAAAGGTACATGTTTAAAATTACATATGGGTTTTATGCGCCGAATTGGCTAGCCGCTTGGCTTTTTAATTTTCTTTTTGAATGGAAAGGGCCGAGGCATTTTGTAGTTGTACCAAGTGACTCGTATAACGGTGGTTATGGCGAAATTTTCTGAAAATTTAAGGAGTTAGAATATTTTTAAGAAATTTTGATAATTAGAAATCAATATATCAAAATATATATAATTCGATAAGGAAATGAACTTAAAAATAGAATATTATAAACAAAAAGGAAATTGATAATTAAATCTGGTTAAAATAGAAAGGGAGACATATACAAGATTTACATACGCATAATTGGTTTTATATGATGTGGATTATTCGAGATATGCAGTCTTGTCCGTTTTGAAGTTAAGAATATTAATCAGTCAAGGTCTGAGAGGTAGTTATACCCCAACTTGATTGATTTCATTTTAAACCGATAAATAACAAGATTCAGTATCGAAGATAAATGTTTGAATAAGATTTAGTTAGATGCAGTATTTTGGGTTGTTGTAACGATGTTTTACACAACATTCGTTTTAACCCAAGTAAGTGGAATTTTGGAAGTATAACGAATATTTCCTAAGTATAGAAATAAAGGGGTTCGGGAAAGAGAAATAATTGGAATGCTTTCCAATTATAAATAAAAGATATTTTCTAAGTATATAAAATAAAAGAAGTTGATAGATGGAAATGTTTTTCAAATAGTGTAAGAGGCCAAGATGATTATTGAAAATATTTGGTTATCGAATATTGATAAGGAAATGGAGAAGTGATTTAATTAATGAAATATTAATTAAGGGGTCCAGTGATTTGTTTGTTGCTTTGGATGCATATTTGTTTTTCTTTGATAGTTAAATAACCGATTATCGAAGTATTTACCAATATCATTGTCAATATGGAGAGCCGGTTGGATTATTATCCGAGAACCACTCCGTATTGGCAGTAGCGTTGCGAATCAGATTATATGAAGATAATCGAGGACGGCATAAAGTGCAAGGGCTTTTTATGTTAATCCTAGGTAGAAATTGCCTAAGATGGATTAATGGAGACTGTGCCTTCGGTTTCGTTCAGTCCCAGAACGAAGTGTATGGACGAATGTCTGACAGAGTATTTCCAATGATCGCATATGCTGGTTTGTATAGATATATATATGGTGGCAGAAAATTTATTCTCTTAGCATAATATCCAGAATATATTTGTGCAATCAATTAGTGATTAACGAGTCTGACAATGTGGCATTCAAAGTAATTGTGCTATCAATGAAATATAAGTAATTGTAGCCTGAGCCCTCAACAACCGGGAAATGACAAAAATCGGCCATGCAGCATGGCAAAGTGGGTAGCTCCCAATTAGGTTGTATTATCACTTATCTAGAGAAATTTATTTCATTCTTTATTCTATTCTATGCTGTCCTATTTGGGAAAATGGTTGCTGATCCCAACCGTTGGTGATATACATTTGATACACTCAAGCGAAATGAGTGATCGGTCATGTGTGGCCGGGTTACAAGATGTTATTGTTGAACCAAGTGTATTCTCCTCTAGAGATACACTATCGGAAGGTATTTCCATATGTTGTCATAGTTGGAAATTCATTACATAATAAGTGCTCGCAGTTTTGATTTTGTATTATATATATGTGGAATGTGAGATGCAAACGTTTTCACTAGATTGTATTTATTTGATTTAGACACTATTATAATATCAAAGAATTTTGATATAAAGATTATTGTTTCTCACAAAGGATTTTGAAAGTTAAATCAATTATTTTGGATTCTCATAAGGGAAAAACCCATTCTGTGTTTTACGGCGTGGTCTTATGAGATATCGTTTATTTTCTCAAATTGTTTTAAATTGTTTACTCATACAAGTCCCATAACTGACCCATAGTTTATTTTGTTTTACCTAAAATCTTGGGTGCCCAAATTTGTATGGGCAGTCAAGTAGTTCAGGATTTTACAGATTTATCTAAAGGAACTTGGAGCAGGAGGCTTCAGCATTATTTAGTTATTGTTTTTTCGCTGTGTTGTAAGTGTTGTACTCTGATTATGATATGTATATAGAAAAAAAAACTGTACTCCAAAAGCTTATATGTACCATATTTTGTTCCGCTATGATGTGAGATTTTGTATTGTTATTTTTTTGTTCTTCTTCTACCTTTTTCTTCTTTATGACATTTCGGTTTTAGTTGTAAAACTAGTATGGCGACATGATATATGGTACCCATGTCGTCTATGATTGATACATTTATATTTGAAGTTGATTTTGACACTATACACTTATAGTAATATCAAAATGATTTGTTTTAAACGTATCAAGCATTCTTTGGCTATTATAAGGTAAAACTCTATCCTCCGGCTTGCGTTGCATTGTGTGATGGGACCTCAGTCTTATAATAGCTTCATTTTCTTTAATTAGCATTCCGTTGTTTGTTTTATGCACTGGTATTCTTGGGGTTTAACCCGTTCCGTGTTATACGGCGTGGTCCCTTGATTTACCTAACTTTAAAAATCAAGTTAATAACTGTTTAAGTTCTCACACCAGTCCCATGATTGACCTGGAGTTTATTGTTTTAACCTAAACTCTGGACGCCACTATTTTCCACGCGGGCAGCTAGTAGTTTTGGTATTTGCAGATATTATTTTCACTGGATCCTGGATTTACAGCTGGAGCTATATTCGAAAAGCTTTGTATCCATGTATTTCTTTCAGTTGTGTTATGTATTATTTTCCGCTGCATTGTAATTTTAAATCTGATATTTTTCAATGTGTAATATTTATTCATACTCTGTTATATTCTTGTACTCTTATGTAAATTGTTGTAATAACAATGAAATGTTCTATTGTTTATGTTCTGATGCGTCGTGTTCTCAAAGCAATCCGTTGTTTCTCGTCTCTTCGAAGATCAGGGGATTTTGGGTCGTTATACCAAGACTCGAAAGAAATCATATCGACATGCATTCAATTTTTACATTAAATCCAAGACTCGAAATAGTGATTCCATATCGATATGCACTCAATGTTCATTGCCCTTTTAGGGGCGAATCTGTATCCTTCATGGCCAGTGGAGAATCACCTGTTGAAGGGACTCCCAGATCCTATAGATCCTTCAATGCTTACAGCCAGTGGAGAATAACCCATTGGAGGGGCTCCCATATCCTGTAGATCCTTCAATGCTTACAGCCAGTGGAGAATCACCCATTGGAGGGGCTCTTAGATCCTATAGATCCTTCAATGCTTACAGCCAGTGGAGAATCATATATTGGAGGGGCTCCCAGATCCGATAGACCCTTCAATGCTTACAACGGAGTCACCTTTCAATTGGTTCTCCCTGATACCAGATTCACTCTTGCCGTTTATTATCTGGCCTCAATCATTCATGGGTTGTGAAACTCGTCGAAATCACGTATCGACACAAAAAGCTATGCTATTTGAAAGCTTTGCTTTTATCATCATCACAAGACTCTGCTTTTCAACAAAAGCCTTGATCCATGCACTTAGCATACCACATTGTCAATCCATACCGTACCATTGATTTCCACCAATATATAACCTCTAAGCTCGTACGTCTCAGAGTAGGGTGTTAAGCAAGAGACTAAATTCTCCACCACCAAATAGATATATATTTAGCAGAGATCAACGAATACAGTATAAAGGAATACAATGTCATACATACCATCCATTTTGCAAGTCCGTTTTGGGTCTGAATGAAACCGGAGGCACCTTATTCCTCGTCCCATATGTCCAATACAGGAGAGAGGCCCTCGCATATCCGGTCGATCTCCAAGTATGTCTGGATGATCACCACTTAGTACCTTGTCTTGGATGTACGGCCCATTCAAGACATCAGTAATCATCCATTCGATGTGAAGATTTCCGGTCTTTAACCACGGTCTTCATCATCGATTTTCAATCGTCTTATCAGTTATTCAAAATGGGATAAATCCGATCTTTCTGAATAACTCGTGTATCTTAAAATCAAGTGCTATAATAACACATCATACAGCTCATTCCAATCCAGAATATTCCATTATTCAAATATTCACATTATTAGCGAAAGGTTCCCATTAATTTTATCAAAGGTAAAATCCTTTAAATTTACTCTTTAATCTTCCTTTTGATATCAATTTGAATGATTTGATTTTTACCTTTATCAATTCTAAACCAAATTAAGATTTCTCAACTAGTCGGGCTTAGCGAACTTTACCGAAATAATCATGTATTTATTTATCCCAATCCCAACCTATTCATCCCATGGAGCAAAACTGGTAGTACGCTATATCTAACACTCACGGTGTTATTGGTAAATTTAATTATCATTTCACGTTCAAATCTAATTAAAGATTTAACTATCGCCTGGAGTAAAACTGGTGGTACTCCATTCTCGATCATTTCCCAAATTTGATAATTTAAATTATCCCATTCTCATTTCAATCTAACCAAAGATTCATTAAAACTCCAATTAGTTTTATTATTCCAATAATCATTATTTAATGTTTATTTAACTTTGGAAACACAAACATGCCACATCGACAATCTACACCGTACCACTGATTTTTACCAATATATAACCTCTAAGCTCATACGTCTTAGAGAAGGGTGTTAAGCAGGAGAATAAATTCTCTGCCACCTAACAGAGATATATTTAGCAGAGATCAACAATACGGTTCGAAATACAATGTTAGACATGTAATCCTGTCTTTAACTGGGTTAAAGAACCAATGTCATTTAAAACACAGTTCACGATAAACCCAAAATCACATTCCATTAATTATGGAATCTTCACGGAAAATAGATCAATATATACAATTGATATAAATTTATGTATCCAACCAATAATATAAATTGAAGAAAGGCAAAGCCTTTTAAATTCCATATATAATAACAGACTTCCTCCACAGAAGCTCACTTCGATTATTACCAAATCAAATTTCATTTTACTCCAATTTATTTTATTAAATTGGAAAACATAACTTTGGAAAATTCCATTAATCTTAATTAAAAGATTTACAAATTCCAAATCACGTTTCACTGTTAATCGGGTTAAAGAACGAATGTCGTTAAAAACACAATTCATAATAAACCCAATTCACATTCCATTTTATTCCAATTACTAAATATAACTGGAAACTCTAATAATCTTAATTAAAAGATTTATTCTTTTCACATGGGGTTTAAGAACAGTGTTACTGAAGATACCATTCACGATAAACCCAAAATCCACTTTGTATTAAATATAAGGCTCTAAACAGAAATTATATCAGCTTACATTCAGTATCAAATTCTGAAACCAACACATATCGTATGGGGAATAATGATATATATATGTATATATGTATATATATATATATATATATATATATATATATATCTTCCAAATTCCTCCAAAATATTCGTATAGTCATGGAATCCAATATCGAAATCTCCCAAAGATGATTTCTATTCAAATCCATTCCAATTCATACATTGGAAAATTCTGGTTAGATTAAAACCACTCACAAATCCAATTTATTTATTTAAAAACATTGGATTATCTTTTTAGTTAATAACTAGTTCATTTTGATAAAAATATATTTTTATGTTTTCAAACTTGGAATTTTTCATCCAAAAACTCTCCAAATCATTTATTATGATTTCACACAATTTTTCCATATTTTTAATAATTTTATCAAGGCCCTTACACTCGGTTTTCAATTAGGACTATCGAACTGCATTCATAGCGACCTTTTCTGAAAATGATTTGAACATAATTTCAAATCCAACTGTTTGATTTCAAATCTCTTATAATCATTGGAAAGCTCTTTTCGATACGAACTTGATGGTTTTGGTTTTAGGAGAATCCGACGGTCAGATCTCCCGCTACGTCAATTTGAAGCCAATGGTTGAAATTCGCGAACGGTCGCTGCACTGCGCGTTCTATTCAATCCATTTATATATATATATATATATATATATAATATATTACATCGATTTCTATTTAAAACGTATTTTATAAAACATTTTAAATTCGTTTTAAAACAATTCCAACTTCATTTTCAATTTTTAAATCAAAATTGAATATTCCATTACATGTCAATTTTACATGTCTCATATACAAGCTAAAAATAATATTTTTAGCGAACAAATATTTATTTCATTGCATAACCATTTTATATATCACATATATACGTTAAAATTATATTTTTAACGAACGAATATTTATTCCATTTCATCACATTTCAATTTCTATACACCGCGTATATATTTTTGTTATACAACCCATATATAATTTACCCAACGCATATATAATTTATACAACGCATATATAATTTTCACATCGTGTATATTTATTTATTTATTTCACAACGCATATATATATATATATATATAATTTTCACAACGCATATATATATATATATATATTATACAACGCATATATGTATAATTTTCACAACGCATATATATATATATATATATTTGTTTCTTTTATTATACTCCATGTCACATCACAATCACAACACAATACAATCAATTTAATCCTCCATGATTTTTACAAAAAGTAGTGCCAGGAGCTACTAAGCCTCGTCTGCAACCTATGATATAATAACATAACAAAAGTAGTTGAGTGAGAAAGGGTTCTCACATTCGTTTCCACTCCTCCTAAATTTGTAGCTAGCTCCGATTTCGTTCTGGTCAGTTCCATGTTGTAGCGTTCGATCCAACGATTCTAATGCAATTTGTTTCCCTGCATTCTGATTTCGTATGCAAGAGATATGGACTTTTATACATTAATTACTTTAAAAACTAGTTAAATAAATAATTTATTTAATTAATTACTTAACCCTCTTAATCCCCTTCCTTCTTCTTTTTGTACACGTCGTTCCATTTCCAAAATCTTCCACTGCTTAATTCGATATCGCACACCACTACAGGGGCTTTGGTGATGATCAGACAGCACAAGACGAACGGCCTACAACACCCCCTCCAACGCCAGTCCGACATCGAGCTCGGTGGTCAGCAGGCGCTGGAAATTGCGGCGAAACATCAGCACTTCACAACCCTCAATCGAACCATACGCTCCACTAAATCAGATCATCTTCATATGAAATCGAAGATCGAAGGAAGCTCCTTAAAATATTTTTAGGATGTGAGGCTCATTCGATTTGGATTGGGAAAATTTTGACTTTGAATTTTCGATGATTTCGTGCGTCCATTTGTAGATGACTGCGGCCCTAATCAGAAATTTAGGGTTTTAGTGACTTTAAGGGGTATTTATACCTTATATTTGTTATTTAATTCCAAAAATAGATGTTTATTGATCCAAACTCCAATTCGAACTCAACGACTATCATTTCTAGCTAAATAACCCCATTTCGAACGCAATGGGATATGTTTCGTAAGCCAATTCGACTATTTCGATTAGTTTTTATCAAAATTAAAATATAAATCAATATATATTGAATTTGAACACACATTTTAATTTACCGCGGCCACATACTGACTCCAAAAATTATAGAAAAATTAATCTAGCTATGTTTTGACAATACGGTCCTAAAAAAACTAATTTCGTCGAATTCGGAGGCCGTTTGAAAAATGATCTTTTTCCAGTCAATTAAATTCAAACTGAATTGACCAAACACGTTTAAATTCACCACCTACAATATTAATTCCAAAAATTATGAAATTTGAAACCTAACAATAATTTGACATTTCAGATCCAGCAAAAGTGTTTTAGTCGAAAACGGAGGTCATCTGCAAAATGGCTATTTTTAAGGGCAATATATTATACTAAAATATAACTAAATTCCATAGCGACAATTTTAAATTTTAAACTGGACATAACTTTCAATTTATAAGGTGAAATATAAGTTTCTTACAATCTTCAGAAAGAAATAGTTAAATAGATTCCAACGTTTTTAGTTTTACTGAAATCCGATTTATTTTGAATCCTATATATTCAATTGAAATTCAAAATCGAATTTTCAACCTACCACTTCATTTCAGGCTCGTTTTATAATTAAATAAATTTACACGTTCTAACTTAGATTTAAATAGAATTTTAGTCATTATTATTTAAAATAAATCATTTTAAATATCCAAAATCCATTAAAATTGCTAAAATAAAATTTTTAAATTGGTTCTGAAATTCCGGGTTGTTACAATCTCCCCCACTTAAAATCTTTTCGTCCTAAAAAAGAAACGGAGCAGAAAGTTGTTTAACTAACCAACTCAACTTTCATTCCGCCTTTCATCCTTTAACTTTTTAGTTTCTAAGAATTTCTAATTTCTCAAAAATTTGGCTAACACCCTAAATTTTTGAAAAATTTCACCATAACCTCCTTTGTACGGGCCGATCGGTAAAACCGCAACTTGCCTCACAGGGCCCACATCAATCCAAAAGAAAAGGAAAAAGCCAAGCGGTTCATAAAATCATCAAACCCAAGAAATACAGTAAACATCTACCAATTTGTCGGGCATACAATTTCGTTCCTCTTCTTAGCTTCCATGCTATGAGCTGTTCAATATACACATGTATATGTATGCAGTTCCAATCAATTTTCAATTCAGTTCAATATTTGATTTAATTTGGCAAAATTTACCTTTTAATCTCTTATTGGTTTGATTAGTGGAATTAATAATCATCCATCACAACCAGCAATCAATTAGTTGATTAAGTTTTCAATCATATATCTTTAATATATATACTCAAAAGTCTGAATTTTTTTAGTGCCAAATCACAACAATAATTCTAACTAAATTTTGGTTCTCACACCAGTCAATTGGGAATATAAAGATATCCCACTTTCGAGACTCGAACATAAATACTGATGATGGCGCGCCATCATCAGAATCATGCCCGGGCGACTAGAGTGTGATTCTATATCTATCTAGTATATTTGAGACTCTAAATACACGTGGATCGGATGTATATTAAAATCTCCATATACCCGATAGTTCAAAGTCAATTTAAAATAAAATACTCAAATACGTATAATAAGGTTTAAATTTTCAAAACAAAATTTGTTTTCATTTTTATTTTAAAAATAACACTCTTTGAAACTAATTCTAGGATACTATTGATCCCATCTCTAATGAGTCATTCTTATAGGACATTAGTAATCCTATCTCTGATGAATTATTTCATTCTAGGATACTTCGAAATCCGAAAGCTCTGGCACCCGCACCTCATGCGGCCGCCAAGACAGCCGAAGGTCCGTCTAACCCAAGGCCCGGGATCGTTATCAACCATATATGTGGCGGACCGTATCCCACACACGACAACTTTCGAAAAATGAGGAGTACGTAAGTTCCATAAAGCATGCGACCTATGAGGCGTGTTCCGCTCCTGACGAATCCGTCCAGGCCAAGCTTTAGAAAACTATGCGGGACGATATTGTTTTCCGCAAAAGGGATTCTACGAGAGTTGAAATCCCGACCACCAACCCTCTGGTCATCTCGGCCTAGATCGGTGCCGCCTCTGTCCGAAGAATATTGGTTGACTCGGGAATCTCAGTCAACATCATTTTTAAAGCTGCTTACGACCAGATGAAGTTGGAAGCAAGGGATCTCAAACTATGTCATGCCCCGATCCACGGCTTCAACGGAGCTTCCAGTTGTCTGGTAGGTGTCATTGACCTACCCGTCGAGCAAGGGAATGAGGACCGAAGCCAAGTCCGAATACTCACCTTTGTGGTTATTGACATCATGTCCCCATACAACGTCTTCTTCGAGCGTCCTTTCCTCACGAAATTCCGAGTTTGCATGTTTCCATGGTCCTTCCTAATGAAATTTCCAATAGAAAACGATATCGCAACAATCAGAGGCGACCAGGCCAATGCTAGGGAGTGCTACGCAATAGAGTGGAAGAATGTGCGCAACAAGGACAAGGGCAAAGCCGTGCCCGTGTCTTTTTGCGCCAAGACCGCCTCCGTTTAACAACCAACAACGTCAAGGCCTTTGCTTAGGCGTCGCCGCCATCTTTCCGAGGACCTCGACCTATGGAAAGACGAAGAGCCCGAGTACGAGAGGGCTACTCCGGTCAAGCCCACAGTGGATGTTCCGGTCAACCCCGACGATCCACCAAGGGTGTTAAAGATAGGATCACACCTCCATCCGGCAATCAAAGAGGATCTAATGGATTTCCTGAAGGATAACATAGATGTGTTTGCATGGACTCACTGAAATGAGAGGCATCAACCCCTCAGTCGTTGCCATGTTCTAAGTATAGATCCTGCGATGCCTCCGATCAAGCAAAAACGCCGCTTCTTAGGACCTGAGAGGTCCAAGGCACTCGAGGAAGAGGTAGACTGCCTACTCAATAATAACTTCATCCGCGAAGCTGACTACCTCGAGTGGGTCTCCAACCCAGTCTTGGTCAAAAAAGCCAACGGTAAACGGCGGACGTGCGTCGACTTCTCCGACTTAAACAAGGCATGTCCCAAGGACATCTTTCCTCTCCTGAAGATCGACCGACTTGTTGATTCAACCACCGGAACCAGCTAATATCTTTCATGGATGCCTATTCAGGCTACAACCATATCCCAATGAATCTTCACGACCAGGATCATACCTCTTTCATAATCGACCTTGGGCTTTACTGCTATCGCTTCATATGCCCTTTGGCCTCATGAATGCCTTCGCCACTTATCAACGGATGGTTAATCGACTCTTTAAAAACCAAATCGAAAAGTCCATGGAGGTGTACGTGGACGACATGTTGGTAAAATCAAAGTTTCTAGCGATCACGTCCACAATCTCTCTGAATTGTTCGATATCCACTGCCAGTATGACATGAAACTCAACCCCCTGAAATGCTCCTTTGGAGTGGCTTCAGCAAAATTCTTGGGTTTCATCGTCAACTCCCGAGGAGTTGAAGCTAATCCTGAAAAATCCAGGCCATTCGGGACATCTGAATCCCTAAGAACATCAAGGATGTCCAAAGTTTAAATGGAAAGGTCGCCGCTCTAAGTCGGTTCATCTCTAAGGCCACTGACGAGTGCATTCCCTTCTTCGATTTAATTCAAAAGGGGAAACACAATTTCGAGTGGACCCCTGAACATATCTCTGCATTCAAGGAACTTCTGGCTCACTTAGAGCGACCACCTATCTTATCTAAGTCCATAGATCATGAGGACTTATACATTTATTTGGTTGTTTCTGCGCAGGCAATCAGCTAAGCGTTAATACGCCTTGAATATCGCATACAACGGCACGTCTACTACATAAAAAAACGATTGACGGGGGCAGAAAAGAATTATACAATGCTGGAAAAGCTGGCATTCTGCATATTGGTCTCCTCATGGAAGCTCTGACCCTACTTCCAGTCTCATCCTATAAAGGTCTTCACCAACCAGCCGCTACGACCGATCCTACAGCGACCCGAGGCATCTGGATGACAATTAAAATAGAGTATGGAGCTAAGTCAATTTGAGATAACGTTCTTCCTCCGTAGAGCCATCCTTGGCCAAGCTCTCGCCGATTTCATAGTGGAATTCACTGTTCCCGAGGAGGCTCCCGTAGAGAACGCTGAAGCTCCAACACCCAATGGAAGTTGTTCGTGGATGGCTCCGCCAACAGGAAGTGCTCCGGGGCAGGGGACGTGTTCGTCACCCCCGAAGAGCACCCGATATGCTATGCACTTAAACTAAACTTTCCTGCCAAAAACAACGACGCGGAGTATGAGGCTTTGATAGTCGAGCTAAGGATCGCAGTCGAGCTCAAGCAAAAGACAATACAGATTTTCTCCGATTCACAACTTGTCGTGCACCAGGTACAGTTAACATTGAGCGACTCACCCTATACTTAGCTCACATTCAGGAATTACTCGCCCACTTCGTCGTTATGCACATTCCTCGAGAACAGAATGAGAAAGCATATTCACTAGCCAAGCTAGCCAACTCCGAGGATTCGCAACTCTTGGGGTTCGCCCGCGTAGAAGTGCTAAACTCTCCTAGTTTCAGGCAAGCACAGACCGAAGCAGCTATAAACACCGAGCCCGAATCTGAATCTCGGATGACGCCAATAAAGAGCTACCTGCAACACGGGATCCTTTCGAAAAGCCTCAAACAAAAACGAGCACTCACTCGATAATCGGCTCGCTATCTTCTTATGGATGAGGTGCTCTACCGTAGAGGTTTCTCTCTCCCATTCCTCAGATGCGTAGCCCATCAGGACGCCATCCGAGCCCTAACTAATGTACACGAGAGGGAATGTGGCGATCATACTGGAGGGAAAACCCTGGCAAGGAAAATACTCAGACATGGTTATTATTGGCTTACGCTCAATCAGGATGCCACAGACTATGCTCGCAAGTGCGACAAGTGCAAACGCTTCTCAAAGATCCCGAGAGCCCCACCTACGAAGTTGACATGGATGACCAGCCCATGGTCGTTCGCCTTATGTGGAATCAACATCATCGGAACTCTCCCGATGGTCAGGGGTGGGGCACGATATGTTGTTATCGTAGTTGATTATTTTACCAAATGGGCAGAGGCCGAAGACCTCACCACAATCACCACCAAGAAGATGATCAACTTCAATGTAGGCAACATCATCATTCGATACGGGGTCCCTCAAGCTATCATTTTCGACAAAGGCACTCAGTTCGAGAGCGCCGAATTTAAAGCCTTCTATCGACGGCACGACATCGAGGAAAGATTCTCAGCAGTGGCTCATCCCCAGGCCAACGGGCAAGTCAAGGTGGTCAATAAAGTCATTAAATCTATCATCAAGAAACGTCTAGAAAAGCTCGGGGGCATGTGGGCCGACGAGCTTCCTCTAGCCCTATGGGCCTATTGAACCATCCACGAAACGACAACCGGACACACTCCTTTCGCCCTTGCCTACGGATCCGAAATCGTCATTCTTATTGAGCTCAAGCTTCCTTCCTATCGAGTCACTTACCTCGACCCAAAGACAAACCAAGACTTACTTTGGGGGTCACTCGACTTGTTAGAGGAAAAAAGGAATGAAGCCGACCTCCAAGCCACCGCCCAATGACAACGAGTCGCCCGATGCTTCAACTTTAAGGTCCGCCCTATGGACCTCAACATCGGCGACCTCGTCTTGAAACGGATCTTTCCCACGCCGGCAGGCCTTGCACCTCGCTAGGAAGGACCCTCCTCCATACAACGAAGACCCAGCGATGGAACTTTCAAACTCGCAACTGTGGATGGAGCTGAACTCCCAAGGGAATGGAATAGCAAACATCTCCGCCGCTACTTCACATAACTTAACTTTATGCTTTCCAACAATGTTTCCCTTGTATCAACTCAAGGCATTGTAAAGGCTATTGCTACAAAAAGTTATTAGTAGAAATGGCATTCCACTTCCTGTCTCTTCTTGTTGTTTACTCCATGCATAACACGTTTGACTAAATCTTGACAACAGACTTACGTTCAAACATTTGATCGCAATATCGGCAGCCCGAGCACTGGAGCAGGTATTGCCATCCTAACCCCCAAACCTCGTCGGGGATCAAACGGCATTGGCTGTGACCAGCACCCCGAGCACGGCAGCCGGTGTCGTCGTCTGAATCTCGAACCCGCTTCGGGGTCAAACAACGCTGGCTACGACCGGCACCCCGAGCACGAGAGCCGGCAACGCTACTTGAGTCGCCAGCCCGTGGTGCGACCAAGTATAAATAACCATGAACTCGAACCTCGGCCCCGCGTCGAGGGTGAGGATATATCGTTCCGCGCCTAAGTCCCAAGTGACTTGGGGCCGCCCAACAGCCGGCGAGGAGGAATGTACATTCCTCCTCTGACTAAGGGTGTCGGTCGAATCTTGGCGAGCACCAAGACCGACCTTAATTCGTTTCTTCCCCGAAGCTCTCAAGGCTAAGGGGTAGCCCATGGTCACGATCGGACCCTATGGGTTGATGATCCGGGCTACTCCTCTCTGGCGAATAAATGATGCCTACGGCTCGCCTCAACCCAATGAACGACGGGAGAGCCACACACCGGATGGACCACATAATGCGATGTCATATGCCTTCGCTACACTTGGGATTAACCTCGGGCAACCCAAATACATCAAACACTCAGCTGGGCTCCACTAACTATGGGTTTCCTGAGCTGAGGGAAATTTACTAGGAGCCTACGCTTAATCACGCCCCTCTGGAATAATTGACCTAGAGCGCGGCCCCCCGATCTCTTTTATGTTAAGTGTAACGGTAAGTACGCTTGTGCAAGTATGGGAAGCCAGAAAACATAAGACCAACACCCAAACACTCAGCTTAAATAACGAACTTTACTAATTCATATTCAATTTCAACACACACACATTGATCATACTACATACCTAAAATCTTTCTTTCTTATGACAGGGTGTATATGAAAACCACATCATGTATTGAAAATCCAAAAGCAAGGGCTATACCCGCATAAACTATCGGCCTACACTACCAAAATAAACGGTAACTTCTACTTTAGTTACTAACACTAATCGTGCCTTTTCTTTTTTTTTACTTCTTCTTTGCAGATTCAGCACTCGACAGTTCATCCTTCGCTCCATGTCTCTTCCTGCTGGATCCGCTCCTTCCACTGCGACCCTTCCGGGAAGTTGCTGATTCATGGGAAGCGAAAGATGTTTCTCGTTCGTGCCATCACCGCTGGAGATCCCAGTGATATCAATAAGAGCAGTATGCAACATAGGCATGGGGGCACTTCCGGCAGCAAGACCCACTATTGCGTCACTCTTCTTCGGGGTCACCCCACTCTCCGGCTCTGCCTTCTCCTTGGCTTCTCTGGCGGCCCATTGCGCAGCAAGCTTCTGGGCCCTACGCCCTGTGGGATCCACGGTCTTAGCTTTCCCAGGGTATCTAAGGCCCTCATCAGGCCTCTGTCGTCTTACTTCTTCTTTTGAGCCTCCTCAGCGGCCCTTTTTTTCGTTGCCTCTGCATCGGCCTTTTTCTTCTCAACCGCCTTAGTGACGCTCACCTCAGTATCATGTCGGGTCCGCACTAGGACCTCCGGCCTACAGCCTCATCCTGCCGATTTTTCTCTCTCATCTCTTCACTCTTGGAAGGCACATCAGCCCCCATCGTACCGCTGGCCTGAGTACTTTGTCCGTTATCCACCTCTCCCTCATCAGTGAGATCCTCGTAAAGGTTGAGAATTATCTTTATGTATGAATAAGTGTCCAGCTGATCACTGCCATCTCTGAATTGTATTCCCATAAGACCTTGTCCGGACTCGGTCACTTGCGGAATCATGGGGACAAAGACCGGTATCATGATAGGTTCAGGAGGAACTGCGCAGTAAAAACACAACCTTTTAGTCCATGAATTCGGTAAAAACGACATCCTCAGGGATACAAGGCAAGGGAAATTTACCTTTGATTAGGGATGATGTAGGAAAGGTAGAAGGGAGGTTTTTTGTGGGAGGTAAGGTGAATCCAGTGTCTCCTAGCACTGAATATTCAGGATTGTACTCAATAGAGGCCCAGGCTAAGGCTACGGGATCACTTGCAAAAGCAGATTCAAGGCCCAGTGGCCGATAAGAACTTCCTTCTCCAAATGTCTCCGCTACCGTAACACCATCGGTCATGACAACTTTCCCTTTCTTAGCAGTAAGCCTCTCCGACCTCTCTCTCTTGGTGTCCTCAAGCAACAACCTCCTGCCCTCATCCAGCTTCTCGCGCTCTTCAGCTGTCAAGAATCAATCATAAGCTTTCGTTCATTCAAAGACCCAACATCCACTTAGGGTAAATGGGCCTCATAGAGCACAAGTCTCTCCCAGGTCTGGGCTAGCTCACAGGGGTAGTCCTCGACCCACAAAAGCCCATGAATTCTTAAAACTTTGACAAACATCCTTGATATACTCTACTAAGGACCCCTCGACCCGAGACTCGGGGTCCGCAAGCTCCTCTCTCAGCCGCTCCACTTCGAGCAGATGCTCGGCTCTCGCTCCCTCTACCGAGCCTAACACCTCCCTGTTACTAGCCTCAGCTTCCTCTTTCTCTTTCCTCATAGCTTCCAGTTGTCTCCTCAGCTCAACTACCTCGGCATTTTCAGCGCGCAACCTTTCATTTTCATCCCTCAAGGCGTTGTTGTCATTCTGAAGTTCGGTGACCCTCGCAATGTCCCTTTACAAGTCGCCGCATGCTTTTACCAACTCCTCCTTATCCCGATTAAGGGCTGTATTCTCAGTAGTCAAGTTAGCTACTGTATCTTTAAAAGTGGAGCGGTCATGCTCGACCTCCTACTTTAGAACGTCATATGCATGCTACATCTCGGCTGCAACGACAGGATTAAAAGTTAAAAAGCATAAAGTCCAACGGTTAATGCAACCACTACGCAATGGACCAACTAACCAATATCCTTTTTCAGGTTTTCAACGGTGGTCTTCTTGCAGTCAATGGTCAGTTGTCGATTCATGAGCTCTAAGTTTTTCCTCCTAATCAGCTCAGAAAGACGGAAAGAATACTTGGTGAATTCATTGACCTGATGATACGCTTCCTTCACGTGCATCCATTCCTCCCCAGACTCCCTATTAGGAGGAGGACGGAGGTCTGGAATAAATGTTATATCCTCAAAGTAATGACGGGGAAATGTAGCTTCAAAAACTCCTTTCTCTCCTCTGCGGAAAGCTCGTGCACCTGAGGGTCCGTAAGAATTTGTGCTTCCGCCACAACGACCCTATCCGGCCTGGGTCGGCCAAGCGGTCGCTCTGTCCCCTCGGTCGTCTAAGCGGGAGCCGAGGATGCTGTAAAGGGAAGAGTAGTCGATGACAAGCGCCTAAACCCCCTAAAGTCAAGCTTGGAATCTCCCACGGACACTCAGATTGGGGGAGGAAGAGGAGCGGACGAAGGCAATGGGGGTATATCAGGCTGGCGGCTTTCTCTGTTGCAATCATGCGAAGATGGGGCATCGCCATATAAACTGGCCCCTCTTTTAAAGACATCAAGAAAAGGGTTTCGAGAAGGTTGTTGGCTCCCTCGCCCGTGGCCTGGTCCTTTGCGCCTTCTTGCCATATCACCTGTTAAAGAAACAAAGCAAAGTCAGTTGAGACGTATGCTCAAATAAACCTTTATGCTATGTAGTGTTTATGAGTGTATGCCCTACGTATTCTCTCAATAAACTAGATTGTGGTCCACTCAAAGGAGTTGACCCCTCCTTCCATACAGCAAGAGCTAACTTATCCATGCTAGTCGGTGTCGGCTATGGGGATACTTCTGGGTCAAGTTTATTTAGGTCGTCAAACTGGCGCTCGTCCTCAAGCGGGATGGCGGTTCCAGGAGAAGTCACTGGGGACGATGGCTTAAGCGATGCCCCTGCCCCCGCCTCTCTTACCAGAGGTGGGACAGGAGCCTCCAGCGGGCCTCATCTCCATCCATGGCTTCCTCACTGCGGGCCCCACCCTTGCTAACATCCCCTTCGAACTTGACGTCCTTCTTCAGTTGGGCCCAGCAGAGGGTAACTTTCTTTTCTGGTCGGGGGTTAAGGGACCTTTCGCCACCACTTTGGGAGCATAGCTCACCACCGCGGGTCTGATTATAGCCCGTCATCAGGGAGCAATCCCGCACGGCGAAGACGCTCTTGGCTTATCACGGTTTCAGTCTTGCGACACTCCTCAGGAATCGACCGTAGAACATTAAGGTGCCAGCGATATTCGTCGCTAGTAGGCAGCTCGGGATTTCCGGTCAACATTAAGACACGATCAAGAGAGAAACAAACAGAAAATGCTAGAAACTTAGGAAGCGGAGTTCAAAAATACTCACTTCCTTCTACCCACCTCCTTGCAAACCCAGGAGGGCAGCGCATGAAGAACCACTCATGCTTGAACACTGACGGCCTCGGCCACTGGCCGACGAAGAATTTTGTGGCTAGGGAAGCTTCCAGGAACCATTGGGAAGGTGACGGGCGACTCTTTTTCCGAGATGGAAGAAGTACCGAATATCCTCTCCGGTGGGTTCCAATCTCAAATACTCGCGATAGAGAACATATGTGCCCAAGTGTGAAGAATAAGCATTTGGATGCAGTTGTGAAGGCGCAAGGCGGAAATAGAATAGCAGGTCTCAAATAAAGTCATTAGCTAGGGGCGTGCACCAAGCAAAGCAAGCTTATCTGCTCCAAGCAGTAAAACCCTCGGGCGGTGCATGAGCCCTACCACCCTCTCCCGGTGCATGGGCGTCATCTGCCGGTATATGGAATCGCGCAGCCATTTTTATAACAGCTGTAGCATCTAGGCGTGACGGTACCGAGCGTTTCGGATTCTCCAAAATAACCGCGTCAGGCAGCATGTCAGGAGCACCGGAGCCGCCGGTGCATCCCCGCTCATAATGTGCACATTCTCGACCTCCTCCTCTATGACGGTAGAGTGTTCCTCTAGAGTTGTTCTTCATGCTCGGACAACCCAAGTGAACTCGCCATTTGGGAAGGAGTGAACCCCTAAGTAGTCTCAAGCTCGCTGCCCTTCGAGCTACCGTTGTTGGTAGAATCAGATGTGTAGGACGATGGAGAGGAAGCCTCGACTTCCAAGGACTTTCCAGTCTTTGATCTTGTTTGCATCTCTAGCTATACTTTAATACACCAGTATTAGACATCGTAGTGGAATAACCTGTACCCCTCGTGCTTGTGAAAACTAACAAGTGCGTGCAACGTCATGCAAAATTAAGATGCGCGAGAGGTAATCTAAAACAGTCCTATAGTTTGGTCACAGTTCAAGTATATGCGCTATCCTATGTGAAAGGACTGAAATCCTTTTCCATGCAATTATCAGTCTATGCATTGGAGCAATCGCCCAAGTGAATAAGTGACATCAAAATACAAAAGCGTGCAGTCAGGAGATCGAAGTTCAGTGCTAGAGAAACATTGCCCTGTTAAGGAGTGGCACAGAGCAGTAGGGCTAGCGGCGTACCCGGACCTCGGGTAGGCGAAACAGGCTCCAGCAACCGTCAAGGATCGAGAATTCAAACTTCAAGGTTCGAAAAAATTCGAACCCCTCAGGGTTCGAAAATTCGAACCACAAAAGCTCGAAAACTCGAAGTCCCACAGGCTCGAAGTTTCGAACCCCTCAAGGTTCAAAATTTCGAACCCCGAAGGTTCGAAAATCCGAACCTGGAAGGTTCGAAAACTCGAGCCTTGGGGGCTCGGGAACTTGAACCCATGAGGGGGGGCGAAATTTCGAACCCCCAGGGATTCAAAATTTCGAACCCCATGAGGGTCGAAGTTTCTAGCCCTCTGCATCTCTCCCTCGCGTCGAACTACTCCGGCCAAGCCCCGACCCTTCGACCTCCTTCCTCCACGCGCCTTATCCCCAAAAATTACCTAAGTTAGGTTCGAACTCGAAGCTCTGAAACAATGGCGGTCGAGGTAGAAAAATAATGGAAGAAAGAAATGAGGGGGCTATTTATAATAAAAAAAACCATGTCATTTCGCATTCCCGACAAATTCAAACCCAGCAGGTTCGAAATTTCGGACCTTTGGCGCTCGAAATCTCGAACTTCCAGGGTTTTAATTTTCGACCCTCCAGGGTTCGAGATTTCAAACCCACAGGGGTCGAAATTTCGACCCTAAAGGGTCCGAGATTTGGAAACCCCAGAGATCGAAATTTCGACCCTCGAAGGTGTGAAATTTCGTACCCTCCAAATATAAATATATATATATATATATACACGCACACACACACACACACACACACACACACACATATATATATATATATATATATATATATATATGCCCGTACCTCCGAGTCTAAAACATCGCGCCATACGCTCCCATACATGTACTCCTTATGCTGGCTTATTTGTCGCTGCGAACACACAGAGGTAACACACCACGAGTACCAAGACACGCGAGCACGGCGCCGAACCAGCAACGACTTGTTCGCAATTCCGTAGCGAATGAGCCTATCAACTAACATGTGTTTTCCTTTAACTTACAGGACAAGTCCACAACTTGACTACTACCTCAACTATTCCAAAGCGTATCATGTCAAGACAAGACGTGCTTTGGGGGGGCAAATGTTAACCGGCTTTTTGGTCCGGTTCTCAAAAATACATAAGACACGCTCGACTCAACGCATCGCGTGAAGCTAAGGCCGAAAGGGACGCTCAGGAGCGATGGAGACAGGTTGAAAAGGGACCGAATCACAAAGAATCTCGCACCTCCACCAGCACACTTCCAAACCAAGGCCTCAAAACCCCAGGATTTGCAAGCCAGGAGCTCGAGCCCTCCAAGCGCTCATTCAGGCGGACCCCGCATCTCTCGGGATAGAAACTTTGTACCCCTAAGGGTGCGAATTTCACACCTCAAAAGGTACGAAATCCATACCCCGAAAGGTACCAGATTCACACCCCATAAGCTGTGAAATTCAAACCTCCTGGGCCGAGGTGCGAAAAAACCGGGCCTGCAGCCTCCAGGTGCGAAATTCTGGGTGTGGTCCCCTATTTCTACCTACTCCCACCTACTCCTACCTACTCCTTTTCCTATAAATACCATATGGCTTCCCACTTCAAAAGGGTTGGATTTTATGACCTTGGGACCTTCCTAGACCACCACTAATGGCATCTCCTCTTTGAGGAAGAAGAAGGACTAAACCATATTTTCCTTTATTTATTTAATATATGATAATTATGACAACATATATCATGGAAAGTTAATGTAATGAGATATCTCAAGATAGTCTCAACCTTGTAATCCTTGGTCATTAATATTGTTCCAACACCTCTTCAAAGTGGACGTTGGCCCCGCCGGGCTGAACCACTATAAATTTCTCTTGTTATTTACCTTTTTCTGCTCTTGTCTTTACGGCCAAATTAATAATTACTAATAATTGGAATCTTTGGTTTTTTCGACATTTTTTGCCGTCAACAATAACCTCTAAGCTCTTACGTCTTAGAGAAGGTTGTTAAGAAAGAGAATAAATTCTCCGCCACCAAATAGAAACATATTTAATAGAAATCAATCAATACAAAATGAAATACAATGTCACATATAATCCATTTACAAGTTCGTTCTAGGTCTGAACGAAACCGGAGGCACCTTATTCCTCATCACATATGTCCAATACAGGAGAGGTCCTTGCATATCTGATCGATCTCCAAGAACGTCTGGACGATCACCAGTTATTACCTCGTCTTGGGCATACAGCCCAATCAAGACATCAGTAATCATCCAAATGATGTGAAGATGTCTAGTCTTCAGCCACCATCTTCATATCTTCGACTTTTTAGTCACCGTATTAGTTATTCAAAATGGGTTAAACCCGGTCTTTCCGAATAACTCGCGTATTTTATAATCAAGTGCTATAAAAACATATCATATGCCTCATTCCAATCCAGAATACTCTTTTTGTTCAAATATTCATTACATAGGGAATCATTCCCATAAATCTTATCAAAGATTTAACTTTATTTAAACCTCTTGTTTAAATCTTTCTTTGAAACCTATTACAAAAGATTTTTTATTATCTTTTAACAATCTTAAACCAATTTAAGGTTTATTAAACTAGTCGGGATTATCGAGCATTACCAAACTAACCATTCATTTTATTAATCCCAATCTATTCATCCCAAGGAGCAAAACTGGTAGTACTCCATATCTAATTCCCATAGCGTATCGGTAATTTAATTACCATTTCACATTCAAACCTAATTAAAGATTTAACTATCGCATGGAGTAAAACTGGTGATACTCCATTCTCAATCATTTCTTCAATTCAGTAATTTTAATTATCTCATTCTCCTTTCAATCTAATTAAAGATTCATTAAAACTCCACTTAGTTTTGATATCAAAAATCATTACTTAATGATTATCTAACTTTCTGGAAATAAATCTTGTCTTTACTTAGGTTAAAGAACAAATGTTATGTAAAACATTATTCACAATAAACCCAAAATAATCTTCCATTTAATATGAAATCTTCACTCAATTCCAATTTAATGTATCAAATTAGAAAACTTTACTTTGGAAAATTTCATTAAATCTTAGTTAAAAGGTTTATAAATTCTAAATTATATCTTCATGGTTAATTGGGTTTGAGAACTAGTGTCATTTAAAACACAATTCACAATGAACCCAAAATCAACTTCCATTTAATTCCAATTATATTCACTTTATAGGAAAACTTCATTAATCTTAAAAAGGTTTATTCTTTTCTCAACTGCTTTTAAGATGAGTGTTATTAAAGACACCATTCACGACAAACCCACAATCCCATTTGATATTAAATACAAGGCTTTAAATAGAAATCATGTCGACTTATATTCAACATCAAATTCTGAAACCAACAGATATCGTATTGGGAATAACGATATCTATTTCTTCCAAATTCCTCAACGATATCCATATAATCACGCAATCCAATATTGAAATATTCCAGAGATTATTTCCATTCGAATCCTTCCCAATTCATACGTTGGAAAAATTCTGGTTATATAAAACCATATCAATTCTTTATTCTATTTGTTAACCATTTCAATATTTTCGTGTCCATCCAAAATCGGATATCAAAATCATATATTGATCCTTCACTGAATATTATTTTAAAATATTCGTTCATATTCTGAATCGAAATGAGACTCGATCAATTACCATATAATTTTGATTATATGGATTTCATACATCGCATGTACTCAAAAATAATGATAAACAACTATTAAACATTCAATTCACATCCAGAGTACAATTTGCAACTGCATAAGCATTAAACAATTAAATAACGCTTATAATAGTCTGTCAATCAATCAATTGACATACAACTAAACACAAGGGAGATTGTGAAGTTATTATCATCCCCAGACCCATGTGGGGTTTTCAATAAACATCCAATTATCATTGTTTGCATAATTGGGTGACGTGTAAAATTATTGTCCCGATACCCATGGGGGTTTACATCACAATCCATATGATTTATCCATTATTTAGGAGGTGGCTAGGTAAATTGTCATCCCAATCATTTATAATATAAACGTTTTGTTTATAAACATTTATAATCACAGTTTAATAATGATAACATTAAAACTGTAAACATCCATCAAACAATAAACAAATATTGCAATACAGGAAATCAACAAATATGCAGTTATAAAAATAAATAACTGTACAAAGGTTTTGACTGAGAGAGTTCTCACCATTGGTTTCCACTCCGCCATTCTTTAATTGATCATTTTATAAAATGATTTCGTAAGAATCGGGTTGTAGAAATTTACGAATCAAACAAACTGACAAGTCATAAACGAAGTCGGAATGGGCCGAAACTCGATCGGAAAAGAGCCTGGATGGGCCTAATCTGTTGACTGTGATCTCCACCGGTCAATAGCAGAAAAACAAGATTCAGACGTCTAAATTAAAAATTCAGACGTTTGAATTTGCATTTTCCTGAAACAGCAAGGATTTAGTTCATTTTTGAGCTATTTCAGACGTTTGAATTTTTTTCGCCAGATGTCTGAGCTAAAAATTCTAGACATCTGAATTCTGGTACTCATGTTTTTATAATTATTTGTACCAGGTCAGACGTCTGACCCAAAATATTCAGACGTCTGAACCTGAGACTGAGCATAGTATTGCCTAGATAACAAGCTCTAAGTGATATCAACAAATGCCTGAAGTCCTATGATGTTATATACATGCAAATGAGACTTCTATAACTCACTGAAGCAACACATAACACCAAACTTACATGCACAAACATTCATACAAGAGATTTGCGATGGTTTTGATTATAAGTTTAAAAATGAGCTAAATTCCAAACCAAAGCAATCAAATGCGATACAAGCGAATTGTGATGTCTTAGAACTTGCCGGTACGACAACGGAGCTTTACACTATCCCAATAACAACTCATAGCATATGCATTCGATTGTGGGTACAATCTAAATGAGAAATTCCAATTTTATGAAACTAAAAACTAATGAACCGGAAAGTGTATACTTATCTAACCCATTCATATGCATGTACACAAATCAAAATGAACCTAAATTACACTTTTACAAGCTATTAACTTATGGCATAGATGTGGGTTTATGAACAACTCACAAAGCTTTCACCTTTGATGGTTAGAAGCAAGAAATCGATCCAATGACAAACTAGAACAACCTTTCTTCGAATAAAACACTAGAATCAACAACCTATAACCATAAAAACATGTTTGCAAAGAATTATGTCATAGGATCTATGACGGATTGAAGTGGAAATAAGATGGAGAAGATGTAGATGGAATTACCTAAGCTTCTCCTTTGAATTTGCACTTGATTCCCATAAGATTGGAGCCCCTAGATTAAGCTAGGGCTTAGGGAATTTCTATTTCCCTTTCCACTCCCCATTTTCTGTTTTTTTACTCTAAGTGTGGAAGTGAATGAGAGAGAGAGGCTAGTTTAGGGGGTTATATGGTGAGCTAGGTTAGCTAAACCAAGACCCAACCCAAGTGCCAAATTTCCGAAGCTCAAAATGTATCGAAGTTTATACTTTTCGAACACCTAAATGACATTTTGAACTCAATGGAAGTGATTTTGAGTCCAAATTCATCCGTATGCAAAATGTGATTTTTCTACGGGCTATATATACCCTTTTTAAAATTGTATTTAAATTCCATAGCAATTATTACAAATTTTAATTTAGACATTACTTACAGTTTATAAAGTGAAATCTCGATTTCTTTCATTCGTTAGAAAGATATAATTAAATGGACTCTAACATTTCTTATTTTACAAAAATCCGAATTATAAATTCTGTATATTTAGTTAAATTTGAAAACCAAAATTTCAAACTATCGCGCCATTCTGAGTTCGTTTTGATTAAATTTTAAATATATACTTTCTAACTTTGATTTAAATAAATTTTAAATCGTTTATTCTCAAAATAATTCATCTAACATATTTAATTTCTATGAAAATCAATTAAAAATAAATTTTAAATTGGTTCCAAAAATACGGGTTGTTACAGAGAAAGTAAAGACAATCGTTGGATCACATCTAATCATCCATACATAAATGCCAGCAGGCGGATAAATTCAATAAGTCCGAAAAGCATGAGCTATTGACTTGGAAAGTTAAGGACACTCATTCTCTAGCAAGGGAAGGGAAGAGGGGAAAATGTTAGCACTAAAATGACCAATAAAGAGCTAGGCCTAACCACGACATACCTTCCAACTTTCTCTAGTACACATCCCCTTACTACCACTTCACTCAAACATAATCAACCATTGTCACAATTGTTGCCTTTCCTCTACTCGAACCAAAACAAATATCATATAAAATATCCACTCCAGATTTTTAAGCTTCAAAGTTTTCAAAAATTTTCTATAGGGTTTCATGGTTGCTACAGGAATGGAGCACGTTATGTGGCAAAGGTGCTGAAGTGTAACAATCAAATCATGATTGCATGGGTGTCCAGACTCAAAATGGTAATGGAAGTCGTCGCGACCAAAGTTAATCAAAGAATCCTTCCATTTCATACGAAAAATTGGTGGATAGTTGTCAGATGCTGTCAGAGGCAACAGGAAGGCAAATCATGGCTTGCAGAGTTAAGGGGATGGTTGTGTCACTTATGCATGTGCACACAGCTGAAATCAGAATTGTAATCATTTTCGGGTCGGGGTTGATAGCAATGAGTAAATAGGAGTGTTCAGTGATGTGTTGAGTCAAAGAAATTGGTTAAGTCATCTTGTTTGGGTCAATTAGCTTTGATATATTGAATTGGCAGCAACATGTATAAAGAGGCATGTTAATGGCCTTTGTAGATGTGATCAAAAATATGAAACAATTCATTTTCTTTCTTATCAATGCAATGCCATTTTCCTTTCAAATTTTACTTCCAGTACTTAATATAACCATTGTAGTCTAGATTCTTGTTATAATTCCTGTATTTCTTTCAACTCCTATACTTAATTTCCTTTAATTTCTACAATGAGTTAAGTATTCATCTCTAAATTGTTAATTCTTTGATCCTTGGTTCCATTTATTTTGATTACGTTTTAGTTTGCTTCAATTCTGTGTTGTTATCTTGCTTGCTACAATTTCATCACCATTTTAGCCTATATTGCAATGTAAATTCTAGTTTTATCTCTGTTAAAATTCAACAATAAATATTTCTTTATTTTTTAGTATATTTTTCTGATATTTTCTCGATGTTGCATTGTTAACTCAATCATCTTTTCTAGCTAAAGCGGCATTACACTTTAAATCCTGCAATTAACAAATTCTCATATCATATGTTCTTGCAATTTGCATGTGTTCTTGTGCATGTATCCTTCTGTCATTTCATCAAATACCTAAAAAAAAGATGGGATATATATGGTTATAAGTTATGATGGAAAGACTATAGAAGAAATAATGTTTACACACAAGAACTAAATATATTTACACCAGTCAGTACCTGTAACGACCCGTGTTTTTCTGGCTAGTTATTTGAATTATTTTAATTATTTAAAATATAGTTTGAATTTAAATTATTGAATTTAAACATTTATTTTTGAATATGTTATTTAAATAAATAATATAATAATATTTTATTTCCAAAATATTTGGAAAATGTTGAATTTGCAGTATACGGTGAACACTGAACAGGCAGTTTAAAATGGTGTAATATTGTTTGTTTTGAAATTTTAATGACGATTTCGTTTATTTGACGACGTTACAACATTTAAATCTATAATTTAATTATAGATCGAGCTGCAGCGATGCGGCAGTTCGCACTATTGGATTTTGAACTTTAAATGGCCGTACAGGATTCAAAATAAGTCGGATTTTCTCAAAATAAGAAACATCGGAATCTATTTGATGATATTTTTCTAATGGAAGATAAAAATCGAGTTTTCATAGCGTAGATTTTGTTTTATGTCCAAATCAAATTTTAAATTAGTCGTTATGGAATTCCTATATAAATTATATCGATTTATTATATATAATAACGGGTTTTTAAATATATTTAATATCGAATTGGCTTGGATTTCAACCCGAGTTATTTTATTTTGGTAATATGTAAAATTCTAGTCGTATATGACCAATAGTAATATTTTAATACTATTATATTGAGGTATTTTTAAATTGGTTTATTTTAATGTGAATTGGACCTTTAAAAAGGGACTATATTCAAATGACCTCTGTTCTCGGCGAAACAAATTTTATTGAGACCGTAATGGTAAATTATTGCTAGTTTTCAAGTTGCGCATCAATCGGGGTTATTCTGTGAGCATGGCAAAATAAAACACAAATAAAACGATTATTTGGACGTGAACGAGCACCGTTTGAGCAAACGGACTTGGAGTTCGACGAAACAAATTTCATTAGGACCATAACATCAAATTATAGTGTACCGTCCAGTTCTGTCTCGAACGGAGTTTGTATGTGAGCACAGGAGCGAATAAACAACGTTTGGAATTGCGATAGACATGAAATAAAATTTGTTAGTCAGCGTCGCTCGTCACATCAAATTTAAAATAATAATTTTTACAACTATATATACACCTAAAATTCAGCCTAAAACCACCTCCTCAAAACCCAAATTGTTCACCAACAAGAAAATTTGCAAAAAAACTGTGTTCATTAAATAATTTATTTCTCCAAATCCGTCGAGAATTTGCTATGGCAATTCAAAGCAAAGTTGTAGATCGGCTCGATGTCGAGCTGCTGTAAAAAGTCGGGGGTGATCGGAGTATTGTGGTTGCCGGAATCGTCTTCAAACCAGAGAAAACCACTTTCGTTCTTTGATAAATTGCGGGCAATGTGGTTGATTTCAGATGCTCAGACCTTGGGGGAATGAAAGAGGAGAGTTCAGGCTTCGATTTGGTATCAGTCTCGGGTTCTCTGGCGATCGGAGAAGGTCATGGCGTCGAGATGAACTGAGGGCAGTATTTTTGGTTCGTATTCGAAAGCAGGAAATGGTTTTGGTGATTTTCCAACGCCTTGGGTTGTCGTGGAGCGGGGTGGTCGGAAGGGGAAGGAGCGCGGTGAGGTGGCGCATCGATTCCGGGTGGTGGCGATGGGTCCGACACTGCGTGGCCGGAGTTCTGATCAGTTGAACGAGTTCGGTTGTCTTGGGTTTTCTAGCGAAATTCCGGTGAGATGGAGGTCGGGCTTGAGGGCGAAGAGGCGTCATGGAGTGGGGAGACTGGTGGCGGTTGTGGCGGCGGTGGCAGGTGTTGGAGGGTGACGGAATCGAGCTCAGACGAAGGGGAGCGATGGTGAAGAACGATGATCGGGTTTCTCCAAAGAAGAATGGAGAAAACACGTAAAACATGGATGAAGGATCTGACGTGGACGTGTAATTAATAAAGGTAATTAATATCGTTAATTAATAATTAAATCTATTTTAATTCTTGTTTAATTATATAAAACTTTAAACGGACGTAATTATTTCATACGATATCAAAAATGGACAACACTGGATCCGTTGGGATCGCAGAGACGAGATCTAGGTGATGTCGCAGACCGGGAGTTGATTGGATGCAGTTGGATTTTCAGTTTATTTTAAACGTGTGTTTAAAATTAAATGGAACAAACAACACTACAACCGTCAACGGAAATAATTGTTGAGTTAATTCTCACACATTTCTGGACAGCTATGATGTGGTAAATCCATATAAAAACACAAATTGGTTGATTGGCTGCTAATGGTTGATTTAATGGTTGATGTTATTATATGATCGTCATTTATTTATTTTAAATTATATACTGCCATGAAATGTTATAACAGTCTATGATGCAGGGAAGAACAGGTTGGAGGGATCCGACTGGATTCCTAAAAATATTTTTTATGTTGTTTATTTTTATATGGTTTACACATGAATTGTTTGAACCCCAAGTGACACTGAAACCTGTTTGGATAGTGATGGTTGAATGGATATTAACCGTGATGTGATTTTAATCAATCGACAGTATTGGTTAAGTGGTTAGCAGTGAGGGCCTAAAATGTACTGTTTTAAGACGTCGTTCTGCTGTCAAGCAAATTGACATAGTTTATAGTTATAAATTTATTTTATAACTAATTTAGAGTTTTAGAATATATTTCATATAAATGAGAAGAAGATTATAAATATATTTATACTTTTATAATCATGTTTTAATAGAAATTATTAAATATTTTAAAATAAGAATTTTAGTGTCGTTAACGAGATTTGTAAACTGCAGTCAGAAGCTAACCTACATGTTAGTGAAATTGAATAACTTTTTTTATAAAACAATTAAGTGATGTTTTAAAAATTAATTAATTTATTTAATTTGAAAGGGAAGTGTGATATTAAGACCATGTTTTTAAATCGAACGATAAATGAATTATGTGGATTAATAGGAGAAAGGAGAAAGGGAATGTCGACATGATTTCATTAAGTAAAATGGAAGTGGATTCGTGAAAAGGTATATGGGTTAGTTTAATAACGCAAGTGAAGAGATTAGAAGGCGATCACCAATATATGATGTGGTTTATAAGAATCATATTGAATTTGAATGGTAACTAAGATTCGAAAGGTTACTTAGTGAAGTAAGAAGAATTAACTTATAAAGTGGGTTTTCAAATCAAAGGGAATGGCTTTTAAACCCAAAATAAGTGAAAATGGAAATACAATAATAGATGGTCGAGTGGCAAACTACTATTCTCTTAAGCTAAGAGCATTGTCGGTCAAGGTCTGAGAGGTAATTAAAATACCCCAACTTGAACGGCTTCGTTATTATCGAGAGATAATATTAGTTGTATGGTAGGGAAGCGATTATCAAGTTAATTATGATTAATAAAGTTTATCATTTATTTAAATAACTTTTTAATCAAATTAACTATGTTGGTTCCGTTAATCGGAAAGTTAACTACTTCTATTGAATAACAAGTAAAGTGAGTGTTTGATAACTAGATTTTTTATTTAAAACGAAATAAAGGATTACGGGAAAAATTTGATGCTTAATTCAAATTATATAAACAAAGTGGTAAAAAGGATTTTACCAAGGCGATGACTTTAAAAATAGCGATCACTTAAGAGTTGGGTAAATTGAAATAAGGGGGATTTGGTAGTTAAACCATGTCGTTGCTTAAATAGAAAGATAATGGTATTTTCAATGATAAAGAAAATGAAAGGAGTGTTTATAAACTATGTTGATTATTTTTCAAAAATAAGAAGTATGGAAGTGTGTGAATGCAAATGATGTTCCAAGATAAAAGGATAATAAAAGAAGATTTATGATTTATAATAATATTCCCTGACAAAGGAAATAAAAAGGAGAGTTAGTGAATATGTTATGCCTAGAAAAGTATCGGTTAATAAAACCAAAAGAGATTTGCGAATATAGAATTTATAGATCGATTTTAAGAATCGATAAAATGGTTTAACGAAATATGTTAACATAAATGACCTAAGCTGCCAACGTACTTAACAACATTGTTATGATTTAATAGTTAAATAACCGACCATCAAATGAATTATTCTTGAACCTTTTTGACGTGTTGTTTCGAAGAGACCGGGATGGGAACTAGACCCAAAACCACTTCGAATCAACTGTGCGAACGCGAATAACTTGAAAGGGATAGAGACGGAGTAAATTAAAGACCGATGATCTTTATGAGCTGAAGAACTACTTGTTGAGTTTCTCTGGTTTAGCGGCCATAGATATCTCGACAGTAATTCTGTCGTAATTGAAATCCATGGATTGCAAGGACTGCTCGCTATTGATTTATAGGGTGATTCCTAGGATGTGGTAGGAGAGTGCCTTCAGTTCTTCCTATTTCTGGATGACTTGTATGGACGAATGTCTAACAGAGTATTTCCAAAGGGATCGCATACGTTGATTTCTTCAAACATACCAAGTTGGTGGCATAGAAGGGAAACTTCTTTATCCTAACAACTAGAGTATTTTTGTGGAGATTAATTAGTGATTTCTGGAGGATCTGACAATTTGTCATTCAAAGTGGATGGAGATATACTGTTCTGAAGGATAAGCGTAACCTCTTGCCTCATCAACCGGGAAATGGCACAAAATCGGGTAGGCAGCATGGCTATGTGGGCCGTACCCCTTAAAGGGTATATCATTACCTGACCTGGAGAAATCAAATGCCTTCTGTTGTACCTTTTAATTTTTATATGTTATGCTATTGGTTCGGTTGGCTAGCCCCCAACAGTGGTAATGATATATTCGGTACTCTCAAGAGAAATGAGGGACCGGTCATGTGTGAGCCGGGTTGCAAGACGTTCTTGTTGAACCCCAATGTATTCGTCTCCGGAGGTACATTATCGGAAGGTGGTCCCATATCTTGCCATAGTTGGAATCCATTCTCCAATAAGAGCCCGCAATTTTTGTTTGTATACTATTTATGTAGAGCGTGAGATGCAAGCGTTCTACTAGATTAAATATTTATTTGTGATTTGATAGACATTATTGTAATATCAGAAAGATATTGATTTCAAACGGGTTTGGGTTATAGTAAGGTAAAAACCATCCATTTTTATTTGTGGGCTGGTCTTACTATTATCCTTTTATTTCAAAAAGGACTTTTCAAAGTTAAACAAGTTGTTCGTGCTGTGAATTTATCACTGTAAGTATTCCAGACTGACCTGGGTGAATTTTGCTTTGCTTCAAATGTGCACGGATCAGACTGAGTGTATTTACAGGTTTGGTTTTCGCTGGAGTTCAGAAGCTAGAAGCAGGAGGCTTCACCGTTAGATATATAAAGTGTATTTCCGCTATCACTAAAATGATTTAGCTCTATTTCAAGCAATTTGGAATGTCATGACAGCCACATATGCTTGTTTTAATTCCCTTTTAATATTAGTAAACTGCAAAATTTCAAAAGTACGCTGACCAAAAAGAAAATTTTCTATGGTCAATCATCGTTTTAATGAAATAAGATTCATCAAAATAGGATCAGTATATCCAAAGATATGTAAAGTTTTTTGAAAGAGATCATCTCAAATTTTAAATTAGGCCAGCAATATATAATGTCGTTTTTGGTCTAGCGAACATCAGAACTTTGTGAAACACCATAAACAAAAGTCGTAGATTGAGTTATGAGCTTTCCGGAATGTGAAAAAATGTCGAAATCGGATTGATCGTTTGAAAATTATGATCATATGAAACTAGCACTGTTATGTGGTATTACATTGTTTTAGACATCGACAAATACTGCTCTTTATTTCTGGGTTTTTTCTCATTGTTAAGTTAAAAGAATTCCTTTGTGTTCCAAACTAATGTGCTCTCTAATAATTTAGCTTCTATATGAATTAAAATCATTGAAAATGGATTGATGATTTAAGTTCATAGTTAGAACAATTTATGGGTTTTCTCCCTATGTATAGCTCATCTACCAAGTAAAAAAGACACCAATAAGGTGACACAAACAACTTGCATAATTGCAATGAAATCTTAAAATTAACCACCGAGAGCTAGATTATTTTTATAGCAACTCTTGGAAGTGATGAAGGTTGTTACTGTCATTATGAAATAAATACATGCACTGCTTTTGCTTTACTTTCACATAATAAAAATCAATATGTTAGGCTAAACCCCTTAAAAAAATTCCACTTGTCACTTTGTAGTGGTTTTTTCTTCTTTAAGTAAATTTAATTATGAACCTACTCGCTTTTCTAAGATGTACAACGTACCATGCAGTGTACATTACATACATGAGAACCAGATGTAGCCCTGTACTCACCTCAATGACCGTATATGTTAGAATTGCCTCGCATGTTGTCAAGGAGGAATGATGATTTGGATATAATAGTCCCACATCATAGAATATATTGAAGGAATTGTGTACAAATACGAGCTGGTAGGCACGTAACATCACGGATTCCTTTTGTTATACGGGAGTTGTGTGCCAGCTCATATGCGTGCAAGGAAGGGGGCTTTGTTCCGACCGTCGTTACATAACAGTGGTATCAAAGCCGAAGGTTTGGACTGGGCCATGCAGACAAGGCAGTGCTCTCAAAAGATACTCGTAGGATGCGAGTCAAGGGGGAGACTGTTAGGATTGCCTCACATGTTGTTAAGGAGGAATGACGATTTGGATACAATAGTCCCACATCATAGAATATATTGAAGGAATTGTGTACAAATATGAGCTGGTAGGCACGTAACATCAGGATTCCTTTTGTTATACGGGAGTTGTATGCCAGCTCATATGCGTGCAAGGAAGGGGGGCTTTGTTCCGACCATCGTTACATAACATTATATAATATTGAATAATCAATAAGTTGAAACAAATGAGTAGATAACAAATGTTTTATAGTAGGAGGATTAGTAATATAATAGTTACACATGCTTGTTATATTTTATACTACACACAAGGTCACTATTTATTATATTATTTAATAGATATATATTAATTTTTTGTATAGATTTCTTATTGTTTAATTCAAAAGGTTAATATTCATGTTAACTCCAATTATATTCCAGGTAATTTATTCCAAACATGCAATATGGTAACAACTTAATAAAATTTCCAGTCTCATAGTCTGCTCTAAATTCAAGTAAGAATAGAAAATTTGGGTTACTGATTATTGGATTAACATTCAACTACTGTTATATCAAAGCATGTCCAATGCAAGTGTATTATGTCCAAATCAAATGTCCCAAGTTGCATACTTGAAGTATTGCATTATTTAGAAAAAAAATAAATTTTGAATCTATTTTACCTTTGACTTTTTATCTGGTTTATATTCCGCGCAAATAGTAAAATGGATTTTAGGATAATTCAGATCAGCCATCGATTTATATTTAAACCAGTGTAGCGTAGCATGTGCTGAAGGCAATATATTGTCTGCTTAATGCTCTTTAGTTATTTTTTGATTACCTTTACTATCTCGGTAATTAAATAACATATTGAGTTATTTATGTCGAAGAACGTAGGTCTTCTCAATTCTCATGTTGGCATTGATAGCTTCATAAAACATTATATAACTTAAGATTAAATGATTTCGTATGTACGTATAAATAATAAAAATAAAATAGAAAAGTAGAGAAGAAGTCTGGCTGAGCTCAAAGAGGTGCATCCTCATTGTATCATGTACACAAAAGTTAAATATTAATTATGCGAGAATGAAATCGTCCAAGCTGGTTCAAGCATGACACACTCTATTCAACTGTGCTTCTCGATGGTCCAGTAATATCACAATGATGTGAGCATGAAAGGTAAGATTATATTTTCTTTATTCATTGGTATACACTGGAAAACTTATGACCTTGGTTTATTTTTTGAAATATCAACATACATTATTTCTCTTCCTAATTACACATGAAGACCTTGTGGTATATCCAACAATTAACTTTCTAGACAATTGTTTTAAGCTGTGAACTCCCTAAATATTAGGTTAAAAAAATCCATTGTGATTGAGATAGGGCATCAAGCGATATAATGACAGAGATATCTTGGTGGTGAATTTACAAAATATTGTTTATTATTTAGCACTACCAGCGTCATTGGAGAAACTAGGAGCAGCAACAGTGTTGATGGTTGTTGGAAGTCCGGATTATCAGTGTTTGTTGTGGTTTAAGAAGTCAGGCAGTGTTTATTGTAATTTGTAGTTTGTAGTTTAATTCAAAGTATAATGGTGAGTGGAATGGTTTGGGGAGACACTGGCTGATGTAAGTGTATGGTTGTTGTAAAATGGATATGTTAGTGGGATTATTGAAGTGCAGAGCATGGTATCAGGTAAGCTTGAGGCAGTGGTGTTGCTAACGAGGTTGGTTCAATGGAATGTTGATCGGATGTAGGTGTGTTGTAGTGTATGCAGGTCTGAGTTGGGATAAAATGGAAGGAAATTTGAAATGTTTGTGTTTGTTGAATGTTGGTAAAAATTTAGGTTGAAGTGGAAAGCAGGTTGTTTGAGTAACACTTTTATGTTGATTTATGTTGTCTCAGAGTTAAATTTATTAACTTTTTTTTAGACATAAAAAACTTATTTTAAAATAGTACTGAAGCATGTTGTTGGTTTCACACTTCGTTTATATTGACCACTTGTATGTACTAACAATGTTATTACGAATGAATTATAATTTCCTTTTATGTTTGATACCATTAGAAACTAAGATTATAGATGAACAGGATTTAGCCATATAGCAACTTATTCTATGCATAAATGCTTCTAGTACGAGTAATGTCTTTCTATCAGAATCTCATATATTTAAATTGTTCTCCTGTATGCGCAGCAATGGTTGACTGATTTGGCGTTTGCAACAAGCTCAAATTTAGCAGTTTGCATAGCGAAATGTCGACATCTAGTTCGTCCAACAGCACCATGAAATAGGTAATCATTTGAGCACCGTGATACTAGTATAAAAGTATCATGCAAATTACGAATCTTGATTTTGTTAAAATAATTTGTCACTTGAATCAACAGAACCCCTTTCATGTGTTTTTTGTTTGCTTATTGATGTATGTTTTTTTCTTAATTATACATCCGGACTTGCATATTTGCAAGTTAATAAGTTTGGATTCTAATCTCTTGATTGTTCTTAACAGGTTTTAACACATGTTATCGTTAACATAAAATTTACTGAAAATATGTTTTAAAGCTTGCCCAAGCTTTATTTTGTTTCATTCTGAACAGTTTAAGAATAGGCGTAATATTGCATCAAAGACTTTTGTTGAAACTATTTTTAATAAAACATTTGTTGTATAGTTTTAAGTGAAATCACTCTATGGAGCTTCCCACTGCTCATGTTTTCTTAGAAAGTAGGCCCTAGTTTGGCTTGTGGTAACACCATTGTGCTGAAAACTGCTAAATAGACAACAAAGTTCTGTATATAACAAAGCTTTTAGATGGGGAATCATGCACATAGCCTTAAGCTTCTATAGATAACAAATTTTTGGATTTAAATTAGAGTACATTTTTTTTTTACTCAAATGCCAAACTTTAAGCCCATCATTTCAGCAGTATATGAGTTATTTTAATTAAGAACACATATTTTTTTAGGGACAGTGTTGTTGTGTTGGGTCCTTAAGGCGTTGGAAATAAAAAGTTTCCAAGAAAGTGTCATTGGAAATGCTTTTATAAAGTAAGTTAACCTAGGTCCTTTTGTCATGTCATTTGAAATTCTTTAAAAAAGGGAGCTAACCTAGGCCCTTAGGTGCATGTTACGGCCACACACACAATAAGCCAAGGAGAGTTATCACCATTCCAGCCAAGTTGAGAGATTAATAATGCATGGAAAAACAGTTACGCAGACACACATCAAAAGTGACAAATATGATAAAGGAGAATCTTCTAAAAATATCTTTATTTCTTTTACTACATGTGATTAGAAATCTTTTACTACTTTTCTAGCTAGCCTACAAGATGTAGCCACTTGGCAACATAGTATCCAATGATTGTAATTGCCTCTCTATAAAAGAAGGTTGTCATTATCAGTGAATGTAAGAAAAGATTACTCAAAATCTTCTTATATCTCTTTCTTCTCCTCTCAATAACTCATTTCTTGTGTTGTGTATCTTCCTCCTTGCTGCAAACATAACATTTGGTGCTTTCACCTTACTCTTACCTCCCAATCCACTATGACATGCCATGATGACGCATGCAAACAACTCTACCACCAACAACAAACCATCAACACCATCCAAGCAACACAAACCACCCAACAAACCCATATCACCAACATTGAATCCACTCTAAAAAAATATAGCGATTTCCTACAACAAATCTCCACAAGCCTTGTCGATCTCCACTCAAATTATCCTCCACAACCAATTCATCATCTTCCATTATAACAACCACCAATACTCCCATTACAAATCCACGCACGCCTATACTAACTACTCCATGCTTGTAACAGCCCGCTTTTTACGCATCGGAGGATCATAAAATATTTTTATTTAATTCCCTGAGGGTTGAATCATTCTCATACTTTGATATGTTGGTTATGGAGATGTGAGACATGTCTGTAATTTTTACCAATTTTATTTGTGACCATTTTATCCCTGTCAATTTTGTACAGGGCATAACTTTTGACTGGTATTTAATCAGGTATTGAGATCGATTTCATTGGAAAGGAAATGGTCTTGCCAATTACGTAGAGTGGTCACATAAAGATTTAGTTCAACGGTTTGGGAGGAATCGTTGTTTTAATGTTTCACAATTTTAGTTCAGGTTTTGTAAGACATTGATGGGATGATTTGAGGAGGCCCATTGGTGGGCTGGTGGAAGGCTATAAATAGGGGGTTAGCGGCATGGTTGAGCTTGTGATCCTCCTTGCTCAATCGAATACGCCTTTCCACCATTAAAATTCAAGATCTACATAAGAGAATCGAAGATCTACATCATTTGTAGCTAGATCTACATCAAGTGAAGAAAGATCGCATCCGGTTTGAAGCATATTCTTTGTTGTCCGGATTGAGGATTTAGCGATTTTGAGTTAATTCAAAGAATTGGTGAGTGATAAGCATCTCTCACACGGATTCGATCAAGTATATGGGTTGTTTATTGATATTTTCATCATTTTAAGTTGTTTTAACCTAGATCTACATCATAGTAAGTATATTTTCATCTGAATCACCATAGGAGCTAATCTAGCAACTTATAAATGGTAATTTCAAGTGTTAATTCTATGTTTAGACCTATTTAATCATTTGTTGAATCTTCATTTCGATGTTTAATGATTTATTAGATGGAATTAATAGATTGATTTTGAGTTGAGATGGGTTGGAGAATTTGGGTGTGTTTGGCAACATGTTTGGCAAGTTGAAAACTCATGGTTCATCAAAAAAATCAAGCGGATTGGGTGAATTTTCAAGAATCAGGCAAAAATCAAGTTCTGGAAAATTACAGCGTTCGAAAAACGCTGTGAAAAGTCCTGGATTAGGCACGATCCAGGCATAGGTCGTGCAAGAAGAAAAAGTGGATCGCGTAAGCAAAAAACATGGATCAGAGTAGATTTTTGCAGTCTGGCGAAAGGATAGGTCACGCCAAATTTCACAGCATTTGGCAAAAGCTGTTAAAAATGTAGGTCGCGCACAAGTTTCTTTAGGTCGCGCAAGATTCATAGGTCGCGCCTGAGCTTTGATAGCGTTTCTGAAACACTGTAAAAGGAAGAAACGCTGTGAAAGGCATATTGATGGACCGGAAGGCATTATGATGGACAGGAAGCATTGACAGCATTTCTGAAATGCTATATTAGGCAAAAACGTTGTGAAAGTCGGTTCTGTTTAGTTTTTCGCACCAGATTGATGCAGAATTGAATCAGAAGAAATAATAGCATTTCAGAAACCCTACAAAAGGCTGTTTTGACATTATCGCCAGTTTTTCATAGCGAAAAAGATGAAAATGCTATGAAATGCAGTATCGACCAAATTAAGCTTGTTTTTGGAGTCAGGACGTGTGTCGTTGTAACAACCCAGATTTTTGGAACCAATTTAAAATTTTATCTTTAATTGATTTAACGGATATTAAGAATTTAAAATGATTTATTTTGAGAATTAATGATTTAAAAATTATTTTAATTGAAGTTAGAACGTAAGAATATAAAACTTAATTAAAATGAATTTGAAATGGCGCAGTAGTTTGAAAATTTGGTTTTAAGCTTCAACTAAATGTATAAAATTCAATATAAGTCAGAATTCGATAAAACAAGAAACATTAGAATCTATTTAATTATATCTTTCTAATGAATGTGAAAACTTTAGATTGCATATTACAGATTGTAAATTATGTCCAGATTAAAATTCAAAATAGTCGCTATGGAATTTATATATATTTTAATAATATATAAGCCCTTAAAAATAGTCATTTTACAAACGACCTCCATTTTCGACGAAACCACTTTTGTTGGATCCGGAATGTCAAATTATTGTTAGATTTAAATTTTCAAGTCATCTGGACTGGGAATGTGAGCGTAGTAAATTTAAATGCGTTTTCAATTTTAGTTTGAACTTAATAAACCAGTTAACAAGCCATTTTTCAAATGGTCTCCAAATTGACGAAATTAATTTTGTTAGGACAGTTATCGTTAAAACATAGCTAGATTTCAATTTGTATAATTTTTGGAGTCAGTATGTGGACCCGGTAAATTAAAATGTACGGTCAAATTCAATATTGACTGTTATATTAATTTATATTTTAATTTTGATAAAAACTGATCGAAACATTCGAATTGGGTGTAATGACCCGGATATTCCGTCGGTTAGATTCGAATATTGAATACGGTTTTAAATATTAATTTGATAAATTAAATGAATATTTATATTAAGTTATCGATTTAATAATCAATTTCGATTTAATATTGGATATATTAAATTATTGGAATACGATAATGGATTTAGTTAAATTCAAAGATTAAATTTGAATTGAATTCAGTTCAAATAATTTATAAGAAATTTTATATAACGGTAATAATATTTATTTATTTTCGAAAGAATAAATCGGTCTGAAATTAATTTATATCGAACTAAATTAATATCTTCTACAGATGATCGAATTGGACTTCGTGACCTATCCCAGTATGTCCGGAGCGGTGGTTTTACCCTAGAATGGACAGTTGTTGGGTTCAGAAAGGAGTTCGGAATCGATGTGATAATTTAAATTAAAGGACACCGGTTTTAAATAAATTAAAATTAAATAAAATATATCATCCCTTATTTTGTGGGCAGAAGGAATACAACAAGGAGAACAGAAATGGTGTGCTGTTCAAATTTAAAACCGCAAGAGCAAAACAAACGGTGGCCTTCTCTCCTCCTTATTCAATTGGGCCTCGTTGTTCAATTCAATTACCATACCCCTTTCTCCTATAAATCTCGTCTCCTCCCAACTATTTCACAAAGTCGAAATCAACAGAAAAAGGGGGAGGCCGATTCCTTCAGTCCCAAAATCAAAAATCGAAATCGAAATGGGTTGCAAACTAGAGTTCTTCGAACATCAATTCGAAAGCCAGCATCTTTGAATCCAGAAGCAAAAGGTTGTTCGACGCAGACTTAAGTCGAAGCCTATTCGAAGACCGAGGGAGCGATGGCGTTGAACGGGTAGAAGGGAAGGGATTGGCGTGAGTTTGGAAATCGACCAAGTAGAAGGGGCGATGTACGGTTTGTCTGATAGTGAGCGGAGGAGCTCGACCAACGTGATGAGGTTCAACGGCAGTACAGAATAGAGCTCGCGACATCTATGTTGGCATCCGCAAGTCAGGTGAAAGGATTGTCATCAGAATCTGGGTTTTTGGTGAAGCTCGAACACTGTGGGGGTTTGACGAGGTTCGATTCAGGCCTTGGTTCTCATCGTCGACTTCAAAAATGAGGGTATGGCAAACTCGTTGAGTGTTGATTTGGTGCTGAGAGATAACAATAGGATATGAAGCTTGCTGGGAGGATTTTGGATAATGGATCTTTGATGGGTTTTGGCAATAATGAAGTCACGGCTTGATGACAGTATGACAAGGGAGTTGAAATTGCTGTTTGAAGAGAAAAAGGATTTAGGGCTCAAGTAAGGTATAAAAATTAACTTATTTAATTTAAGTAAATAGTCGTTTAAACATTAAATAAAATATATATGACAAACATTTATTCGTTTAAGTAATTAATTTAAATAAATAAATGTTTAATCGGTAAACTAAAATCATAGGTAAAGGATAAATTCATTCGAGTAAAGTCATAGCTGCGACAACACGGAATTTGACTGGATGCTGAGTACAAATAAATTCAATGTGAGTAAACCTCACTCACCACTTATTTAGAAATTATTTTTATATCATTGAAAATAATTGTCTGTGCTTGTTTGAATATTGTCTGATGGTTTTAAAATATATATTAGCTATTTAGGACTATTATATATATATATATATTGGGTTGATTGATTGGTTGGATTCCCGCAGTTTCATTAGCGGATGCCCGCGGTACCATAGCGGATGATTACCCTATACGCCCCACGCTATGATTAGTGGATGACCTTCTATACCGCGATATCCTGCCTCGAAGCAGGATGGGTATTATTTATGTGCTAACGTCTGTGGATGCAGGAAAAACAGGTTGGAGGAATCCAACTGGATTCCTCAAAAATATATTATCTGTTGTTTGTTTGATTTCATATATATTCATATATGATGTGTTAAAAATCAAATGATTGATAATTGGTTGATTGATTGTTTAAAATATCACTGGGCTTGGGATATTGATTTATAAAAAAATATCAAAAAGGGTATTTGAAATTTAAAAGGGGAATTCTATTTTTTTTATAAATAGAATTTGAATTTTAAATGAAGTATAGAAACATTAACTTGTTTTGAATATATATATAAACAAGTAATCGAATTTATAACGTTGTTTATAAATGGAAATATGGGGTTTGAATTGAATTTATAAACGTTGTTTATAAATGGAAAGGTGGGATTTGAATTGAAGTTATAAACGTTGTTTATAAATAATACAGAGAAATTCAAATAGACTTTGAATATAGAATTTGAAAAGAGAATTCAAATAGATTTGAATATAGTATTTCAAATGGAATTTGAAAAGAGAAATTTAAATAGACTTTGAAAATAGAATTTGAATAATAGAATTCAAATGGAGTTTAACTATGGAATTTGAATATAGAAATTTAAATAGACTTTGAAAATAGAATTTGAATAATAGAATTCAAATGGAGTTTAACTATGGAATTTGAATATAGAAATTTAAATAGACTTTGAATATAGAATTTGAACTATAGATTTGAATATAGAAATTCAAACGGACTTTTTATTATAGGATTTGAATAAGAGAAGACAATAGAATTTGATATATAGAAATTGAATAATAGAAGCGAATTGGAGTTTGAATATAGAATTCAAATATTAAAAGGAGAAATAGACTAAAGAAATAATTAACGAATTGAGTTAAAACGATTTGGTATAGTTAAATAAGATTGGACAGGTATAGATACAGGAGACAGGTTTGGAATAAAGTATAGAAGTGAAATAAATAGAATGCCCGACAAAAAGGTACGTATTTAATTCATATATGAGATTTTATGCGCCGTATCAGCTAGCCTCTTGGCTTTTTCTTTTTCTTTTTGAGATGAGAAGGACCGGGAAAGCTATTTGAAATTTCCCGATGCTCCCGGTACAAAGGAGGTTATGGCGAATTTTTCCGGGAATTTAAGGAGATAGAATATTTTTTTAGATAATTTGATAGTTAGAAATCAACGTATCAAAATATATAGAAGTCGATAAGGAGGCGAACTTAGAAATAGAATAGTATAATCAAAAAGGGAAGTATAAGAATAAAATCTCATAGGAATAGAAAGAGAAAATATATCTGTGTTTAAAGGTGAATAATCAGTTGTATGGTATTGATTATTCGAGTAAGTAGTCTTGTCTGTTTTGACGTTAAATGTTATTCAGTCAAGGTCTGAGAGGTAATTATACCCCAACTTGGTTTATTTCATGATATACCGATAAGTAGCAAGATTCAGGCTCGAAGATCAATGTGGAATAAGAATTAGTTAAATACTGTATTTGGGTTGTCGTAACGATGTTTTACACAACATCTGTTTTAACCCAAATATGTGCAAAGCTTGGAAATAGAAAAATGAATATTTCCTAGTATAGAAAATAAAGGAAGGCGATATATGGAAATGTTTTCCAAAGAACGTATAAGGCCAATATGGTTATTGAAAATATTTGGTTAACAAATATTGATAAAGAAATAGAGAAGTGATTTAATTAATGGAATATTAATTAAAGGCTCAGTGATTGTTGGATGTTTGGTTGAACACTTGTTTTATTCGATAGTTAAATCATCGACTATCGAAACACTTGTTTTTATTCGATAGTTAAATCACAGACTATCGGAGTTTTGACCATCGTTGTCGATATGGAGAGACCGGTTGGATTATTATCCGAAGAACCACTCCGTATTGGCAGTAGCGTGCGAATCAGATTTTATAAAGATAATCGAAGACGGAGTAGAGTGCAAGGACTTTTTCTATTAATAGAAATAGTGCCTTCGATTCATCTTGTTCCTGGGTGACTTGTATGGATGAATGTCTGACAGAGTATTTCCAGAATGGTCACGTACATTGATTTCTTCAACCGTACCAAGAGTGGAAGCGGAGAAGGAAACTTCTTTTAGCTAACACGTAATGTACTGTTGAGGACGTCAATCGGTGATTTGATGGATTTGACGATGTGACATTCGAAGTGAATATGGCGTGATGATAAAGCGTAGCTTCTAGCCTCATCAACCGGTAAATGACAGAAATCGGGCAGGCAACATGGCTATGTAGGTCGCACCTATTAGGGTGTATAATCACCTGATCTAGAGTTTCATTTACTTCTAAAAATCTATTGTCGATGCTGACCCATTCGGGAAACGGTTGCTGAGACGACCCGATTTCCCGTTCTCACGGAAACAAGGTTATCTTTGGAATATAACACAGAAACATATAATAGCAGAACAGAATTAAATAAATACACCAGATATGAACAACAAAATATACTGGATAAAAGTAATCATCAGAGTTACACAGTATACAGGATCTTACTTAATACAAATAGAGTTCAGCTATACATAAATGTCTACAGCGGAAATAAACAAAATATGTACAATAGGAGCTGAACAGCATAAAAAGAAATAAATGATAGAATCCATCTTCAGCTCCAGCTATCCAGAAAGAACCAGCTAAACCTGAATACAAGGCTGCCCGTGTAGAAAGAGGGGCACCTGAGTTTGAAAGTGAAACAAACTACGAGTCAGTCATGGGACTGGTATGAGAAATCCACTCAACACATATATAATTGGCCAATCACAGGACCACGCCACTTTCGTGGAACGGGTTTACTCCATTGGATTGCCAGTGCTTTAAAACTAATCTTTCTTTTAAACATCGCTATGCTTTTTATAAAATGAAGCCGTTATAAGACTCAGTTCCCATCACACAATGCAACGCAAACCGGAGGATATAGTTTTTACCTTATAACGGCCAAGATATGCTTGATACGAATAAAACAAAGGCATTTGATATTATTACTAGTGTTTATATGTTTTGAAAACAATTTCAAATCATAACTATCAATCATAGACGGCATTAATGCCCCATACCACTATGTCGCCATATATAGGTATACAATCAAAACCGCACGATGTCGTATTTGGAAATTGGTTTTCCGTCATGAACCAAGGCAAAAGATAGTCCTTACCGAATTCGAGACTGCCTAGCCCGAGCCTCAGGGTCAGAGCGCATCGACCCTTGGATCGTCAGGGCCGGTCCACCGATGTGGATTAAAACGCCTGAACACTGCGTTTCCCCGCCCTTTGGGGCGTAAATGAGCCAACGAATGACTCCATCGGACCCGGATCGTCCGATCAAACCGAGGCGCCTCGCAACAGCAACAACCACATAGGTGAAAAGTATATAAATGTCAGGGCTGGTAGGTCACTGACACCACCCTAGCTAGGAAGAAACGCAGGCCCTCCCTGATGTCCTCTCCCGTTTTAGGTTCATACCGGGGTGTGAGGCTCGCGAATTCACGTTATACACAAAGCTACGCCACACAGGCGGTGCTTTGATCATCACCACAAGACTTTGCTTTTCAACAGAAGTCCTGATCACTGCATCTTAGCATGCCACACAGGCAATTCACACCGTGCAACTGATGGCTATCAATCACACAGAACAAATTCCAATGTCGGACACACAGTCCATTTACAAGTCCGTTCTGGGTCTGAACGAAACCGGAGGCACTAAATACCTCGCAAACCCATCGATCACCACGTACGTCTGGACGATCACCACTCATTATCCATATTTCGGGATGCCTCCCAATCAGGACCTCGGTTACCATCCAAACGAGGTGAAGATCTCCGGTCTTCGACCACCGTCTTTATCTTCGACTTTCAATCGTCGGTCAATTATTTGAAATGAGAATTAACTCGGCCTTCTCAAATAATTCACGTATATTTAGAATTTCAATTCAATTTATTTCAATGGTTAAATTATTCGACAACACCAATTTTGTCCTTTAATGTAATTTTCACACCAAACACATTCAACCATCAAACATCACATAAATCAAGCAAATTCAGTTTATTTCCATTCCATATCGCTTATGATATTTTATAACTATTTATCGCTATTTTTATTTATTTTAAAATAGCCATTTTATTCAAAACGATGCTTCGGGCCATAAGGCGGCCGTGGCGCTGTTTTTCTTCAGATTTGATTTACACATATCTGAAAATCTAACCGTTGGATCTTTACAAAATTTACATCATTAGAAAGGTCTTTTCAAAACGAATCCAACGGTTCCAGTTTCGGGAAAATCCGACGGTCGGATCTCCCGGTACAATCGTTTGAATTTTCGATTTCAAATTACGAACTGCAGCGTCGTTATTCGATTAAATATAATTATATTTATATATATATATATATATATAAATATAATCGTTTCTGGCGCTGTTTTTCTTCAGATTTGAATTAAACATTCCAGACAATCCAACCGTTGGATTTTTATAAGGTTGGTGCCGTTGGAAAGATTATTCCAAGGCGAACCCGACGGTTGAGGTTTCGGGAAAATCCAATGGTCGGATTCCCCGCACTAGTCGTTTGAAATCACGGTTTCAAAATACGAACTGCACGGCTTCGTTTCGTTTTAATTTTATTTATATTTATATATTTATATAAATATAGTTCATTCAATGATTTCAATATCGTTTTCACTTCAAAAAAAATTTTCTAACACCTTAAAATTTTGGAAAATTTCGCCATAACCTCCCCTGCACCGGGAGCATCGGGAAATCGCAAATAGCGTTCCCGGTCCTTCTAATCTCAAAAAGAAAAAGAAAAAGCCAAGCGGCTAGCCAACAGGCTCATAGAATCATCACCCAAACAAAGCAGTAAATGTGTACCTATTTGTCGGGCACAAAATTTTATTCCTCTTCTCTAGCCCCTTTGCTATAACCTGTTCAATGAATAGGTATGCACATATATACACAGTTCTTATCATTTTTCATTTTCTATTCAACTTCAAATTTGATTTCTATTTGGTTTAAAAACACCATTCATTCTAATGTTACATAAATAGGTGCAAATCATTTCATTAGCTAATTAATGAATATTTCAACTCATATATGTTTATTTTGAACAAGTGGCTATTTTTATCACTTCACATTTCAACGATTTATGCATACAATAAAAATGTGATTTTTATTGTAAAACAATTCATTTCAAAACACTATTTTCTATATAGTTCATATAGGTTACAAAAATAGGATTTTTATCCTAAAACAATTTCTTTTAAAACGAGATTATTTTACACAGTTCATATAGTCGATAAAAGGTGATTTTTATTATCAAACAATTTATTTCAAAATATGAATACCATTCAACACATCAATTTCTAAACAACGAATGAATATCAATTCAACACATGAATGTTTTCTATACAATGACTAAATATATTTTAAGCATATGAAAATAATTCAAACACACGGATATTATTCAAAATTTCGGCAGCATAACGGCAGGGTAGTTAAACCGGGACCTTCCCTAGTACGGCTCCTCGCTCTACCTTAAAACCTCGCGGTTTTTGACAATGGGGCTCATGCATCTAGTTCGCACGCAGGCGGCATGTATATATTTATTTCATTTCCACAAACTAATCCTATGTGGTTTCAACCAAATATTTCACAATCACAAACGGGTATTTTTCAACCATAATCAACCAATATCAATCACAAACAATCCCAAACAATCATTCTCTATCAATCAATTTTCACAACAATTTCAACCAATAAATATCGTCCATGGTTTGTGGACGAGGGGCGTATATATATATATATATATATATATATATATATATATATATATATCAATTCACTTTCATTTTCACACACATATAATATTTTTAAATCAGAAATCTCACCAATAGCTATCCAACTTCACGACACTTCCTTAGAGAAATCTTCGCCTTTCTGTCGCTTTCGCCCGTATTCTCTACATATGTAAAAATCGAATTTTTTACGATGCTATTCAATATATAAAAATCTGATTTTTACTTCGACTTTCAATATATAAAAATCTGATTTTTCTTTCGACTTTCAATGTATAAAAATCTGATTTTTCTTTCGACTTTCAATATATAAAAATCTGATTTTTTTTTCTTTTACTTTCTAATCTCCTTCTATTTTAAATCTTAAAATAATTTAGTTTAGAAATCATTTTAAAAATCAGTTTTTAATACTTTTTAAAATCAGTTTTTACTTTTATAAAAAAATCAGTTTTTACTTTTATAAAAAATCAGTTTTTTACTTTTTTACAAAAATCAGTTTTTTTATCTTATTTTTTTTTAAAAAACCTTTTTCAAAATCAGTTTTTATCTTATTTAAAAATCACAGTTTTTATTTTATTTAAAAATCAGTTTTTATTTTATTTAAAAATCAGTTTTTATTTTATTTAAAAATCACAGTTTTTATTTTATTTTTCAAATCAGTTTTAAAATCTTTAAAATCGAAATTCAAAGATGAAAATAAAATAAAATAAAATATAAACAATTTACCTGCGAAGAAAAGGGGGGGGGGAAGGAAGAAGGTGTCGGCGGCAGGCGGAGCTCGCTTCCAGGGGGGCGGCGGCTTCAGCGTTTCGAACTGGGGGGGTCTCGAATCGCTCGCGATGGCTTCTGGAGGCTTGGGTCTTCGATCGATGGAGGGGGGGACAGGCGATGATGGGCGGCGCGTCGATCTATGGGGAGGCTGAGGGGGGCGACGGGTTTAGGTCATCGGTAGGGTTTTTTTTTTCTTTTTCTCGTTTGAAATTAAAACGAACGGGGGGGGGGGGGGGGGCAGAAAGGAAGATAAAGGGGGGGATTAAAATTTATTTTAATTATTTTATTATTTAATTTTTCAAAAAGTTGACTTTTACATGCGACCTCTAAACGAGGCTCACCGCCTGTCGTCCATAGCGTTTTATCCCCATTTCAAACACAATGGGATATGTATCGCAAGCTAATTTGATCGTTACAATCAGTTTCCGTTGAATTTAAAGTGTACTTCTTTATATATTCAATTTAAACGCACATTTCAATTTAGTGGGGCCACATACGAACTCGAAAAATTCCAGAAAAATATTTTCTATCTTCGTATTGACGATACGGTCCTAACAAAACTAGTTTCGTCGAATTCTGAGACCGTTTGAAAAATGGCCAATTTCCAGTCGATTAAAATCAACTGAAATCGGTCAAACGCGTTTTCCTTTGCCACGCTCACATATTGATTCGGAAAATTATGAAATTTGAAACCTAGCAATAACTTCACATCCCGGACCCAACAAAAGTGGTTTCGTCGAAATCCGAGGTCGTTTGCAAAGTGTCCATTTTTAAGGGCCTGAATTCCATAGCGACTATTCAGAATTTTCAACTGGACATATCTTTTGATTCCCGCTATCAAATTTTGATTGGTCAGATTCGTTAGAAAGATATTACCAATTAGATCCTAATGTTTTTGGTTTCACTAAAATACGGATTGTTTTGCACCCGGTATATTCAATTGAAGTTTGAAATCGAATTATCGAACTACCGCGCCCTTTTCAATTCTATATATAATTATAATTAATTATATTGGTTTTCAAATGTCGATTTTAACTCATTTTTCATTGCCATTATTTAAAATATTTATTTTAAATATTTAAAATCCATTATTTTAGCCAATTTAAAATTTTTAAATTGGTTCAGATTTTCTGGGTCGTTACAGTTGCTGATCCCAATCGTTGGTGATATACATTCGATACACTCAAGCGAAATGAGTGGTCGGTCATGTGTGGCTGAGTTGCAAGATGTTCTTGTTGAACTCGGTGTATTCTCCTCTAGAGATATACCAGCGGAATGTGATTCCATACCTTGTCATAGTTGGAAATCCATTACCCAATACGTGCTTGCGGTTTATGATTGTAATTATATATGTGGAACGTGAGATGCAAACGTTCCACTAGATTGTTATTTACTTGATTTAGACATTATTATAATAACAAAAGAGTTTTGATATAAAGATAAGTCAAGTGTTTGGATTCTCATAAGGGAAAAACCCGTTCCGTGTTATACGGCGTGGTCTTATGAGATATCATTTAGTTTTCTGAAACTGTTTTAAACTGTTTACTCATACCAGTCCCATGACTGACCCGGAGTTTACTTTGTTGTTTTCCCTAAACTCTTGGGTGCCTAAATTTGTACGGGCAGTCAAGTAGTCGGGAATTTACAGATATACTGGAAGAGCTTGGAGCAGGAGGCTTCAGGATCATATAGCTAAGTTATTTCTGCTGTGTTGTAAGTGATGTACTTTGATATTGATGTATATTCAAGTACAGATGTATATTTCAAGTTATGTTATATATATTATATGTTATTCGTTCCGCTGTGAGATTCGTGTTACTCTGATGTTGTGTTCTTCTTCTTCTTCTATTCTAAGTTTCTATCTTATCTATCCTCACCCTCTAACTTCTTTCTATAAATGGTTCGAATTTCCGTGATATTTGGGGTTGGACTTGTGTTTTTGGTCAGCTCAAATTCTACCGGATTTTCGGGTCATTACAGTTGGTATCAGAGCTTAGGTTGAGCGAATACCTAGGCTGTGTGGAATTGTGCTCATTAGAGATAGGATCAGTAGTATCCTAGAATGAGTTGAGCGTATATATATACGAGAGAGCGTATTTGTATTTGATATAAAAACTGTTTTATATTGTGTTGACTAGTTTGTTGAGTGAATTATAAATTTTGGTCGAATCGTGGGACGCCACGAAGTCGATAGGAGTTTATAAACACTTGAACAGGAGATTGGACATGATATTGTTTTTAATTAGTTAAGTTGATTGTTAGGATTATAATCAAATTTGATTATAAAACCGAAATAGTTATATATATATAACCAATGGAATTTGTATATGAAATCAAATATACAAATGAGATAAATTGAAATTGAATTCCAACCAGAATTCAGAATATAAAATCCTGGGAAGTTGGAAAAAGTATATTAAAAGAATATAGCTTTATTTTGGAAGGATTTTTGAATAAAAATCATTTGAATGGATTTTTAAAGAAATATAGCACTGAACTCATTCAGTAGCTGGGAAATAATTCTGATGATGGTCGCAACATCATCAGTGTTCATTTTCGAGTTTCTAAGTGATGAACTGCTGCCTTAGAAAAGTTTTGATGGAAAGTTGTTTGAAAATTCAAATGTTTTGAATTTGAGATAGATATATATATGTATATATTTATATTACTTCAAAGGAATTTTGAAATTGAAATTGGAATATAGATTTCAAATAGAAGTGAAATAGAATTTGAATTCAAAGGAATTCAAATGAGTTTGAATAAAGAAATTCAAATGGAATTTGAATATTTCAAATATAAGGGAATTCAAATATAGGATTTGAACATAGAAATTTAGATAAGGAATTGAAATGAAGAAAATTCCAATAAAAATTGTATAAGAAAATTGAAATGGAATTTGAATTCAAAGGAATTCAAATGAATTTGAATAAAGAAAAGTCAAATAGAGATTTGAATATTAGAATTCAAATGGAATTTGGTTAAATAGAATTTCAAAGAGAATATAAAGTGGAGGCTGAATATTTGAATTCAAGAAAATATAAAGTTTGAAATAGAATTTTAAATAAAAGGAGTTTAAATAGAATTTGAATTCAAAGTGAAATTTAAGATAGGATTTAAATTCAAAGGATTTCAAATAGAAATCGAATAAAGGATTTCAAATGAAATTTGAATAAGGGATTTGAAATGGGTTTTTGAATGAAGGATTTCAAATAGAAATTGAAGATAAGAAATTCGAATAGAATTTGAAGATAAGAAGTTGAATTAGAAATTGAATAGAAGGAAATTCAAATATAGAGTTTGAATAAAGAGATTCAAATGGAATTTGAATATTTTAAATGTAGAGGACTTGAATATTAGAAGTGAAGTAGATCGGGAATATTATGAAATGGATTTGATATATATTAAAAATATATCAGAATGGAGTTGAATTTATTATAAACAAAGTTAAAATGTTTATATTTATAAATATAATTAAAGCGAGCTCGCCATAGCGCGGCAGTTCGAAAATTGGCGATTCGAACTTCAATTCAGTATACAGAACTCAATTGAAGTCGGAATTCTTTGAAACAAGAATCGTCGGGACTGGTTGAATAATAGTTTTCTAATGAAAGAGAAAAATCTGGATTTCGTCGTATAGATTTTGAGTTATATCAAAATCAAATTTTTTGAAAAGCAGCGCCAGAACCACTATAAAACCATAACGGTTTAATTAAATAAACAGAAGGATTTTTAGGAAATAAAATCCGAATTGGCATTAGAAAAATCCAGGCTGGAGATATAAAATAAATATGAACTCCAGTGAAGTGAAATGATTTTTAAGACAAAAATCATATTTTAAATGGTCAAATAGAATTAACTAAATTGGAAAATAATTAGTTAATGGGAATTTGAATGATTGAAATTAAATTTAACTTAAGTAAGTTAAATGGATCAAAATAGATAAATTGAGTAAAATCAATGTGAATGAAATAAAAAATTGGGTTTGAATAAAGGAAAAACCAAAAAAGGAAATATATTTGTAACACAAATACAAAGGAAGTTATGTGCAAACAAATAGAATTCAAAGGGAAATATTTGTAAAACATTTACAAATAGATTCAATGGAAATATTTATTTATAGTAAATAAATAGAATGTTATAGATGAGATGTTTATTTGTTAAATAAATAGAATTTAATCAAAGGAATTTCAGAAGAAGAATAGAAAATGGAAATCTGTTTTTAACAGATAAATAGGAAAGATTAATTTATAAATAACAGTTTATAAATTAAATTAAATATTTATCATTGGGTAGATGGAATATATAAGTCTGAACTTATATAGAGAAGAGATATTGGTTTTTAACACCGATAGTTTTATATAGAAGGGGTACACAACACTTGTATAAGTGAAGTAACGTTATTAAAGAGAACATTTATAAAGTAAAGAACCGTTACTAAAAGTAAATCTTTATAAATGAATAAACTCTATCGAATAGGAGTTATTCGAATAGGAGAAGTCGACTGGAGTTAGGAATAATCGATTAGAGTTAGAATAAATCGATTAGAGTAAGAATTAACCAGTTAGAGTTAATCAGTTAGGGTAAATCCGTAGAGTAAATTGAATATTAGTTATTCAATTAGAATTTATCGAATATTTGTTATTCAAATAAAGAGTTAACAAGATAGAGTAAATTGAACATGGTAAATCGAATTAGGATTTAATTGAATTTTAGTTATTCAATTAAAGATGATCGAATATAGTTATTGAGATAAAGTTAGTCAACCATAGTTACTCAGGATAAGTTGCCATTTCGTACGACTGCTAGCGTAATTCGCAGGGCTGCAGATAGCCTAGGGCGGTCAGATGTTTCCTGATGGAATCAGGCGTAACCATTGTGATCGCTGCGATCTAGAGCCAAGCGAATGGAGTTAAATCGAATATTGGTTATTCAGATAAAATTAAAAGGAGTTATCGAATATAGTTTATTCGAAAGGAATTATCGAATTTGGTTATTCGAAAGGAGTTATCAATTTTTAGTTAATCGAAAGGAGTTATTGATTATTTGTTGATCGAAATGAGTTATCGATTATAGTTTAATCAAAAAGAGTTATCGATTAGTTTAATCGAAGTAAGTTATAGAATATTGGTTATTCGAAGGGAGGAGTTATCGAATTTAGTTATTCGATGAAGTTAATCGAAAAGAGTTAAATCCAATAAAGTAAATTGAATAGAGTAAATCGAATATAGTTTATTCGAAGAAAGGTTTTCGAATCTAGTTATTCGAAAGAGAAATTATCGAATATAGTTATTCGAAGGGAGGAGTTATCGAATAGGGATTTATTTGAAAGAGAGTTACGTAAAGAAGTTTGAAATGTTGAGTATCAACATAAATAAGATTTTGAAAAGTTAATGGGTTTGTAGCACTTTTTCTACCTTAGCAATTTCGAGGACGAAATTATTTTAAGTGGGGAAGATTGTAATGACCCGGATATTCCGTCGGTTAGATTCGAATATTGAATACGGTTTTAAATATTAATTTGATAAATTAAATGAACATTTATATTAAGTTATCGATTTAATAATCAATTTCGATTTAATATTGGATATATTAAATTATTGGAATACGATAATGGATTTAGTTAAATTCAAAGTTTAAATTTGAATTGAATTCAGTTCAAATAATTTATAGGAAATTTTATATAACGGTAATAATATTTATTTATTTTCGAAAGAATAAATCGGTCTGAAATTAATTTATATCGAACTAAATTAATATCTTCTACAGATGATCGAATTGGACTTCGTGACCTATCCCAGTATGTCCGGAGCGGTGGTTTTACCCTAGAATGGACAGTTGTTGGGTTCAGAAAGGAGTTCGGAATCGATGTGATAATTTAAATTAAAGGACACCGGTTTTAAATAAATTAAAATTAAATAAAATATATCATCCCTTATTTTGTGGGCAGAAGGAATACAACAAGGAGAACAGAAATGGTGTGCTGTTCAAATTTAAAACCGCAAGAGCAAAACAAACGGTGGCCTTCTCTCCTCCTTATTCAATTGGGCCTCGTTGTTCAATTCAATTACCATACCCCTTTCTCCTATAAATCTCGTCTCCTCCCAACTATTTCACAAAGTCGAAATCAACAGAAAAAGGGGGAGGCCGATTCCTTTAGTCCCAAAATCAAAAATCGAAATCGAAATGGGTTGCAAACTAGAGTTCTTCGAACATCAATTCGAAAGCCAGCATCTTTGAATCCAGAAGCAAAAGGTTGTTCTACGCAGACTTAAGTCGAAGCCTATTCGAAGACCGAGGGAGCGATGGCATTGAACGGGTAGAAGGGAAGGGATTGGCGTGAGTTCGGAAATCGACGAAGTAGAAGGGGCGATGTACGGTTTGTCTGATAGTGAGCGGAGGAGCTCGACCAACGTGATGAGGTTCAACGACAGTACAGAATAGAGCTCGCGACATCTATGTTGGCATCCGCAAGTCAAGTGAAAGGATTGTCATCAGAATCTGGGTTTTTGGTGAAGCTCGAACACTGTGGGGGTTTGACGAGGTACGATTCAGGCCTTGGTCTCATCGTCGACTTCAAAAATGAGGGTATGGCAAACTCGTTGAGTGTTGATTTGGTGCTGAGAGATAACAATAGGATATGAAGCTTGCTGGGAGGATTTTGGATAATGGATCTTTGATGGGTTTTGGCAATAATGAAGTCACGGCTTGATGACAGTATGACAAGGGAGTTGAAATTGCTGTTAGAAGAGAAAAAGGATTTAGGGCTCAAGTAAGGTATAAAAATTAACTTATTTAATTTAAGTAAATAGTCATTTAAACATTAAATAAAATATATATGACAAACATTTATTCGTTTAAGTAATTAATTTAAATAAATAAATGTTTAATCGGTAAACTAAAATCATAGGTAAAGGATAAATTCATTCGAGTAAAGTCATAGCTGCGACAACACGGAATTTGACTGGATGCTGAGTACAAATAAATTCAATGTGAGTAAACCTCACTCACCACTTATTTAGAAATTATTTTTATATCATTGAAAATAATTGTCTGTGCTTGTTTGAATATTGTCTGATGGTTTTAAAATATATATTAGCTATTTAGGACTATTATATATATATATATATTGGGTTGATTGATTGGTTGGATTCCCGCAGTTTCATTAGCGGATGCCCGCGGTACCATAGCGGATGATTACCCTATACGCCCCACGCTATGATTAGTGGATGACCTTCTATACCGCGATATCCTGCCTCGAAGCAGGATGGGTATTATTTATGTGCTAACGTCTGTGGATGCAGGAAAAACAGGTTGGAGGAATCCAACTGGATTCCTCAAAAATATATTATCTGTTGTTTGTTTGATTTCATATATATTCATATATGATGTGTTAAAAATCAAATGATTGATAATTGGTTGATTGATTGTTTAAAATATCACTGGGCTTGGGATATTGATTTATAAAAAAATATCAAAAAGGGTATTTGAAATTTAAAAGGGGAATTCTATTTTTTTTATAAATAGAATTTGAATTTTAAATGAAGTATAGAAACATTAACTTGTTTTGAATATATATATAAACAAGTAATCGAATTTATAACGTTGTTTATAAATGGAAATATGGGGTTTGAATTGAATTTATAAACGTTGTTTATAAATGGAAAGGTGGGATTTGAATTGAAGTTATAAACGTTGTTTATAAATAATACAGAGAAATTCAAATAGACTTTGAATATAGAATTTGAAAAGAGAATTCAAATAGATTTGAATATAGTATTTCAAATGGAATTTGAAAAGAGAAATTTAAATAGACTTTGAAAATAGAATTTGAATAATAGAATTCAAATGGAGTTTAACTATGGAATTTGAATATAGAAATTTAAATAGACTTTGAAAATAGAATTTGAATAATAGAATTCAAATGGAGTTTAACTATGGAATTTGAATATAGAAATTTAAATAGACTTTGAATATAGAATTTGAACTATAGATTTGAATATAGAAATTCAAACGGACTTTTTATTATAGGATTTGAATAAGAGAAGACAATAGAATTTGATATATAGAAATTGAATAATAGAAGCGAATTGGAGTTTCAATATAGAATTCAAATATTAAAAGGAGAAATAGACTAAAGAAATAATTAACGAATTGAGTTAAAACGATTTGGTATAGTTAAATAAGATTGGACAGGTATAGATACAGGAGACAGGTTTGGAATAAAGTATAGAAGTGAAATAAATAGAATGCCCGACAAAAAGGTACGTATTTAATTCATATATGAGATTTTATGCGCCGTATCGGCTAGCCGCTTGGCTTTTTCTTTTTCTTTTTGAGATGAGAAGGACCGGGAAAGCTATTTGAAATTTCCCGATGCTCCCGGTACAAAGGAGGTTATGGCGAATTTTTCCGGGAATTTAAGGAGATAGAATATTTTTTTAGATAATTTGATAGTTAGAAATCAACGTATCAAAATATATAGAAGTCGATAAGGAGGCGAACTTAGAAATAGAATAGTATAATCAAAAAGGGAAGTATAAGAATAAAATCTCATAGGAATAGAAAGAGAAAATATATCTGTGTTTAAAGGTGAATAATCAGTTGTATGGTATTGATTATTCGAGTAAGTAGTCTTGTCTGTTTTGACGTTAAATGTTATTCAGTCAAGGTCTGAGAGGTAATTATACCCCAACTTGGTTGATTTCATGATATACCGATAAGTAGCAAGATTCAGGCTCGAAGATCAATGTGGAATAAGAATTAGTTAAATACTGTATTTGGGTTGTCGTAACGATGTTTTACACAACATCTGTTTTAACCCAAATATGTGCAAAGCTTGGAAATAGAAAAATGAATATTTCCTAGTATAGAAAATAAAGGAAGGCGATATATGGAAATGTTTTCCAAAGAACGTATAAGGCCAATATGGTTATTGAAAATATTTGGTTAACAAATATTGATAAAGAAATAGAGAAGTGATTTAATTAATGGAATATTAATTAAAGGCTCAGTGATTGTTGGATGTTTGGTTGAACACTTGTTTTATTCGATAGTTAAATCATCGACTATCGAAACACTTGTTTTTATTCGATAGTTAAATCACAGACTATCGGAGTTTTGACCATCGTTGTCGATATGGAGAGACCGGTTGGATTATTATCTGAAGAACCACTCCGTATTGGCAGTAGCGTGCGAATCAGATTTTATAAAGATAATCGAAGACGGAGTAGAGTGCAAGGACTTTTTCTATTAATAGAAATAGTGCCTTCGATTCATCCTGTTCCTGGGTGACTTGTATGGATGAATGTCTGACAGAGTATTTCCAAAATGGTCACGTACATTGATTTCTTCAACCGTACCAAGAGTGGAAGCGGAGAAGGAAACTTCTTTTAGCTAACACGTAATGTACTGTTGAGGACGTCAATCGGTGATTTGATGGATTTGACGATGTGACATTCGAAGTGAATATGGCGTGATGATAAAGCGTAGCTTCTAGCCTCATCAACCGGTAAATGACAGAAATCGGGCAGGCAACATGGCTATGTAGGTCGCACCTATTAGGGTGCATAATCACCTGATCTAGAGTTTCATTTACTTCTAAAAATCTATTGTCGATGCTGACCCATTCGGGAAACGGTTGCTGATCCCAATCGTTGGTGATATACATTCGATACACTCAAGTGAAATGAGTGGTCGGTCATGTGTGGCTGAGTTGCAAGATGTTCTTGTTGAACTCGGTGTATTCTCCTCTAGAGATATACCAGCGGAAGGTGATTCCATACCTTGTCATAGTTGGAAATCCATTACCCAATACGTGCTTGCGGTTTATGATTGTAATTATATATGTGGAACGTGAGATGCAAACGTTCCACTAGATTGTTATTTACTTGATTTAGACATTATTATAATATCAAAAGAGTTTTGATATAAAGATAAGTCAAGTGTTTGGATTCTCATAAGGGAAAAACCCGTTCCGTGTTATACGGCGTGGTCTTATGAGATATCATTTAGTTTTCTGAAACTGTTTTAAACTGTTTACTCATACCAGTCCCATGACTGACCCGGAGTTTACTTTGTTGTTTTCCCTAAACTCTTGGGTGCCTAAATTTGTACGGGCAGTCAAGTAGTCGGGAATTTACAGATATACTGGAAGAGCTTGGAGCAGGAGGCTTCAGGATCATATAGCTATAGTTATTTCTGCTGTGTTGTAAGTGATGTACTTTGATATTGATGTATATTCAAGTACAGATGTATATTTCAAGTTATGTTATATATATTATATGTTATTCGTTCCGCTGTGAGATTCGTGTTACTCTGATGTTGTGTTCTTCTTCTTCTTCTTCTATTCTAAGTTTCTATCTTATCTATCCTCACCCTCTAACTTCTTTCTATAAATGGTTCGAATTTCCGTGATATTTGGGGTTGGACTTGTGTTTTTGGTCAGCTCAAATTCTACCGGATTTTCGGGTCATTACATTGGGTTACGAAACATATCCCATTGTGTTCGAAATGTGGGTATTTGGTTAGAAACGACGGTCGTTGGGTTTGATTTGGAGTTCAAATGCAAAAATTCACTTTTATGAAATAAATAGTAAAATATAAATACCCCAAAATTTTAAAGTGAAAATTAGGCTCACATCCCTAGAATTAATCCTAATTAAGTTCACATCCTCCTGTTTCAAAACATATAAATTACATCCCTAATTTTAAACTGCGGCTAATTTTTTTACAAAACTGCCCTTTTCGTAATTTAAGGTGTGTATAACGTGGTCCTAAATCCATTTTATACGGATCTAAAATATCCAGAAATGTATTAGGATTTGTATTTTTCCAAAAGCTTATATTCCTCAATCATGACGGCACCGTCATTTAGGTTATTTTTCCAAAACCTAAACCGTCGCTCCACCTAAACCTAAACCGCCGCTCCAGCACCAGAATCCGCCGCTCCAGCACCTAAACAGCCGCTCCAGCACCAGAATCCACCAACCAGCACCAGAATCCATGGCGGCTGGATCCAAATACTAAATCGCGCGTTGGGAAAGAAGGCGAAGCACACAAACTGAGAGGAAAACAAGCGCTGCATATCGCATTCGAAGCCTGGGAAGGTAGCAATTGAGCGGATTGGAAGTGGATTAGGGCTGAGAAAGGCAGATCTGGAGGCGACATTAATGACCTTTCATGCGTTTGGGAACTACTAGATCCGATCCGATTGTAGGTAAATCTCAGATCCGATCCGATTAGGGCTGAGAAAAGTCACTGTTCTGTTATTTTGGGGAATTAAAAAAAGTGTTTACTTCAGATTTTTATACAATTTCACAATTACATACTTGTTTACTTATATTTTAGAAAATGGAGAATGTGGTGCTTTTGAAACTATCGAAAAGTGCTTATTTTGCACATTTCCATTATAAAGTTCTTGAATATTACCTTCTCTTGTTAATTTTAAAAATTGCAGATGTACTGTGATTTTGTTTTTTAATTGCAAAATATTTTTTCGTTTGTTTCTTTTACCTTTTGTTAATTCTAAAAGCACATAGCTACACAAGTGACAATTATGCATCTATTCTAAATATATGCATATCTGTATGCAATTTTTTATCAAACAATCAGAAAAACATATTATTTTACAAATATATTCATATTTCTATGCATATGTGTAGAATACTTGCATGTAAATATTCAGAAATTAATGTTATTTTGCTGAATTGTACGCATGTATTTATATTAATCTGAAGCTGGTTTTTTTCTTTTATCTCTGATTTTATTTGTAGGATTAATATAAGATTTTTATTAGCATAAAAATACGATTTTTCATATGATAAGGACCTGAAAAAAACATATATTCATGAAACTATTGTTAGAACTTGTGGGTTTTTGCTGAAATTCTGATAAAAAGTTGCGGACAATTATGCATCTATTTTAAATATATGCATGTCTGTATGCAATTTTCTATCAAACAATCAGAAAAACATATTATTTTACAAATATATTCATATTTCTATGCATATATGTAGAATACTTGCATATAAATATTCAGAAATTATTGTTATTTTGCTGAATTGTACGCATGTATTTATATTATTCTGAAGCAGTTTTTGTAATTTAGGCTACTGCACATTAAGCTTATTAATGTTGATTTTCTTTTTTTATAACAGTGTACCGGCGGATATTGGTGTTATCGTGTTGTTGAAGCTTGGTCGTCCATCTTTTTCCAAATGATTGAAATCTGCATGTGTTTCTACAGAGACTACTAGATGTGGTTTGCGCAATAAGCTGGGTCTTAACAAAATTATTTGTTCTTCAAAAGACCATCATCTCTGCTTTGTAAATGTTCTGAAATTTTTGATGTAGTACATGTAAATGTGGTCTGTACTTATTTTTTGATCTAGTACATGTAAATGTTATGAAAATTTTCATGTAAGTATGCATATATTTCTGTTATTTGCATATATATATATATATATATATATATATATATGCATCTTGTTATAATTATATGTATTTACTTTTTTTGTTATTTCTTTTGATTCAGCAATTATGCAGTACAGTTCTGTATATGTATGCAATTATTTCACTTAGTTGCATAAATGTATGCAAATTTAAGTAATATTTGTATCTATTTGTCTAGTTTTTCGTAAAAATCCAAAATCTTAGTAATTAAATTGTAGTCCCTACATTCAAGTAATTATATATTTCTGTATACTATTAATGTACGCACGTCTACTTCATTGTTGCGCAAAACTAATAATTATTTTCTGCATAATATTAATATATGTATGCAATTATTACACATAGTTGCATAAATGTATGCAATTTTACGTAATATATGTATATAATTGTGTAGTTTTTCGTAAAAATCAAAAAAGGTAATAAAAAAATCATTGTTGGAGTGATCGATTATTTTCCAGAATTGTAGGATTAGGTTTATGAGCGAGATAATAGGAGCGATAGACTGAGTAAATGAGGACAAACAGTTGTTGGATAGTTTTTTTAGGTGTGTAAGGGTAGATCTAGAATTTTTTTAGCGGAAATTCAAAAATAGGGATGTATTCTATATTATATTTATCACCGGGTTTTTTTTATATTTTGTAACTTAATAGGGACCTGTAAAAAACGCACCCAATTTTAAAACCCTAATTCATTATTCTGGAGCCACCGTTCTCTTCAAACGAAGGGCGGATTTTGTTCGATCCTTCTTCCCTCTCGTTCTCTAAATCCACTCAATAAATTTCAAAACTTTATACATGAAAACAGTAGAGAATCTCGTCCTCTTTCAATACATACGGGTATAATAGAAAATGAGTTTGTGTTTTGTTCGATTTCCCCATGGGAAGCATCGGCATTCACAGCCGCTTTCAGGGCGGAGGACGGGGTCGAGCTCGTCGACGGGCTGGGCGGAGAAAGGAGTCGCTCCTTGTGGTAATGGATGATTGGGGTCCGACGGCCCCTAGGCGGTGCGGCGACGGGTTCCTCAAATCGCGCGATGGGTTCGACCGTTAAACGTGAGTTTGAGGAGATAATTAGTGTTAATTAATTAATTAATGTAATTAATGTATTAAATGTTATATCTTTTTCACACAAGATCCAAATCCGATGATTTCAGTTGCGTTGCGCTCGTATCATCAAACATTACAACATGGAACTGACCAAAACGAAAACGGAGCAAGTTGAATTTTTAAGCTAAATTAAATGTCTATTTAATTTAGTTTAAAAATGAAATCTTCAATAAAAGACTGACGGAGTGGAAATCAAAGTGAGAACTCTCTCACTCAAAATTTTGTACAGTTATTTCTTTTTATAACTGAATATATATTTGTTGCCTGTGGTTGCAAATGTCGATTGGTGATTGATGGATGTTTACAGTTTTAATGCCATTATTTTTGAACTGTATATAAATTCATATGGATTGTGATGTAAACCCCACATGGGTATTGGGATGACAATTTTACACATCGCCCAATTATTTGTTGATAATTGAAAACCCCGCACAGGCCTGGGGATGATAATTTATTCACATCACCCTTAGATTTAATTATTTGTCAACCGATTGATTGACAAACTATGATAAGCATTATTTAAATATTTAATGCTTATACAGTTGTAAATTGCACTCTAGATGTGAATTGAATGTTAATAGTTTTTTATCACCATTTTTGAATACATGCGATGTACTGAATTCATATAAATAAAATTATATGGTAACTGATTGAGTCTGATTCCAATTCAGAAATAACGAATATTTTAAAATAATATTCCGTGAAAAATCAAAATATGATTTTGATTTTCAATTTTGGATGGACATTAAAAAATTGAAATATATGAAGCCGAGTTAAGTAGATATACGCTATTTTTACTCGAATGCAAATTTCTGTTGAATTTATTTATTTTATAATGAATATCGAAAAGATTTGATTTCAAAATCAGATATTTTGAAAATATGATCATTTTAATATTATAACGATATAGAATATTCAATTTTGATTTAAAATTGAAATGGAAGTTGAAATCATTTTTAAAATGAATTTATAAACGATTTATAAAATATGTTTTAAATAGAAATCGATGAAATATATTCTGTATATTTAAATGGTCTGAAAAGAACGTATCGCGCAGCGACCATTCGCGAATTTCAACCATTAACTTCGGATTGGCATAACGGCAGATCCGACCGTTGGATTCTCCTAAAACCAGAACCGTTGGGTTCGTATCGAAAAGAGCTTTCGAATGATAATAAGAGATTCGAAATCCGATGATTATATTTTAAGATATCTCCAAATAAATTTTGGAAAAGGTCACTACGGATGCAGCTCGGTGGCCAATATTGGAAACCGACTGCAAGGGCCTTAATAGAATTATTAAAAATATGAATAAATTATGTAAAATCATAATAAATGATTTGGAAAGAGTTTGGATGAAATACTCCACATTTGAAAGAATAAAGGTTACTTTTATCAGAACAAGTTGTTTAGCAACTTGAGATAAGAACTGAAAAGAACTGAAATGGTTTTAATCTAACTAGAATTTTCCAACGTATGAATTGGAAAGGATTAAAATGGAAATAATCTTTGGAATATTTCGATATTGGATTCCGTGATTATACGGATATCGTTGAGGAATTTGGAAGATACAGATATCGTTATTCCCAATACGATATCCGTTGGTTTCAGAATTTGATATTGAATATAAGTCGATATAATTTCTATTTAGAGCCTTGCATTTAATATCAAATTGGATTTTAGGTTTGTCGTGAATGGTGTTTTCAATAACACTGTTCTTAAACCCAGTTGTGAAAAGAATAAATCTTTTAATTAAGATATAGAGAAGTATATCAATTAATTAATTTAATTGGAGTTTTGGCTTTATCGTGAGCGATGCTTTAAATAACATTAGTTCCTTAACCCAATTAACAGTGAAGATATGATTTGGAATTTATAATCTTTTAAGCACGATTAATGGAACTTTCCAAACAAAAGTTTTCCAGTTTAATAAATTTAATTGGAGTTGAATGGAATTCGATTTAATAATAGAGATGAACTTCTATAAAAGAAGACCATTACTATTTATGGAATTTAAAAGGCCTTGTCACTATTCCACTTATAGTATTAGTTTGATACAGAAAATTATATCGATTACATACTGTTATGTTTTCCGTGAAGATTCCATTTTTATGGAAGATGATTTTGGGTTTATTTTGAACTTTGTTTTAAATGGCATTGCTTCTTTAAACCAGTTAAAGGCATGATTAATTTCCTAAAGTTGAATAATCATTAAGTAATGATTATTGAGATTAAAACTAAATAGAGTTTTAATATATCCTTAATTATATTGGAACGTGAATGAGGTAATTAAATTTACTGAAGTCAAGAAATGTTCGAGAATGGAGTACTGCCAGTTTTACTCCATGCGATAGTTAAATCTTTAATTAGATTTGAAACGTGAAATGGTAATTAGTTTCAACGATAACACAGTGGGTTAGATATGAAGTACTACCAGTTTTTCTCTATGGGATAAATAGGTTGGGAATGGGTTAATAAAATAAATGGTTACTTCGCTAAGGCTCGATAATCCCGACTAGTTGATAAACCTTAATTGGGTTTAAATTGCAGAAAGATAAAATAAAAGCTTTTGAAAATGATATCCAAATGAAGATTTAAGTATAAGTTTAAAAGAACTTATCTTTGATAAAATTAATGGAAACTTTTCCCCTAAGATATGAATATTTGAGTAAAAGAATATTCTGAATAGGAATGAGGCGTATGATGTGTTTTTGTAGCACTTGATTATTAATTATAAAATACGCGAGTTATACGGAAAGACCGGGTTTATCACATTCTGAATAACTGATACAACGTCTTGATTAGGCTGTACACCCAAGACAAGGTAATAAGTGGTGATCGTCCAGACATACTTAGAGATTGACCGGACATGCGAGGACCTCTCTTTTTTATTGGACATATGGGACAAGGAATAAGGTGCCTCCGGTTTCGTTCAGACCCAGAACGGACTTGTAAATGGATGTGTGTCTGACATTAGATTTCATTCTGTGTTGATTTATTTCTATTAAATATATATCTGAGTGGTTGCGGAGAATTTATTCACTTGCTTAATACCCTTCTCTGAGACGTACGAGCTTAGAGGTCATATATTCATAGACATCAATTGTATGACATGAATTGTCAATGTGGCATGCTAAGATGAAAATGATCAAGCCTTTTGTTGAAAAGCAAAGTCTTGTGGATGATGATCAAAGCACGACTTTAATTATCATAGTTTTGTGTATAGCGTTAATTCACGAGCCTCACACCTCGGTATGAGTCAAAACGGGATGAGGGACCATTGGGAGAACTTGCATTTCTTTCTAGCAAGGAGTGGTTTCATGGTATGGAGCTCAGACATTTTTACGTATGTGGAAGATGGATTGCGAGGCACCTCGGATATGATTGGTCGACGTACTGATCATTTTGAAGGTCCGATAGGACCGGGAAACATATTGTTCAGGAATAACTAATCCACAAAGTAAGTGTGGACCGGCCCTACTACATCTCAGGATTGCCTGTAGGTATGATCCTGAGGCATTTGCTAGAACGTCTCGAATCGATTAGGAAGATCCCTTTCCCCGACTCATAGATGGAATCCAATTTCCAATACGCGACTTTTCGGTTTTAGTTGTAAACGTATATGGCGACATAGTAGGATGGGGTGCTATGTCATCTATGATTGATACATCTATATTTGAAGTTGATTTCATCACTTATAGTAATAATAAAAGATAAATTTCACGTACCAAGTATATTTGGCCATTATAAGGTAAAATTCTATCCTCCGGCTTGCATTGCATTGTATGATGGGACCTGAGTCTTATAATGGCTTCATTTTTCCTTTTTAGCATTGCGTTGTTTGTTTATGGTGTTCTTGGGAGGAAACCCAATCTGTATTTTACGGCGTGGTCCCTTGATTTACCTAACTTTAAAATAATGTTAATAACTGTTTTAGTTCTCACACCAGTCCCATGACCGACTCGGAGTTTATTGTTTCTACCTAAACTCTGGGTGCCCATATTTCCCATACCGGCAGCTAGTAGTTTTGGATTTGCAGATATTTCTTTTCACAGGATCCTGGATTACGGCTGGAGCTATATTCGGAATGCTCTGTATCCGTGTATTTCTTTCATTTGTGGTAGTTGATGTTTTCCACTGTGCATTACGTTTATGTATTTAAATGTAATTTAAATCTCTGATATTTTTCCGTTGTGAATTATTTATTGGTACTCTAATATTCTTGTACTCTTATGGAAATTGTTGTAATAGCAATGAAATGTTCTCATGTTTGTGTTCTGATGCATCGTGTTCTCATTACAACCCGAGCTCCTCTGTCTCTTCGTGGATCGGGGAAGTTTGGGTCGTAACATTTTGGTATCAGAGCTTTGGTTTACAAAGCTCGAGAACAAGACCTATTAGAACCGAATGAGATAATTCATCAAAGATAGGATGAGTAATATCCTATAAGAATGACTCGTTAAAGATAGGGTTAGTAATACCCTAGAATGAGTTTGAAGAGTGATATTTCTAAATCGAATTTAGTTTTGAAAATTATATCTTATTATACGAATTTGAGTATTTTATTTTATCTTGAATTTGGGCTATCGAGTATAAGAAGATTTTTCATATATCCCTAGCTAGCATATTCAAAGCCTAAAATATACTAGATAGATATAGAATCACACTCTAGTCTCCCGGAGATGATTCTGATGATCGCTATAGTATCATCAGCATTTTTGTTCGAGTTTCGAAAGTGGGATATCTATATATTTCCAATTGATTGGTGTGAAAACTAAAATTTAGTTAGAATGTATTGTTTGTGATTTGGCATTGAAAATATGATTTTTTGAGTATATACAGAAGTCATATATTTGAAAAACCTAACCAACTAATTGATTGTTGGTTGTGATGGATGATAATTAGTTTAACCTATTGGAATAATGAAGCCAATATGAAATGAAAGGGAAAAATTTATCGAAATCAAATTTAATACTGAACTGAAAATTGATTTAAATTAGATACATATACATGCGTATATATGTTGTACAGGTCATAGCAAGGAAGCTAAGAAGAGGAATAAAATTGTATGCCTAACAAATAAGTACATATTTACTGTATTTATTGGGTTTGATGATTTTATGAGTCGATTGGCAAGCCGCTTGGCAAGCCGCTTGGCTTTTTCTTTTTGATTGATGAGGGCGCTGTGAGGCAAGTTGAGGTTTTACCGATCAACCCATACAAAGGAGGTTATGGTGAATTTTTTCGAAAATTTAGGATGTTAGCCAAATTTTTGAGAAATTAGAAAGTTCTTAGGGACTCAAAAGTTGAAGAACGTAAGCCAGAATGAAAATTGACTGGGTTAGTTAAACAACTTTCAACTCCGTTCTTTTTTAGGACGAAAAAGTTTCAAGTAGGGAAGATTGTAACAACCCAGATTTTTAGAACCAATTTCAAATTTTATTTTTAATTGATTTAATGGATTTTAAGAATTTAAAATAGTTCGTTTTTAGAATTAACGATTTAAATTTAATTTTAATCGAAGTTAGAACGTAAGAATTTAAAATTTAATTAAAACGAACACGTAATTGCGCGGTAGTTTAAAATTTTGGTTTTAAACTTCAATTGAATGTATAGAATTCAGTATAAGTCAGAATTGATAAAAGAAGAAACATTAGAATCTATTTAATTATATATTTCTAATGAATGTGAAAATTTTAGATTTTATATTACAGATTGTAAATTATGTCAAGATTAAAATTCAAAATAGTCGATGTGGAATTTTAATAATATATAAGCCATTAAAATAGCCATTTTACAAATGACCTCCGTTTTTGACGAAACCACTTTTGTTAGATCTGAAATGTCAAATTATTGTTAGGTTTAAATTTTCAAGTCATTTGGACTTGGTATGTGAGCGTAGTAAATTTAAACACGTTTTCAATTTCAGATTGAATTTAATAAACCAATTAAAAAGGCCATTTTCCAAACGGTCTCCAAATTCGACAATATTAATTTTGTTAGGACTGTATCATCAAATCACAACTAGATTTCAATTTTCATAATTTTTGGAGTCATTATGTGCCCCGGTAAATTAAAATGTATGTTCAAATTCAATATTGACCGTTATATTAATTTATATTTCGAAAAAAACTGATCGAAACAGTCGAATTGGCTTACAAAACATATCCCATTGTGTTCGGAATGGGCGTATTTGGTTAGGAACAACAGTCATTGGGTTTGATTTGGAGTTCGAATGCAAAAACTCACTTTTATGAATTAAATAATAAAATATAAATACCCCAAAATTCTAAAACCCTAATTCATTAATCTGGAGCCCTCGTTCTCTTCAAAATAAGGGCGAATTTTGTCTGAACCTTTTTCCCTCTCGTTCTCTAAATCAACTCAATAAATTTCAAAGCTTTATACACGAAGACAGTAGAGAATCTCGTGCTCTTTCAATCCATACGGGTTTGATTGGAAATGGGGTTGTGTTTTGTTCGATTTCCCCATGGGAAGCACCGGCGTTCAAAGCCATTTTCAAGTCGGAGGAGGGCGTAGAGCTCGTCCTCGAGCTGGGCGGAGGAAGGAGGCGCTCCGGCGCTCCTTGTGGTGGTGGATGATCGGGGTCCGGTGAGCCCTAGGCGGTGTGGCGGCGGGTTCTTAAAATCGTGCGATGGGTTCAACTGTTAAACGTCGGTTAGGGGAGATAATTAGTGTTAATTAATTAATGTATTAAATGTCATATCTTTTTCATACGAGATCCAAATCCGATGATTTCAATTGTGTTGCACTCGTATCATCAAACAATACAACATGGAACTGACCAGAGCGAAAACGGAGAAAGTTGAACTTTTAAGCTAAATTAAATGCCTGTTTAATTTAGTTTAAAAATGAAATCTTCAACAAAAGACTAACAGAGTGAAAATCTAAGTGAGAACTCTCTCACACAAAATTTTGTATAGTTATTTATTATTATAACTGAATATATATATTTATTGCCTGTGATTGCAAATGTTGTTTGGTGATTGATGATGTTTACAGTTTTAATGTCATTATTATCAAACTGTATATAAATTCACAGGGATTGTGACGTAAACCCCACACGGGTATTGGGATGACAATTTTACACATCGCCCAATTATTTGTTGATGATTGAAACCCTACACGGGCCTAGGGAAGATAATTTATTCACATCACCCTTGGATTTAATTGTTTGTCAACTGATTGATTGACAAACTGTGATAAGCGCTATTTAAATTTTTAATGCTTATACAGTTGTAAATTGCACTCTGGACGTGAATTGAATGTTAATAATTGTTTATCACTATTTTTGAATACATGCGATGTATGGAATCCATATAAACAAAATTATATGGTAACTGATTGAGTCTGATTCCAATTCAGAAATAGCGAATATTTTAAAATAATATTCTATGAAAAAACAAAATATGATTTTGATGTCCGATTTTGGATGGACACAAAAATATTGAAATACATGAAGCCGAGTTAAGTAGATATAGGCTATTTTTACTCGAACGAAATTTTTTATCAATTTTATTTATTTTATAATGAATATCGAAAAGTTTTGATTTCAAAATCAGATATTTTGAAAATACGATCATTTTAATATTATAAAGATATGCAATATTCAATTTTGATTTAAAATTGAAATGGAAGTTGAAATCGTTTTTAAAATGAATTTATAAACGATTTATAAAATACGTTTTAAATAGAAATCGACATTGTATATTTTTAAATGGTTTGAATAGAACGTATAACGCAACGACCATTCATGATTTTCAACATTAACTTTGAATTGGCATAACGGGAGATTCGACCGTCGTATTCTCCTAAAACTGGAACTGTTGGGTTCATATCGAAAGGAGCATTCGAATGATAATAAGAGATTTGAAATCCAACGGTTAGATTTTAAGATATGTCGAAATCAATTTTTGAAAAGGCCGCTATGGATGTAGTTCGGTGGTTAATATTGGAAACTGACTATAAGGGCCTTAATAAAATTATCAAAAATATGAATAAATTATGTAAAATCATAATAAATGATTTGGAAAGAGTTTGGATGAAATACTCCATGCTTGAAAAGATAAAAGATACTTTTATCAGAACAAGTTGTTTTGCAACTTGAGATAAGAACTGAAAAGAATTGAAATGGTTTTAATCTAACCAGAATTATCCAACGTATGAATTAGAAAGGATTTAAATGGAAATAATATTCGGAATATTTCGATATTGAATTCCGTGATTATACGGATATCGTTGAGGAATTTGGAAGATACATATATTGTTATTCCTAATACGATCTCCGTTGGTTTCAGAATTTGATATTGAATATAAGCCGATATGATTTCTATTTAGAGCCTTGTATTTAATATCAAATTGGATTTTGGGTTTGTCGTGAATGGTGTTTTCAATAATACTGTTCTTAAACCCAGTTGAGAAAAGAATAAATCTTTTAATTAAGATTTAGAGAAGTTTATCAATTAATTAATTTAATTGGAGATTTGGGGTTTATCATGAGCGATGTTTTAAATAACATTATTTTTTTAACCCAATTAACAGTGAAGATATGATTTGGAATTTATAATCTTTTAAATACGATTAATGGAATTTTCCAAGCAAAAGTTTTCCAATTTAATATATTAAATTGGACTTGAATGGAATTCGATTTAATAATCGAGATGAACTTCTGTAAAAGAAGACCATTACTATTTATAGAATTTAAAAGGGCTTGTCGCTATTCCACTTATAGTATTAGTTTGATACGGAAATTTATATCGATTATATAATGTTATGATTTCCGTGAAGATTCCATTTTGATGGAAGATGATTTTGGGTTTATCGTGAATTTGTTTTAAATGACATTGATTCTTTAACCCAGTTAAAGGCATGATTAATTTCCTAAAGTTGAATAATCATTAAGCAATGATTATTGAGATTAAAACTAAATAGAATTTTAATAAATCCTTAATTAGATATGAATGTGAATTAGGTAATTAAATTAACTGAATTCAAGAAATGTTTGAAAATGGAGTAACGCCTGTTTTACTCCATGTGATAGTTAAATCTTTAATTGGATTTGAAACGGGAAATGGCAATTAATTTTATCGATAACACAGTGGGTGTTAGATATGTAGTACTGCCTGTTTTGCTCTATAGGATAAATAGGTTGGGAATGGGTGAAAAAAATAAATGGTTACTTCAGTAAGGCTCGGTAATCCCTACTAGTTGATAAACCTTAATTGGGTTTAAATTGCGGAAAGATAAAATAAAATCTTTTGAAAATGAAATCCAAAGGAAGATTTAAGAATATGTTTAAAAGAACTTAACTTTGATAAAATTAACGGGAACCTTTCGTCGAAGATGTGAATATTTGAATAAAAGAACATTCCAAATTGGAATGAGGCGTATAATGTTTTTTATAGCACTTGATTGTTGATTATAAAATATGCGAGTTTTTCGGAAAGACTGGGTTTATCCCATTCTGAATAACTGATACAATGACTAAAAGTCGATGATATGAAGACGGTGGTTGAAGACCGGAGATCTTCACCTCGTTTGGACAATTACTGATGTCTTGATTGGGTTGTACACCCAAGACGAGGTAATAAGTGGTGATCGTCCAGACGTACTTGGAGATCGACCGGACATGCGAGGATCTTTCTCCTGTATTGGACATATGGGACGAAGAATAAGGTGCCTACGGTTTCGTTCAGAGCCAGAACGGACTTGTAAATGGATATGTGTCTGACATTGGATTTCATTCTATGTTGATCGATTTCTATTAAATATATATATATATGTTTGGTGGCGGAGAATTTTTTTCTCTTTCTTAACACCCTTCTCTAAGACGTACGAGCTTAGAGGTTATATATTGATAAACATCAGTTGTATGGCGTGAATTGTCAATGTGGCTTTCTAAGATGCAAATGATCAAGGCTTTTGTTGAAAAGCAAAGTCTTGTGGATGATGATCAAACCACGGCTCTAATTAGCATAGCTTTGTGTATAGCGTTAATTCGCAAGCCACACACCTCGGTATGAGTCAAAAACGGGATGAGGGACCGTAGGGAGAACTTGCGTTTCTTTCTAGCTAGGAGTGGGGTCATGGTGTGGAGCCCAGACATTTTCACTTATGCGGATGATGGATTGCGAGGCACCTTGGATATGGTGGAGGTCCGATAGGACCGGGAAACGTATTGTTCAGGAATAACTAATCCACTAAAGTAAGTGTGGAGTGGCCCCACCGCTCCTAGGGTTTCCCGTAGGTGTGATCCTGAGGCATTTGCTATAGTGTCTCGAATCGATGAGGAATATCCCTTGCCTCGACTCATAGATGGAACCCAATTTCCAATACGTGACTTTTCGGTTTTTGTTGTAAACCTATATGGCGACATAGTAGGATGGAGTACTATGTCGTCTATGATTGATACATCTATAGTTGAAGTTAATTTTTTTGCTTATAGTAATAATAAAAGATAAATTTCACGTACCAAACATATTTGTCCATTATAAGGTAAAACTCTATCCTCCGGCTTGCGTTGCATTGCGTGATGGGACCTGAGTCTTATAATGGCTTCATTTTTTCTTTTTAGCACTGCGGTGTTTGTTTATTATGTTCTTGGGAGGAAACCCGTTACGTGTTTTACGGCGTGGTCCCTTGATTTACCAAACTTTAAAATAAAGTTAATAACTGTTTTAGTTCTTACAACAGTCCCTTGACTGACTCGGAATTTATTGTTTCTACCAGAACTCTGGGTTCCCATATTTTCCACATGGACAACTAGTAGTTATTGATTAGCAAATATTTATTTTCATAGGATCCTGGATCATGGCCAAAGCTATATTCGGAATGCTTTGTATCCGTGTATTTCTTTCAGTTGTGGTAGTTGATATTTTCCACTATGCACTATGTTTATGTATTTAAATGTCATTTAAAACGCTGATATTTTTCCACTGCAAAATAACTATTTGTACTCTATATTTTTTTCTTTGATGGAAATTGTTTAATAGCAACGAAATGTTCTCATGTTTGCATTCTGAAGCGTCGTGTTCTCATTACAATCTGAGCTCCTCCATCTCTTCGGGGATCGGGGAAGTCTAGATCGTAACAGTCGTGTTCTCCAAGGAAAGGGCATGGATTGTGTAAGGCATGGTTAATGCCAAGAAGTAGCGGGTCGTTGGGAATCTTGAAGGATTAGGTCGGGTCGTGATGCACTTTCAGGTAGAAGGTCATTCGAGGAGAGCTTGGTCGATCTTTTTTGTGTTGATGGATTTGTTAGGGTGTAACGACCTAGTCGGGTAACTGAATCAAAACGATCTAGTCAGATCGTTAGGTCAGGTTGTATGGTAATGCTTATGAGCTAGGACGGGTTGTAGGGCATAGGTCATTGAATGACGTGATGTTGAAGGACCACATATTGATGGATTTTGGTTCGTGAATGATTATGGCTTCGAACTATATTCGAGTAGAAATGTTCGAAGTGTTGTGATGCCTTCATTGATCGTTGAAATGCAATGAATGTGAAGATGACTCAAAGTGATGAGTTGATGGATAATTTGCTCAAGAAGGTTACTTGAGATATGAATAGCCGCCAAGGAGAACGACTAGAGATATTGAAGGTTGATAGATTATCGTTGTCGTAGGTTCTAGCTAGCTCAAAGCAAGGGTATAATAGGGACGCCTAAAAGACCGGTTGGTGGTCGAGTACCCTAGGTATCGTTGAAAGGCCTAGATTCGTTTCTTTTTATGGTGTATGGAGTTTTTCCTAGAATCGGGGTTACCATTAGCCCTTGACATATGGTAGGGTTGGCCGTCATACGATTAACTATGGTTTCGAAGCAGGATAGGCAGTGATAGCCAATGTCATGAATGATGGTTGTTTTTCTTATATCATCTCACGTAGATCGTCCGACGTCGAAGGAGATATTTCTTGGGTGCTTGTCTGATGTTGGTTTTGGCCTTCGGGGCTTGTAATTGGGGATGTTGATCTCGATTAGAATGGTTTACGTGAGATATAACTAGTTGATATGATTGCTATTGTCTGGTTGCTCTGATTTCCGTGAATGTATAGTTGATTTCAAATGTTTGTTTGTAAAGGCTATCACTATCGGATGTGGGGAAGACGGGGTTTGGGTTTTTCTCTGTTGATGTTGGTAGATTAGTTGGTTGATCTACCTATTCTCATATACTTTATTGATGATGATAAATAGTTGTTCTATCGCTCACTAAGACCGTTGTCGGACACAAGGTTTTGTGTTTCCTCTTATTACCTTGGGTTGTTCATCCGGTTGTGAATGGGTAGACTGAGTAGTAGGTTACAGGTAGCAGAGCATAGTGAGGCGAGGATGCAGAGAGATGACGAGCAAGAGGCTTGCGTATTAGTTTCTCTATTATACATATTGGATGTTTCCGCTGTTATGATTGGTGTTTACTCTGAGTGTTGTAGTGAGGCAAAATAGTACAGACACTTATGTTGTAATCCAAAGATGTATGGATATTCTTTCAAGTTGTTATGGAAGTTCAAATTTCTACTCAGATATGCTTCACTGTTATAGCATGTTGTATATGTTCTATTATATTTTATACTTGCGCTGTGAGTTATATGACAGGTACCGCTTGTGTTTGTCTTACCTAGATGATTGTCCATAGCTAGCTGGCACGTCTTTCAGTGCATTATTCCTCTTGTTTAGTACAGGAGTTATGGGCGGTCGTCAAATTTGGTATCTGAGCTCTGGTTAAACGATTTTAGCCAAAGTTCGAAGATGTAATGACATATAAGAGATGTATATGTAAATTTCTGATGGATTTATACTACATGTATTAGTGTATAGTATAATAGCATTTGAACTCTATTGTAGTTTTTCTCGGAAGTGGACTAATCATTCTGTTTTTCAGATTTAGAATGAGTCGTTGATCGTCGAGACACACTGTTAGGGAGGAGACTATTCCTGGAGGGGGTGATGGCGGTATACCAGATTACTCAGCTATGTTAGAGGTTATGATGACATCGAACATGAAGAGGATACCCGCTCCAGGAGCAGCCGAGATAGATGTTGGTGTTCAGGTGCAGGTACCAAGGGTGGTTGACTTCGCAAAGCTATGTAAGGACTTCACTGCTCTTAGTGAGAAAGTCGTTCAAAGGGATAGAGCCGATTGTAGAAATTCAAGGGTGGATTGAAACTTGCATTTCGGATTTACGGAGACTTGGGTAGTGAGGATGCGACTAAGAGGAAGCTTGCATCGAGAAAGCTATAGGGTAGAGATGTGGATTGGTGGAACTCTGTCATTCTAGAGACCCCAAAAGTTGAGATCACTTGGGATCAGTTCCGAGTCAAGTTTGAGACGAAGTTTATCTCTACCGCCCAGAAGTCAGTTCTGTTTAAGAAGTTTATTGAGTTAAAATAGAATGGTTGACCAGTGTTGGATTATGTTTCTGATTTTGAGGCCTTGTCCAAATATGCTCATTCGTATATTGACTCTCCTTACCAGAAGAACGAGAAGTTCGTCATGATCTTGTTTGTCGCTTATGTTTGGAACCCGAGATTTGTGATAGACCATTGATCGTGGCTAATCCAGTTGGGGGTTCATCCAGCCTTTGTATGCTTTGTCGTGGTCTAGTGTTATCGAGTCATGGTTGCTCACTTGTGTGTGATTGCTTTGTTCAACTTCGTTGGGGTTGGGATTATCTTGGGCATGGATTGGCTCAAGAGGCATGGATCAAGAATTAATTGCGAGAATCTTGAGGTGAGACTCACGAATTTGGAAGGGCGAAAGGTTTTGATTCGATGTAAGCCTGAAGATGGTGTCTTCGTGAGCTTTTTATATTCGTTTATGATTCCATAGGAAGACTTGTCATCTGTGTTGATCGCTAATGAGTTTGAGGATGTCTTTGACGAGGTCAAAGGGTTTCCGCCGCATAGCGAGATCGAGTTTAAAATCAATTTGGACGAGGGTGCTAGACTTATCGTTATGTCTCTTAGGCGGATGGCGCCTAAGGAACAGCGAGTGTTAGAGGTGCAAGTTCGTGAACTTTTGGGAAAAGGATTCATTCAGAGAAGTGTATCCAAATGGGGAGCACCAGTTGTGTTTGCAACCAAGGCCGATGGACCCTTGAGATTGTGTGTGGACTACCTTGAGCTGAACAAGGTGACCAAGAAGAACAAGTATTCATTGCCAAGGATCGATGACTTATTCGATCAGCTTCACGAAGCAAAAATGTTTCTCGAATGGATTTGGCAACGGGACTCCACCAGTTGAGGGCAGCAAGGGATAGTGTATTGAAGACTGCTTTTAGGACACCATCTGGTTTCTTCGAATGGTTGGTGGTGCCATTTGGGTTGACTAACGCACCAACATATTTTGTGGATCTTATGAATAGGGTTTTCAGAGATTAGTTGAACAAGTTCGTGCTTGTGTTCGTGGATGATATTCTGGTTTACTCTCAGAACAAGGAAGAACATAACACGCACTTGCAAGTTGTTTTGGAAATCTTGCGAAAGCATCAGTTGAAGGCTAGGTTTTCGAACTGTCATTCTGGAAGATTGGAGCGAGGTTTTTAGGCCATTTGTTTCTGGAAATAGAATAGCGGTTGACTCCGCTAAAGTGACATCAATCCAAGATAGGGATAGACCTAAGAATGCGATGGATGTTAGGAGTTTTCTTGGTTTAGCGGGATATTATCACTGGTTTATCAAGGATTTCTCCAAGATAGTCGCACCATTAACGGGATTGACGAAGAAGAATCAAGTGTTCACATGGGATGCCAAGTGTGAGCAAGCTTTTGGAAACCTGAAAGAGAGACTGACGAGTGCTCATGTTTTGACGATTCCAAGTGGGAACGAAGAGATGGTGGTACTTACTGATGCATGTAGTACTGGACTTAGAGCAATGCTGATGCAGAAGGGTAAGGTTGTGGCCTATGTGAGTCGACAGTTGAAGTCGCACGAAAGAAATTATCTGACTCATGATTCGGAGTTGGCAGCGATACTGTTTGCTCTAAAGATGTGGAGTCATTACCTGTTGGGAGTTCGATTCGAGTTGTTTACGGATCACAAGTCGTTGACGTATATTTTCTTCCAAAAGGATTTGAATCTTCGGCAACAAAGGTGGTGAGAGTTTATGACATCGTATGATTTTGGTATAGACTATACTCCTGGTAAAGGTAACGCAGTTGTAGATGCGTTGAGTCGAAGACATTCCGGATTAGGAGCGATGTTTTCGGAATGGAAAGCCTCGAGTACTTGGCAGAATTTGGTTTCAGGCCTAGGTGTAACCTGAAATATTGGCAAGCTTATCGATAAGAAATACTCTCATTGAAAGGATTGGCGAGAGCCAAAAGCATGATGCAAAGCCTGTCGAGTTTATCCAGAAGTTGGAACCAGAGAAAAAGAAACTCAAAGTCGATAAAGATGGTTGACTTCGAAAGAAAGGATGACTGGTTGTTCCTAATATTGACGGGTTGAGAGATGAGGTTCTAAGGGAAAATCATCATTCAAAATTGACGATTCATCCCGGTGGTAGCAAGATGTATCAGGACATGAAGCGATATTACTACTGGGAAGAGATGAAAAGGAATATTGGAAAGTTCATTTCCAAAAGTATGAAATGTCAATTGGTGAAACCTGAACAGAAGAAGCCGAGTGGATTGCTTCAGCCATTGGAAGTTCCTACGTGGAAGTGGGAGAAGATATCGATGGTTTTTATCGATGGGCTACCTAGAACCAGGGAAGGAAACGAAGGAATTTGGATTATCGTGGATCGCTTGACCAAAAGAGTAAGGTTTACTCCTGTTAGATCGATTAGGACAGCATCGAGTTAGCTGAGCTGTATATAAAATTGATAGTTTGATTCAATGGTATCTCGAAGAGCATAGTGAGTGATCAAGATCCATTTTTCACAAGTGGATTTTGGAAAAGTTTGCAAGAGACTATGGGAACCGAGTTGTGTTTGAGTACGGCTTATCATCCCCAAACAGACGGTCAAACCGAGAGGGTTGACCGAGTTTTGGAAGATCTCCTAAGAGCTTGTGTATTGGACTTCAATAGATCATGGGAAGACCATCTAAATCTAGTTGAGTTTGCATACAATAATGGCTACCAATCGAGCATTGGGATGGCACCATACAAGGCGTTGTACGGTAGACCGTGTAATTCTCTGATATGTTGGTTAGAAACCGTAGATTAGTTAATACTTGGGCCTGAGATGATAAGAGAGACCTCGGATTGTATCAAGATCGTTCGGCAACGAATGAAGGTAGCTCAAGTTCGTCAGAAGAGTTACGCCGATAAGCATCAAAAAGATTTGGGATTCGATGTTGTTGACATGGTTTTCGTGAAGATTTCGCCGTTAAAGCATGTTGTTCGATTTGGAAGTAAAGGAAAGTTAGCTCCAAGGTTTGTTAGACCGTTTCCAATAATCGAGCAAATTGGAAAGATCGCATATAGATTGGAGTTACCCTAGAAGATTGTTGGAGCTAGAATAACCCTAGAGGGGGGTGAATATGGTTTTTCACAGTTTTTCGCTAAGTTAAAAATATGACAGGATATTAAATAATAAACAGATCATCGAATACAACAGAAATAAAAAGCAGAAAGTAAATAACACACAGAGATACCAGCTTCGGCAAAATCCTGCCTACTGTTGCATTCCTAAGGTTTCTATTAGGAGTTAATAACAGATCCCACTTACAAACACTGTAAACTCGCACTCCCTGCTCTTGTACTAACCCTACGCTCAAAACCCTAGACTGACCGATATCCCCTCGATCAGATTTCCCCTAATTACGACCCTATAACCAGTAACCCTAGTTTTTACAGACTCTAGTAAACTGTCAGTCAACACCCTGACTGAATCTCCTCTAGATTTTACAGACTCTAGAACTGATCGACGAATTACAAAGGAATTCAAATACAAAACAATTTAAAAATAAAAATAAAAACTTTAGAAAACCCTAAAATTAAAAACAAGGCTTTATTTCCTTTTGAAAACATGCCGACCCATTTGTGTCTTTGTCTGCCCGATCCCTTTGTCTCTAAAAATGGCGGCTAGAAGAAAAAGCTAGGGTTTTCTCAAAATCTGCTCCAAATCAATCTCGACCTCAAATTGAATTGCTTTGGGGTAAACTCTGAAGTTCGAATTCACTGGTTTGCTCGTCGATTGATTATGTTTGGGCTTCTGATCGAAACAAGTGAGTTTTCTAAAATATCTTGCTTTGAATTTCTTGAATTGATTTTGTGGGTTTCAATCAGAATTGCCAGGGATGATGTGCGTGTTATATAGGGTTAATAAAAACACTAGACTCTGTGATTTAAATCAAATGATTCGGTTTGATTTCCACGATTTAATTTGCAAGATTGTTGTGCATTCCCCTTTTGATTTATTCGACTGAAAATGAAAAATATTGCCTTGATTTCCTCTTTTGGTTTCTCTGTAACTTCCTTGCGTGATTTGTGTGATTGACTCATTAAACATATCGTGGGCAATCACTTGCCAAAACAGGAAAAAATTTGTGGTCCCTTGCATGACTGAAAAAAAAATCTGGGAATGAATTGTAAGTTGTTGCCTTGTAAACTCCTTGTGAGATTTTCATAAGAGATGTTATCTTGAAAAAATTCCTTCGGTTTTGAATGCTTGATAAAAACAGCAAAGTAATTATTTTCCTCTTTAAACTACAGCTGCCAATTAATATTTTGATGTTGATTTCCCTGCCCTGATTTGCCTTGCCAAAATACTGGAAAATAATTTGTGATAATTGTTGAAATGGTTTATTTCCTTCTGAAAACATATTGAGCAAATTCTAGACATATATAAATCGATATAAAACAGCCTTGAATTCACACTGTCATTTCTGAAAATAAAAACCTTGTCCCACTGTTGTATGCTTGCCACATAAAACATATGAACACCCTAAGTTCCTTTGTAAGAAATTGATTCCAAAACTGCTTTGTTAATTTTTGGAAAACAACCCTTGACATTTTTATGTTTACTGAATTGCTCGGATTTTGATTGTAAACAGATTTGAGTGATTTTCTGCCTATTAAACTCTTGCCAAACATTTTATTCTTGAAAAGTTTTTTTTGTATATGTTGACACCATCCCCTTTTTGTTGTTTTGACATGATCCATTTGAGCTTGTCTTGGTCACACATAATGCGGGCTAGTTCCATACATCACCTGAACTGTTTCATGATGATGTATGCACCCATATTGCTATGTTGGCACCACTTTGCACATTGCCATGAACATGAGATTATTCTGCACCGCTATGACCACTTTGACAATACGTTTGTAGCTGATATGAACTTGCCTTATCTTGCTTCACTTACCATTGAATTTGCATGGCTTTTGTGCACCTAATTACTAGAATGTTTCACTGTTGTAGTTATGTATTTGTTGTTTGCTGCACTCTTGAGTTCACTGTTCAATATAGCTTGGCTATGCACTGTCCCTTGATCCTGAACCATGATGGCTTGACTACTTGCTAGTGCACATATGTCATTGAGATGTACATCACTGTTTTGTGGCCAACTTATTATGGCTCGACCATGCACCATGTATATAACCTGTCTTGACACATGCTTGGCTACATTAACATGTTCCATAGTCACTTTGAAATAAACTTCATTTTCTCATTTACATCAATGCTACATGCTTATATTCGGGCTTTGCTGATTGAACATGAAATCCACCATTGACTTGAGTAATAATAAAACACATTTTCATGTGTATTTGTCGACCTATGTTGCTCTAGACTTCATGTTGAGCTCCACTGAGCTGCTTGTACTTTCATATGAATACAACAACATTATATACAACAACGTTATATACAAAAATCATTTAATTATGTATACAACAACGTTATATACAACAATCTCCCCCTTTTGATGATGACAAACAAATATTAAGATTTTGGATCAAATAAATGTGTTTGACAGTGAAGAACAGAACTCCCCCTATTTGAATGCTCCCCCTACAACAGAAACTCCCCCTATAACTGTGCATGAGTGAAAAGAATGAAAATTGAATGAATTTTCAAAATTAAAAATATTTATAAAATATTCACTCATAAATCAAAATCTCAACCCATTCTCCCCCTTTTGTTATCATCAAAAGGATTCAGAAATGAAAATATATATGAAAATTGACTAAATAATATAATTTCATCATAAAAGGAAGAACGGTCATCACAAATCTCAATCAGCCAGACGAAAATCATAATAAACTGAGAACTGGTGTTATATTTCAGATTGTAGACAATGACGGATTTACGATGAAGTTTATAAAAATGGGGAGAGTTATAAAGATATGAATTTCAAATATTTTCAAAAGAATTTTATAAAATTTAAGCACAAAAACAGTGATGGATTTGGACTATAATAATTCAATTTAAGTGACAAAATCAAATAATCTCAAATCCCAATAGCTATCAATCAACAAATCATAATATTTCATAAGATTTTAACACATTTCACAGATTAGAAGATGGATTGATATACTCGTTTTTAAACACCAAGGAGAATTTCAGATTTATTTCAATTTATAGCACATTTTTTGTTTTATTTTTTATTTAAGAGCACACTGACCATGCATAACCAGAGCTTGGATTTTTAAATGAGGTCAGTCGCAGCTTAAATTATAAGTTGTTTCTTAACCATGCATGACCAGAGCTTGGATTTTTAAATGAGATTAGAGACACACTTATATTTATTAATTATATATATTTATCATTTCAGCTTTAAAAGGAAAAAAACTCCTCGGTATATAAAACCAATATATGGATGATAGAAAATGGGGCAGGTACAGAAATGGACTGTGAAATAAATTTCTAAATTAATTATATTATGAAATGTGCTCGACTGTACCAAGATAAATTTTCAATTATCACTAATTCTGAATAGTAATATAGTCCCATTTCTATCACAAAAATTTTCACTGTTTATTTTAGATGATTTAAAAAAAAAAAACTCTCCACATTAATATAAAAAACATGATGAGTGACAGAATAATGGTAGATAAAGAAGATGGTCGTGAAATAATCGCCAATTCAAAGATATTATAATAAATGTTCAACCATCATGAAAAAAATTAAATAAAATTTCCTCTAGTTTTGAAATATACTACAGTCACAATTCATCATAATTTCAAAATCTGATAATAATTTTGATGAATTATAAATACAGTTCGATTTGGTTATTGATTTCAATTTCTGAATGAATAATCAATAAATAATTTTAAAATTAAAAATAAATTACAAGAGGAATATGAAGATCTATGCAAGACAAGAGGGATTAAAATATATACAAAAAAAATTCAGCACATCTGATACCAATTGGTGTCCGTATTAACAAATTTTAATCACAAAGCCCAACCAGACAAAATTAACAAATTTGGCACATTTATCAAAACTGCAGACAATAACACGAAGTTATTTGAAAACCAGTACCAGAGCAGCAAACAGATCTTAAACAAGTAATTTCCAAAATACTTTCAATTAAATATCAAGGCAGCACAAACAGTTTCAAAAAAAACTTGTCAGGATGACAGTCACATAAGATGATTCATGACCCAAGATTAAAAATACCGTTTATTTTAAATCATTTGATGGAATATGAAAAGATCAAGATTCAATGAATCAGTCACACCAGATTATTAATTTCAGATCCAAGGTATGTGTGTGATTCAATAAATCAATAATTTCAAATGATTTTAAACAAACAGATATTCAAATCAAATAATCATGAAATAACAGAGAGTTTTAAGACCATTTTTTCAAAGAATTTTCAAAATTATCTCTGACAAGTATAAGAAAATTTTCAGATCATTTACGACAAGTTTGAGAGGTACTCATGATCCAAAAAATTAAAGATTATTTATTTGAAATCACTTGAATCAATTTCAAGTTTAAGACAAAATGAATTATTCACACAAGATTGATAATTTCAAATTTAAGTGGTGTGAGAAATTCAAAATATCAAGAATTGCAGATGATTTCAAACAAATAAATTTCAACCATAATGACCATCAATAAAGATGAATTTAAGATGTATCACTGATTCAAGACAATATAAAATATCCAAGCTAATCTGAAAATCAATGACTATCACAACAGATAAATAGCAGTGTGCTCTAATGAGTAAAATATTTTATGCCTTTCCAAAATGAATCAAAAGAAACTCAGAACAGAAAAGGTGTGTGAAATTTCATCAAATTTTCAGATCTTCAAACATTTAGAATTCAAATCAACAGTGTTCAAGATATGACAAGAATACATCAACACTATTATGAATTCAGAAAACAGAAAATAAACATCAAAACATTTGCAGATATTTAAAAGTTTAAATACAAGATCTGGATATGATTAAAACATCAGTTTTTATTCAAATAAAGCAAATTTCAAGAAAATCAAGAGTTCTGCAATTGGAAGTTAAGGAAGCCCAAGAAGTTACAAAGATACGACAGTGATAGATCATAAAAAAACAAAGAAAAAATAAACAGAAGGGACAGAAGGAGAAAAATAAAATAAAATAAAATAGAGAATATTTACAAAGGTGAGTTTAGAGATCATACCATAATCGAATGTAAATCAGAATCTCTAACTCAACAAATCCTGGCTGGAGGAACTGTGAATGATACAAAAGTATAGACCAGCTTGATTTCTAATTTCTTTTTGCACAGCAGTTCCTCCGCCTCCACTGGTACCTAACAGTTTATAGGATCGAGTGGTCTAACAAAGTTTGTAAAACCACTCTCAATTGTTTTCTTACGTTTTGGTACCCAAATCTATTTACATAACAATACATCAGAATTTACCAAAGTTCCTTTAGGGACCCAAATATGTTTGAATTTATATGAATTTACTTTGTTTCTTTTTGGGGTCCAAAATGGATTAGATAGACTGTTATCAAACAATTTCTTATCACGTTTGCAATTCAAAAAACTTTTGAAATATCTAGAGTTCAACTTTTCAAAACTATCCTTCTTGAAGCAACTTGAGGGATTTTTAAAACCATTTGAATTGACATTTTTAAAAATATTATTTTTCCCAAAGCCAATACCATATTTCTTTCCAATAGAAACTTGATTTTGCAACAACATATTCAATGATTTTTCCCCATTAGAGAATTTATCCAAAGTTTATTCTAATTTTGAATTTTGGATTTAAGATCGATGTTTTCTTTTATTAAATCAGAACATCGATTATTAGTGATCTTCCTTTTAGCATCATATTGTTTCAAAACAAAATTTTCAGATTCAAGTAATATAATTCTGGCTTGGGACTCAGGAATTTCAGATTCAAAATGTTTTCGATTTCCAGATTCAAATTTCTTGAAATTTTCAATCTCGTTTACAAGCTCTTTCAAAATCAAATCGGATTTCAACAAATTTTCTTTTTCAACAATTTCATTTTTGGAATTTTTGATGGCCTTAAAATTATTAAATTCTTTTTGCAAAGAATTGTTTGGATCTTTTAGCTCAACCTCGTTATCTTTTAAAATCAGAATTTCCTCTTTAAGCCTTTGAATATTTTTATTGAGATGAACGAGGTCAGTTTTCAATTTTAAATAACTTTCACAGTCAGAATTTTCTAATTTCATGACATTTGTAAATTCTGATTCCAAACAGTTAATTTTGCTATTTAACTCGTGATTTTTAGATTTTAAAGATTTGTTTTTACGATGGAGTTTATCAACGATTTTTGTTAAATCAGTACACATATATACCAACTCTTCATATGAGAGGCTTTCAATCTCATTGTCTGTTGAGTCTCCATCGTCTGATCTACTTGAATTTTCATTTGTTTCTTCTCTTGAGCATAGATCTGAATCTGAGTTGACCATTTTGGGTTTTGAGCTACTGTTATCAATCTTTCCATACTTCGTATCGAGAGTATTCCATATTTTCTGCGCATTCAAGCAATGTGAGATAAGGTTATACTGGACATCATCAATATGAGAATACAAAGTGTGAATAGCACGAGAATTAAATCCAATATCGTTCCTACTAACCATATAATATCCATTAATAACAGTATCCCAACATTTAATATCAACAGATTTTAAATATAACTCCATTTCTAATTTCCAATTTAAAAAATCTGTACCATTAAAAATTGATGGAATACGACAGGACCGACTCTCAGAAGACTAACAACTAGGGTTCACCATTACTCTAGAGTTAACAGAATACCTGCTCTGATAACACTTGTTGGATCTAGAATAACCCTAGAGGGGGTGAATAGGGTTTTTCACAGTTTTTCGCTGAGTTAAGAATATGATAGGATATTAAATAATAAACAGATCATAGAATACAGCAGAAATAAAAAGCAGAAAGGAAATAACACACAGAGATACCCGGCTTCAGCAAAATCCTGCCTACTGCTGCATTCTTAAGGTTTCTACTAGGAGCTAATAACAGATCCCGCTTACAGACACTGTAAACTCGCACTCCCTGCTCTTGTACTAACCCTACGCTCAAAACCCTAGACTGACCGATATCCCCTCGATCAGATTTCCCCAGATTACACCCCTGTAACCAGTAAACCTAGTTTTTACAGACTCTAGTAAACTATCAGTCAACACCCTGACTGAATCTCCTCTAGATTTTACAGAGTCTAGAACTGATCGACGAATTACAAAGGAATTCAAATACAAAACAATTTAAAAATAAAAATAAAATTTTTAGAAAATCCTAAAATTAAAAACAAGGCTTTATTCCCTTTTGGAAACATGCCAGCCCATTTGTGTCTTTGTTTGCCTGATCCCTTTGTCTCTAAAAATGGCGGCTGGAAGAAAAAGCTAGGGTTTTCTCAAATCTGCTCCAAATCAATCCCGAGTTCAAATTGAATTGCTTTGGGGTAAACTCTGAAGTTCGAATTCACTGGTTTGCTCGCCGATTGATTATGTTTGGGCTTCTGATCGAAACAAGTGAGTTTTCTGAAATTTCTTGCTTTGAATTTCTTGAATTGATTTTGTGGGTTTCAATCAGAATTGCCGGTGATGATGTGTGTGTTATATAGGGTTAATAAAAACCCTAGACTCTGTGGTTTAAGTCAAATGATTCGGTTTGATTTCCACGATTTAAATTACGAGATTGTTGTGCGTTGCCCTTTTGATTTCTTCGATTGAAAATGAAAAATATTGCCTTGATTTCCTCTTTTGGTTTCTCTGTAACTTCCTTGTGTGATTTGTGTGATTGACTCATTAAACATATCGTGGACAATCAATTGCCAAAATTGGAAAAAAATTGTAGTCCCTTGCATGATTGAAAAAATATTTCTGGAAATGAATTGTAAGTTGTTGCCTTGAAAACTCCTTGTGAGATTTTCATGAGAGATGTTATCTTGAAAGAATTTCTTCGGTTTTGAAGGCTTGATAAAAACAGGAAAGTAAATATTTTCCTCTTTAAAAAACAGCTACCAAATATTTTGATGTTGATTTCCCTGCCCAGATTTGCCTTGCCAAAATACTGGAAAATAATTTGTGATAATTGTTGAAATGGTTTGTTTCCTTCTGAAAACATATTGAGCAAATTCTAGACATATATAAATCGATATAAAACAACCTTGAATTCTCACTATCATTTCTGAAAATAAAAACCTTGTCCCACTGTTGTATGCTTGCAACATAAAACATATGAACACCCCGAGTTCCTTTGTAAGAACTTGATTAAAAAATTTGGTACTTTCCAAAACTGCTTTGTTAATTTTTGGAAAACAACCCTTGACATTTTTATGTTCACTGAATTGCTCGGATTTTGATTGTAAACAGATTTGAGTGGTTTTCTGCCTATTAAACTCTTGCCAAATATGTAATTCCTAAAATTTTTTTTTGTATATGTTGACACCATCCCCTTTTTGCTGTTTTTACATGATCCATTTGAGCTTGTCTTTGTCACACATGATGCGGGCTAGTTCCATACATCACTTGAACTGTTTTATGATGATGTATACACCCATATTGCTGTGTTGGCACCACTTAGCACATTGCCATGAACATGAGATTATTTTGCACTGCTATGACCACTTTGACAATATATTTGTAGCTGATATGAACATGCCTTATCTTGCTTCACTTACCATTGAATTTGCATGGCTTGTGCACCTAATTACTTGAATGTTTCACATTGTAGTTATGTATTTGTTGTTTGTTGCACTCTTGAGTTCACTGTTCAATATAGCTTGGCTATGCATTGTCCCTTGATCCTGAACCATGCTGGCTTGACTACTTGCTAGTGCACATATGTCATCGAGCTGTACATCACTGTTTTGTGGCTAACTTATTATGGCTCGACCATGCACCATGTATATAACCTATCTTGACACATGCTTGGCTACATTAACATGTTCCAAAGTCACTTTGAAATAAACTTCATTTTCTCATTTACACCAATGATGCATGCTTATATTCTGGCTTTGCTGATTGAACATGAAATCCACCATCGAATTGAGTAATAATGAAACACATTTTCATGTGTATTTGTCGACCTGTGTTGCTCTAGACTTCATGTTGAGCTCCACTTAGCTGCTTGTACTTTCATATGAATATGTTGAGCATCATGAATTGTGTACAGCTTTGTACCACTGTTACATGTACTTGAACACATTGCTTTGTTGAGATTTACACACCTTTGAACCACCATGTTGCTGCTATGACCCATGTTGCATTGCATCCTCTTTTGCTTGGCTATGTATGCTTCCATAACACTTGTGTTTGCCCGTTTACTCGAAACATGTATACTCTACCATTTCTACTCGACCATGCTGGTTTATTCACTGCTCCATTTTACTATTTGAACTGTGTTGCACTTTGTATTGTGCTCGACCACTTTGGCTTGCATGTTGACTTTATATTGAGTTGTTTTCATGTGTGCATTGAGTCGAGATGGTCCATATGGCTAATCCTCAGTTGCACACTGGATTGGCGAGGCAGTGCATATGTGTATATATACATGTGTGTATATGCAGCCATCAGACAATATTTCCTGTCCATGTACTATACATATACAAACTGACTAGACACAGATGAATCAGATCAAGTCATGAAAAATGATGAGAAACACACCAGAAATCTGAGGCAAATAAATTTTAAAAAAAAATTATATTTGCATATATTCTTTTTAAATTCTATTGCAGTGTACTGTGTGCGTGTTTCATTGTGACTGGTAAGCAGATGATGACTGGACTGACAAAGAGCTGTGAAGACAGAAGACTGAAGACAGTGAATGTATATAGATATGTAAAATGAGTGATTGTGTATATATATATATATATATATATATATATATATATATATATGAGATTTATAGACAGAGTGTTATAATGAGGAGCTGTGTAACAACATAATTGTACTGATGTTTGTATTAACCAAATTTGTTTGAAATAAAATATCATTTTATTGTTGTCAAACAAACTTGTCTATTTTATCCAGTTTATTTATAAGTACAAATTCATATGAATTGTTTAAATAGTGGAGATATAAGTAGTTGTACTGTTTGAATATTTGAAATATAATATTCAATTTAAATAAAATATTGTATGAATATATGAATGTCTGTACAGTCACATTCTATTTAAATATAAATATTATATTCATGTCTGTAATGTATATATAAAACAAAACAGTAATAAACACATTTATAATAAAATATATTTGGTTGTTATCATCAAACAAAAATCATATAATTGTGTATACAACAACGTTATATACAACAAAGATGTCGAGTGTGCATAATGTTTTCCATGTGTCATTTCATTGGAAGTGTGTGTATGATTCGAATATGGTGGTATCTCTGGGGCTGTTGGAAGACCTAGAAGTCGAGACTGTAGTTGCGAAACCTTGTAAGTCGCTTCGTGTTGTGAGAAATGACACGAAACAGCTTAGGAGGAAGACAGTTAAGCTAGTCAAGTTATAATGGAGTGAGGATGATGATGATTGTACGTGGGAAATGGAAGAGAAGATGAAGGCCACCCATCCAGAACTCTTCGTTGGTATGATCCATAAGTGTCGTGTCATTCTTACCCCGATGTAACTTGTACTATTATTGTTGTTAGAATTACGCATGCTAGGTAAGGCTATGAATGCATGTCTTGATGGATGCTAGTTTGGATGATAAATTGGCTTCTTATGGATGATAGGCATGCAGAATTGTATGGTTGCTTGGGATTTCGGGGGCGAAATTCCTAAGGAAGGAGAATGTAACAGCCCGCATTTTACACATCGGAGGATCGTAAAATATTTTTATTTAATTCCCTGAGTGTTGGATCATTCTCATATTTTGATATATTGGTTATGGGGGCATGTCCATAATTTTTACCAATTTTATTTACGATCATTTTTCCCCTGTCAGTTTTGTACAAGTCATAACTTATGATTGGTATCAAATCAAGAGTTGAGATCGATTTCATCGAAAAGGAAATGGTGTTGCTAATTCCATAGATTGGTCACATTAAAGATTTGGTTTAGCGATTTGGGAGGAATCGTTGTTTTAGTATTTCACAATTTCAGTTCAGGTTTTGTAAGCCATTGATGGCATGATTTGAGGAGACCCATTAGTGGGCTGGTGGGAGGCTATAAATAGGGTATTAAGGGCATGCAGAGAGGGTTATTTTTTTCATTCTTTTATTTGGTTGAGCTTGTGATTCTCCTTAATCAAATACACCTTTCCACCATTAAAATTCTAGACCTACATAAGAGAATCGAAGATCTACATCATTTGAAGCTAGATCAACGTGAAGTGAAGAGAGATCGCATCAAATCAAGAGGTTTAAAGCATATTCTTCACTATTCGGATTGAGAATTTAGCGATTCCAGTTAATTCGAAGAATTAGTGAGTGATAAGCATCTCTCACACGGATTCGATCAAGTATGTGGGTTGTTTGTTCATATTTTCTTCATTTTAAGTTGTTTTCACCCAGATTTACATCATGAAGTATATTTTCATTTGAATCACCGTATTATCTAATCTAGCAACTTATAAATGGTAATTTCATGTGTTAATTCTATGTTTAGATCCATTTAATCATTTGTTGAATCATCATTTCGATGTTTAATGATTTGTTGGATGGAATTGATTGATTTTGAGTTGAGATGGGTTGGAGAGTTTGGGCGTGTTTGGCAACATGTTTGGCAAGTTGAAAAATCATGGTTCGTTAAGAAAAATCAAGCGGATCGGGTGAATTTTCAAGGATCGGGCAAATATCATGTTCTCTAAATTTACAACGTTGGAAAAAGGCTGTGAAAAGTCCTGGATCGGGCACGATCCAGGCATAGGTCGCGCATGAAGAAAAAGTGGATCGCGCAAGCAAAAACCATGGATCAAAGCAGATTTTCGCGGTCTGGCAAAGGGATAGGTCACGCCAGATTTGACAGCGTTTGTCAAACGCTGTTAAAAACTGTACGTCGCACACGAATTTCATTTGGTCGCGCTTGAGTTTTCATAGGTCGTGCCTGGGATATGATAGCGTTTCTGGAAGCTGTAAAATGCAGAAACGCTGTAAAAGGCATATTGATGGACCAAAGGCATAATGATGGACAGGAAGCATTGACAGCATTTTTGAAATGTTGTAAAAGGCTAAAACGCCATGAAAGCCAGTTTTGTTTAGTTTTTCACATTAGATTGATGCAAAATTGAACCAGGAGATATACTAGCATTTCAAAAACGCTGCAAAAGGCTATTTTGACATTGTGGCCAGTTTTTTATAGCGAAAAAGCTGGAAATGGTATGAAATGCAGTATTGACCAAACGTAGCTTGTTTTTGAAGTCAGGTCGTGTGTCGTGTTCTCCAAGGAAAGGGCCTGGATCGTGTAAGGCATGGTTAATGCCAAGAAGAAGTGATTCGTTGGGAAGCTTGAACGATCATGTCGGGTCGTGATGCACTTTCAGGTCGTAGGTCGTTCGGGGAGAGCTTGGTCGGTCTGTTTTGTGCTGATGGAATTGTGAGGGTGTAATGACCTAGTCAGGTCATTGAATCATAACGATCTAGTCAGATCGTTAGGTCGGGTGGGGTCGTATGGTAATGATGATAAGCTAGGATGGGTCATAGGGAATAGGTCGTTGGACGACTTGAGTGGGACAACCTGATGTTGAAAGACCAAATATTAATGGATTTTGGTTCGTGAATGATTATGGCTTCGAAGTATATTCGAGTGGAAATGTTCGAAGTGTTGTGATGCGTTCGTTGATCGTTGAAATACAACGAATGTGAAGATGACTCAAAGTGATGAGTAGATTGATAATGATTGCTCGAGAAGGTTGCTTGAGATATGAATAGCCATCAGGGAGGGCGACTAGAGATATTCAAGGCTGAGAGATTATTGTTGTCGTAGGTTCTAGATAGCTCAAAGTAAGGGTATAATAGGGGCACCTAAAAGACCGGTTGGATGGTCGAGTACCTTGGGTATTGTTATCCACCTGATCGGTTTATTATCAACAAATGTGTACGGGTCCTTTTTGGATATCTAAATTAGGGGTCAGTTCCGTAATACTTAAGAGGGATCGGTCATGGCAAACCAGGTCCTGGTCGCTCCAAAGATCCAAAGCCTTCTGGTCGCACCAAAGTACAGAAGGCACCCGGTCGCTCCAAAGAGTAGAAGAACCTTGGTCGTCCTAGAATGTAGAAGGATTCTGATCGTCCTAAGGATTCTGATTGTTCCTGAGGATAGAGACTTCTGGTCGCTCCAAATATCCAAAACCATGGGTCGCTCCAAAAGTGGAAAGCCTTATGGTCGCCCTAAAGACAAAAGGCACCTGGTCGCTCTCTTTTATACGCTGACCCGATCGCTCCAGATCCAGAAGCCACCTGGTCGCTCCAAAAGCTAAAGAAAGCTGGTCGTTCCAAACTTGGTCGCCCGCTAGCCTCTGATCGCACCAGCTAGCTTCAAAGTTTCATGGTCAGTTTGCTCCACGTCCAAAATTCCTGGTCGGTCCGCCTCATCCATGCAGCCACCTGGTCGTTCTTCTGCTTCCTGGTCGTCTTTTCTTCTAAAGATGGCCCCTGGTCGGTTAAAACGCATAAAGAAGCATGACAGCTGTTGACAACTGGCAGTGGCATTCTCGTAAATATCTGAAAAAACCGACCAGAACCCTGAATTGAAGATTTCAGCCACTCCATCATCTATAAATAGCACCCTACCTCCACCATTTGAGGGGGGCTTTTTCGGGAACTACAAGGAGGTGCTTCCTAATTGCTTTCGGGATTTCTCCAAGCATTCCTACATCTCTTCTCTATCATCGATCATAAGTCTATGGAACATTGGAGCATGTGGAGCATAGCTTTCATGGAGGAACAAGCATAAGCATTTCGCGCACTTCTTCATTTCTTCTTGATCATTCACCCAAAGATCTAAGGAGCTTTCATCCATGGCTTTCATGGAGGGATTGGCATAAAATACTTCAAGCTTTCATCCATTCTTTCAATCGGTTGTAAGGACAAATGCATGTCAAAGGAGCTTTTATGAATGTATAAAGGAGCAAATGTTGTAAATCTCATGGTGATTAATGGAATGCTATCTTCAAAGTGGACGTAGACTCGAATAAGAGTCGAACCACTATAAACTCTTGTCTTCTTTCCTTATTTTGGTATTTTGATGCTTTTGAACGTTAGACATGGCCTCACATAACTCTAAAGGTTTTCTAACGCCCCGCCTCTGAAAAGGTGACGTGCTTTCTGAGCATCTCGCCTCTGATTAGGTAACGTGTTTAGAAATACCATTTTGGTTGTTATACCAATTTTCGGTATCAACAATTAGGCGCCCACTGTGGGGCCAGATCTACTTTCTGGCATCAAATATACTACGAAGATCTTGAGATCTTGAAGCTAAGCCTTAAAATAGCTCGCTCCAGCTTGCGATTTGGACCTTCCGACGAACTCTCCTCAAAGTTCAAGTTGCTTTCTGAAATAATGCCCCCAAAAGTGAGCAAGGAAGCGAGAACTAGGACTTCTAATGAAAGAAATCGGGAGGAAACCCCCATGATCAACCAATTTGAATTAGGCGAAACATCAAATGGAGGCATGAATGTTACAAGGGGCGAGCTTGATCAAGCTGTCGCTAGATTGACACAACAGCTAGAGATAGCTAACAAAGCCATGTTGACAAAACTTGATTCGCTCTTTGCTCTTCAGGCCGCTACGGCAAAGGTGGCCTTTAAGCCCATTCGTGCAGAGGATGCTGGTTCTTCTTCTTCTAGTCCAAATCGAGAAAAATCTTTTCAAGAAATCTCTAATCCTGGTAAAGGAAAGCCCGATAATCCAAAGCAAGCTGCTCGGAACCATAATGAAGAAGCTACTTCTTGTCGAGTTGCCGATGCTGCCAAAGGGGCACTTTCCGATCGAGAAAGGCCAGGGCCCCTAAGTCGCAACCGTGAAGGTTTGCAAAGGCAAGCCTCCGGCCAAGACATAGGCATCCGCCCCGCAGAAAGCCTCGACGAGAAGGATCGCCTTCTGAAGATGGTCCGACAGATCATGAAGGAGGACAAGCACCGAAACGACAATGAAGCAGAATGGGAATTCGTGCCATCTAAAACCCTCATTACCGAAAGAATCAAGAAAACGACCTTCCCGCGAAAGTTCAAACCGCCCACCATCCAAGCTTATAATGGGACAGGTGACCCTAATGTGTTCTTGTTCCGATACGATCAACACATGGATGGGGCACAAGCAACTGACGAGCTTAAGTGCTTGTACTTCCCGGTGTATTTGGAGGGGGTTGCGTCATTATGGTTCACAAAGTTGCCTCCCAGATCTATTGATAACTTTGCCACATTGGCAAGATGCTTCCGAGACCAGTTCCGCCTCCAAACAACAAAGGTCAGAGATATCATGTCCCTCAATGAACTAGAACAAGCTCCTGGTGAAACGATAAGGTCTTTCTTGAATCGTTTTAATGCTACTGCTGCAGAAGTAAGGACCCACGAGCCAAGGCTAATTATAATGGCCTTAAAGGGGGGCATTGATAAGCTGTCTGAGTTCGGAAGGTGGCTAAAAAGAAAGAAACCTGAGACGCTAGAGAAATTTTATGACAAAGCCGAGGATACATATGTCTTGAAGATGATCCTATCTATTCCGTTGGCAATGTCAAAGCTAAGGTGGTCCCGGAAAGGAAGGAAGCTCCCAAAAAGAATAGTCAAGAAAATTTTGGGGAAGTTCAAAAGAGAGGAAGCAGTAATGATGGTAGAAATGATAAGGATTCCAAGAAACGGCGTTTCTTCAAGCCAACGGATTTTACTCCGTTGAATGATACAATCGAGCACATATATATGGCAATGAAGGATGCAGAGGGCTATCCGAGCCCAAAGCCAGTAAAGGTGTCCGAAGAAGCTGCGAACTCTAGAAGGTTTTGTCGATTCCATAATCGACCAGGCCATGACACGAATGAGTGCCGACACTTGAGGAATCTGGTTGAAGAATTAATAAGGAAGAATCGCCTCCAAGAGTACGTAAAGCGGTCAACAGATGCCGAGCCTACTCAGGGACAGCAAACTCGTCCGACTCAAGATGGAAGAACACCTGCAAGTGACTCCCGACCAATAATCAATACGATTAGTGGTGGTCCTCATCCTGCAGGGGATACTTGGGAGGATATGATCAGGTATACTAATGAACCAAGAAGCATTCTAAAAGGAGACGGTTTTGATGTTTGCAATAATTCTCTTCGTCGAAAAATGCCTAAAACATCTTGCGAAGATGTTATCTTCCGGGATCGGGATTCCGACGGAATGTTGGTTCTAACTGTTGACCCAATGGTGATCACTATTGGCTTGGGTCCAGCAATAGTAAAGAAGGTGTTGATTGATAACGGAGCATCCGTGAACGTTCTGTTTTACAGTACTTTCTCTAAAATGGGTCTATCCATGGATAATGTGCGAGCTAGCAAAGACAAAATACACGGGTTCACTAGCGTACCAACTCAGCCAATAGGTGTGATTGATCTCCTTGTACAGCTAGGAGAGGGAGAGAGGCAAGTCTCCATGATACAGTCTTTCGTTATAATTGACTCACCTTCAGGGTATAATGCATTCTTGGGAAGGCCAGCACTTGCCGACTTCAGGATAGCTCTTGCTCCTTGGTGTTTGATGATTGTAACACCCCACCTCCGTTAAGGTCACTCACAAAGGGAATGCCTTAACTTTGGTGGAGCATTTTAGTAAACAGGACAGAAACTTACAAGACAGATAAAACAGTACTTGAAAAATTTTAACTTTATTGCAGCGGAAACAGAAATTAATATGGTTACATCCTTTCAATTTCAGAATTCAAGTACAAAATATCAGTCTTGTACAAAAGCCTTCAAAATACATAGTTTAAAATCATAATCCCCATGGAACGGAAGCTATAAAGAGCCAAGCCATACTTTAAGCACTTCAAGCAAAGAGAAATCCGGATCAAGCTAAAGTATTTCCCTCCTTGGATAACCTGGGGGGAACGGAAGAAAGGAAGCGAAACAACAAGGGTCAGACAAAAAGTCTGGCAAGTCCAGTGACTTTCAGCATATGAACAGATGATAATAATATGATATGAACATAAAACTGGATGTGAGATAACTATAACAGGTGTAGCAGATATAACAGAAAAACAGAATGATATAAACTATTGTTTTACACTTCTCTGCACTAATACTAGTATAGCAAAATTAGGTGTCACCCTAATGTCTAAATTGAAGCAGGAACGGGTACAGAATACTTTAACAGAAACAGAATGCTAATAATGGGCCTTTACTACCCGATCAGAAACAGACAGAAGAAGAAACCAATTTATCCCTATGGAAACAGAATGTGGGATTAGGTGTACACTAGTAATGGGCCTTTACCACCCGAACAGACGGTACCACACAGAAACAGACAGGTGTTACCACCCAACAGAAACAGACGGTACCAACAGAAACAGACGGAACTAAGCGTACCCTAAAACCCTACCCCAAGCGATCGGCTCCCTAATACATAAATATCCTGTGTCGGCCCCACAGTAGGGTGTATCACTCCCTAAAGTGACAACCAATTGGCACAGACCTATTTACAGATGTCACGGCGTCTTACATCCTCAGAGGCAGACCGGGATCCATGCACGCACATGACCCGGTTGGAACGCACCATCAACACCCCTCGCCATTATCAGAATGAACCTCTTATAATTAGTTCAGTAAGCGTGCCCGGACCCTACTTACTGTTGGGTCAAAGTTTTGATACCAGAAAGGGTTACTGACTAATATGGGTCCCAAACAACAGATGACACAAGTAATTCCCCTCCTAACCTTGTGTCCCCAGACTAACAGATTTCAGATTAACTTGTTTACAAGTTCAGACATACAGAATTCAGATTTACTAATTCACAAATTAAGTTAACAAGTTTTCAGACTAACGGATCAGATGTACAGATTTTTCAGATTTGTCTAACTTTGTATTGGGCCTACAAATTCATGGACGGGTCTTACTACATCTATTAATCCCTTTGGTTTAACCCTATTTTTCCCAATACGTTTTAGACGTCATTCTTATCTTAGATTTGCATTAATTAATTATTAATGCACAGACCTCTCACATTAGGTCGGTAGCTTGTGGCCGCTGGATATGCCGGGCGGTTCCGGGCAGACTTCTGCCACAAGCCAGACCTAACCTCGTGTCTTACGCATGTTATGACTAACTTCTCACATTAGAACCTATTGTTTGCGGCCACTGGATGTGCCGGGCGGTTCCGGGCAGATTTACGCCGCAAACTCATTCTAACCTCGAGTTAGCCATGTTTATCTTTGCGGCCAATTAATTAATAATTTACCGTTTATGCGCACGCCCAATATATATGCCAATTCAGATTATATCAATCACAGGATGATTATATCAACATAGCAGATAACAGATTTTATATGACTTAACGGATTTAACAGATTTAGCAACTTAGCAGATTTTGGCATATAACAGGTTAGGCATTTCAACCGACAAATTTAACAGATTAGGCATTTCAATCTAATTAGCAGTCTAGGCAATATAACAAAACTAGTAGTTTAGGCAACTAGACAAATTAGCAGATTTAGCAAATTTAATATTTCTAAAAGTTCTATTTACATGCCTTGCCCAATCATAAATTGGCCTAAATTCATATGCTTACATAATTGTCATGATTCACAACATATACTCCATGTTTGCATAAAGTTACATAGCACAGAATATGGACATAATTTGCCATATAACATATGTTCCAATTTTTGTTAAACTAGCATCTTACAGCAGATTCACATATAAATTATACCAAATATAACCATTAATTTCAATACATGCCATATATCTAAAAATCCCTATTTAGGTGTAATCTAAATAATAGATATCCTAATTAATGTAAATCTTTACACCTAACTTTCCATATCCTTCTTCTTTTCATGTCATGAATCATTATGCAAACTATACCCAACAATATAAATCTTTAAATCATATCTTCTAAAAATCAGATCTTGACTTTTATATTCATTTTGTCCAAAGTCTCAAATCATATGTAATCTTACAATGGTTCCTCTTTTCTTCTATCATAGAATATGCATAGATCCAAATCTATGTTTACAACATATGCTCATTAATTATAGTTCTAAATTACAACATAGTTATGCATACAACATGCATAAATTATATGTTCATAGTCAAATTATGCATATGTCCAATATATTTTATGCCTCAGACCTAAAGTCATACATTCAATTTAGTCTTGTCAAATTTCGCATCATTCATCCCAAAATTTGCGTTCATACGTTCATCTCTTATGAGATTAGGCACAGGCTCGTGGTAGCCTGGCTATAAAAACAGAAAAGAAGAAAAGGGATACAGAAAAACAGATCTGACAGAAGAGAATATATATACAATCTCAGATTCAGAATCAAAAACATATCAAAATTATTATTAACGTTTATAGCGGAAAATAACTGTACTTGCCTTGATTAGATTAAAGAAAGGACTTTAACTTGCTGTAGAATCTTTGCAGAAACTATAATCTCTAGTTTGAATTGAGTTTCTTAGGCTGATGTTGATTATCTTCTAGTTTTAATTCCAGCAGAGCAAAGACGCCATTTTTATTTTTATTTTTAGAAGAAGAGAGCAATGGAGGCTAGAGAATTGTGTAAGAAACCTAGGTAGAGTCTAGGGTCATTTTATAGAGTTTATGAACTGATTAGGACCATCGATGTTGCTTGGATTGATCGTAGCCATTCATTCGCAAGAGGGACCAATTAGAGCCTGCTACCTAGCCCTAATGACAAAGCAGACCACAGAAAATCGACCAACATAGAATAGGCCAGCCAGGGTGGACTGGGTTCGACCTGGGTCTGGACCAGGTCGACAGCCCTATCGACAGCCCTGTCGACAGCCCTGTCGACCTGGTTAGACCAGGTCGACAGCCCAGTCGACCTGGGTGTCTTAGGCGGGAGTTTTCCCGCCTCGGCCAATTGGGCCCGGTTTTAATTTTTAAACTGTTTTATTCTGTTCGAATTTTAAACTTAATTCAGAAACTTCCGAAGGCCATATCTTCTTCATACGGACTCCGTTTTTCAAAAACTCGGACTCTATTTCGCGTATTTTTCCGAGACGAACGCAATGGCGTATCCCGTTTCCCTTAGTTCTTTGATTTCAAATTAATTATACTTTAATTTGTTAATTCCACAGTTATAGAATACACGGGGTGTTACAATGATGAAGTTCCCGACCACAAATGGGGTTGGAGTTATCAAAGGGGATCCTCAGGAATCGAGAGAATGATATATGGCAGAACTGATTGAAGCTCGGAAATACGAAATTCAGAAGGATGCGGAGACTCCTCTCTGCATCCATGGAGCTCCTTTATAGCAATTAATGACCTCCCCCTACGTTGGAGCATATAACGACATGCAGGAAAATATGGACCCACGAAAAATCAGTGCAGGGGATGAAAAGGTAGCACCAGCTGAAGCTACCATTTCCATAGAAATCCATGATAGTGATACAGATAAAGTAATAAAGATAGGCTCCCGATTGGACCCTATGCTGCAAAAGAATTGATTAGCTTTTTGAAAGCAAATTTGGATGTCTTCGCTTGGAGTCACTCAGATATGTGCGGGATACCTCCAGACGTAATAGTGCATAAGCTGAATATTGATCCAACGTGCGCCCGATGAAGCAGAAAAGACGGATGCAGGGGCCAGAAAGGTCTGAAGCTTTGAAAGATGAAGTGGATAGGCTATTGAAGAATAATTTCATTCGAGAATCCACATATCCTAATTGGGTGTCCAATCCGGTCCTTGTGAAAAAATCAAACGGCAAATGGCAAGTGTGTGTTGATTATTCTGACTTGAATAAGGCTTGCCCAAAAGATAGTTTCCCCCTACCTCGAATTGATCAACTTGTTGATGCAACAGCGGGGCATGAACTATTGTCTTTCATGGATGCATATTCTGGATACAATTAGATTATGATGCACGAGCCAGACCAGGATAGTACCGGTTTCATAACTAATCGTGGTTTATATTGTTATAAGGTAATGCCGTTTGGTTTGAAAAATGCAGGTGCCACCTACCAACGCTTGGTGAACGCGATGTTCAAAACTCAAATTGGAAAGACTATGGAGGTTTATGTTGACGACATGCTGGTAAAATCCAAAGAGGCAAAGAATCATATAGAGGATCTTGATGAAATGTTCCAAATCCTGAGGAGATACGGCATGAAGCTCAATCCACTTAAGTGCTCGTTCGGCGTAGCATCAGGAAAATTTCTTGGTTTCATGGTAAATGCTCGGGGCATTGAAGCAAACCCAGCACAAGTGATTGCTTTACGAGAAATGCAAGCTCCACGGACTAAGAAAGAACTCCAATGCTTAAATGGCAAGGTAGCAGCATTAAGCCGCTTCATCTCAAGGGCAACGGACAGGTGCATTCCCCTATTTGATGCATTAAAAAAGGAAAAGAAAAGCTTCCAGTGGACTCCCGAATGCCAGCAAGCATTTGAATATCTCATCAAGCACATGAAATCCCCTCCGATGCTATCGAAGCCTAGGGATGGAGAAAGCTTGCTCTTATACCTTGCAGTGTCATCCCATGCGTTGAGCGCAGCACTCGTTAGGGAGGAAGACAAAGTCCAGTGGCCAGTATACTACATTAGCAAAAGGTTTACCGGGGCAGAAATGAATTATCCAAGGATAGAAAAGCTTGCATATGCCTTGCTCATCGCATCACAAAAGCTCAGACCCTATTTCCAATCCCACTCTATTAAAGTCCTTACCGACCAACCCTTGAAACAGGTATTGTTCCGTCCAGAAACTTCGGGGAGACTCCTGAAATGGAATATTGAACTCAACCAATACGATATCACTTACTACCCCAGAAAAGCAATAAATGGGCAAGCTCTGGCCGACTTTATCGCTGAATTCACTAACAGGGGAGAGGAAATGGTGGAAACTAACGAATTGGCCGTTAGGTGGAAACTTTTTGTTGATGGCGCTAAGAATGAATATTGTGCTAGGGCAGGGATAGTATTCGAAACCCCAGAAGGACGACATAGTGGGATAATAAAAGGGGATGGTTATTGCTCAAATTTCAAAAGTTTTATATCATTAGAAGGGTGCAAACTTAGTGGGTTGAAGTCGCATGATTATCATGTCCTAATGCAACAATTGTTACCTGTTGCGGTTAGAGATTTGTTACCGAAAAAAGTTAGAACACTAATAATTCGTTTGTGTTCGTTTTTCAATCAAATATGTCAACATGTTCTTGAAAGAGAAACATTGAGGCGACTTAATGATGAGATTGTTGAAATTTTGTGTGGACTCGAAAGATATTTTCCACCTTCCATTTTTCGATATAATGGTTCATTTGACAATTCATCTTGGATGAGAAGCGCAATTATGTGGTCCGGTTCATTTTCGTTGGATGTATCCTTTTGAAAGGTATATGAAAACGATTAAAGATTATGTAAGGAATTATGCACAACCTGAAAGGTGTATTGCAGAGTCTTATCTTGCAGAAGAATCAATGAGATTTTTTAGTGAATTTCTACAAAAGAAAGTACAAACGGAGGGGAAAGAAGTCTGAAATGAATATTATGAAAACAAAGCGATACTTGAAGGACGTCTAATTTTAAAACCGAAGAAAATTACAATGTCATCGAATGAAAAAGATATTGCTCATTTGTCTGTGCTAATGAATATAGCTGTGGTGGAACCAGACTTAGAGTAAGTACATAATATATTTTGTTTGTACCTTTTTATTAAATTTTTGATGTGGAATATAACTTGGTTAAAATTATTTAAACACCAGTATGCATTTGGAGGAGTTACAAAATTATGATAAGCATCTGGAAAAAAATGCGACGTTGCTGTGGAAAAAACATACAGATAATTTTTCAGATTGGATTAAACAGAAGGTTAGTTTAATTTTCATTATCCTTCCACGGACAAAAAAATTTCCTTTTTACTTCAAATTTTATGTAAAACGATTTGATTCCCGGTACCTTTCCAATCAACAAATGATGAAATACTAAGATGGATTGCTTTAGGCCCAAGTAGTAATGCATTGTCCTATAAAGGTTATATAATTAACGGACAACGTTTTCATACAAAAGACATTGAAAGAGAAACCCAAAACTACGGAGTCACTTACGATGCGACTACCATGTGTAGGGCAAGTGCAAAAGATATTTCTCAAAGAGTTGATGTGGTCACCTATTACGTGGTAGTGACAGACAAAATCTTGCTAGACTATCATGTTTTTTATATTCCCGTATTCAAGTGTCACTGGGAAAATATAGGAAATGGAGTGAAGGTCGAAGATGGATTCACTCTTGTCAATTTACAACAAAATCAAGCTTCATTTGTAAAAGATCCATATATCCATGCATCTTAAGCAAAACAAGTTTTTTATTCTAGAGAGAATGACCATTCTAATTGGTATGTTGTAATGAAAGCACCACCAAGAGGCTATCATGAGTTAGAGACAGATGATCCTATTACGGAAGTTAGCTTTGTTAGGAAAGATTATGAAGAAACCGACATGGATATTGATTCGGTTGAGAATGTTAGCTATTTTAGAGAAGATTGTGAAGGCATATTTGAGTAGATTTCCGTACTTTCATGAATGGTATGCATATTCTTTCAAACATGTCTACAAGCGATTTTTTTTCTTTTTTTTTCCTGTATCGAGATGTTTGATGAGATCAAACATGTCTACAAGCGATTTATCATTCAAAAAATTATGCATACTGATTCATAAAAGCAATTGTGTTGTTATAACAAACACTTATGCAAATGTAGAAAGGAATTATAATTTAAATATTTTCATGAATGGTATGCATCAATTTTTATGCAGATGTATACAAGAATTATTGTTTTTTAGTCATTTAGACTTGACCAATTTTCCTTTAGCAAGCAAATAACTTTTTAGGTAATTTATTTAGCAATGTTCACAATTAGCGCATAATGAATAAATATAAAAAGGCATCCAATGTTACATATATACAGTCCCTACCAAAGCAAAGATATCAAAAATAGAAAAGGCTGGCTTTTTAAAAAACTTTCACTGTCAAAAATTAAACAAAAGAAGCCATCCATCCAGATATGCCTTTTGCCCTTTAATCCATCTACAAACACAGTCCCCTACACCATATACACAGTAACAAAACATAATCACTCATGGCATAATTAACCATCCTTTGAGGTACTCAAGGCTACATATTATATACGAGTACAATATTTGGAGCTGGAATGTGTTTTCTTTTATGTGAGTGTGTGAAAGTCGCTGTACTCACACCACCAGTGTTGTTCCCTTCTTCTGACACTTCCCTTTTTTGAGATACTGCTCATCATGTACTATGTGATATATGTGAATGTGTTTTCTTTTATGTGAGTGTTGTCCAAAATTATAATAATCCAGAGATGCGTCAGATTTGATTGCTAAGCAACGATTTAAATCAGTCAAATGAATTAAGGATAAATACAAGGTCAACAAAAAGTATGCAGCGCAATATTCAATATAAAGCAAACTGGCTAGATCATAACTATGCACGTCTTATGCGTTAGTCAAATGAATTTGCACATGTGCAATCAGCGGAGACAAATCACTCTATCGTTATACAACTACAAAAATTAGGAAATAATTAGGCACACCAATTTTTTTAATTCTTGATATTGGAAATAATTGGCAAATCATCTAATTACAGTATTTAATACATGCACCAATTTTTTTTGTTCTTGATGATATGTTTTCAAATAAAGTTATATTGCGTTTATTGCTCTCATTTTTGATGATATGTTGTCATACAATACTTTATATGATATTGTTAATTTTTTATTCTTGATGATACTCTGCAAATAATTTGTATGCCTTGTATGAAGTTGCAAATAATTAGTTCATTGCTTGTGGTACAGAAAATGAGCAACTGTGGGAATGTAAGAACTCGACACATGCAAAAAGAATTCAACGAGCATAAAAAGAAAAGCACAACAAATAAGCAGCTTGGAGACAATCAAGCAGACAATGAGATTACGCTTTCTAAATTGGTAGGCTCATTCATTTTTTATTATGTTATTATTTTTGCCTATGTAATATCGTTTGATAATATCATTTGATAATTAAACAGGTAGCGTTTACGTAACAATGTTATCTTTTTATAGTTCACATTCAATTAATCCAGCGGCCACCATGTACTAAATATATATAGTTTAAGACTTTAAGTACAGAAGGCAGAGGCATAAAGACAAATTAAACTTAGTTAATAATATATATAACTTGTGTTCAAAAGACATAAGACATTTGATATACATCTGATTAAAGCAACACAACTTGTTCCACATTGAATATCAAATCTGCCCAACCCATTCTTTTTCAGAATCTTTTTTATTTTAATTTGTCAAAATTTTGTTATATTAACTTCCAGTGGATGCAGTATTCAAATAACGTTGATACGTTCATACCTTCAGAGCTAGATTGGACTTTAATTTTCTAGTGTGAAAAACAATCAAGCTGTATTGGATTTTACAGAAGAAATAATGTAGAATATGTATTGGCAAAGAAAGTTGCAAAATCTTTTATTGACTCAATGAATAAAACGATAGTACAAAGCAGCATATATTATAGCTGCGAAGTGTAACTTAAAACACAAAATGGACTGTACAGCCCAATGTAACATACGACCCAATGATACCGGATTTGATCCAATATAAACATAGTATCTAGACACACATTTGTTATTCCTCACATTTATTCTGTTATTATTTATGTATTAATAGCCTCGTTCATGACAGTTGTCCATGGAGGAAAGACTTCAATTAAAACCATCTAACATTAGATGTATAAATGAATGGAAGAAATTTATCAAGTTGAAAACAAGTTCGGAATTCGAGGTACAAGAAATTTTCTTGTATACTACTAATGTACAAAAAACTAAATTAAATAGAACTGCACTGGAATTTGTATGTGCATGTCAAATGTCAATAATGTATGGTGCTAGTAAAACATACATCCAGCCCGTTATGAATTTGCATGTATTAATCATTCAAGGTGGGGGTGTAGTCTTCAGTTTCTTCTTTGATTATCTGTAATGAATAAAAATTTCAACTTTTAAGAACTGAAACCATATGAAAGTAAATGCTATGCACTCATCATATGAACATTTTATATCGTTATAAAAGTAGCTGGCTTTTGTTATGCAAGACTGCGTCCTTAGATCTGTATGGGTTTCAGTCAGAAAAATTATACTCCATATTATTATTTTTCGCATTAATTTATTGTATACAGTGATGAGGTACAACCGGCTTCATTGGCACTTAGAGTAGAGTTCTTAAATGTGCTTCTATACATACATACAATACATACGTATATGTAGGTAGGTATATATAACTTTTGAGTTATATCTGTAATTGAATAAAAACTGAAAGTCCCATTTTCACATGTTTATGACCATGTGTTTAGTCAAGCGATTCTTCAAGGATAAATACACATCTATGAATTTTCAAATGATTTGAACAAAAGGTCAGCCATTTCCCAATAACTACAATTTTTTTTTATGATATGCAGTGATGATTTGAACAAAATATATTTTATCTCAATGACTATTTTATAGAGTAAGCTGAACACTTGAACCCTTATAAATACCATTCCATTGTTCAGCTACTCCACTGACTTAATTATTTTTATTTAATTTTACAATTTCGGAAAAGAATTGACTCTTTTGTATTGCCAGTTTTGCTATTTAGGATCATTTTGTGGACTCTTACCTTACCCTAAAAAAAGGAATATTTGTATATGAAAATTTCTTTCAGTGCTACCCTGGTGCGCTTTGCATATAACATTGGTGTCGGCTCATGAATGTATTTTAATTTTATTTATCTGTAATGACTAACTTGAATACTACCATACCATTCTTATTTTAGGCTGTGAGCGAGAAGAACAGAGCTATTAGACAGAGGCGGTTGCCACACACGTCCAGTCGTAAAGGAATGGTACGACTAGCTGAAGATTTGGTAACAAAATTGTAGTTATAATTTATTGAAATATTTACGAAACTTTTAATTTAATTGCTTTTGTTATTTGGTGATTTTGAATGTAGAAAAGCGAAAGTAGCGATCGCTCTGCTGTCCCTAGAAGTGTTGTCTGGATCAAATCGCGCACTAAGAAAAATGGTGAATCGGTGAATATGATTGCTGTTGTTGGGTAGCTTTTGGACCAAGCCACCAAGATTCGAACATGAGTTCAGGATGAAGCTTTACAAGTGAGAAGGCCTGGACCCGATCGCGATCACCCCCTGCTACCCCGATCCGACCCGCTCGTGTCAACAAGACCTGATCCGAACCGCCCGTGTCAACCAGATCCGATCCGACCCGATCCTCCTTGCTCGATCCGATCCATCCATGAAAGCGCGATCCGATTCAAGCCCAGGAGACGTGATGAAGGTCATGACTGAGTCCATTACGATCCACAAACAAAGGATCTCGCGACACCTGTCTGTAACTATCATATTGACCATTTCTTCCTCAAGCTACGAACCAGTCCTAGATTCTCGAGATTTGCGCCACGTATGACCGCGATCTGTCTGCAAATATCAGCTATAAATAGACCCAGATTTGGCATTTTTCATGATCCTTTTTGCAATTCTGAGTTCTGAATCCATAATTATTACACCTCCATTATTATTCAGAGTTGTCTCGAAATTATTGAGTGAATAAACATTGTAAGAGTGAGATTGAGGGATAAATCATCGATTGTACTCTGATTCCAAGTATAATCATAGATATAATGTGGACATAGGCTCGCTAACGCCGAACCACTATAAATCTTGTGTCTTTTCTGATTTTATAGCATTTTTTCTGATATTAATTTCTGCATAATTGAACAACTTGGGTGTTAGAGCCAATTTTGGATCTAATATTTTGGTGCTTTCACTGAGAAATAAAGTCTCGGTACGTTGGATTGTTGCTCTACTATTTGGATATTCAAGTCCAAAGAAGACAGTCCAAAACTCAGCAGTTTCGACTTTTGAAGATTTCAACGATACCCAGATGTCATGGCTGGAAAGAAGTCTAAGGAATTATGAGCTTCGCAAGCGAACGAAGCTATGAATAAAGCGATCAAGGAAGGTGTGAACGAGCAGGTCGAAGAAGAGCCTTCGGATCGCGATGACGTGGGGACGATCCGGGCCAAAGAGGGTACCACGATCCGACTTGAAGGGGGCTCCACGATCCGGGTCTCTGAAGGAGTCATGACTCGATCCCAGGACAACACCACCATCCTCCCATCTAATGCCCCTGCGATCCGATCTCAGGGTGCCACCACGAGCCACGGACACAAGGGTAGCGCGATCCGAAGCGATAATCAGACCACGACCTGACCCGGAAAGGAGGTTATGGCTCGTTCTTCTCGCGCTGGTACAACTGCTCGACCTGGCCCAAGTTCTTTACATATAAGAGAGAATATTGATGATCAATTTGACCCTTCTTCCCCACTTACCGAGGGACATTTTACTCGAATACTTGAAGCATTGGACAGGCAAACCGATGAACTGGCTGCTCAAAGGCAGGAGAGCTCGTTGCTACGTCAAAATATTACTGCCTTAAGCAGGAGAATTGATGATATTCAAAGGCAGGTTTCGCCACCTCCAGCTCACCCTTTCACTCCAGAACATACGTCGTCATCTGAAAAGCCCCGAAGGAACCAACAATGGCTCCCGTTAGAAAGGCCCAAAAACATAGAACGACCTCGATTTGGGTCGCTTCCGTCTCGTGAAGAGAAGGCATTTAATCAGGTAACTAGTAACCGCAACTTAAATGAGCCTGTTCTACCACCGAGGAATGACATGCCTCCCGCTCGTCGCATGATCGACCGCGGCAACAGGGGCAAGGGAGTTCTGCTCATGGCCTAGATTTTATAGCAGCACGTCAAAGAAACATTGGAGGAGGACGTCGGGGAAGGAGCGCTGATCCTGAATCTACCCTAACCCATGCAAAGGTTGAAGCAATGATTAGGCAAGTCATGGTAGATAGCCATGGAGAGAGGAATAAAGATTGGGGCATAGATCGCAGTCACACACCTTTTACTGACGACATACTGGATGTTACATTCCCGAGGCGCTTCAATATGCCAAACATGAATCGCTATACGGGCAGGACTGACCCCATCCAGCATTTAACTTGGTACTCCTGGTCAATGAATGCCGCTGCGGCTACAGACGCGATTAAATGTAAAGCGTTCCCTATCTTCTTGGAAGATGTGGCGTTATTGTGGTTTACCCGCCTTCTAGCATAGTCAATATCCAGCTTCAGGGAATTGAGTGAGAAATTCATAAACCAATTCCGTCTTCATGCCCAGAGGTCTAAGAATGTGATCGAGCTATCCCTCATTAAACAACGACCGGACGAAAGCCTGAGGTCATATTTGGATCGTTTTAACTTGGCTGTCACAGAAGTAAAAGATCCGCATGAACAAACTGTGTTGATGGCCTTGATCAATGGCATCGATAAAGATACCGAGTTTGGAAGATATCTGGCTAGTAAACCTCCCGCGTCTAGAGAAATATTTTATGAAAAAGCCAATATTCGCCTGCGTCAGGAGGAGATATACGCTAATCGAAAAAGAAAAGCTACTGATAAGGAAGATATCCAAAGCAACGTGGCCATCAAGCAAATGAAAGATAGCTCCGAAAAGGTTGAAGTTAACGTTGGGAACAAGAATCAAGACAGTGGTCGCCAATCAGGTAATAATAATAACAATAATCGGAAGAGAAATCGAGGAAACGACTCTCAGAGGAGATCCCGGTCCAAACCATTTGAGAACTTCACACCATTAAATGATACATTGGAGAACATCTTCCTGGATACATATAATGTCCTCCAGTATAAAAGACCTACTCCGAGAGATTCTACCGAGAAAGAGCGTGAAACTGGGAAATTCTGTCTTTTTCATCAGATTCACGGTCATTCCACAAACGAATGTCGTCACTTGAGAGACGCGGTTGAAAGGCTACTCCGAGAAGGGAAGCTTAATGAGTATAAGGTGACTCCCAGGGACGGGGGCAAGTCGTACAAGCCCCAAACCAAATCCAACCTACTGTTAAACCGACGGCTCAGCAAAAAGGGGAAAATATCATTATCAATACTATAATTGGTGGGCTCCACCTAGCAGGGCACAGTTTCAGAGCAATGGAGCAATATATAAATGCAGCTAAACAGCATTTCGAAGTGGGAGAGTGTAGTAACCCCGAGGACAGCGCTCCGATTAAGCAACAAAAGACGATGTTCGTTGACGTCATATTTCGCGAGTGAGAGAGTATTGGAGTACACTCCCCAACTGAAGATCCGTTGGTGATCACCGTCACCATTGGCCCAGCGATAGTTCATAAAGTCTTGGTAGATAACGGGAGTTCCGTCAACATTTTGTTCAGGAAAACGTTCGACCAAATGAAACTCGAGCCGAAGGATTTAAAGCCGTGTGAAGGTTGGATACACGGATTTAATGGGGCCTTGACCGCCCCAATAGCATACGTGGAATTATCAGTAACCCTTGGGGAAGGGGAACGCCAAAGAGTGAGGATCCTCCCCTTCGTAGTCTTGGATATTGAACGGCCATACAATGCCTTCTTGGGCTGACCGGGCCTAGCCAAATTCAGGGCCTGTATTGCACCCTGGTGCTTATTATTGAAATTTCCCATGGATTCCGGTGTGGGTATTGTTAGAGGAGATCAAGTTGTTGCATGAGCATGCTACATTGCAGAGTTAAAACTGCTCCACAAAGGAAGAGATATAGAAGCGAAAGGTGGCCCCTCCGCTCCAAGGGAGGAATCGTCATAGCAACTAAATGAAGTACCTTTGGGAGGGTCACCCAGAGAGTTGCCCGAGGACATAAATCCCAGAGAGGATGAAGAGCCTGGGGGGAGAATGGCGACTCCCAATGAAGCAACTGTGGATGTACCAATCGATGATATCGACCCAGAGAAGGTCCTGAAGATTGGATCCCAGTTGGATCCCGCTCGAGCCAAGGAATTAACAAATTTTCTGAAAACTAACTTGGATGTATTTGCTTGTACCCATCCAGACATGTGTGGGATATCTCCCTCGGTTATGAGTCATTCGCTAAGCATTAACCCAAAACATCCCCCTGTCAAGCAGAAAAGGCAAATGTTGGGTCCAGAAAGGTCTGCTGCATTGAAAGAAGAAGTCGAGAAACTGAAGAGTAATGGATTTATTAAAGATTCGACGTACCCTGACTGGATTTCCAATCCGGTTTTGGTAAAAAAGGCCAATGGAAAGTGGCGGACTTGTATCGATTTCTCTGATTTAAACAAAGCTTGTCCGAAGGATAGTTTCCCGTTGCCCAGAATCGATCAATTAGTAGATTCAACTGCAGGTCATGAACTCCTTTCCTTTATGGATGCCTATTCAGGATATAATTAGATCCCTATGCATGTCCCAGACCAAGAGCATACCAGCATCATTACAGATTTGGGATTATATTGCTATGTGGTAAAGCCTTTCGGTCTGAAAAATGCCGGCGCAACATATCAGCAGTTGGTGAATAGGATGTTCTACAAGGAGATTGGGAAAACGATGGAGGTATACGTCGATGATATGTTGGTAAAGTCCAGACATTCGTCTGATCATACCAACGATTTGGCAGAGATGTTTCAAATTCTCCAAAAATATGGGATGAAATTGAATCCTTTGAAATGTTCGTTTGGGGTAGCATCTGAAAACTTCCTAGGGTTCATTGTAAGCTCGCGTGGAATCGATATTAATCCAGACCAAATTACAGCAATCCAAAATATCCAAGAACCAAAGCAGATTAAAGAAGTGCAAAGCCTTGCTGGAAAAGTGGCAGCGCTAAGCAGATTTATATCAAAAGCTAAAGATAAATGCATCCCGTTCTTCGAATTAATAAAGCGAGGCAAGCGCAACTTTAAATGGACTCCTGATTGTGTAGAAGCTTTCCAAAATATGTTGAATCATCTGGAGAGACCCCCGATACTGTCTAAGCCTGTGGATCACGAGGATGTATTCGTGTATCTGGCAGTGTCATCCCATGCGATCAGTTCGGCTTTGGTAAGAGAAGAGGATAAGGTGCAAAGACTAGTGTACTATGTGAGCAAGAAATTGGCAGCCGTAGAACGAAATTACCCAAAGATACAAAAGCTCGCGTACAGTTTGCTGGTCGCATCTAGGAAGCTTCGTCACTACTTCCAAGCTCATCCCATTACTGTTTATACTGATCACCTGCTTAAGCAAGTCCTACAAAGGCCAGAAGCATCGGGAAGATCGCTCAAATGGAACATCAAACTGAGTCAATTTGACCTGAACTTCCAACCTCGGAGGTCGATAAGAGGGCAGGCACTTGCAGACTTTATAGCAGAATTTACCATCCTTGAAGATGATGCGGAAACTGAAGAAGACGATCCGCCAAAGCTACTCCTTGACCCTAATGCCTGGAAACTATATACTGATGGAGCTAAAAATGACAGACGATCAGGTGCCGGAGTGGTCCTTGAAACTCCAGAGAAACGGATAATATACTACGCTCTTAGATTGGAGTTCCACGCGACCAATAATGATTCCGAGTATGAAGCTCTGATTGCCGGGTTGAAGCTTGAAAAGGAACTAGGGGTAACAAAGTTAGACATCTTTTGTGACTCCAATTTGGTCGTGAACCAAGTTAATGAAGAATTTCAGGCTAAGAGTCCAAGGTTGATATCATATCTGGAAAAAGTAAGAACATTGCTGGGTGGTTTTGAGCACCATAGTATATCTCACATTCCTCGAGCGGAGAGTCAAAGAGCGGGCAAGTTAGCAAAGATGGCTAGTTCCGATAATCCAGAACATACGGAGCTAGTCCCGATTGGAGTATTACGGTTCCCTAGTGTGGATCAGATTGAAGTTGATCCGGTACTGGAAATTGAACCTGAAAGGGAGTCATGGATGACCCCCTTGAAGAATTTCTTGATGAATGGAACGCTCCCAAATAAGAAAAGCGAGAGGCGCGCGGTCACACAGAAGGCTTCCCGATATGTGTTGCAAGGCGAAGTCCTGTACAAACAAGGTTTCTCGATGTCTCTCCTCTGGTGCATTGCCCACGACGACATCAAGCGTGTGCTGAAGGAGGTCCATGAAGGTGAGTGTGGCGACCACATAGGAGGGCAATCATTGGCAAAGAAGATATTGCGATATGACTATTTCTAGCCCACTATAAACAAGGATGCAGCCAAGCATGCACGATGTTGTGATGCTTGCCAGAAGTTCTCCAAAATCCATAAGGCGCCAATTAACCAGTTGAAGACAATGATAAGCCCGTGGCCTTTTGCTATGTGGGGAATTGACATTATTGGGAGCCTCCCCATAGCAAAGGGCGGAGCAAAGTTTGCTATTATGGCCGTGGATTATTTTACTAAATGGGTATAAGCAGAGCCTTTGACCACGATCACGACCAAACGAGTGATCACCTTTGTCGTTAAGAACATCATCTGTCAATTTGGGATTCCAAAAGTCATCATAACCGACAATGGGACCCAATTCGACAGCACAAAGTTTCGAGATTTCTGTCGGAAGTATCACATCGAGAAAAGATATACCTCTGTGGCACATCCGCAATCGAATGGACACGTTGAAGCGGAAAATAAGGTGATCAAATCCATTCTGAAGAAAAGGTTGAAGAGAGCCAAAGCTATGTGGGTCGATGAATTGCCCCTGGCACTATGGGCTTACAGAACGACGTACAAGTCGGCAACGGGTCGCACCCCATTTTCCCTTGCTTTCGGAGCTGAAGCAGTTATTCCGGTCGAGTTAGAAGTACTATCCCATCGTACCATTTATTACAACCTGATGACCAACAATGAGTTGCTCCTTGAATCCCTGGACATGATTGAGGAAAAAGGGGACGAAGCCGACTTACGTGCCTTGAGGCATAAACAACAAATAGCTCGGTACAACAACAAAAGAGTCGGAGCTCGCACATTCAAACCCGGAGACTTGGTTCTGAAACGTGTCTTTCCGCCCCCGGTACATATGGGCCCGAAATGGGAAGGACCGTACTACATTTTACGAAGGCTTGATAATGGAACCTTCAAGCTAGCAACCGTAGATGGATATGAAATCCCCAGAGTGTGGAATGCCCAGCATTTGCAGCTTTACCTAACATAAAAAGTGTTAGTTTTATTCTTTTGTTTTTAGAACCATGTAAAAAGGCTCGACTTGCCTAAGAACAGTATGGTTATTTGAACAAAAGATTAAGTGGACGTAGGTTATGATTCGACTGAACCACTATAGAAATGATGTGTGCTATTTACCCTTACTGCACCATTTCTTATATACTCTTTTATTTTGATCAATATATATATTGTTACCATTTCGAGAATTGGTTTAAATTTATGTAGTAATCTCAAAACAGCTAATTCAAAATACCGTTCAGCAAATCGGAAGTTCGCGATGATTAAATCTTCAAAAGGTGCAGCAGGGTAAATTGCGTTACAACTTGCACTCTAACTCCCGAGATCAGGGAGAGAATATAAAGGACGCGAAGATAACATCCCAGAGGCATGCAGGTGCACCATGATAAAACCGCCTTGGCAACACTCTAACCCGCTGAAGGATCGGGAGAATATAAAGGCGCTAGAGACTTAGCGCCCCCAGAACTACTGCCCCGCTTAAGGATTGGTGAGCAGATCAAAAATCGAGCTCGAACTCTAACCCGCTGAAGGATCAGGAGAGTAAAGGCGCTAGAGACTTAGTGCCACGCAAACTCTAACCCGCTGAAGGATCGGGAGAGTATACAAGCGCTAGAGACTTAGCGCCGCAAGAACCATTACTCCATGGAAAGATCAAGGTAGTACGAATATAATTCTAATCGATCGCCAGCATGCCCTGGCCAGGCACTATAATGACGATCAATTAGGAATGTATACGTGCATTACTACACGATTACTTAGCACAAGTATTTACCGATGATTGTTTTCGTTATGATTAATGATCGTTACTTACAACTTTAACATTTAACTATGAAAGCTTCAATTATGATTTACTTAAACTCTACTAACATGATGAATTTGCAGGAACACAATGATGCAGAAGAAGTAGGTCCTTATTTACTGGAAACGGATATACAAAAAACGAGAAACTAAGCAAAAAGTGAAGGCCAATCTCACGACTACATCTTTTGGCCAAAAGAAATCCTAAAACTAAAACATGAGCCAATAGCTGCATTCTATTTGCGCTTGGGAGATGGCTTTGATTTCTTGTCCTTCTTCTGTCTGTCTAACTCCTCTTTATCAATACCGGAACAGTCGCTTTTCTTCCTCTTCCTCTTGTCGACAAGGGGCTCAGGAGAAGGACTGGAAGGTTCGGAGGCAAGCTATGAAGTTATCATTCTAGAAGAGAATCTTATAACCAACCCGGTCTTGGGGTCGATTTCAAAAATAGAGTTCACGAACACAGGATTCTATTCCTCCCTCTTAAGAGCCAACTGTTTCTCCTTCCTAGCCTGTATGTCAGCCAAGGTTTCGCTATCATCACCCTTGGCCTCGTCAATGATTTCTACCTCCTCTTCCTCATCTCCATGACCGCGTCTGAGTCATGCAGAGCAGCAATGATCTCGGCGTCTGTAGGAGCACCAGCGCCAGGCTCCATGGGTGCTATTGTGACTCTATCACTGGTTGAACCCCCAGTTTGCTTTGAGACCTCGGAAGCTTCGATACCAGAACTCGGGGGAACCTCAACCTTCTCAGCCTCTGCCTTCTCCTCTGCACCCTTTTCGACCACTTTGGTACCTACACCATTAGAAATAAGGGTTAGCAAATCGGGAGGAGATGTGGCCATGTCAGTTGTCTGTCCCATGAGACGGCGACAAGTTACGATTTCTTTAATGAAATGTGGAGAAAATGTGGAGATACCTTCGGCTAACTCATCTCCCAGATTTGTACTGGTGGTCCCGACAATCGGAGGAGAAGGTGCCAAGGGGATCAATGGATCATCGGGGTTATATCCCTCAACTTCAGAGGTTTTGGGCTCTACTACCGAACTCGAGCTCTCGCCAACTTTATCCTTACCCTTGAGCCTGCTCTTCTCCCTCTCCATTTCCTCGTGGATAAGGCGACTACCTTCCTCCAAAGCCACAGGCTCTTCACCTCTGAGAAAGGTTTGCATCAGCTGGTGCTCGTCAATTTCGTCGACCCCCAGTCGCCACTTCTCGCCCTCGACAAATTACGTCTCACGTATTGGCCAAGGTAACATGGTAGTCGGGAATCCAAGAGATATCTCGATGCTTGATAACTTGACCAAAGAAATCGAACAACAATTCTTCAAAGCTATCTATATCCTTCTCTTTTTCGGCAAGCTTATCAGCCGCAACAACTGCTGACTCAAGAGCGTTATTGGCATTGCTTTCAGCGACAGCTACCCGCTCCTCAGCTTGAGCGAGTTGATCATTTAGAACCTCCTTCTTGGCAAGGACAAGGTCATTTTTGAAGCTCGCCTTCTCTTTCTCCCAAGCCTCTTTCTCAGCAGAAAAGCGATCCTGTACTGTCTTTAGTTCAGTGTTAACCACCCTTAGATCCTCCACTTCTTTCCTCAGGGCCACCCATTCCTGGCTATTTAAGTCAAGCTCGTTGCGAAAACGCTCCCTGGCACTTTCCAACTTGGACTCGTAATTCTCTGCGTCTCGCCGAGCTAAATCCAGTTGGGCCTGTGCATCCTCCAGTTCTTTTTCCATTTTGCACCTAGCCCTAGCATCATTGTCAATCTTTACTCTGGCCCTGGCTGCGTCTGTCTCCATCTGGCGGATGATAGAAGAGAGTGTAGCAGCATGCTTCTTCATTACCCCGTATTGTTTAGCTGCATGGCACACATACCCTATCACCTCTGTGTCCCAGTCCTGGGGGACTGATTCAAGATCTGGGACAAACACCATCCTCTCAAAGTAAATGTCGGGAAACTGTTTTCGTAAGCGCTCTAACATGGCCGTGATCTCAGAACTGGGAGTAACATCCCTTGCAGCAGTAGTGTCCAAGCCATGCTCACCGGAGGAAGTAGGAACTGTCTTCCCCTTCTCTATAATCCTGCCCTCATCTTTTTCCTTGTCCTTTGGCTCGGCGTGTTTCTTAGAAGATTGGGCGTGAGAAGGAGTGCTTTTTGTAGGGGTTAGATCTCTAGGAAGTTGCTTCCCCCTAGCTGGTGGCATTGGACGACTAGGTTGCTTTGCATAACTTTGCTTCGGTGGAGGTCGAGGTCGTGCAGGATAAGATTGATGAGAATCCCGGGGTCGACGACTATCCCTTCCCCGACTATCGCTGCGAGTGTGCTCAGGATCTAGAAGGAGGCTTGGTGTGCCCTCGCGAAGGGAACGGTAGGAATAAGACCGTTTGCGAGGCATTTTTCCTGCAAAGAAAACAAGTGTATGTTAGAACTATGAACCATAGTAGCAAAAGAGTGTTAGGATAAATGGTGCATGTGTTTTGTGCATCCCATGGAATCTCCTTTTTTGAAACAGACCAGGGCCCGAAGTTAGGCTCTTCTGGGTAACTTCTTTTTCTCCAACTGGGGCACCTGTCTCTTCGGAAAGTGGAAAAATTGGTTCCCCTTCGAAATCTTCTTGGGTATAAATATCATCTGGCAAAGGAATTTCACTTAATTCCCCGAAAACCTATTCCTCCGTTAATTCGTCGTGGGCGACAGACTCAACTGGCGATGAAGTCCTCAGTGGAGACTGCCCCTCGGAGGTTGGAACCTCCTTTGATTTATCGGCTCGTCCCTCATCTCCTTTATACACGTTTAAATATTCGTCGTCCTGATTAATCATCGCCGAAGGACTCTTGCAAAGAGTAGTTGTCTCTGCAACTTGAGAAGTACCTTCTCCTTCAGCTGGGGGCACATACTTGTAAGGTTTGCCACCCGTGCCAAGCCCGAATCTTATGTCCAAAAGATGATGCTTGTGAAGGTTTTCGTCGGTAATACATTTCTTAATTCTCAAGAAGTCAGACTTGCTTTTTAGAAGACGGGATAATCGATCGTTATACACTGAGCCTTCTGACTTGGGGAATGTGTGATCTGCGCAAAGGAAAAGGAAACATGTTAATACTTCGAATATGTAATTCAATCAGGCATCTGAGGCTTGAAACTTACTAGATTTGAGCCACCTCCTCGCACACCCAGCCTGGTGATTTATGTAAAACCAATCAGCTTTAGGATCCCCTATGTTGTTGTAACCATCGGACATAACCTTCCTGTTGGCTACTGATTCAAAGAAAGAGAAATTTGGAGTCGTTGTGGAATGGTGCTTGAAAAGATAGTAGAATTTCAAGTCTTTAAAAGTAAGCTCAGTTTGCAGAATCTCTGCATACGCGACATATAGAGTGTACAAGGCTGCGTAAGCATTGGGATGAAGTTGCATAGGGGCAATACACAATCATCTTAAGGTTTCAATGACGATTGGAGGAAACGGAGGAATAACGCCTAACCAGCATATGAGTCGGCTGATTGCCATGTACCCTTATGGAGCAAGATAAGGTCTATCTCCGCTTTCGGGTGATTTCACATCGTCCCACGGGATCCCGTGTTTCAAACAAATTTTCTTAAGTTTTATATCGTCTAGTTTGGAAGCCAAAGAATCAGTGAATTTCTCAATATCTAGAACGCTGGGAATCTCATCGGGAGCTCGGTCATCCACTTCGGACTCCTCCTCTAGCGAGGTACTCTCAGATGAATTTGATTCTGTCTCTGCCTCATATTCGGATTCAGAATCCTCATCCTCTAGATTAAATGGAGGAACCTCGGGATTATAGTGTTCCGACACCTCCGGGTCCACCTCTGTTTCAGATCTTTCAGGAGAACGATTATCTGACATTGCTGTTTTGGTGAGAAAACATGAGAGATTAGAAGATAATTACCCATGGACCCCGTGTATGTGCTAGTGCTCGTGTGTGCAAGTGTGTATGATACTGGAAAATATAGTCACAAAGCGAATCGGATAAGCGTAATAAATACGCTGTTAGGTCATGTTGTCAATCAGTCCAAGAGGTTCCTCTCGGAGGCTCTAACCTAACTGTTCAAAGTCTTGTGATAACAATGTATTGCTTAAGTTAAAAGTGCATATGGGATCGCCTCCACATCGGTTCGTGGGAAAGATGGAGGTCGGATCGCTAGAGAAAAGGCTAGTGCATAGGATCGGGTCGATCCGTAGGGATCGGACCGCGGGAGAGCTAAGTCCGCAATGGAGCATCGATTCGTGAGTCGAGATTTGGACAGCGGAACGATCCGCCGTTTCGTGAATAAGACCCCTCGATCCGTTCTCCCCTTCTTGAAATCTCCACAATCCATATCGATACCACGACCTGATCCGTTAAACTCCTTCCTCCAACTAATACCGCGACCCGAACCCGAACCACACCTACGACCCGACCTGGTCAACTCCTTCTTCCTCTCCTCTCTTCCTTCTCACTCGTGAGCTCGAACAACTGGACCCATCAACCATCGTCGCCTCTAAAGCCTTGAATGCCACAAAACCCCGCCATCCTTGCCTTTCAAATCAGAAAAAATTCGAGAGAACCGAGAATGAAAATACTTGGAAGCATTCCTAGTGTAATTACCTGTTTTATGAAGATCAAGATTAGGGTTTTTGAGAAAGAGAAGCAGGCTGCGGTAGGAGAAGAAAGAGAAGGAGTAAGGGAGGAAGGGGGGAGCGGGTTATATAGCTAAATCAAAAGTCCTTTCGTCTCCCCTTTTTTGTTGCGACTCGGTCCACAAAAATCTACAGGACGTGGGCATTTGTGTAGGCTCATAAGGGCTAGGGCGGCGATCCACTCACTTGGTCGGCCCGTGACGTCTACCCTGGTAACGAAGCACGCGGAACCGAACTCGAGAATGACCGTGAAATAAAAGAACTGAAAATACATGCAAAAGATCTAAAAGCTTACCCAACAAGATAATTTTTATTTTCCTCTGTAATTCAAGAGACAAAAATGATCTAGCAAATGAAGAAATAACCAAAGGATTAACTTGATATTTATACTGGTTAAGGGGCACAATTTCCTAAAATGGTATGACATCTCAGACAAACACAACCTTTGGTTCATATCGCTTCATGAAAAGATGGCTTTGTAACTTCGAAGCATGTTCCATTCTCGATAAAACATACTTCGAGGGGGCAAAATGTTGGCTAGCTTCTGGACCAAGCCACCAAGATTCGAACACGAGTTCAGGATGAAGCTTTACTAGTGAGAAGGCCTGGACCCGATCGCGATCGCCCCCTGCTATCCCGATCCGACCCGCTTGTGTCAACCAGACCCGATCTGAACCGCTCGTGTCAACTAGATTTGATCTGACCCGCTCCACCTTGCTCGATCCGATCCATCCATGAAAGCGCGATCCGATTCAAGCCCAGGAGACGTGATCAAGGCCATGACTGAGTCCATCACGATCCGCAAACGAAGGATCTCGCGACACCTGTCCGTAACTGTCATATTGACCATTTCTTCCTCAAGCTACGAACCAGTCCTAGATTCTCGAGATTTGAACCACGTATGACCGCAATCCGTCTGAAAATATCAGCTATAAATAGCCCCGTATTTGGCATTTTTCAGGATCCTTTTTGCAATTCTGAGTTCTGAATCCACAATTATTACACCTCCATTATTATTCAGAATTGTCTCGAAATTATTGAGTGAATAAACATTGTAAGAGTGAGATTGAGGGATAAATCATCGATTGTACTGTGATTCCAAGTATAATCATAGATATAAAGTGGACATAGGCTCGTTAACGCCGAACCACTATAAATCTTGTGTCTTTTCTGATTTTCTAGCATTTTTTCTGATATTAATTTCTGCATAATTGAACAACTTGGGAGTTAGAGCCAATTTTGGATCTAACAGCTGTAGATATTATAGTAAGTTCATACTTTTCAAATACATATGATAGACATATAAATACTATGTTTTAATGAGTTCTAAAAAAATATAAGATGTCATATCTGTGGTATTTAAATTTGCAAGCTTCTGAGTGTGTTTCCTATTTTAATTTAAATACCATGTTTTAGTACTGCATAATGATTTAGTGCTGTGAAAATTGGGAAGCAATAAATGCCCTTTTTCTGAAAATTTTCATTTGGCTGTACCTTCTGAGTTCCCTACAGTGAAAGTCGGTCACACTGTTAAACAAATATCAACTTTTACTGATCGGCAGTGACTACAGCTCAATCTTTTGTCTACTCGTTTCTGTTTCAGAGTGTCACATTTATTTTAATCGTTTTTTTTTCTTTTTTTGTTGTATTTTTTTAATGGTTGATGATCACTATGAATTTATAATTCCAGCTAAATATTTTTGATAGAACTGCAATTCAAATGCTGGATATTACGGTGATTGCTAGGGTCACCAAAGCGATTTTGACGGACAATAATGATCTCAAAATTAGGTCGCCAAAGCAATTTCCTACAGTACACTGACATTGCTTCATATCACTCTTTCAATCAATGTTTTTGCCTGTGCATTATTTGATATCTGTACCTATGATACACAGTCCTGGTTTTCTTGGATACCTGTAATCGGATCTTAATATATTGATTGTACAGTTTCCAGTCTATTGAACTTTATTGCTTTTAATATCATGAGCATCTGAAAGATAAATTAATTGTTGCACAATACACTATTGATTTGTACTACAATAAGATCCGTGAATTTCCTCAAAGTTCTAACAAGTAGGATTAGGCTGTAAATCAACATCAAAACCTACAAGGCACCTACAAATTGTAATCTTACAAGTACAACAGCCCTTGATTGGCTTTGACGGTAAGTGCCATGGAGTTTCTTTTGAAAGAGAATTTTACCCCTTGGAAGTTTAACACATGGTAGTTCAAATAGCAGTGCTCCACAAGGCACACCATATTCATTGCCTTATTTATTTCCCTTTTGGAGTGCGCGTGTGTATATGCATACATACATATATACATATATATATACACACACACTTACATATACACACGCTTGGTTCTAGTAATTATTTGAGATGTTTTAGAACATGATTTATTTAGCTTTTTGGTGATGGATTCAAAAGAACACCATGTTTTTGAATTTGCACTGTAGTATTCAAACTGTAATAATATGAAATTAATCATGTTTTGTAGGAAAAGATTAAACAAATTGAAAGTGTTTCACCATCGAGCTCGCCAATTAATTATAGAGAAGATGCACTTGCACAATGTTAGGGCAAGAAAGACCGGGTCGACTTAGAGCGATGGGAAGAGGAATGAGTCATAGTAGAGCGGCTTTATCACAAGTTAAAGATAAGCATACACTGCTACTTGAAAGCAAAGTGTCGGACTTAGAGAAGAGATTTCTACAACAAGGGAAAAATCGGGTACAAATTATCACTACATATTGCATTGCTAAAATAATAAAGGCATCAGTTTCTCTGAAATGTTTCTTTCACACAAACTATCTCAAATAATTGAACGATTGGTTTTTCATCGTTATACGGTTATACCAGTAAATCCAGGTTACGGTTTCAAAATTAATTCAGAGAACCGAGAAAATACTATGCTAAAACCACTATGTTTCGTTAAGCAGACCAAGTTACTATTATTTGCTGAGACCATTTGTACTACTGTCTGCCATGCTCGGCCATTAAAGTCCGTCAAAAAAAAATCTGAAAATCATAGGTTGACAATAAAATTATATATTGCTGAGAGCACCACCATTTGTTTATCAAAACTACTCAAACTAATCTCATATTGTCCGAACTTATTTTTTATACAACTACATCTGTTATTAGTTATGGGATAAAACTAAAGAAATTATATATTGTCCGAACTTTTTGTTTAAAATTGGTCATCCGACTTTACGTAAAATTGATGCCATGTTAACCATAATAGACCCTTGCATTCCTTAAGCATCCCAACATTGTACACATTTGGTGTATATTATCTAAACATTTGTACTAATGCAATCTTTATTTATATAGGAGGCTTCCAAGTTGAAAATATATAACTAATTATATAAATTAGAACATATTTAAGCTAAACAGAACACAAATATCTAATACATTTCTTATATCAGCCAAGTCCATTCTGGGTTCCTATACCAAATTTTGACATATACTACATAGCTTATACCTTTATTTTACGATGTTGTCACTCATATCAATGCACTTTTACCCATATTTACATAGGTAGAGATTATGTGTGTGCGCAGCCATACTTGATCACATGCTTGTTGTGTAGAGTCCCATCAGTGCCAATATTTATATATTCGTATAAATCAATTCTAAACTTGAAGTATTACCTTCTTGTATATCATAAATATTACATTTGTATATAATTCTAACTAACTTTATATTATCTAAGATTTTGCAGAGTAGACACAGTGGGACAGAAGTAAACAAACCTCAAGTAATTTTTCTAATTGGTTTCGCATAGTTCTTATTTTAACTTTTTATTCAATTAGTATCATTATTTTCCTATGTTTAAATGTAGTGTAACTTTGACGAAAATATGAAGAAGTGTTATTTATTGGATTGGCGAGGGAATGAAGAGGTTATTGCTGAAGGAAGATTCGTGTCAGATGATCCGAACCAGCTTGTCAATGATGTTCCTTTAGGGCCAGATGCGATGATTATTTTTGTTGAAAATCCAATCAAGCTAGATGCTTTTGTATGGAGGCCTACAACTTCTTTCTCACTTATTGGGGAGACAAAGGATAATTTTGTGGCATGGCCAAGAATAGTGTTGTTCTACATTCAACCGATCACAATGGAGGAGGAGAAGATAAGGTAAATATTTTTATTCACAATGAACATGCAATTTTATTATATACATTTTTTTACTAAATAAATATTTTTACATCTAATAGAGTAGAAGTAGCAGCTTGGAATGCAAATGCAAGATTTTTGATTGGGGAAGGGGTAAGGAATTAGTGGCTTTAGGACGATTACATTCGAGCATCTCGGAGGAAATTGTTAACCATGTTCCTCTTGGACCAGCAGCTATGATTGTTTGGATAGATGTACCCCTAAATCCAGAAGCTTTTTGTGTGGAGGCCATCCCCTGGTTTGTTCCGAATTGGAGATGCTGCTGGTAAGAAGGTTGCATGGCCTGAATCGCAAGTATTTGTTGAGACAAGTGATAGTACAGTTACTACTACGACTAAGGTTGTCGTGCAAACATTTACGGTACTTGATTTTTATGTTGTACTTTTTATTTTTTCAAGGACTAGCAACTTCATTTTTTTACTTTTTTCAACTTGCAGACGGCAAATTCAAAAACAAACAATAAATGCAAGATAATGAGTTTATCGGGAAATGGGAAAGTAGTAGCTTTAGGATGGGTGGAGTCAACCGATCCAAATGCAAGGGTACATTTCAAACCTATAGGAAACAATGCAGGTAAAGTTTGGATAGACACTGTAAAAGAGCCGGAAGTAGAGCTATGGAGGCAGACATCCGAATTTCAGTACATGGAAGATGCGCTCTCTTCTACTATAGCTTGGCCTGCTGAGCACGTCATAATGGAATGAATTTTAAGTAAGTCTTTACCGTTTAATTTTTATGTTAATCTTAGCAAGCACGTAACTGCTGAATTTTTAAGATTACAGTATTATGAATTCATTTGTTTGTCAAAACCACTCATGGCTGTCCCTATTATATGTAAAACCACTAATCTCAACTGAATACATACACTGAAAATAACTGCATATGAATTCGTCTGTTTGTCATGCATCTAGCCAGCTACTTGAAAATGTCACTTGTTTCCATGTCAGTAATGTTAAATGTATTTGAAAACTGCACACAAACATGACATATTAGTTGATGTACACAATCCTTTTTAGCTGTTTCCAGATTCACGATACGAATATGTGCAATGTATGAGTTTGGTGGACGATAAAATCATTTGGTTCTATTAAATTTATTGCCTAAATAGAGTTAGACAGCTCAATTACGGGGTGTGATGATTTTTGTTTGTAAGCGCATTTATACCTGATCATGCGTATATCTGAAAATTTCGAGTTTTCATTCATGTCAAAACCACTCATCGCTGTCCCTATTATATGTAAAAACATCTTGATCCTTATACTTTTAGACTATTTTATTATGAATCAACATTGATTTGAATTATATATGAATTGTGAACTCGATATTTGTTATAAATTGAAATCATTAAAAATGAGAATCTGATTTGGAATGTAACTATTTGAATTAATTTGATCGAATTGAAATGAATGTAAATTGGAAGTTTAATCGATGGAATTATTGAAAATTGAGTCGGTTGAATTGAAGTTGAAATATGACTTCAAGTTTAATTGAAAATGTTAGAGAAACGATTCTAATTCCAACTATAGTATTTCAAATAATTTTATAAACTATTTTAATAACAATTTTTTTTTCTTCATAAACTATTTTTATTTATTTCTATTTTATTTCATAAATTATTTTAAATAAATCATTTTATAATTAACTATTTATTTTATAAATTACTTAATGTTTTAACTATAGATTTTAATAAATTTGGTAAATTCTATTTTAATTACAAACTATTTATTTTCAAACTATTTCAATTATATATCTAATTTATTTTAAATACACTGTTAAATATTTTAATATTCAAATCATTAAAGTTGGAACTATTTCAAGATTTTAATTGGTTTAATTGGAGATTTTAGTATGAATAATATCCTATCTTGAATATTGAATGATTTTGAAAATTTGTTATTTTAATATGAAGTATGAACCTCTTCGAAATGTAAAAGAACGGACCGGTGTGAAAAATGTAACGATTGGTTGTTAAAGAGACCGGGATCGGATATTGTCATACTCTCTGCCAATACCGAAAACCACTTTAAAACTGTGTACGTGGTGGAGTTCCAGAAATGGTGTTGGATGGATTTGGAGGCGATTACTGGATTTGAAGAAAGAGAACGATGATGGATATCCTTGACCTTCGGATCATAATTAAAATGACTAAAATAGGGCTATACCATGACCAAGTGGGGTTAGCTACCTCCATCGGGAACACTTCTTCCTTTATTACTATAGTCCCTCGGTTTGATTGATTTGATGCGCATCCGTGATTTGGGAGTGTTGTCCGAGGTGGGCGGTAGTCGCGGCTATGCGTTACCACTAGTCCGGGCGTGCAACTAGTATATTCATACTCTGGGCATTCCTCGTGTGCCTTGTCATATTATCCTGATCGAGCCCCTGCGATTTTGATTTAACATTGTCGTATCATGGCGCATCCCTATCCGCCGACGTACTGGTGTGTTATATGCAAACTGTACGGCAATGGTATAAACGGTGTAAGGGTAATAATGGTAATCCCGCTTACATCATTTTATTATGTTATATTTAACCATAGACATTATTATAATAGCGTATTATATTATATAGTATTAGTTTGACGGATCCTTAAGAGATGGAAATTCCCATAACATCTCTTAAGTTATTGCACTCATATTATTACATGAAATTTGATTTAACTAATATGAGAATGATTTAGTTCTGATCCGAGCGTTTGTTGTGTTTCTTTTTTTACAATACGCTCGGGTCAGACCGAATTGCATTTAGCGAAGTTTTACTTGCTTTGAAGATACCATTATGAAGATGAAGATGGTGCTCAACAGACGTATTATTATTTCGCTGCAAATGCATTAGTATGTTGAATGTCAATTTACTCTGAAAATCGTTGTAAAATATAATAAAATGTATGTTTTAACAGCTTCATGAACTGTTATTTATTTATTATATTTTGTCCTTCCGCTGCGAGATTCTGTATTTATTTTCTTCTTTCTTCTTTTTCTTATTTTATTCGCAATAACTATCCATATTTTTGATCTGTTTATGTCGACATTAAGGATCGTTGTCGATTTGAACGGTCAAAAATCCGGGATGTTTCATTTGGTATCAGAGCTTTGGTTTAGCAAAAATCTTGGCTCTATTTGGGATTAACTCATTAGAGATAGGTTGGTAATACCCAAGAATGAGTTTGAGTGTATATGAGAGAGCGTATTTATAATTTTGATATAAAATGATTTCGAATTGTGTTAATTTGTTCTGTTGAGTATTTATGAATTCTGGTCGGTACTTGGGACGCCAAGGTATCGATAGGGATTTCTAAACACTTGAATAGGATTCGTTGACATAATATTGTTTTGAATTGTATTTTATTTATATATAGAATTATTTGAAATATGTTAATTTTTATTTTGTTGATGATAATATTAAATTTTCATCATTTATTACTCAATTAATTAATAATTAAAACCATTGGTTGTTGATTGGTTTAAGAAAATCAAATATTGAAATTTATTGATAATAAAATAAGAAGTAAAATATGAATTTGAGAATTTGATTTCAGGTGGTTTTGTAATGTTAATTTGTAAATGATTTTGAAATAATATATTTTTATTTAAAAAACAAAAGTTGTTTCATATAGAAAAATTGGTTTATATGATTTTTAGAAATAAGTGTATACCCTCTTGTCTTGGAAATGATTTCGGTGATGAGTGCACGCATTATCGATGTTTATTTTCAAGAATCTAAGTAGGGAGACATTTAATATTTTCTCTAAACGAAATTGAACTTTATTTAAATCTTTTATAGTATGGTTTTATGTAAACGATATATTATATGAAAAAAAATTGAAAAAAAAGAGCCCGAAATTTAATTTCTTAAATCTTGAATAAGTAATGAATTGAAAATTCTAAATATTAAGAGAGTTATAAAAATAAAAATCATAAGAATTGGATAATAAATTGAAACGAACGGTAACCATTGAACTTATGTAATAATCAATTCAGTTCTATAACATGAATAACTTACCAATTAACTAAGAAATTGAATGTTATAACAATAAGCAATTAATTAATGCACAAGTATAAGAATGGTAAATCAAAGTAGAGAAATTTGATTCTTTATAAATAAAATTTATGTTATGTAATAAAACAAGATATACTTAGTCACGTTGTGAAATTCAATTTAACTTAGTAACATGGATTAACCAAATCAATGAAATATCAATTAAGAAAATTATTTAGTAATACACTAAATGTATTGATATTAATGATTGGTTTTTCGAAAATATAAGTGAAAAGGCTTATAATTATAAACTTAACGATGGTTGAACGAATTAATTAAATTAATTAAAAACGAGCTCGTTGCATAGCGGTAGTTTGAAATTTGCCGAATTAAAGTTTAAATGAATGTATAGAGTCTAAAATAAGTCGGAATTCTTTGAAACAAGAATCTTTTGGATCTACTGGAATATAATTTTCTAACGTAAGAGAAAATTTAGATTTTGACTTGTAGATTTTAAGATATGTTTAAATCAAATTTTCTGAAAAATCGCGGTTTGGTAATTCACGATTCTGAACTAAAATATTATGAAATTGGTTATGTAAACTAACAAACGAGACAAGTTGAATAAGAAATTATATGGCTAAATATATATGAATTGACAACTCCCTTATTATGCCTTTTCGAGGATGAAAAGTTTTAAGTGGGGGAGAGTGTAACAACCCGTAATTTTCTATTATTTAATTTTAGAATTTATTATGATTTTTGAGTATTTATGGTTATAAATAAAATATGATGACTTAATTTTGTAAATTTATTTGTAAACTTAATTAGTTTGATTAAGTAATGTATTTTGGTTGTTTACAACAATAATAACTTGTAGTTATTGTAAATGAAATGACGATTGGTTTGTAATTATAAATATTGAAATTTGTAATTAATATTAAAATGTTTGGATGAAATTGATTTATTTAATTTACAATTGAAATTCAATTGATTGGGTAAATAATCAATGCTATAATTAAATACAAATAAAATTGATTTGCAAAGTTAGTTTGAATTTATGTTGATTTGAGTAAAATTAACATTTTTGAAATTTAATTGAAAATAAATGTTTAATTGGAAGAAAGTGTTTTAAATTGTTTAGAAACGTAATTGAGAATTTATAGCAAGTTATTAAGACTTAAAATGAATTGATTATTTGTTAATTTGAAATTGTTAGATAATTTAATTTTGAACTTATATTATGCATAATTTGTTCACATAACTAATATAAGACCTATATTGGATCAGAATTTAGTGGTAACACTTGGTATTGAATTTAAAGAAAAAAATTGATTGCTTTATTTATAAATTTAACCAGTGAGAATCTTAGCCTATAAACGATGATAAATTATATCCTTTGTTTCCTGTAACTGATTGAGCGGGCCAGTATTGATCCTTTGTTAACCAGGCTTACGTTACTTTATATGGCTATTATATTAACATTGAGGAATTTATAGCGAGTTATTAAGACATGAAATAAATTGATTATTTTTAAATTTAATTGCTTAATATAATTTGCATATCCAATTTAATATGATCTTTATTTTTAGCATGATTTAATGGTATATCTTTTAATTATGTTTTCATATATAGATAGTTTTGTAATATTTTGATATCATTGATTGCTATAAATGTTTGAATTGTCATGCACATTGTATTATTTCAAATTTCAATGAAAGAACAAATAGATTAAAATGGAACATTCTCATTTGCAAGCCTAACAAATCTTATACTTCCTTTTACGATGGGCTAAATTATTGTTGGCATCTAATGTAATGTAGCAAATATATGAACAGATAAAAACGCATCAGGTTACAAAACTATCCATATACAGTTTCGAATAATTTATTATATAAATAAATATGTTAATTTATTTTAGAAATTATAGTAAAGGTCCAAGTAATCAAAGTGATATATATATATATATTGGGAACCTAAACTAAATAATTTGAAATAAATTTGTATGATGATGACTACAGGATATGAATGTAACATATGTAAATAGAGGCTAAACTTTAGGTAACTTACAATAAGTGATAGAGATGAAAATTTTGGAAATTTAATGTATAAATAATATTTAATTCTGAAACCTTAGCATTCTTCATTTATGTTTGCTAATTCATTTATTCAACGGTCACCATTTTCTCTCAAATGGAAACGTGAAAAACAAAAGCCACGACACCATTTCATCTTCAAAAAAATGAATCTTCCACAATACTCAACGAAATCACTTGTTTTCAGATTCATTCGACTTGTATAGACAAGATCTTCTTCTCGGTATGCAAATTAGAAGTTTCCAACAAAATTTATGTTGCTTCAAATTTTTTTTTTAGTAAATGACATAAATTAGGGTTGAGATTTTTGATTTACATAGAGATTAAAGCATGAATCGGACATCGTATTTGAGTTCGGGTGGCAAAATTTGAGGAGAATCGACAGAAAAGATGTAGATAACTGTAGCATCATGCATGAAGAACACATGGGAACGATGGTTTATTGAGATGACTGAGTTGGTCGGGTTAGTGATGTCTTGGTAGAGATTGCGAAAAGAAGAATAACGGTTAAATCGGTTTGGCATTTTGTAAATAGATGGGCATGGAAGGTGGAAGTGAAAGGGGGATATTTTTAGACATGGGTGATTCGAAATTTGATGTAACAACATTTAAGATGGGAGAGAAGAAGGATGACGTGACATTTATTTGAGGTGAGAAAGTGTTGTTTGTTTCGTTCTAATTTAATTACAAATTTGTATAACGTGTAACGTGTATAACTTTTGCATACGACTTCAGAATGACACACGGTTTGTTGCGTTGGAATCGTATCGACGAGCTCTTCGCGATGCCGCTGGTTTGGGCTGATTCTGAGAATGTTGAATTTTGGGCTAAAAATTGGATTTCAATCTCGTTTAAATTCAAGGTGAGTGATTAAACCCACTCACGCGTAACTAAAGTATTTTAATATTAGTTAAATTAATATCATGTCATGATATGATTGTATGGATTGATGTTTGATAGTTTAAATTGCATGTTTATATTTATTTGTATCGATAGTGTAGTTAAATTTGATTGTTAAATATAATTTTACAGTTAAGTTAAAAATTCAACATTTAATTCTGTTTAAAACCTGACATCTGAAAAATTGAAAATTTATAACATATTGGACTGTTTGTATGTATTGATGTGATGAATGGCGTGAATAGGATATGTTTGACCTGTTGATGTTAATTGTGTGAATCCACCTGTTATTCATATATGACCATTATTTGTGCTGATTAATCCCAATCATTACCCCAGATGTTACGGGCATCGAATAAACCCGGGATTAATCATTAAAATGAATTAAGAACATAGGTTGAAATGATAAATACCTATGACCCTGATTTGGATTGAAATGATATATCCTTTCCCAAAATACTAAAATTAAAGTTTAAGTATCACTTGGCCATAGGATAGAAAATTATATATGGACACCAGTTGGTTAAATAAAATTTGATTTAACCATGAATTTTGAAATATCGTTTTAAAGACAATATAAGTGATGTTCTATAATTTATTTCCTTAGAACTTGAACCTTGAATTTTGAAATATAAACAAAAAAGAGGAAATAAATTAGTATTGTAACTGAAGCTAAATAAAGTGAAATATAATGTAAATCGAATTTATTGAAATTGAATAGTTTCACCCACCTTTGAAATTTATTATGAATCAACATTGATTTGAATTATACATAAATTGTGAACTCGATATTTGTTATAAATTCAAATCATTAAAAATGAGAATCTGATTTGGAATGTAACTATTTGAATTAATTTGATCGAATTGAAATGAATGTAAATTGGAACTTTAATCGATGGAATTATTGAAAATTGAGTCGGTTGAATTGAAGTTGAGATATGACTTCAAGTTTAATTGAAAATGTTAGAGAAACGATTCTAATTCCAACTATAGTATTTCAAATAATTTTATAAACTATTTTAATAACAATTTTTTTCTTTATAAACTATTTTTATTTATTTCTATTTTATTTCATAAATTATTTTAAATAAATCATTTTATAATTAACTATTTATTTTATAAGTTACTTAATGTTATAACTATATATTTTAATAAATTTGATAAATTCTATTTTAATTACAAACTATTTATTTTCAAACTATTTCAATTATATATCTAATTTATTTTAAATATACTGTTAAATATTTTAATATTCAAATTATTAAAGTTGGAATTATTTCAAGATTTTAATTGGTTTAATTGGAGATTTTAGTATGAATAATATCCTATCTTGAATATTGAATGATTTTGAAAATCTGATATTTTGATATGAAGTATGAACCTCTTCGAAATGTAAAAGAACGGACCGGTGTGAAAAATGTAACGATTGGTTGTTAAAGAGACCGGGATCGGATATTGTCATACTTTCTGCCAATACCGAAAACCACTTTAACAACTGTGTACGCGGTGGAGTTCCAGAAATGGTGTTGGATGGATTTGGAGGCGATTACTGGATTTGAAGAAAGAGAACGATGATGGATATCCTTGACCTTCGGGTCATAATTAAAATGACTAAAACAGGGCTATACCATGACCAAGTGGGGTTAGCTACCTCCATCGGGAACACTTCTTCCTTTATTACTATAGTCCCTCGGTTTGATTGATTTGATGCGCATCCGTGATTTGGGAGTGTTGTCCGAGGTGGGCGGTAGTCGCGGCTATGCGTTACCACCAGTCCAGGCGTGCAACTAGTATATTCATACTCTGGGCATTCCTCGTGTGCCTTGTCATATTATCCTGATCGAGCCCCTACGATTTTGATTTAACGTTGTCGTATCATGGCGCATCTCTATCCGCCGACGTACTGGTGTGTCTTATGCAAACTGTACGGCAATGGTATAAACGATGTAAGGGTAATAATGGTAATCCCGCTTACATTATTTTATTATGTTATATTTAACCATAAACATTATTATAATAGCGTATTATATTATATAGTATTAGTTTGACGGATCCTTAAGAGATGGAAATTCCCATAACATCTCTTAAGTTATTGCACTCATATTATTACATGAAATTTGATTTAACTAATATGAGAATGATTTAGTTCTGATCCGAGCGTTTGTTGTGTTTCTTTTTTGCAATACGCTCGGGTCAGACCGAGTTGCATTTAGCGAAGTTTCACTTGCTTTGAAGATACCATTATGAAGATGAAGATGGAGCTCAACAAACGTATTATTATTATTTCGCTGCAAATGCATTGGTATGTTGTATGTTAATTTACTCTGGTAATCGTTGTAAAATATAATAAAATGTATGTTTTAACAGCTTCATGAACTGTTATTTATTTATTATATTTTGTCCTTCCGCTGTGAGATTATGTATTTAATTTCTTCTTTTTCTTATTTTATTCGCAATAACTATCCATATTTTTTATCTGTTTATGTCGACATTAAGGATCGTTGTTGATTTGAACGGTCAAAAATCCGAGATGATACAGCCATGGTAACCTCCCTAACGGTCAGTTTGATGAAAAGCTTCTGCTAACTTTGTCTATATGTTACTGGCTTTGTTTATATGAAAGCTACTAGTAAAATAATTCTACTATGGAAGAATTGCATTTGAATTTTTCACGAATTTCAGTTGAAATTGATTCTTTGTTCGCTTACCTGACTAAGGAATTGAATCTGATGGATCTATACATTAAACAGAAATTGGATATGAATATAAGCCTAAGGCCTGTACATCTTGTAAATTGTGCGTGATACAGTAGGCTTTCATTTCCTGTTGCTCATTTTTTGTATACATATTACTAAACGAATGAACCAAGAGTAGTTTTCTAAGATGCCTTAAAAGGTGTTTTGAATGGTAATCTTTTAATAGTTTAAATAATAGTTTACAAATGAAAGTGTTTGGGTTAACATGATTATAACTTATAAGTAAAAATGTTCGGTCTAATTTGTCAGTGAAATTGCTTCCAGTCCCAAACTAAATAAAGTTGCTCCTCGTATTTTTACTGATCTGTTATTTTTTTGCAAGCTACTTGCAAGTAATTTTAGCTATTTCGAAAAGCCATAGCAGGTATGATCACAACAGCATATAATTAATTTTTTTGATGAAGAAAGCAATGATTTTTTTTTTTGCTAAAGGTTACAAAATGCTAATGAACATGTTAAAAAAATGATTAATTTGGTAAGTGTAGCAGTAGTACTTTTAGGTCAAAGATCCGAGCTTATTTCAGGGTTCTGCAAAATCACTATTAGTGAATGAAATGTGCATATCCGCATGTGCATATCTTTGATCAGGGTCCGAAAATAATAAGAATTTCATTGCTTTACAGGGAAGAACCATGGTATAAGTTGCTGCTACAATTTTTGCATACTGCTGAAGTGAACTTACTGCCAAGTTTTGTTTTTATTTGGGTATTTGGATATCAGATTTGAAATGATAGAGCCGAAATTTTGTACACTCTGTAATCTGCAATGTTTGTGCAACTTTTTAACATGTCGTGCACTTGGTATTCTTTATGAATGATTGTTTTAACATTTCTATATTTGCAGGTGAGGAAATAAGACATGACTTTGGTGATGGCACTGCGATTACCAATGGAAGGGTGTCTTTTGTGTGTTAACTGAACAATTGTAAACTATGTTTTGTATTTTGTGTACTCAAGTTGACATTAGTATTGAATTAGGTGTTAACTCATGTATTGAATTTCTTTTGTTAGTTGATACTTTATTTGCTATTAGTATATTTTCTGTGTTCATCTTTTAACTTGTTATGAATATTCATTTGGATTATTATTATTAAAATGCATGAGCTATTATAACAGTAAACCTACGCTATGAATAATCTCATATTTATTGAGATTTAGATGTATAATAACGGTAAATCTGAGCTATTGTATAGATGTGGCATAGCGGCAAAAATGAGTTATTGTATTGATCGAGCATAGCGGCACAAATGAGCTGTCAAAGGGGTTAGTAAAACTATAACACGTTTATTAATAATGCTGAATATCTGTTATTGAACACTTATTTTATAACGGCAACATTGTGTTATAAATATTTTCTCTTTGAATGAGATTTTGATGTATTATAGCGGTCATCATGAGCTACTGTAATAAAATAACATAACGGCAAAATACCGCTGTCAAAAGGGATCTTTAATAACGGTATTGAAAGCGTTATAAAAGTTTAGCAGTTTTTTATAACATGTTCATATACAATAGTTATGAAACCGCTCTCTTTCTTATTCATAGCAGTTCTAGGACGCTATGAAACAGCAGTTTTGTTGTAGTGATGGTTGGCATCAATTTATCTTCGTGAGATAGTCTATCTACATAGAGTACCTTCTAGTATAGTGAGTGATCGTGACCCCATCTTCACTAGTGAGTTATGGAAGAGCATGCAAGATGCATTAGGTACACAGTTGCGTTTGAGCACTACATAGCACCCTCAGACAGATTGGCAGACTGAGAGGGTAAATAGAGTTCTTGAGGATCTTTTGAGGCTGTGTATCCTAGACTTCAGAGGCACTTGGGAGGAGCATCTTCCGTTGGTGGAGTTCGCCTACAACAACAATTATTAGGCTAGTATTGGCATGGCACCCTTCGAGGCATTGTACGGACGACCTTGTAGATCACCAACTTGGTTGTGGGAGTCTACAGATAGGCTTCTACTTGGACCCGAGATTATTAGAGACACCATAAAAAATATTGATCTTATCCGCAGACGTATAAAACAACTCAGGAAAGGCAGAAGTCATACGCAGATAGGAGAAGGACCGATATTGAGTTTGAGGTGGGAGACATGGTTTTCATCAAAGTATCACCTTTGAGAAATGTTGTTAGCTTTGGATCAGTAGGGAAATTGGCGCCAAGATTTATAGGGACATTTCCCATAACAGAAAGGTTAAGTCAAATGTCCTATAGAGTAAAGCTACTGGAGAGGTTTGCTGGCGTTCATGATGTCCTCCACGTTTCTCATTTGCGGAAGTGTCTACATGATACGGCAGAGGTAGTTGAGCCGAGCATGCTTGAGGAAGTAGAGGTAGAACGGAGGCGACAGTTAGGCAAGTTCGTACCTGTATACGTGAATTAGAGGTTAAGAAGCTTTGCAACCGAGAAGACAAATTAATAAAAGTTCAATGAGGAGAAGACCGCGAAGATGCAACTGGGGAGAATGAAGAAAAGATTCACGCTTCGTACCCTTTTCTTTTCAAGGGTATGTTCTTAACTTCTTTTTCAAAGCTTTTATTCGTACTTGCTTCTGTCATTAGAGTATATCCTATCGATCGAATCTTCGATCTATAGGTAGAAACTCAATGGATGTAAACATGTGCTTGAAACATGTTATGTTCGATGGATGAAAGTGTTTGCTGGTGGTTGCTCGTGGCTGCATACACATACACACACACTAGGCTCTAGATCGGCTTAATCATTTACATATTGCATATGGATGTGTGTGCATTTTAAATTTTTATGGATGGAAATGACTGTATCATCATATGGATGTTACATTTGGATGGATGATTGTGCACACATATAGAACTTACATGATATACTAGGACTATTTTCATACATGATGTATTCATGTCACTAACATACATTGCATTAAGGAGGTTGAGTTAATTAGTAGACCGTCTGATTTTTCATATTAGTATAGGGACATATACACACTTACCTTTGCATATGTTCATATAAGCATTAGAAATCTCTTAAGGACAATGTATGCCTATGATTGATGGATGTTAGGATATACATTATTCTTAATTTGGAGATTTCAGGGAGAAATCCTTTAAGTAAGGGAGAATGTAACACCCAGTAATTTCAAAGAACACTATAATGATAAACTAAAGAATACTTAATTAAATATTGGAAATTATGTAAAACGGACTCCACCATTGCATTCATCTTGGAATTCTACATAAGATAGACTTCGAGTTTGCATAAAAAGGACATCGTATGAAGAAGTTAATAAGATTAGAAGTTTGTATACATATAAGAGAAATATATATGAACAAATCAAGTCCAAAAATTAAAAACAGTTCAAAAATCAAAGCAGGAAGTTGACATGGGAGTGTGACCCTTTGGGGGTCGATCCATGCCCTAAGGTGGTCAACCCTTGGGTTTATACACTCAAGGGGGTGTCGACCCTAGGGTCGACCCACCCCAAATCTATCCAGGTTCATTTCTGTACCCGGACTTGTTTTTGAATGAGATTCATTTGCTGTAGGCTATATACAGGACCTCATTTATATTGTTTTTACACATAAAAAACATTGCAGAACGAGATGCTGCCCTTACTTGGATTGAGGTAGCCTATTTTTCTTCAACAACAGCCTATTTGCATACAAGAATTTTTTTTTCTGCAACATCTGCTTGTTATTCTCTATTCTTTAGATCCAGTCATGTTATTTTTAGATATAAACATTTAACAAGTAATCCTGACATGTTTATAAATCCAAACCTATGCCTGTTAAGAATCTAATTCATACCTAAACAGATCTGCCATTACATGTACACCTAATCTTATGTTCAATTATTATACGCATATTTTTTATATGCCTTTTTCTGTTATCATATGCCTATTTTGTTATTATGCCTATTTCTGTTCTCTTCTCTCCCTCTTTCCCTTTTTATTTTTATAGCCTAGGCTAGCTTAGAGCCTAGGCCTATCGCTGAAATATGCAAACAAATGAAGTTGGGAATGGTTAGAAAGGGTAAATTGTGGCATAACATGTATTATGAATTATAACTGGGATTTGGGGCATAACCTATACTATGATCTAAAGACTAAAATTTGGAGCATATCTTATACTATGAATTATGACTTGAATATTGGGGAGATGTGAATCCGTAAGCTTAATAATTAGATTAAGCGAAGCATGTAATGAAACTGTAATACTTAACCTATTTAAATCTGTGGGGGTTATATGAACATGATAAATTGTGTAGACGTTAAGTAAACCTTCTTGATTCAGTGTGGGCTAAGTTAATATATTAAATCTATGAGGGGTTATACGAACCCGATAAACATAACCTATTTTATATGTTGGGGTAATGCGGGCTTGTTAATCTAATAGGCATAACCTATCAAAATCCTAGTGGTTGGGAATACAAGCCTATGGGGTGGCTTGTATCATATGTGGTGTGGGACCCGTATCAGTCAGTAATCCATTCAAGTATCAAAAGAGGACCCAGAACTAGGTAGGGGTCAGGGCACGCTTACTGAGATGATTGTAAGAAGTTCATATGGGTGGAGGTATTCTGATAGCGCGTTCCACTGGAGTTATGTGTGTGCATAAGTCCGGCTTGCTTGGAAAAATAAGTCGCTATAACACCAGTAAATAGGTATGTGTCCTTCTGGATGTTGCACTTTAGGGTGTGATACACCCTACTGTGGGGACGACACAGAGTATTTACGGGATAGAGAGCCGATCGATTGGGAGTAGTAATTAGGGCACATCTAGTCTTTCCTATTTAGGTGCCTGCAGTTTCTGGTTGGGGTAACATCTGTTATTTCTGTTGGGGTACCTGTTATTGTTGTTTGGGGTAAAACCAGTTACTAAAAGTACACCTAACTCTACCATATGTTTCTATTGGGATCATATCAGTGATACTAATATTGGTGCAGAGAAAAGTATTTGAGAAGCGTAATTTGTTTAGTTCATCCTACTTGTCCTGTTTAGTCTGTTATACCTACTTTATAATACTGTTATCTCTTATCCAGTTTATATGCCTGTCATAATGTTTTTACTTATTTATATGCTAAAAGTAACTGGACTCGCCAGACTTTATGTATGATCTGTTTTGTTTACTTTTCTCTCTCTTCCTTCCCCCCAGGTTCTCAAGGTGGGAACACTCAGGCTTGATTAGGAATCTATCTCTTCTGTTTCAGCTTGGAGCTACTTAGATGTACCGCTTTGACTATTTGTCTACCCTGTTATGGCTCTTTTTGGGGACTATGATTTTATATTACTGTACTCTGATGGCTTTAGTGCAAAGCATATACTTTTATTTGATGTAGTTGGTTTCCAGTATTTCAGACTAATTTTGTAACTGGATTTTGGAACACGATGTTTTCTGTTGGAAAATAAAGTTTTAGATTTCCGCTACTATTTTATATATTTTCTTGTGAGATTCTGTTTCTATTTAACTATAACACTTCATGGAACATAATGCATTCGGTTAAAGAGTGGCATTAACGGACGTGGGGTGCCACACTCATGCATAATTTTATGCCCATAGCCTTTTAGAAACTGGTCCAAAACTTAGACGTAAATAGGGTATCTCTGTCAGTAACAATAAATTTAGGAACACCATGCAACTTCACTATTTCTTTCATAAATAACTGAGCCAATTTAGGTGATTTATTTTTGATTTTGTGGGTGTAAAGTGTGTTGCTTTTGTCAACCTATCAACCACCACCCAAATGTTATCATTCCCCCTCCTAGATTTTGGCAAGCCATCTATAAAATACATAGATTTTTCTTCCCATTTCCATCCACGAATCTGTAGAGGTTTTAATAGTCCAAAGGTTTTTTGAAATTCTTCCTTCACTTGTTAGCATATAATGCATTGAGCCACATACTTCCCTACAGCCCCTTTTAACCCTGCCCACCAAAATTCCCTTTTCAAATTGTGATACATTTTTGTTCCATCGGCATGGGTGGTATACTTGCTTCTATGATATACATCCAATATTTCTTTCTTTAGCTCTTCATTAGATGGAACACACAAGCTTTTCTTATTTTCCAAATAGCCTTGATTATCAATTTGGAAATTCTCCATTTCCTCTACTTTTATCAGAAATGTTTTCTATTCCCTCAATAATGAGTCTTAGTCTTGTAACTCTCTCACCTTGTTAACCAAATCATATTTGATTGTGAAAATACTCAATTTTTCTTGGTCCATTGATCCACTGTTTACTTCCATTGGCATATCTCTACTGGCACTCTCTATCTCTACATTAGAAAGCAATGGTAAAATCCTAAATTCCTCTATCATTAATGTGGCCACTTTAGCATTTTGTCTGCTCAAGGAATTTGCTACCTTATTAACTTTGCCAGGGATGTATAATATGTCTGAATCATAGGCAGCTAAAAACTTTACCCACCTAAGTTGCCTCATGTTTAAATCTTTTTGGGGAATCAGTATTTTAATGATTTATGGTCAGTATATAGTTCAAATTTTTCTCCCAATAAATAGTGTATCCATAGCTTTAGTGCATACAACACTGCAGCTAACTCCAAGTCTTGTATATCATACCTTATTTCATTGGCATTTTACTGTCTAGAGGCATAAGCCATCACTTGTTCATTGTGCATTAAAACATCTCATAATCAACTTCTACTAGCATCGTATATACTATAAGTCCTTCAATACTCTCGGGAACCTTCAATACCGGTGCTTCTATTAATGCTTCTTTCAACTTCAAAAATTCCTTCTCAAATTTCTCTGTCCAACAAAGGGATGATCTTTTCTTGTGAATTGACTGCGAGGTATAACAATCCAAGCAAAATCTTTTATAAGTCTCCTATAATAACCTGCCATGCCCATGAATGATCAAACATCACTCACTGTTCTAGGCCTTTCCATGTTTGCACTACCATGACTTTGCTTGGATCCACTGAAATCCCTTTTTCAGAAGTGATATGGCCTAAAGTGTCGACTTTATATTTCCAAAATGTACATTTAGAAAATTTCACTTTAAGGTCATTTTTCCTCAATCTATTCAGAACTAGGTGCAAATGTTGCCTACGTTTTTATTTTGTTTTTGAGTATATGAGTATATCATCTATAAAAATTAGTACAAATCTATCCAAATAATCTATGAACATTCTGTTCATTAAATCTACAAAATAAGATGGAGCATTTGTAAGACCAAATTGCATGACTAGGAATTCATACAACCCATATCTAGTGTTAAAGGTATATACTTTACACTCTCCTCTTCTGCATTCATTTGGTGAAAACCAGCTGCTAAATCTAGTCTGGAAAATACCTTGGAACCACTTAATTGATCACATAGTTCATTTATTCCTGGAAATGGGTATTTATTCTTTATAGTGACCTTATTATGTTCTATATAATCTATACACATTTTAAGTGTGCCATCATGTTTCTTGACAAAAACCACTGGAGACCCCTAACAAGAACAACTGGGCCTTAAGATTTTTGTTGCCTTCTAATTCTTGCAGTTTTTTTTCAACTCGATTAATTATTTAAGCCCCATCCTTGTTTGCTTCTTTACTATAGGACTTGAACCAGGATTTTTCCTTATTTGAAACTCTACTAGTCTGTTTTGAGGTACCTCTCTTACCTTATCAAATAAATCTGGGTATTGATTTACTGTAGGCACTTGTTCCTATGTTAATTCTATTTATTTAGCCTTTAAATTGCTAAAATACCCAGATTTCTTTTCTTTGCTTGTTTCACATAACACCGATATTCTTTTACCCTCAGCAATTTCCAAAGATATAATAGACTTAGCAGTTTCCAAAGATATAATAGAAGTTTCTAAATTAATTATGGCCTTGTGCTTTTTCAACCAATCTACCCCAAGTATAACCCCTATACCCGGGTAATTCAACACAAACAAGTCAGAAACAAATATGCTACCACCTATATTTAGTTCTATTTGTTTGCACATCATTCCTAGCTCACATAAGCTACCTACTGGACTGGTTATATATATGGGTTTATTGACTATGACATGTATTAAATCTAATTGATGTACTATATCAGAGGAAATAAGGGAGGGGGTTGCTCCTGTGTCATATATCACATTTATTGCCATTTTTTAAATAAGTAATGTACCTTCCACTCGTCCTTGGACTTCATTATTGGAGCTAACTTTAGATTTGTCCTTTCCTTCGATAGCTCCAACCCTCCCTTGCTGCTTGTACTAAGGGCAGTTCCTCTTCAAGTGTCCCTATTTTCCGCAGTTAAAGCATTTGAAAGTGGCAACTTGTCCAGCCTAACATTTGGACTTTATATGTTCTTCCTTGCCACAGTTGTAACATATTATCTTTTCTTGGCATCTGATGTAGTAGAAACTTCAGAATTCTTTTTGTCTACGACATCAATCTTCTTTTTATCAGAAGTGTGGAATTTGTTCTTGCCTTTCTTGTTACCATATTATTAAAGTTCCTAATTTTTTTTCTTTTATTATCATGTTATTCAAAGCTTAGAGTTAAATTCAACACCAGTTCAAAAGTCTTCTCTATGTAGGGTAGCATTTCCCTACTCAAGCCTGCATTTAGTCCTTGAATGTACCTGCCGTTCTTAGCAGTTTCATCTACCAATGGCCCGTATTAGGATAAACTCTCGAATTTTTGAGTGTATTTAGTAACAAACATTCCTCCTTGCCTTAATCCGATGAACTCCTCTAACAAAGATGCGTTAGCTGATGCAGACACTAATCTAGCCTCTAATATTTCCTTAAATTAATCCTAAGTGATCTCATTTTTTTGTCATCCTGCATCATTGACCTCCCACCAGTCCTACTCTCAATTGCCTTGAGTAAATATTCCTTTTCCATTGATCATCAATTTGCATATAACTAAAAATCCTTTCCAGTGTTCTCAACCAGGTTTGAACCCCCATAAACCCTTCAATACCTTCAAAACTCTTGTCTTCTAAATTGGTGTAGGTTTTTAAAAACTTAGAAAGCTCCTCATGAGGTTAGTTTTTCCCAGGGGTCACTCCCTCCCTCAAAACCCTCACAAAATCTTGCATGTTCACCATTTGAGGTGCATTTGATGATCCTTTAAGCTGGTTGGTGTCTTGGCCTTACCATGGTTATTTATGGACAATTTTTATAAAGTTAGCTTAATTTTCCTTTTATATATATAAAAATAATTTTTCATACTCAGTTATATGGTTATTATGTAAACTTGTCCATGTAATGTAATTTGTCATCCAATAGCATTATGTAAATATTTGTAGCTGTGTAATCAATAACACAACTCTAATACCAACTGAGAGGACCCCTTACTAATATACCATTTAAATCAAACATAATTAAGCTAAATAGTTTTTTTTTATTTCCTGGGTCCTCCTCCCTAAGGTTCCATTTCCCTATCCAATTTTAAATTATACAGGATCATATATCACTAGTATGTGCATACCAGTATATGATTTTGTGGATTGAACCTATGTAAAAGGTGATTCATAAGTCTTTTCATTAATAGCAAACCAGAGTTTAAACATAGGAAGTAAAATGATTAAATGGCTTTTGATTAATTTCTACACAACAAACTGAGAATAAATGCTAAGTATTATTATTACTCCATAATATGCATACAAGCTGATCAGTTTTTCCTGGCTTAAATGGTACGTTATGGAGTACAAGCATAATTTCTAAAAACTGATACTCTTTATAGCAAAACTGATACCCAACTATTTTATATATATTATCCCCATTTGAATTTTGATTTAATCCTACATATTTAATTCTCTTACCTAGGCAGTTTGTATGAATTCGGGATCTACTCCTACCCTATTTGTTATGTATAGAAATATGGTGATTTTCATATGTTAATGTTTCCTGTACTTAGCATAAATGAAATGCTTCTTTACTGAATATAATTTATTACAAATACAAGGCTACATTTTTGGCTTCTTTATCGAACCTTTTAGCATTAGAAACTTAACTTGTAACTCTTATTTACAGCATATGCTTCATACACAAAACTGCACTATGACATGTGACTTCAAACATATAAATTATTCAGCCATACTTAACATGCTTCAGTTCACATGCAACAAACCATATGCTCATAAATCTGAGACTTTTCCTCTAATGCTTAATGGTAATTGTACATGCTTTTTTTTGCCTTGTCTCTCTCACCAATATCTACTAAATCAAAACAATAGATTTAAGCTTATATTCCCAATAGTCACTCAAATCATCATAAGCAAACCCAACATGAATTAGCTAACATAGTCTCACATATACTTTAGGTTTTAGATCTACTTAATCTGCAAACACATGCATGTATAACCATAAAAGATCATACAAGTTCATTACAATAATAACACGCTAATTTTCATCATAATTTCATAATAACTTAAGCAAGCATTAGACTTCTTTTTGCCAAGCAATACTTCAGTACATCCTCTAATTAGCATCAACATTACCTGTAAGAGCATTAGAGGCTGTCTTATTTGAATTGAGACACCCCATTATGCCATTGAGAAAATAGGGTCAAACATATTGATTGGTGTGAGCATAACAAAATTCATATAAAACTAATTGTATATAAGTGAACATTTCCTATTATGATACTTAACCTTCTACATGTAAGTGTACATTTTAAACAATGTTTTGATTGTTACCACCTGTATTTCACTTTTCATCCTTCCCTACCTCCTTGGGTTAATCTAACAGGTTAATCATGAAGAATATGCAACACTTAAATAACTTGTCGTACATAAGTTTTCATACATTTTATCAACCAATCAGAAAGTCAAGCCTAATAAGTTAGGACTTCATCCATTCAAACTAGATTTAAATATTCATCATCAGCTAGTTAAATACATATATTTAACCTAGTCTCATCATAGAGAGATTCTTATCATTATTCTAATAAGTCTGCCTATATATTTATAATTACTGAGAGCATATGATTGGAAACATAGGAAACCTCTTAATCCCAGAGTTCTCCTCATTTATCTCTTCATAAAGAGGTGATTTAATAGGAAAATCATTTGGTAAATAAGATCATCACATATATAAACATATTGCATCTCTTTACCTTGAATATGGAAACAGACATAAGCAAGGGACTCACTTGTCTATACTACCATATTTCCATACAAAACTCCTACCTCCCAATAATACATTAAAGTTATTTAACTAGCAAGTTTGTATTCTTTGTATACTTTCCAGATAAACTCTATTACCCATCATACAATACATCTGTTATGCTATTTATATTTTTTGCTTTACCCAATAAATTATTTCCTGGGGAAATTGGAGGAAAAATACAACATATATTCAATCAAAAATGGCTGGCTCATAGGACTTAGTTCCCTACACAAAAATACTGTATACTCAAAATAATGTTTCTCTTTTTAAATCTTGAGTACCTGATGTTATCTCAACCTCCTCGATGTTGCAGCTACTTATTTCTCCTTAATTCTAATTTTTGCCCCGAAGAAATAAACTAGCCTACATGCCTAGCTTTTTATATTGGCTAAATTAGGGTTTTAGTGTTATATAATGTCAAGTTTACCCAATCCAGAAAATAATTTTTCTAGCATGCTAGAACACTCAATACCATAACCATGAATTCGTTTTATCATTTTAAAGAAATAACCCCTACCCTACCAAGCCATGGTGATTTCTTTTAGTCGCAAATGGATTTTTCTTTTCCCATTTCTACCCTAGTTGTCATGCTTTTTGCATGATTTTATTACCTACGAATTGGTAAAATTTGTGCACACATTTTCCTATAGCCCATTTATATTAACCACGTTTTGTTTATTATACGGGCCTTTGCTTGTTACGAGATTTTTATTCAAATGTACAATGACTTATAAAAATATCAGGAACTCATATATATTTTTATTTGGTTTTCAAATGTTATGAATAAATTCTTCCTAAAGGAAATACCCTATTTCCAACTCATGCTTGACATTCTTGTGCACTTTGCACCTTGTCTATGCAGACACACACACACACACACACACACACACACACACACACACACATATATATATATATATATATATATATATATATATATATACACACACACACCATACAAATCGCACATATATTCCCATGGTTATTATTATTTTCAGCCTTAGCAATTGGAATAATTTAGGGTTATCATATCACACCTATTTCAATACTTCCCAATGTTTAGCCATCTAAATTTTATTTTCAGATGGCTGAACTAAAGTGTTACGACTTTTAAAGAGACATAACTCTTTAATCAAAGAGCTACGTCCATATCTTTGATCAAAATCTTTCACAAATAAAAGCAACCTATTATACTCTAAAAATTAATTCCAGAATCCGTTTTTTGATAACTTACTCAACTTACTCGATTCTAATATTATATTTTCTAATTCAATAAAGCATTATATATATTCTCACGTGCTCTCATTTTCAATTTTTTATGATTATAAATAATGATTATCTTTCTTAATTCTTCATTTATCAAACACTATATATTATCAATGAGAAGATTATAGGAAAGGTGTATTATAAAATGACATATCCGTGTTATTAAGAACACAAGAAGTCAACTATCTTTTGTATTAGTAAAAAATCTCGTTCCGCTACTCAGGCACATCAAAGTCCTATTTGGTTGTTGAGGTGACATCTTGTTCTATTGCTCAGGTCATTTTCTGCAACTCAGGTGTTGTAATACCTATTCCTCTGGGTTATGTGAGGATTGTTGTTTAGTTGAAATTCCAATAGGAGTCTGGGACTGGACGTAGGACGGTGCTCCGAGCCAGTATAAAAATCACTTATGTCATTTTACTTTATTGCTTTTATATTCTTTACTGTTATTTTTTTATCACGTACACTTTCGCATTAGTACATTTCCATATTACTCGATCCATGGCTTACTTTCACCAACATGATCATCAATTCGTATATTGAATTGGTGAAGTTTTATATGTTTTGTGCAGTTGGGCGACGTGTAAAATATATCGTCCCAATCAATATCAGTCAAATGTGTGTACATAAAAAAATTGTCCGACTTGTAAATGAATATTTATTTTCATTTCAGGAGAATTTTATGTCGTTCATATATACGTTAAAAGTTATATTTTTAATGATAAAATATTTTATTCAACACATGAATATTTTATTTAGTTCATTTATACAATAAAAATGATATTTTTATTGTTCTAACATATTATAGAAAATTTGGCAGTATAACGGTGTGATACTAGAACCGGAATAAGGTCTAGCCTTATCCCTCGCCTAATACTGGCTCGGGCCATACACATACCAATCCTAATCTATTCAATTCACATTCCAAATCAAATTCAACCAATACCTTAATAGGGTTGCCAAACCCTATTAAATGACAATCAATCAAATAAAATGAACAACCAAACATCCATTGTTTCAATCAAAGGTGTCGGGTGCTTCTAAGCACCGTCTACATCATAGTATATATTTAACTGTAAACAAAATTAGAGTGAGAAGTCCTCACCTTTGGTTTCCACTCCGTCATTCTTTAATTGCGCGGTTTGGATTCTGTTCGCTTCCAGTCGGTTCCATCGCAATCTGTTTCATGTGGTTTACATTAAAAATCACATTTTTAAACAATGATATTTATAGAATAAAAATCACATTTTTTATAAAAATCATATTTTTAACACAATGTTTATATTTTAAAAATCACATTTTTATTCAAAGCTATATATTTTGAAAGTCATATTTTTACAATGCTATGTATACATTAAAATCATATTTTTATAAACGCCGTATGCAATTAAAAATCATAGTTTTATTAAATGATATTTTATATAAAAATCATATTTTTATCCTATGGTATTTTATACAAAAATCATATTTTTATTACCATGTAATCTATACAAAAATCAAATTTTTATTCACAAGAAATCTATATAAAAATCAAATTTTTATTCACATGAAATCTATATAAAAATCAAATTTTTATTCACGAGAAATCGATATAAAAATCATATTTTTATTCACATTAAATCTATATAAAAATCATATTTTTATTCACATGAAATCTATATAAAAATCAAATTTTTATTCACATGAAATCTATATAAAAATCAAAATTTTATTCATATGAAATCTATATAATCAAATTTTCGTTCACATGAAATCTATATAAAAAAATTTTTTATTCAAATGAAATCTATATAAAAAATAAAATTTTTATTCACATGAATAAATAAAAATAAAAATAAAAATTACGGTGGAATTGGGGGAGGAGGATCATCGGAGGAGAGGCGCAAGGCTGAGGGGAGGTGGCTGGGGGTGTGCGGCATCGGAGGTGGGCCCTACGGCGTCTGGAGCATCGGGTTTGGGTTAGGGTTCCATGGATTAGGGGAAAGGAGAGAGAGGGGAGACGGGGAGGGCGGTGCAGCAGGAGGAGGGGGGAACCGCAGGTCAGCGGTGGCGGCGACCGTAGGATGGGGAGGCGCGGTGGCTAGAGCAGAACGAGATCGCAAGGTTTTTATTTTTATTTTTCGTTCTGAACGAAACGGGATAGAGAGATAAAAACAAGGGGAGTTTGACCATATATAATAATACATATATATATATATATATATATATACTTTAATTTATCCCCCAAAAAGTTACTTTTTCATTTTAACCCCAAATCGAGCTCAAAGACTGTCGCCCCTGGCGTAATACCCTCATTCCGTACATAATGGGATATGTCCCGTAAGCCAACTCGACTATTTCTATCAGTTTTCATTTAAATTAAAATATAAATCAATATATATTGAATTTGAACGTACATTTCAATTTACCAAGGCCACATATTGACCCCAAAAATTCCCAAAAAATACATCTAGCTATGTTTTGATGATACGATCCTAACAAAACTAATTTCGTTGAATTTGGAGACCGTTTGAAAAAACGGTCCTTTCCCAGTCGATTAAATTCAAACTAAAATTGCCAAACACATTTAAATTTGCCACGCTCACATATCATTTCCAAAAATTATAAAAATTGGAATCTAGCAATAATTAGACATTCTGAAACCAACAAAAGTGGTTTCGTCGAAAACGGAAGTCATTTGCAAAATGGATATTTTTAAGGGCCATATATTATATTAAAATATATATAAATTCCACAGCGACTATTGTAAATTTTAAACTGGACATAACATTCAATTTATAAAACGAAATCTTATTTTTTTCACATCCGTTAGAAAGATATTGTTAAACAGATTCAAACATTTCTTGTTTTACTAAAATCCGATTTATTTTGAATCTTGTACATTCAATTGAAATTTAAAATCGAATTTTCAAACGACCGCACCAATTTAGGCTCGTTATATAATGAAAATAAATTTTTAAATGTTAACTCCGATTAAAATAAAATTTTAGCCGTTATTATTTCAAATAAATCATTTTAAATATTCAAAATCCATTAAAATAGCTAAAATAAAAATTTTAAATTGGTTCTAAAAATCCGGGTTGTTACAGGATCAAAGGGAGGGGATGGATTATTCCTCGTGTGTCTTTTGGAAGATTTCAATTTTCTATTGAATGGAAGCACATTTTCGGGTCTATAATCTACACCATCGTCCAAGTCATCCCAAAATTTACCGCGTATCTTATTACTCTTAGATTCGGATAATAAACCATAAGCAGAACCTGATGATGCAGTTTCAGCAGGTGGTGGAAAATGAATATGAGATGGTAGTTTTAAATGAGCATATGGTGAAGGTTTAGATTGTGCAGTGGAAGATGTTAGTATAGAAGGAGATGAAACAGGCAATTTAGAGCTTGTTGAAGAAGCACGTGACATGGTAACCACAGGAGTTATTTGAGTCCCCTTCCCAGAAGATTTCAGAGCAATATTCTCATCGTTAAACAGATTACTAGAACTAAGGTTGCTTGATGATGAGGGAGCCTGAAAGCTGAAAGATGAGGAGCTAGACAATATAGCATTTGAAGATAAAACTGATGAGAATGTACTGTTGACAGAAGAACTCAAGGAGGCAGTAGTAGAGGCTGATAAAGTTGTTGTTGCAGAAGAGGAATTCAAAGAGGCAGAAGTAGAAACTGATAAAGTTTTTGTTGTAGAAGAGGAATTCAACCCAGGATCATCATAATTCTCATCCTTAATATTATCATCATATAGATTGCAAAAAAAAAGTGACATCACCAAAATTAGTTATGTGCAAACTAGGCTGATCCCCATTGTTAACCCCCTTGCTTTGAACAAAAAATTCATTAACTTCAGTGACTTATGCATTTAACCCAGAAACATCAACAATATTAACCCCTTTACTAATATCAACATCCTTACTAACATCAGGAACTTATGCATCTTATCCAGCGTCAATCCCAATACTGCCATCAGAGGCTAATGCATCAAAAGGATTAGAATTAGCATTTACCACACCAGTGGTCCAATACCATTTTCCTTGTAAATATTCTCACATTTTTTCCTCGTAATTTTCTTTGTGTTAGAACTAATTTTGGTCCAATTACCATGATTATTATATGAAAAATCATTCTTATTATACTGACCAGCATTTTCCTTAACTCTAACATTAATATCCCCAAAGAAATCCTCTATTTGCTCCTCATTACCCATCTCTGCCTTAGAATTAAATTCACATATAGAAGTTTCATGACTAGAAACCTTGCATATAGTATAAATTCTAGGTCTCCAGTCATATGTTAGCTTTATAATAGGGCAATTTTCACCTAAACGATAAATTTATATTTTCTCAGGAAGATCAAACTCAAAGGAAACCTCAATCAATGGCTTAGCATATCTAAATCACTGCATTTTTTCAGTACTACTATTTAAACAGATTAACTTCCCTATATGACAAGCAATCCATTTAACTCCTAAAAGAGTCAAAAGAATAATAGGAATCCTATAGAAATGAATCCATACGGGCACTTTTTAATCTGTGCTTGAGAGTTACCAATTAAAGGATCCTATCTTGTTATTGTGAACATGCGACCCCTTAAAAAAATTGGATCAGATTTAAGAATTTTACCCCTATCAATGTCGTTAGAAATTTTAAAGTAGAAATGAACACCATCTGATTTTATAGGCATATCACCATCTTATTTCAAATATTTATACAAAAAATTTACCACAGAGGGGTACGACAGAGTGCCATCCAACAAGAAGCCAAACAAGTGATTGCTTTAGTACTTAATGCCTTCATTCTTTATAATATCTGGCAACTTTTTTTGGCACACCGTCCCTCACAATATCAAAATGCTGCAGTTTAAAAACTCCTACATTCTGAGGTAGAGAATTAAAAAGAGATGGGTAATCAATTTTTGTGAAGGAAGGAAAAGAGGACTTTGATGAATTAAAATTAGCAGACGTAGGGTTATTCGCCAAATGGCTGAGAGATATTATGCATGGGATTAACATCTACATATAAGCTAGTTTAATGAGAAAGGATTCGATGCGGAGAAGAATTGGGCACGGGAACACCATAAACATGTTTATGCAAGAGGTCATGAATTACCTAATGCTTGAGAGTGGGAGCAAACTTGTTTACTTCACTTGGTTAAATAGACTTGCAAATAGGATAGGCTCCAAAGAGTTTCCTTGAGAATAAAAAATATGATACTGACTTTACTTCATAAATCAAACTCCCTTTTTCATAATATAAGATATTAATATTTAGTTTTTCTTAATGACAATAGTTTTACACATTATCTCAACTAAATCATATTGATGAACATTGTATTTGAATACATCACTTAATTATCCTTCTTCGATAACTTCACCTTCTTCGGCTACATATGAGACACAATCAACTTAAATAGGTTCTTCGATATGATCATCTAACACTTTGTAATGATTTGGTTCTTTCATAATAACGTCATCCGTATGCGCATGGTTGACCTTAGCAAGGTGCACAGGCATGCACACCTCAGAAGAATCCATATTATTAACATTTGATTAGTGCACAGACGTGCACATTGTAATGGAAATATGATTTTTCATAGCTTATGTGGTTACAAAATTTTAAAATAAATAATTTAACAATTTTATTTATTCCAAAGCGAATATACAAAAATTTCAAATTTAGATATAATTATATTTTATTATTATTTATATTTTGTGAATTAAGTTTTCAAAGATCCACAAATGAATGGTAACATATATATATATATATATATGTAATAAATATTTCAAGTTTAATTTTTTTTAAAAAAAAAATCATGAATATTGGTACATAGAAGAAAAAAATTGAATTTTTCAATATCAAATATATTTTTTACTAATTAGATGATTTCCTATCGAAATAAAAAAGATATCTTAAGAAATATTAAATCGATTTAAGAGTTCTACTTTATATAAAGAGCTTATCTTATGTCGTTTAATTTAAAAAAAGCAATTGAATTTTCAGGATCCAATCTATTTTATATGAATTCATTCATTCATACAATGATTAAATAATAATTATTATTGTTAAATAATTACCAAAAAATTATTGCTATTTACTAAAAATTATGTTTAACATAAATATACATTTTAAAAATATTAGATCAATTATTCATGTAATATAGATACATAGTTTAATATAACTCACGCAAATAAATTAGTTAATATAATAATCAATTTACTAAATAAAAAATCAATGCTAAAATGTGTTAGACCAAATTTTGGCTCTAACACCCAAATTGTTCAGATTTGCAGAGAGTTAGATCTTGAGAATGAAGAAAAAGCATAAAACACACAATGTTTATAGTGGTTCGACGTTAATGAGCCTACGTCCACTTTATATGCTTTGATTATACGTGTAATGCTAGTACAATCAATAATTTCGCTCAATCTCACTTTTACAATTATGATTCTCTCAGTAATTTCGAAGTAATACTGATTAGAAATAATGACAGGACAGTAATCGTGGAAACAACACTCAGAACTGCCAAAAAGCTCCCAAAAAATGCCAAGTACAGAGCTATTTATAGCTGGTATCTGCAGGCGGTTCGTGGTCACACGTGGCACAAATCTCGGGGATCTCGGACTGGTTCGTGGCTTGATGGAGAAATGGTCAACATGGCGGTTATGGACAGGTGTCGCAAGGTCCTTCATCTTCGGATCGTGAATGACTTAGTCATGGCCACTATCCTTTGGCTTCTGGGATCGGATCGTGGTAATAGTTTGGGTCGCGGGGGATCATCATGAATGGGTCGGGATAGTAGTGGCACGAGCCAAGGGCGACAGGGTTATCACGACCGGGCTTGTATGGCTTCTATGAGTGAGACTTCAAATTAGACCTACACGTCTATCTTGGTGGCTTGATCCAAAAGCTAGCCAACATTTTGCCTTCTCGAAGTATGTTTTATAAGAGAGGAACATGCTTCGAAACTACTAAGGAATCTCTTCATGAAGTAATGTGAATCAATGATGGCATCTATTTGGACGGTCGCGACGTTTTGAATAGCCACGTTCTTTAACCTGTATAAATATCAGTCTGGATTTCCAATTATTTCCATGTTCACTGGTTAATTTTCAACTTCTGGATTCCAGAGTATATCGCGATCAACTTGTCGGGTAAGCTTTTAAGTCTTTATGAATGTTGTCATAATTTCCCTTCGATTGTCATTCTTGAGTTCAGGTCGTTAGACCTCATTGTGGTTCGTGAACGTAGCACTCATCACGGATCAGCGGTAGAGCGGGCTTCCTTTTGAGTTATGATGGGCCTTCTTCGGTTTTCAATAAAACAAAAAGGGGGATGCAAAAGGCCAGCGTTTTTCCTATATAAGCAGGCCTCCTTCTCCACTCCTCTTCTTCTTCTTTTCTCTTATTACTGCAGTTTTTGCTTTTCGTATCTGAAACCCTAATTTACGCCTCCCCTAATAATCTACATTCCCTAATTCTGATTTAAAGAGGTAATTACAGCGGTTTTATTTGCAATTATGTTTCTCCATCACTTTTCTTTAGTTCCGTCCAGTTCGTCGTATATTTCCGGGAACATCGTTGTCCATGACAGTGGAGTCTGCGACGTCGAGAACTAAAGGTGGAGGGTGCAAGATGGGTTTGATTACATTGATTTATGGACAGAGGAGGGAAACGATGAGGGAGAGGATGTCGAAAAGCAGGTCGTTTCATGGATGGGGTTATGGCTCAGGTCATGGTTATACTGAGATGGAGGGAAATGAGATGGAGTTGGTGTAAATCTAGACAACGGTTTGGGTCGTGATATTGGGGGATTTCTAGCTCGCGAAGTATGGAGAAGAACGGATCGTGGGGTCTCTTTCACGAGTCGTTCGGGTAAGGGGGAGTTGTCGCGAGCTGGATCGTTCCGCGATCCGAAGCCTATTTCACGAAGCGATGCTCCCTCGCTATCGTAACTCGTTAGTGATCCGATCTCTGTTCAGCGATCTGACATTTGCACCACGACCCGATCCCCAATACTTTAACGAACCATCTTTGTTGACGATCCCATACACCTCTTAACTAAAGAATACAATGTAATTTTGATATACTGATGGACAGTTAGGTTATAGCCTTCGAGATGAGCTTTTTAAACCGAACAACAGCATAGCCCAGCAGCAGACAATGACCAATATCTCGTTTATCTAACTAACTTAATGGTTTTCTTAATGTATGCATGTGCACACACTTGCACTTACACACACGAGGAACGAGAAACTGTGTTCTAATTTTCTCATGTTTACTCGCCAACACAGCTATGTCTGATAAACGACCAACCGAAATGTCAGAGAAAGATACAGAATCAGAGTCATCAAAGCATTATGATCCCAGTGTGCTTCCCACAGATTCAGATTGGGAGAATTCGACCCCGATTACGAGACAGATACCGATATAGAATCAATGACTTCTGAAAGTACATCTCTCGAAGACGAGGATGATCGAGCTCCAGACGAAATCCCAGGTGTTAAGGAAGTGGAGAGGGAGAAACTCGGTGCTAGTCTAGCCTCCCAATTGGATGACGTAAAACTTAAGAAAATATGCTTAAGACATGGGATACCTTGGGATGATGTGAAAACTCCAGAAGATGGAGATAGGCCTCATTCTGCCCCAGAAGGGTACATGACTGTCAGCCGGCTCATGTGTTGGATAGGCGTTATTCCTCCATTTCCTCCAATTGTAGTTGATTTTTTAAGAGGACTACACATTGCCCCCATGCAACTCCATCCTAACGCTTACGCAACTTTGTATACCCTGTATATTGCATATGCGATGATTCTACAGACTGAGCTCACTTTCAAGGATTTGAAATTCTATTACCATTTCAAACACCGTTCTACAGGGACTCCAAATTTTTCTTTCTTCGAATCAATTGTCGACAAAAAGGTTTTATCAGATGGCCATAGCAACATAGGGGATGCCATATCTGACTGGTTTTACATAAAGCATCAAGCCGGATGCGCAAGGAAGTGGCTACAAGCAAGTATGTTTTAAATTTTTGAACTTATGCTCCGAATGCATAATTGGAATGCTAGTGTGTCCCTTTATTCTGTGTAGATCACAATTTTGCGAAAACAGAAGGTCCCATGTATGAAGACCGACTGTCCCGCCTCCTCAAAAGTAAATCAGACTTCTTAAGAATCAAGAAGTGTATCACCGACGAGAATCTTCACAAACACCATCTTCTGGATATATAATTCGAGCTTGGCGCAGGTGGCAAGCCTTACAAGTATGTGCCCCCTGCTGAGGGAGAAGGAACCTCAGGGGCCACGAAGACAACTGAACTCCGTAAGAGTCCCTCACCGATGATCGATCAAGATGATGAGGATTTAAATGTATATAAAGGAGGTGAGGTCCGAGTTGATGAGCCAAAGGAAGTCCCACCCTCTAAGGGACAGTCTCCCTCAAGGACTCCGCCACTACCTGAGCCTGCTACCCATGATGAATTAAAAGAGGAGCAGATATTCGGAGAATTATGCCAGATTCCTCTACCAAACAACATTTACACACAAGACGACTTCGAAGGGGAACCATTATTTCCTATCTTTGAGGAAGTGAATGTTCCAGTTGGGGAAAACAAAACCACACGGACGAGCCAGACTCTAGGCCTTGGTCTATTAGGGGGGATTACACGGGATGCACAAATCACCTACACCACTCATCACAACACTTCTACACCATCAGTATTCATGATTCTAACATATACTTGTTTCTTTTGCAGGGGAGATGCCTCTTAAACATTCCTATTCTTACCGTGCCCTTCGCGAGAGTGCGCCAAGACTCCTTTCCGATACCGAGCATGTTCGCAGTGATAGTCGGGGAGAGACAGTCGTCGACCCTGTGATTCTTATCAATCTCATTCTACACAGTCTCGTTCTCCATTAAAGCAAGATCCTGGGAAGTCCCACGGTCGTCAAGTGCCACCAGCGGGGGATAAGCAACTTTCCAAGGAGTTAATTCCTCTAAAAAGTACGCCTTCTCATAGCAAGTCTTCTAAAAAACACCATGAGCCGAAAGACAAGAACAAAGATCCGAGAAAGGATTTAGAAAAGGAGAAAATAGCTATTGTACCCTCTGGTCAGCACAATTTAGATACCACCGCTATACATGATGTCATTTATACCTCTAATAATCAGGTCAAGCTGGAGCGTTCGCGGAAGCAGTTTCCTGACATTTTCTTCGAAAGGATGATATTTGTTCCAAATCTTGAACCGATTCCCAAGGAGTGGGATATAGAGGTCATGAGGCAGGTGAGTCATGCGGCCAAACAATATATGGCAATGAAGAAGCACGCCACCAATCTTTCTGCTGCCATCCGTCACCTAGAAATGGAAGCAGCCAGAACCAGAGTGAAGATTGACAATGATGCTAGGGCCAGAAGCAAAATCGAAAAAGAACTAGAGGATGCACAAGCTCAACTCGCTTTAGCTCAGCAGGATGCGGGGAATTACAAATCAGTGCTAAAAAGCACCAGGAAGCGTTTTCATACTGAGCTCGACTCAAGCAGACAAGAGCGTGTGGCTTTGAAGGAGGAGGTGGAGGATCTCAGGACGATCAATACTGAATTGAGAACAGCACATGACCGTTTGGCTGCCGACATGGCCGCTTGGGAGAAAGAGAAAGCGAGTTTGAAAGACTGTCTTTCTCTTTTCGAGAAGGAAAAGGAGAATCTAAATGACCAATTTGTTCGTGCTGAGGAGCATGCGGTTCTTGCTGAAAGTAATGCCAACAATGCTCTTAAATCGGCCTCCGCCACTGTTGATAAACTTGCTACAACTGAAAAAGAGATAGAAATTTTCGATGAACTGCTATTCACTTCTTTGGTTAGGTTATTAAGAGTCAAGACATCTCTTGGATTCAAAATTATCACATTACTTTGCCCAATGTATGGGATATGATCGTCGAGCGCGAGAGGCAGCGATTGAAAATCGAGGAGATTGACGAAACCCAGCTTATAGAGACCTTTCTCAAAGGTGAAGAGCCTGAGGCTTTGGAGAAGGGCAGACGCATGATCCAAGAAGAAATTGAGAAGGAGAGAACTAAGATCAAGGGCAAGTATAAAATCGACGAAGGCTCGAGCTCGGCGGTGGAGCCCAAGACCTTCGAAATTGAGGAATATAATCCCAATGACCCGTTGATCCCCTTGGCTCCAACCCCTCCTGCTATCGGAGCTACGTTGCAGGTCTGGGTGATGAGTCGGCTGAAGGTATCTCCATATTCCCTCCACAATTCGTCAAAGCAATTGTAACTTGTCGTCGTCTTGCAGAACAGTGACCACACTCTCTCCCGAACTAACAACATTTGATTTTCATGATATAGGTGGCAAACCGGCCGAGAAGGATGCAGAAGAGAAAAACAAGGCAGAAAACGTTAGTGTCTCATCAGGTGTTGGTGTTGAAGTTCCTGAGATTCCAAAGCAGACTGAGGGCCCAACAACTGAGAAGGTCACTGTAACGACCCGGGAAAAAGACGACCTTGGTTATCCGATATACAACACCTATCGAACAATCAAAAAGACGAAATTACCGGATAGTCCAAGAAAGAAATTAGAGGGTGAGGATAGATAAGATAGAAAATTAGAACAGAAGAAGAAGAAGAACACATCAACATCAGAGTAACACGAATCTCACAGCGGAACGAATAAAATATAATAGACAACATATCTTGAAATCAAAGCAGTATATGCATACAATACCATTATCAGAGTACAACCCTTGCATCACAGCGGAAATAAACAATAGCTATATAAGTCCTGAAGCCTCCTGCTCCAAGCTCTCCAAGTCTATCTGTAAAATCCTGACTACTTGACTGCCCGTACAAATTTGGGCACCCAAGAGTTTAGGGAAAACAAAACAAAATAAAACTCTGGGTCAGTCATGGGACTGGTGTGAGTAAACTCCAATCATTTGGTTTAACTTTTCAAAATCCTTTTCAAAAGAAAAGATAATCGTAAGACCAATCCACTCATAAATATGGATGGCTTTTACCTTACGATAACCCAAAACACTTTGGAAATCATATATTATCTGATATTATAATAATGTCTAATCACAAGTAATTAAAATCTAGTAGAACGCTTGCATCTCACGCTCTACATATATAGTATACAATTCAAACTCGCGGCACTTATTGGAGATTGGATTCCGACTTTGACAAGGTATGGGACCACCTGCCGATAGTGTATCTCTAGAGGCGAATACACTGGGTTCAACAAGAACATCTTGCAACCCGGCCCTCACATGACCGACCACTCATTTCGCTTGAGTGTATCGAATATATATCACCAACGGTTGGGATCAGCAACCGTCTCCCGAATGGGGCAGCATCGATAGATTTAAGAAGCAATTGGAATTTCTCTAGATAGGTGATCATACATCCTAATGGGTGCGACCCACATAGCCATGCTGCCTGCCCGATTTTTGTCAATTCCCGGTTGATGAGGCTAGAGGTCATAACGTATCTTTTGACAGATCACACCTCCATTACTTTGAATGCCACATCGTCATACCCGCCAAATCACAAATTGATTTCACCAAAAATACCACGGGTATACAGCTAAGAGAAACGAATTCCTCCGCCACCAAACGTAAGTACATTTGAAGAGATCAACTTACGCGATCCTTTGAATATACTCTGTCAGACATTCGTCCATTCACGTTTGTCCTGGGACTGGACAAACCGAAGGCACTATTCTGTAAATAGGATAGCCCTTGCATAACTCCGTCTTCAATATATTCAGCATACTTGATTCGCAACGCTTATGCCAATACGGAGTGGTTCTCTGGATAATAATCCAATCGGTCTCTCCATATTAACAACGTAAAATGGTCAAAAACTTTGATAGTCGGTGATTTAACTATCAAATGAAAACATGTCTGTGTGCAAACAACGATATTATTTCCAGATGGAAATTCTATCGATTAATCATCATTCATCATCAAATTATCATAAATTTACCCTTTTCCTTATTCTTGTTTTCCTATATTTCTTATTTACTATATTTAGAAAATATACGTTATTAACAATGGAAAACAATTCCATTTCTCATTTTCTATATTCAGAAAACATTTCTGATTTTCATTTGGAAGACATTTCCGAATCTCCTTCATTGGGTTTAAACTGATGTTTGAATAAACATCGCTATGCCAACACCAACCATTTCGCTCATTAACTAAATTCACTTAACCCCTTTCACTCTCGAACCTTATCCACTTCTTAGTTAAAAACGAAGTCAATCAAGTTGGGGTATAATTACCTCTCAGACCTTAACCGAACAACATTTCTAACTTCGAAATAGACAAAGTTCAAACTTTACTCTTTAAGAAACTTCCTTGCGAACTCTCGGATTCTATTTATGAATCCACTTCCTTTACTGAATCATTTGATTATAACTATAAATGTTATAATTCCATGCTTTCAAAATATGTTAACTTAAATATATTTCCATATCTTAATTTAGATAAATAAACAACCAACTACTTTATTAACAAATAATTAAAACTTGATTTGAAATGGAAAGTAAACATTACTTCCCTTGATTCGATATAATCGAATTTCCATGTATGATTCACTCTCGAATAATCACTATCCGATAATTCTCTTTCGAATAAACTATATTCGATTCCCCTGTTCGAATAACTAATATTCGATAATACTTTTCTTCGAATTACTAATATTCGAAAAATCTCACTTCGAATAAACCATATTCGATAATTCTCTCCTTCGAATAACTATATTCGATTTAACACACTTCGAACGAACTATATTCGATTACCCTTCTCGAATAAACTATATTCGATAACTCTACTTTGAATAGGTGATATTCGATTAATTCCCTTTTTGACTAACCCTACTTAATTTACTAATACTCGACTAACTCAACTTAATTAACTTATATTGATTAATTACTATTTGATTTAACACCATTTGTTTGACTCTAGATCGCAGCGATCACAATGGTTACGCCTGATTCCCCCAGGAAACATCCGACCGCCGTAGGCTATCTGCAGCCCTGCGAATTATGCTAGCAGTCGTGCTAAATGGAAATTCATCCTTAAATAACTTTGTCTATTTTTAACTCTATCTCGAATAATTAGATTCGATCAATTCTAATTGAATAACTAATATTCAATTAACCCTTATTCGATTACTATATTTGAATAACTCTAGTTCGATTTGACTCAAAACGATTAACTCTAACTGATTAACTCTAACTGGTTAATCCTAACTGAATAACTCTAACTGGATAACTCTAACTGAATAACTCTAACTGGTTAACTCTAACTAACAAATTCTAACTGTTTAACTTTACGGTTTAACTCCGACAGTTTAACTTCAACGGTTTAATTCTAACAGTTTAACTCCAACTGTTTAACTCTAACAGTTTAACTCCAACTGTTTAACTCTAACAGTTTTAACTCCAACGGTTTAACTCTAGTTGATTAACTCTTTTGAATTAATCCCTTTGACTTTTCTCTTTTGAATAATTCCTTTGAATTACCTCCCTTGAATAGATTCTTTTTCTATTCGTTTACTCAACAAATAGCTATTCTCTTTTCGCTTCTATTTATTTAACAAATAAATATTCCCTTTAACTTTTCAATTTATTCAACAAATAAATATTTCTTTTAACTTTTCTATTTATTTAACAAATAAGTACTTCTTTCAACTTTTCTTTATTCCCTACATGAATATTCCCTTTTCAATTCCATTTGTAAATACTTTTACGAATGTTTCCCTTTTTATTTCTATTTGTAATCGTTTCACAAATATTTCCCTTCTATTTGATTTCACCAATATTTTCCCTTCTATTTGATTTCACCAATATTTGTTTTTTAACAAATGCTTTGATTCTATAATCATTTTCTCTCATGAAATTCTCTTCCTTTTATATATAAAATCTATTGATTTTATATAGATAATTTATTTTCAAAATAAACTTTGAAAATCCCTTTTCACTTTCTAGTATCACTTATGGTATAAAAATACCAAATCAAAAGGTTCAATCATCATCCAAACGCACAGGTTCAACAACAGATGATATAACACATCATATATCAGAATATATGAAAAACGGTAAATAAATGTTGAGGAATCCAGTTGGATTCCTCCGACCTGTTTCCCTGCATCCACAGATGTTACACAATATAATTCACATCAATTTCATTTCAATATGAGGTATTCTGATAAACAAAATCAACATCGGTTAACGATATATATAACTATATCGGTATTTTCAACCAGCTGACTAGCAGTTCAACCAAACAATCAACACTCAGCAATTCAACCAATAATTATCAGTTCTAAAAATACTTTATAAAAATATAAAGTGTTCAGAGTTAGTGAGATTTACTCACCTTGGACGGTTTATCGTTGAATAACGATAATTGGTCATTGATTTGGTTCAGACGTTAAATTTCACCATAAATCCAAACGAGCTCCAATCCACTTGCGGTCAACTCCCTTGCGTAGTGCTCGTCCATACGATCCCAACGGATCCCCGCGAAGCCCAAGCCTCTGCCTAAGAGTCCCTAGCTCCCCGTCTTGCCCTCCTTTCTCCCTTCCTTCCCTTTTCCCTATTTCCTAATATTTTATTATTATTTCTGCCATTGCCAAAGCTTGAAAGAGGAGGAGGAGGAGTGAGTTTAAAATGAAGGGGGGGCTATTTATAGCCGAAGGAGTCACATGGATTGCTGAGGTGGCGCGAATCCAACGGTCGAAAATGGATGGCTAGGATTAATCCTTAAATTTATTAAATTATAAATAAATTTAATAATTTATGAATAGTAAAGTGTGTTTTCTCAACCATATTCGGACGTTAATTTGACTTACTTATTGATATCTTATCCAAAATCTTTTTCAACCATGTTGTTCAATTTTTCTTGCTCTTCAATACTATATAAAAATATATCAGTTTTGAATTTGTTTGAACTTTCAAATAATTTAAATTCAAATTCAAAATAGTGTTTTGTGTTAGTTTCAACACCTTCCGGTCTCATATTGGAGTATCAAACGATAACGGTTTTCAGAAATTCTTCCACCATCTGGTCTGGTTTTTAACGTATTTCAATCCTATGTATTCAAATCAAAAATCGGAGTTCGTTTAGATTTTCAAATAATTTATTTAAATTTTGTTTCCTTAATAACTTTCTATATCCGTTATAGGATTTTCCCAGATTTCATATATAGCTAATATCCTATGTTTAGAATTTCCCTGGATAGGTCTCAGGTTCCAATTTTGCCGTTAGCATTAGCAAATTCCAATTACCGTCAAAATTTAGTTCAAATTTTGGCTTTTTATTTTTTCTTTTCCACATACGGATGCCATTTTTGACGTATCTTGGTTGGTTACCTAATTTCATCATTTCAGATTTAATGAAACTGATTTCATCGAAATCCGAGTTCGTTAGCTACTACATCCTTTGTAAACGTACTATTTTAAATTAAAAATTTATCCTTTTATACTACCAGTTCACATTATATTGCAGATCCACTAAATTTATACCATTTCGGAATAAAATAAAATATTCAAAATTATTGAAATTAAACCATTTAGAATTCAAAAATAATAAAAAAACAATTTTAAATAATAACTAAATGGTCAAAAAATCTGGACCGTTACATTCTTCCCCCCTTAAAATAATTTCGTCCTCGAAATTGCTAAGGTAGAAAAATGAATTTTATAACTAGGTTAAAATTATTTGGTTACTCTGATTTCACTAAACCAATCTATTCTAATTTATTTATTTCTATAAACGAAAATTTTCAAAAATTTTGAAAATTTTCTAACACTCGAAATTTCTGAAAAATTTCGCCAGCACCTCCTTTGTACTGGCCAATAGCTCAAACTCCAACTCGCCTCCCTAGGCCTTCTTCAACCCAAAAGAAAATCAAACAGCCAAGTGACTTGCCAAACAGGCTCATAAATCTCATCAAACTCATATGAATATGAATGTGTACCTTTTTTGTCGGGCATCCAACTCTGCTATCAATTTAGCATATACCACTATCATCCCAATCAAACTCCCAATCACTTTTATCTTCAACACGACCATCCGCTTATAACCAAGCCAAATTTCAATCAAACTGCAATTCCAATCTCAATTCAAATTTCTTGCTCGACCATCCATTTCTATCCCAGATTATCTCTAATCTAGTCCAATTCTACTTGATATCATTCTATTTCAATTCAACTCAATTTCCACTGAACTGCCTTCAATTCAATTTCAAATTTGCTTTCACAAATTTCTATTTAATTTGTGTTTATTTCAATAATATGTACCTGGGAGTTTCAAATAGCTTTGCCTTTTCCAAAAATCAAATATCCCTTTGGAATATCAAAACAACTCGGTTTCTCAAAACAATTCAAAAACAAAATCTTTGGTAGTAATCCGTCACTTACAAACTCGAAAATGAGCACCGATGATGTCCGGATCAACATCGGAATTTATTTTCCAGCTATCGAAGTGAGTTCAATACTATAGCACGTTCAAAACCCATTTTTAAACATTTTCATTTGAAATTCATTTCAAAATATCCCTTTTCAATGCTTGTAACAAATTTAAAATCTCCCAGGATTTTAAAATTCACATATATTCAATTTAATTCCATTTACAACGCTTATTCAAATTTTAGCAATTTTAATTCCAATTCTGAACTTAAATTCAGATTTAATTCATTTGATTTCATATATTTCACTTATATGAATTTTGATTTGTTATTTACATAACCATTTCACATTTTATAATCTTATTCGATTATAATCACAACCAACACATTCAATATACTATAATAATTTCAAATATCTATACTTTGCTTATATCAAAATATAATTTGGATAAAATTATTTCATTTACCCTTTTTTTCAAAACATATCGTGTCGACCCATCGTATTCAAGTGTTTATAAACTCCTATCGATACAGTGGATCAAACTGATCGACTAGAACTCATAAACGACTCTACCAATAAATCTCCACGGTATAAAATCATTTTATATAAAATAACAAATACGTTCACTCTTATATATACACTCAAACTCAGTCTAGGGCATTACTAACCCCATCTCTACTGAGTCACGCCACAGAGCCAAGGTAAATCACCTAACCTTCAGCTCTGATACCAACTTTAACGACCCGGGAATAAGACGACCTTGGTTATCCGATATACAACACCTATCGAACAATCAAAAAGTCGAAATTACCGGATAGTCCAAGAAAGAAATTAGAGGGTGAGGATAGATAAGATAGAAAATTAGAACAGAATAAGAAGAAGAACACATCAACATCAGAGTAACACGAATCTCACAGCGGAACGAATAAAATATAATAGACAACATATCTTGAAATCAAAGCAGTATATGCATACAATACCATTATCAGAGTACAACCCTTGCATCACAGCGGAAATAAACAATAGCTATATAAGTCCTGAAGCCTCCTGCTTCAAGCTCTCCAAGTCTATCTGTAAAATACTGACTACTTGACTGCCCGTACAAATTTGGGCACCCAAGAATTTAGGGAAAACAAAACAAAATAAAACTCTGGGTCAGTCATGGGACTGGTGTGAGTAAACTCCAATCATTTGGTTTAACTTTTCAAAATCCTTTTCAAAAGAAAAGATAATCGTAAGACCAATCCACTCATAAATACGGATGGCTTTTACCTTACGATAACCCAAAACACTTTGGAAATCATATATTATCTGATATTATAATAATGTCTAATCACAAGTAATTAAAATCTAGTAGAACGCTTGCATCTCACGCTCTACATATATAGTATACAAATCAAACTCGCGGGCACTTATTGGAGATTGGATTTCGACTTTGACAAGGTATGGGACCACCTGCCGATAGTGTATCTCTAGAGGCGAATACACTGGGTTCAACAAGAACATCTTGCAACCCGGCCCTCACATGACCGACCACTCATTTCGCTTGAGTGTATCGAATATATATCACCAACGGTTGGGATCAGCAACCGTCTCCCGAATGGGGCAGCATCGATAGATTTAAGAAGCAATTGGAATTTCTCTAGATAGGTGATCATACATCCTAATGGGTGTGACCCACATAGCCATGCTGCCTGCCCGATTTTTGTCAATTCCCGGTTGATGAGGCTAGAGGTCATAACGTATCTTTTGACAGATCACACCTCCATTACTTTGAATGCCACATCGTCATACCCGCCAAATCACAAATTGATTTCACCAAAAATACCACGGGTATACAGCTAAGAGAAACGAATTCCTCCGCCACCAAACGTAACTACGTTTGAAGAGATCAACTTACGCGATCCTTTGAATATACTCTGTCAGACATTCGTCCATTCACGTTTGTCCTGGGACTGGACAAACCGAAGGCACTATTCTGTAAATAGGATAGCCCTTGCATAACTCCGTCTTCAATATATTCAGCATACTTGATTCGCAACGCTTATGCCAATACGGAGTGGTTCTCTGGATAATAATCCAATCGGTCTCTCCATATTAACAACGTAAAATGGTCAAAAACTTTGATAGTCGGTGATTTAACTATCAAATGAAAACATGTCTGTGTGCAAACAACGATATTATTTCCAGATGGAAATTCTATCGATCAATCATCATTCATCATCAAATTATCATAAATTTACCCTTTTCCTTATTCTTGTTTTCCTATATTTCTTATTTACTATATTTAGAAAATATACGTTATTAACAATGGAAAACAATTCCATTTCTCATTTTCTATATTCAGAAAACATTTCTGATTTTCATTTGGAAGACATTTCCGAATCTCCTTCATTGGGTTTAAACTGATGTTTGAATAAACATCGCTATGCCAACACCAACCATTTCGCTCATTAACTAAATTCACTTAACCCCTTTCACTCTCGAACCTTATCCACTTCTTAGTTAAAAACGAAGTCAATCAAGTTGGGGTATAATTACCTCTCAGACCTTAACCGAACAACATTTCTAACTTCGAAATAGACAAAGTTCAAACTTTACTCTTTAAGAAACTTCCTTGCGAACTCTCGGATTCTATTTATGAATCCACTTCCTTTACTGAATCATTTGATTATAACTATAAATGTTATAATTCCATGCTTTCAAAATATGTTAACTTAAATATATTTCCATATCTTAATTTGGATAAATAAACAACCAACTACTTTATTAACAGATAATTAAAACTTGATTTGAAATGGAAAGTAAACATTACTTCCCTTGATTCGATATAATCGAATTTCCATGTATGATTCACTCTCGAATAATCACTATCCGATAATTCTCTTTCGAATAAACTATATTCGATTCCCCTGTTCGAATAACTAATATTCGATAATCCTTTTCTTCGAATTACTAATATTCGAAAAATCTCACTTCGAATAAACCATATTCGATAATTCTCTCCTTCGAATAACTATATTCGATTTAACACACTTCGAACGAACTATATTCGATTACTCTTCTCGAATAAATTATATTCGATAACTCTACTTCGAATATTTGATATTCGATTAATTCCCTTTTTGACTAACCCTACTTAATTTACTAATACTCGACTAACTCAACTTAATTAACTTCTATTGATTAATTACTATTTGATTTAACACCATTTGCTTGACTCTAGATCGCAGCGATCACAATGGTAACGCCTGATTCCACCAGGAAACATCCGACCGCCGTAGGCTATCTGCAGCCCTGCGAATTACGCTAGCAGTCGTGCTAAATGGAAATTCATCCTTAAATAACTTTGTCTATTTTTGACTCTATCTCGAATAATTAGATTCGATCAATTCTAATTGAATAACTAATATTCAATTAACCCTTATTCGATTACTATATTTGAATAACTCTAGTTCGATTTGACTCAAAACGATTAACTCTAACTGATTAACTCTAACTGATTAACTCTAACTGGTTAATTCTAACTGAATAACTCTAACTGGATAACTCTAACTGAATAACTCTAACTGGTTAACTCTAACTAACTAATTCTAACTGTTTAACTTTACGGTTTAACTCTGACAGTTTAACTTCAACGGTTTAACTCTAACTGTTTAACTCCAACTGTTTAACTCTAACAGTTTAACTCCAACTGTTTAACTCTAACAGTTTTAACTCCAACGGTTTAACTCTAGTTGATTAACTCTTTTGAATTAATCCCTTTGACTTTTCTCTTTTGAATAATTCCTTTGAATTACCTCCCTTGAATAGATTCTTTTTCTATTCGTTTACTCAACAAATAACTATTCTCTTTTCGCTTCTATTTATTTAACAAATAAATATTCCCTTTAACTTTTCTATTTATTCAACAAATAAATATTTCTTTTAACTTTTCTATTTATTTAACAAATAAGTACTTCTTTCAACTTTTCTTTATTCCCTACATGAATATTCCCTTTTCAATTCCATTTGTAAATACTTTAACGAATGTTTCCCTTTTTATTTCTATTTGTAATCGTTTCACAAATATTTCCCTTCTATTTGATTTCACCAATATTTCCCTTCTATTTGATTTCACCAATATTTGTTTTTTAACAAATGCTTTGATTCTATAATCATTTTCTCTCATGAAATTCTCTTCCTTTTATATATAAAATCTATTGATTTTATATAAATAATTTATTTTCAAAATAAACTTTGAAAATCCCTTTTCACTTTCTAGTTTCACTTATGGTATAAAAATACCAAATCAAAAGGTTCAATCATCATCCAAACACACAGGTTCAACAACTGATGATATAACACATCATATATCAGAATATATGAAAAACGGTAAATAAATGTCGAGGAATCCAGTTGGATTCCTCCGACCTGTTTCCCTGCATCCACAGATGTTACACAATATAATTCACATCAATTTCATTTCAATATGAGGTATTCTGATAAACAAAATCAACATCGGTTAACGATATATATAACTATATCGGTATTTTCAACCAGCTGACTAGTAGTTCAACCAAACAATCAACACTCAGCAATTCAACCAATAATTATCAGTTCTAAAAATACTTTATAAAAATATAAAGTGTTCAGAGTTAGTGAGATTTACTCACCTTGGACGGTTTATCGTTGAATAACGATAATTGGTCATTGATTTGGTTCAGACCTTAAATTTCACCATAAATCCAAACGAGCTCCAATCCACTTGCGGTCAACTCCCTTGCGTAGTGCTCGTCCATACGATCCCAACGGATCCCCGCGAAGCCCAAGCCTCTGCCTAAGAGTCCCTAGCTCCCCGTCTTGCCCTCCTTTCTCCCTTCCTTCCCTTTTCCCTATTTCCTAATATTTTATTATTATTTCTGCCATTGCCAAAGCTTGAAAGAGGAGGAGGAGGAGTGAGTTTAAAATGAAGGGGGGGCTATTTATAGCCGAAGGAGTCACATGGATTGCTGAGGTGGCGCGAATCCAACGGTCGAAAATGGATGGCTAGGATTAATCCTTAAATTTATTAAATTATAAATAAATTTAATAATTTATGAATAGTAAAGTGTGTTTTCTCAACCCTATTCGGACGTTAATTTGACTTACTTATTGATACCTTATCCAAAATCTTTTTCAACCATGTTGTTCAATTTTTCTTGCTCTTCAATACTATATAAAAATTTATCAGTTTTGAATTTGTTTGAACTTTCAAATAATTTAAATTCAAATTCAAAATAGTGTTTTGTGTTAGTTTCAACATCTTCCGGTCTCATGTTGGAGTATCAAACGATAACGGTTTTCAGAAATTCTTCCACCATCTGGTCCGGTTTTTAACGTACTTCAATCCTATATTCATTCATATGCAACAACCGCATGATAATACATTCGATTTCATCCATAAACAAGTATAAATACTCGTGCATATGCAATATGAAATGTGACCGAGTCGAGCTAGTATCTAATGTGTATTCGCGCATCCACGAGCAACCACTAAATCAAAAATCGGAGTTCGTTTAGATTTTCAAATAATTTATTTAAATTTTGTTTCCTTAATAACTTTCTATATCCGTTATAGGATTTTCCCAGATTTCATATATAGCTAATATCCTATGTTTAGAATTTCCCTGGATAGGTCTCAGGTTCCAATTTTGCCGTTAGCATTAGCAAATTCCAATTACCGTCAAAATTTAGTTCAAATTTTGGCTTTTTATTTTTTCTTTTCCACATACGGATGCCATTTTTGACTTATCTTGGTTGATTACCTAATTTCATCATTTCAGATTTAATGAAACTGATTTCATCGAAATCCGAGTTCGTTAGCTACTACATCCTTTGTAAACGTACTATTTTAAATTAAAAATTTATCCTTTTATACTACCAGTTCACATTATATTGCAGATCCGCTAAATTTATACCATTTCGGAATAAAATAAAATATTCAAAATTATTGAAATTAAACCATTTAGAATTCCAAAATAATAAAAAAACATTTTTAAATAATAACTAAATGGTCAAAAAATCTGGACTGTTACAGTCACGTTGGCACCAAGCACTGACATTCCCAGGGACGTTGAGACCATTGATGCATTGAAGGATATGGATGGTGATCATGGACATGAGGAAGAAGAGGTCACCATTACAGGGGAGACCATGGATGAAAACAAGGAGACCTTGGCTGACGTGAAGGCCAAGAGGGATAAGAAGCTGGGTTTAAAAAGAGAGGAGCAAGACCCTCTATACATGCCTCCTATCTCAGAGGTTGATCCCAAATCTGGGTTGGTCATAAAATTCTCCTTCAGATCAATAACTTCACAGCTTGCATCCCAGCTTTCCAACACTTCACAGGATCCTCTTTCTGATAAGAGGAAGAGGAATAAGGGTGACCAATCTGATGTTGACATGGAGGAGTTGGAAAAGCAGAAGAAGGAGAAGAAATCAAAGTCGTCCCCCAAGCATAAGTAGAATGTACTTGTTAGTTCATATTTTGCTTTTAGGCTTTCCACTGGCCAAGAAATGTAGTTGTGAGAGTGGCCCTCACTTTTGTTTAGCTTTGTCTTGTAAACCTGCATATTGGTGAATGAAAGTTTGTTTCTTTTGCATCGTGGCGTACCTGCAAGTTTAACTTTTCACACTTAGTCACAAACCATAAGTCGCTTTAGCAGTAAAACATTGTAAAATTTCTGTACTGCACAAATGTATGTATATGCCCCCAATCAATCATTAATATAATGCCTGGCCAGGGCTTATTGAGGATTGATTAGAGTCATATGTGTACTGCACCCATTCCTAGAAACGAGGGGTTCGGGATCTACATTCATTCCTGTTTCCAGTCGTGTGATTGGGTAGAAGTTCTCGTGGCACTAAGTCTCTAGCACCTTTATACTCTCCCGATCCTTCAGCAGGTTAGAGTTCGAGCTCGGTTCTCAATCTGCTCATCGATCTATCAGCGGGGTAGGAGTTCCAGGTGCGCTAAGTTTCTAGCGCCTTTATACTATCCCGATCCTTCGGCGGGGTGGAGTGTTATCAAGGCGGTTTTATCATGGTGCACCTTCACGCCTTGCAGACGTCATCATCGCGTCCTTTTTGCTCTCTCTCGAATCTTGGGAGTTAGAGTGTAGATGACGGTGTGATCTACTTCATTGCACCTTCGGGACTCTAGTTGTTGTTCACCTTCTAGTATGATAGAAGGCAGTTTGAATTAGGTGTTTCGAGATCGTCGCATAGTTTATAGCAAATCTCAAAATGGTAATGATTTATGTTAATTAAAATAAAAGAGCAGATAAGTAACGGTGCAATAAAGGTAAATGACACACGATGTTTTATAGTGGTTCGGTCAAATCATGACCTACATCCACTTTATAATCTTTTGCTCAAGTAGCCAGACTGTTCTAGGCAAGTTGTGCCTTTTTACATGGTCCTAAAAAAACAAAAGAATAAAACTGACAATTTTCATGTCAGATAAGGCCGCAAATGCTGGGCATTCCACACTTTGGGGATTTTATCTTCGTCCACGATTGCCAGCTTGAAAGTTCCGTTATCAAGCCTTCGTAGAATGGAATATGGTCCTTCCCATTTCGGGCCAATATGCACTGGGAGTGGAAAGACACGTTTCAGAACCAAGTCTTCGGGTTCAAATGTTTGTGCTCGGACTTTTTTGTTGTAATACCGAGTGACCTACTGCTTGTGCCTTAAGGCGCGAAGGTCGGCTTCATCCCTCTTTTCTTCAACCATATCCAGGGATTTAAGGAGAAGCTTATTATTGGTCATTGGGTCAAAATAAGTAGTTCTATGAGAGGGTACTTCTAATACGACCGGGATGACTGCTTCTGCTCCGAAAGCGAGGAAGAAAGGTGTATGGACCGTTGCCGACTTGTAAGTTGTCCTATAGGCCCATAATGCCAATGGTAATTTGTTGACCCACATGGCTTTGGCCTGCTTCAATCTTTTCTTTAGAATGGATTTAATCACCTTATTTGCCGCTTCGACCTATCCATTCGATTGCGGACGTGCCACAGAGGTGTACCTCTTCTCGATGTGGTACTTCTGGCAAAAGTCTATGAATTCTACGCTATCAAATTGAGTTCCATTATCTGTTATAACGACCTTCGGGATCCCGAGTCGGCATATGATATTTCTAACGACGAAGTTACTTACTCTCTTGGTCGTGATCGTGGTCAATGACTCCGCTTCGACCCACTTCGTGAAGTAATCCACGGCCACAATGGCAAACTTTGCTCCACCTTTCGCTATTGGGAGACTTCCAATAATGTCAATTCCCCATACAGCGAAAGCCCACGGGCTCGTCATCGTCTTCAACCTGCTTGGGGGTGCCCTAGGGATTTTGGAAAATTTCTGACATGCATTGCAATGTCGTGCATACTTGGCTACATCCTTGTTTATGGTAAGCCAGAAATAGTCTTATCGTAGTATCTTCTTTGTCAGCGTTTGTCCTCCGGTGTGATCACCACATTCACCTTCGTGTACTTCTTTCAGTACACGCTTGATGTCGTCATGGGCAATGCACCTAAGGAAAGGCATCGAGAACCCTTGTCTGTACAGCACTTTGCCTTGTAATACGTATCGGGAAGCCTTCCAAATAACAGCACGCCTGTTACTTTTCTTTGTCGGAAGCGTTCCATTCATCAGAAAGTTCTTTAAGGGTGTCATCCATGACTCCCTTTCTGGTTCAATTTCCAATACGAGATCAACTTCCATCAAATCAACGCTTGGAGAGTACAATATTTCAATTGGGACTAGCTCAGTGTCTTCAGGATAGTCGGAACTAGCCATCTTTGCCAACTTGTCCGCTTTTTTATTTTCCTCTCGAGGGATATGGGATATGCTGTAATGATCAAGGATTTCCAGCAATTTACTTACTTCTTTCAAATAGGATATCAGTCTTGGACTCTTGGCCTGAAATTTCTCGTTAACCTAGTTCACAACTAGCTTGGAGTCACAAAAGACATCTAGCTTCGTTATCTCCAACTCCTTCACAAACTTCAGCCCGGCGATCAGGGCATCATACTCAGAGTCATTATTCGTGGCATGAAACTCCAATTTAAGAGCGTAGTATATTGATCGGTCTTCGGGAGTCACAACTCCAACACCAGATCGTCTGTCGTTCTTGGCACCATCAGTATATAATTTCTAGGCATTGGGGTTAAGAAGTTGCTTTGGGGAATCAGCTTCTTCACTCAATACATCATCCTCTGGGATAGTGAACTCTACTATAAAATCTGTCAGCACTTGCCCCATTATTGATCGTCAGGGCTGGAAATTCAAATCAAACTGACTTAACTCAATGTTCTATTTGAGTAATCTTCCTAAGGCCTCTGGTCTCTGTGAAACTTGCCTAAGTGGATGGTCAGTGTACACGGTGATAGGATGAGCTTGAAAATAGTGGCGAAGCTTCTGAGAAGCGATTAGTAAGCTGTACGCGAGCTTTTCTATTCTTGGGTAGTTTCGCTCGGCTGCTGCCAACTTCTTACTTACATAGTACGCAGGCCTCTGAACCATATCTTCTTCCCTCGCCAAGGCCGAGCTTATCGCATGAGACGACACTGCCAATTACACAAACAGATCCTCGTGATCGATCGGTTTTGACAGTATTGGGGGTTTCTCAAGATGATCCAGAAGGTTCTGAAATGCCTCTACATAATTAGGAGTCCATTCGAACTTGCGTTTTCCTCGCTTTATCAACTCAAAGAATGGAATACACTTGTCCGTAGCCTTGGAGATGAATCTACTTAAAGCGACTACTTTTCCTGCAAGCCTTTTCACATCTTTGCTTTGTCTTAGTTTCTGAATCTCTCTGATTGCCGTAATCTGATTTGGATTGATCTCAATTCCACGCGAGATGACGATGAATCCCAGGAATTTCCCAGATGCTACCCCAAATGAACACTTCATAGGGTTGAGTTTCATTCCATATTTCCGGAGGATATCAAACGTCTTTTCTAAGTCGGTAGTGCGGTCGGATGATTGTCTAGACTTTACTAGCATGTCGTCAACATATACTTCCATCGTCTTCCCTATTTGATTGTAGAACATTCTATTCACTAATTGTTTATATGTAGCACTGGCATTCTTCAAACCGAAGGGCATCACTACATAACAGTATAATCCCAAATCCGTAATGAAGCTGGTATGCTCTTGGTCTGGGACGTGTATGGGGATTTGGTTGTACCCCGAGTAGGCATCCATGAAAGAAAGAAGCTCATGACCCGTCGTTGATTCTACCAGCTGATCAATTCTAGGTAACGGAAAACTATCCTTTGGGTAAGCTTTATTTAGGTCTGAGAAGTCAATGCATGTGCGCCACTTTCCATTGGCCCTCTTTACCAAAACCGGATTTGAAATCCAGTCCGGGTATGTTGTGTCTTTGATGAACCCGTTACTTCTCAGCTTTTCGACTTCTTCCTTTAGGGAGGCAGGGCCAAGCATTCGCCTTTTCTGTTTGACAAGAGGATGCTTCGGGTTGATGCTTAATGAATGACTCATGATCGAAGGAGATATTCTACACATGTCAGCATGGGTCCAGGCGAATACATCCAAGTTATCCTTTAGGAAATCCGTTAATTCACTGGCTCGAAGAAGGTCCAGTTGGGATCCAATCTTCAGGACCTTCTCTAGGTTTCTATCATCGATTGTTACATCCACAGTTGTTTCATTAGGATTCGCCATTCTGCCCCCAGGCTCTTCGTCCTCTCTAGGATCTACGTGATTGGGCAATTCTCTGGGTGACTCTCCCAAAATTCCTTTCTTTAGTTGCTATGACGTTTCCTCCCTTGGAGGGGAGGAAGCGCTATTTGTTTCTACATCTCTTCCTTTGCGCAGCAACTTTAACTCCGCTATGTAGCATGCTCGCACAACGACTTGATCTCCTCTGATTATTCCTACACCAGCATCCATCGGGAATTTCAATAACAAACACCAGGGCGCGATGCAATCCTTGAACTCTGCTAGTGTCGGTCGGCCCAAAAAGGCATTGTATGGTGATTCAATATCCAAAACCACAAAAGTAAGAATTCTCACCTTTCGGCGTACTCCTTCCCCAAGGGTGACCGACAGTTCTATGTATCCCATCAGAGAAGTTGAGGCTCCGTTGAAGCCGCGTACCCATCCTTCGCAAGGCTTCAAATCCTTTGGTTCAAGTTTCATCTAATCAAATGTCTTCCTGAACAGAATATTAACTAAACTTCCGTTATCCACTGAGACTTTGTAGACTATAGACGGACCAATAGTGACTGTGATCACTAATGGGTCTTTAGTTGGGGAATGGACTCCAATACTCTCTCTGCTGCGGAATATAACATCGTCGGACATTGTCTTCTGTTGTTTGACTGGAGCAGAATCATCAGGCTTACTGCATTCTCCAACTTCAAGATGTTGTTTGGCTGCGTTGACATACTGCTCCATTGGTCTAAAGCTGTGTCCTGCCAAATGAAGCCTTCTGACTATGGTGTTGATTACAATATTTTTTCCCTTCTGCTGAGGGGTAGGTCTAGGAACGGGTTGGTTTTGGTTCGGGGCCTATCCAGCTTGCCCCCTATCCCTTGGAGCCACATTATACTCGTCTAATTTTCCATTTTGGAGTAGCTTTTCAACCATATCTCTCAAATGGCGACATCTGTTGGTGGAGTGACCATGAACCTGGTGGGAGAGGCAGAACTTTCCATTTTCGTGTTCTTTATCCGTTGAATCCCTCGGGGGAGGCCTCTTATACTGGAGCACATTATAAGTATCCATAAAAATGTTCTCTAGAGTGTCATTCAACGGTGTGAGGTTCTCAAATGGCCTGGATTGAGGCCTCCTTTGTGAGTTGTTTCCTTGGTTTCTCCTTTCGTTACCATTCCCTGACTGACGACCATTTTCCTGGTTCTTGTTCCCAACATTGACCTCCACCTTTCCTGAGCTATCTCCCATCTACTTGATGGCCACATTACTTCGAATATCCTCTTTATCGTTAGCCTTCCTTTTTCGATTGGCATATATCACCTCCTGACGTGGGCGAACATTAGCCTTTTCGTAGAATATTTCTCTAGTTAATGGCGGCTTGCCAGCTAAGTATCTTCCAAATTCAGTATCTTTGTCCACCCTGTCTATTAGGGACATTAGAACAGTCTGCTCATGAGGGTCTTTGACTTCTGTGACGACTAGGTTGAAGCGATCCAGGTACGACCTCAGAGTCTCGTCGGGATGTTGTTTGATGAGGGATAATTCCATAACATTTTTTGACCTCTGAGCGTGAAGCCGAAATTGGTTCACAAATTTTTCACTTAGTTCCCTGAAACTAGATATCGATCGTGCGGGCAAGCGTGTGAACCATTGTAATGCCATATATTCTAGGAATATCGGGAATGCTTTACGTTTTACGGCATCGGAGGCTGCCGCGGCAGTCATGGACCATGAGTATCTCATCAGTTGTTGGACTGAATCTGTCCTGCCAGTATAACGATTCATAGTTGGCATGTTGAAACGTATCGGGAATGTAACCCCCAGTATGTCATCGGTAAAGGGCATATGATTACGCCCTATACCCCAATCTTCATTTATCTATCCACAACTATCCACCATGATCTATCGAATCATTGCTTCAACCTCAGCATGAGTTACTGTAGATTCAGGGTCAGCACTCCTGGCTCTGCGAGGCCCTCGATCATTCCTTCGACGGGCTGGCACAAAGTCTGGAACCTGAACAGAGCTTCCTTGTCCCCTGTTACCACGGTCAATCATGCAGCGTAAAGATTGCGGCATTTGATTCTTAGCAGGCTCATTAACAATCTGCGCTCTAGGGAGCGCTGCAGGGTTATTCGGATTACGGTCGATAGGTCCTAGGTTCAGTGCTACTTCTTCTCGAGAAAGAAGTGATCCAAATCGAAGATGTTCTATATTTTCAGCCCTTTCCAATGGTCGCCGTGGAGGCCTTGGAGATTCTCCAGACGAAGACGAGTATTCTAGAGTCATGGGACGGACTGGCGGAGGTGTCCTCTACCTTTGAAGATCATCGTTGCGCCTGTCCAATGCACTGATGTTTTGTCGCAACAGAGAACTCTCTTGTCTTTGGGCTGCTAACTCATCATTCGTTTTATCCAACATTTGAGTGATGCAAGAGAGATATCCTGCAGTAGCTGGGGCATCAGGGTTGAACTGATCATCAACATTCTCTCTTATACGTAAAGAACCCGAGCCAGGTCGAGCGGAAGGGCCAGCACGAGCAGAACGAACCATAACTTCCTTTCAAGGTCGAGTTGATGTCCTCTGAGTGGTGCGATTCATGACAACATATGGTTCACGGTTCGTGGCAATCTCCTGACTACGACTTGTGGTTGCTCCATCTGGGCGGCTCATGGGAGCACCCTGGTGACGGTTCGTAAGAGTGCCTGTGGGCTGGTTCATGAGGTTATCTTGGGAGCGGGTCATGACGCCTCCTGTGGATCGGTTCGCCCCTTGCATATCACGAACTGGGGATTCTTCCTCGACCTTCTCATGAACACATTCTTCAACAGTTTTGTTTGCAGCTTCGTTTGCTTGCAAAACTCGTACTTCCTTAGACTTCTTTCCAGCCATGATATCTGGGTTTCGCTGAAGTTTTCAAAAATCGAAACAGTGGGGTTTTGGACAGTCTTCTTTGGACTTGAATATTCAAACGATAGAGCAACAATACGATATGCTGAGACCTCGAATTCTCGGTGAAAGCACCAAAATGGTAGACCAAATTTTGGCTCTAACACCTGAATTGTTTAGATTTGCAGAGAATTAGATCTTGAGAATGAAGAAAAAGCCGAAAACACACAAGGTTTATAGTGGTTCAGCATTAACGAGCCTACGTCCACTTTATATGCTTTTTATTACATGTCTAATGCTAGTACAATAAATAATTTCACTCAATCTCACTTTTACAATTATGAATCTCTTAGTAATTTCGAAGTAATACTGATTAGAAATAATGACAGGACAGTAATGGTGGAAACAACACTCAGAACTGCCAAAAAGCTCCCAAAAATGCCAAGTACAGGGCTATTTATAGCTGGTATCTGCAAGCGGTTCATGGTCACACGTGGCACAAATCCAGTGGATCTCGGACTGGTTCGTGGCTTGATGGAGAAATGGTCAACATGGCGGTTATGGACATGTGTCGCAAGGTCCTTCTTCTTCGGATCGTGAATGACTTAGTCGTGGCCACTATCCTTTGGCTTCTGGGATCAGATCGTGATAATAGTTTGGGTCGTGGGGGATCATCACGAAAGGGTCGTGATAGTAGTGGCACGAGCTAAGGGCGACAGGGGGATCACGACCGGGCTTGTATGGCTTTTATGAGTGAGACTTCAAATTGGACCTACACATGTATCTTGGTGGCTTGATCCAAAAGCTAGCCAACAAAATGTAACCTTAGTGTTTTCCTAGAGCCATCGGTAGACTCGCAAATCACATCTCCAAAATGCTAGTCATTGTTGAAGTGAAGACCCATCAACGGTTCATTCTTCCTACTCCTTGTGATAGCGGCAGTTAACTCTTATAACCTGGATTTGATGTTGACATTGGTGAGCTTGAAAAAGCTTTATAATCATCATTAGAGATAGAGGTATGCGCCATGTAAGCTGCAAGAGGAATTAGATCAGCATATGGATAATCTTGGTTAGGTTTACTTTTCCCTTCCTAGAGGTGGAAGGAGAAGCTTCACTTTTACTAGAATAAGATGGTAGCACACCAGTGTTGGCAGTCTTGAGTGGGGAATTTTGTTTGTTCAAGAAACTAGGTTATGTTATTTGGATAGTTGCCTTGTCTTTTTGTTACGTTATTTTCTTATGTAATGCTAGTCTGAATTGTTTAAGCCTTTCTTACCTGCATGGAAGCTTTCTATTGCTATAGTAGATATGCTTATTGTATATCTCTTGGTCTCCTTGTACTTATTATTTTGATATAATAAAAAGTGTTTTGGATCATTTTAATAACCGGTCAGCCTTGCCAAAAAAAAATCTATCTATATATACATATATCAATATCAATAAAGAATAAAAATATACGGAAATAATATTTTTTGTAGCATGTATTATATCTTTATGATTTTATTATGTTTTATAAGTATATATATATATAACTAATCAATATGTGATAACAATTTCCAGGGAAATCTCACCTTACTTATGATACAACACTCACAATATATGCATGTATATAAATAATATACATTTATTGAAGAATCATAAAATAATATTATTTAATTCATAAGCAGTCATATCATTCTAATATTTCAGGTTATGATTTTTTTGCAAGTTCTACATGTCCTTAATTTTTGTTCTTTTGCGGTTTTTTCCTCGTAAAATTCTAACTTCGACCATAATTATTAATGGAATTCAAATTAGATGTTATAACCTATTTCATAGCTTTGAGACGGTGGTTTTCCATTTCATGGAGGGGTCATAATAATAAAACGGATTAGTAGTTTAGGAGAAACAGCAGTTTATGTTTTAAAAGTAACTGACCAGATTTATAGTAGTGATAATGGGTTGAATTCAATATGCTCACTAGTATGAACATCTTTAGCAGTACATAGGGAGATGAAGGGTTTCATTTTTATTTATTTGGCTCATTCTCTCATCATCCCTAAACTTACTACTACGCCAAATCATCCCCTAATTCATAAATTTTCACTAAATTTTCGCTAAATCATCTCAAATTGTTAATTGCAGATTAGATATATTAGATTTTTTTAACTTTTGGCTCTTATTCAAGTGGTTGATTGTTGTTCAAATTGGATGTTCATTCTGTTTCTTTTGTTTGGATAATGGACGAATGACCATGGTCGCTCACATATTTATATCAGATCAAATTTTTAACTAACACATTTTTATAAATTGTACCCTAAGAAAAAAGCTAGGGAACTCAAATGTCCGCCTCATCAACCCCTATTTTTCAGCTAGCCCAGCAAGGAACATCAATCTTGTAACACCCCGTAAAATATTTCCTAAATAGACATAGATAATTTAATTAAATATAAACAATAATAAAATATTAATAGGATAAAAATAATAATTTTGGGCCATCTAGAATTGTGCCATGAAAATATAACATTGTATTCATGGATAGATTCTAGTCTGTATTCAGATTTTATTTATCAAAAACGGAGCACATATGAAGAAATTATTAACAAAACAGGTTAGATGATAATTGTATACACATAAGATTTGAAATTCAAATTGAATGAATATAAAACACGAACAAAGTTTTATACTGATTGCCATAATGGAGTATTCCATGGGGATTTGAATTTTGTGTAAATATATATATACACACACACAAGAGGGGACAAGAATAAATAAATAACGGAAAGAATCAATCCGAATGTATTACATAATTAAATTATTTAATGCGTTAGGGAAAGAAATCTCCTTGCGCTCGACCCAAGAGGAGGGTCTACCGGCCAATTTATCGCCCTCTTATAAGGGAGATAAACCAATCTCGTGGTCGAGGATAGGAGACAGGCTAGTTATATTAAGAGTTTTTATATAGTTTTGCTTAAACGGACTGTCCAGATTAAATATAACTAATCCTACAGTCCGCGCACACACTAGCAACTATTAAAAGACTTGTAGCCTCTCCCCTAAATCCTACATTCATCCTCTTCCACGCCTCCACTCGGTCTCTCCATCATTATTCTAAATTCCATAAATTTATTCAAGTTAGGATTCTCTCTTCTTCCTCAACCTATTTCTCTAGCCTATTTAACCTTAGTTTTCTTATTAATAATTTGGAATTACAATATATATATATATATATATATATATATATAAGTTGGTTTAGGAGGAAGTTTGAAAAATGGTAATTGCGAGGATACAATCCAGAAAAACATTCTATACGGCTTGTTTATCCTTCTGCTTGTGTTATTGTGAGTGGAAATTATATGTGTTACTATTTTTCATATTCCACTAGTGTAGATTTGTATTGTTATGCCTAATGGGGTTTGGGTTTGCATGAAAACAAAATATAAACAAATCCTCCAAATCACTTATAATTTGTAAAATGGTCAATTAGTTGGTGTATATTGGGTTTTGGTTATTGACATAATAAAAGATAGGCTTTTGTGTTATGCAATTGTTGATAATGGTCTGATTCACTTTTTTGTAAATTATAAATTCATATATGTGTTTGCAAAATCATAAGACTTGAGTATTGTAGATTTAATAGGTTTAAGCATCTGTTTTTAAATAGATAGTTTGAATGTGTTATATACAAATCACTAAAGTCTAAAGTTTTCGTATATAAGTTATTATTTATATGTTTGTTATTTTACCATTGTTGATTAAATGTGAATATACAGGTTTTTTCCATATCGATAAAGTTAGGGAATAGATTTGTAAAACTTATTTGGATGTTAAGATTGGTGTTTCAATGGTTTAGGAAATTTCTTATATGAACTTGATTTATGTTTTATTTATTACTATTTATCATGTAATTAACGTATTATAAATGTGGATGCTAAATACGTTTAATTTTGGAAATTAAAAATTAAACATCGTCATAAGAAATTTGTATATATGCGAGTATTAATGGCTTTTATTAGTATTAATGACACATAAGAACAAGGTTAATCCGAACTTGTAGTAGAAGCCTTGCCCTGAACCGATTGTCCTATCTAACATCTATAAATTAGTTAGGTTAACGTGAGAGGTCTAAATGCCATGGTCCATCAAAATTATTATAGAAGGATGTGAAGTTAAAACCAATTTGCGGTAGAAGCCTGCCTACAACTGCCCGATAATCCGAGCACCTACAAATGGTTGGTTTAATGTAAGATGTCTTGTTTATGTATACACACACACACACACACACACACATATATATATATATATATATATATATATATATATATTTGTGTGTGTGTATATGTGTGAAGCAGGCCTGCCCCAAGAAGTTATTAAGTGGCTCACCTACCTTGTTAGGGTATTAGGTGGTTAGGACTAGGCCACTCCTAGGTTCACTCCTTGGTTTAGGACCACAGTCATGGGACCCGCCCTTATTAAGAACTTAAGTGGTAATTGGATTTTCCTTTCTCCTATAAGGTATTAAATGGTCTTAATTAAAAAGATATATGTATGACTAGGGTTGTTTTTCAGATGTTGTTTGCTTCTTATCTACGGGCTATGTGAGGGCATAATTAGGGATGGCAGTACGAAAATTTCCAAGGGACTACCTGCCTAAGGGACGTATCAAGTAGCTAGGAGTTCACCTGTAATACCGGTTAAATAGTAACGCATGGGTCTGTCTTAGGGGTCTTAAGTGACGATAAGTATCTACCTTAAATAGGTATAAAGTGGAAGATTATTATTTCCTATATTACAATGGATAGAATATCAAATAACATTCACGATTATAAGGCGAGGTCTTAAGTGACTAGGGTACGCCATAGGGTCTAAAGTAATCAAAGGAATCCCGCTATAAAAAAATATGATGGCCTTAGGTGACCAAATGATAGTCTATCTCGTAAGATATTAAGTGATAATAGAATCTTCCCTTTTAAATAAATATATGGGTCTTAAGTGACTTTAGAGTAGTCTGCCTACTTAATACATATATTTGTATGTTGAATTTGCGTAGACATAATTTGATGAATTTATACTGCCAAGTATAGTAAACGGACATTCCTTTAACTTATGTGATTTTCATTCACCAGAACTTATTGTTCTAAACCCCATCCTCACATATAAACTGGTTAGTAGGTAGGAACGCTTGATGCTGTCATGGAGTTTGAAGCTTGACGAAGGAGGATCTTCAGTTACTATTATCATGTTTGGTAGTATTATTGTACCCATGAGATATTATTATTATTAATGTACATTTTATGACAGTTGAGACTTAATGTAATCAACACTATTGTGGTTTTACTTAATGACACATCTATTTTCTATTATTATATTTTGTCCCTTCAACTATGAGGTTCTGATTATTTTTTTAGTTGTCTCTGTTTCTGTAGTCGTTATATGAACCAATTATTCGTTTAGAATGGTTCTAATTTCCAATGGGCCTATCAGAATTCGGGCCTATTCCGAGAGGGTTTTTACAAATCCCCACCAATCATAGGTCTTAAGAGGATAACCGCTCAAGCTTTACAAAGGAGAGCATAGCGTGGTAGGTTAGGACTCGAACCCGTAACCCTCAGGAATTTCATTCAATGATCAACCTTAAATATCAACTATATCTAATAATTACCTCATTCCAAAAACTTAAAATAATCAAATTATATACCATATAAATACAATGTTAGACCTAACGTAATCTAAGGTGCTTCAAATCAAATCTGTGACCCTGGTAGGTTAAAACACGATTGTGGGTAGTTAGTTAAATTTTTATTATTATTACTTAACATTTTAAATTGATTGAAATGTTGTTTGAATTATCGGTCAGACGAATGATTGATTGTTACACTTGATCTTGTTTGTCGGTGTTAGACATGTTAGGTTATGGTTGAGGGTCAAAAATGATTGGACTTAGTTGGAAGGCAATCGAAGTAGATTTGAGAATAATTCAAACGTTGGGGGCATTTTGAATTTAGGAAAAGCAAGCTCGATGCCAACATATAGGCTCAAAACCATTAGTTTCAAGTATGCACGAAGGCTCGAAGCCAAAAGGGGTAGCTTCGAGAGAGGTCGGAGAGCTTCGAATCATAGTAAGTAGATTACTAAATCATTAGGTTTGATGTAGGTCCAAGGGATTCGCAACATCAAATCCGCTGGCTTAAAGCAGGAAAGAAGGCTAGGAATCGAACCAATGATTTGAGGCGAAGTAATCTATATAATTCGAAGCAATACAAGCTGATTCAAAGAAAATGGAAATGGTTTTGAAGTAGACCAGTACAGATCGATGCACAATAGACGAGAAGTAGAAGCAAAGAAAGGAGCTTGAAGCACACCAAGGCGACTTGGCAACTTGAAGCAAATTTAGGATAGGAGCTTGGATTCGAAGAAATGAACATAGTATTGATGTGAAGTAAAGTTAAGTAGTTTCGAATAGACACGAAGCAAGACATTTGAATCTAAGGTGTGATGGTCTTGATGTGTTGAAGCAAGGGACTTCTCCGAAGTTAGTGTTTCAGAGAAAGGGGTGCTTTAAAGAGGTGATTTGAATGAAGGTAGAATAATGTTCGGAACAAGGTGGAATTGGTTTTTAAAAGATCTTGTTTTATCCCTATTGTAATTGATATATGTCTTCTTCATTTGAAGCAAGTTACTTTGAAGATCAAATCAAGCGTTTCAGAGTAGGATATTTTATGGTGTGATGCAGGGTGTTTTGAAACCAAATGTTTTAAAACTTTAAGCGGATGTTTAAAATACTAAAGCGGAATGCTTTGAGATTAGAAGCAATTTTTTAGAAGATTGAGGTAGTATGTATCATGTGTAACATTCGTTTTTAATTTTACTATAAATCTTCTAATATGATTTCATGATTGGTTTAAAATTAAAACTATAATACATTCAAAGCCAAGTTATTAAGGCAAGAAAAGATGGTGAGATTCGTAGGATGGATTGGTAAGGTCTTCAAGGTTTTGCTGACTCTACGATGGGGAACTCATGTGGGAGTGGTATCTAAGGATTTTGAAAGATAGTTTGGAGTGGAATGAGACTATAGGATAACGGACTGGTTTGAATGAGATAAGGACCTAAGACGGACAGATGGAAGCTTTTATATTTGTAAGCGCCAAGGAATATTTGATACCTTGGAGTGTTCTAGCTGTTAACCCAAACATGGAGTATTATGTGCCTTGAATCACTGATGAAGTGGTCAACTTGTCGGATACTTAGCTCCTAATGGTACAAATGGTTGGTGAAGACAGTTTCCCGACTAGGATATGGGTTTTTCATTGAACCTATGCGTGGCTAGTCATATGGTTACCAATGTATTCAAGGTTGTAAAAGCTGATGGTTAGGATTTGTTTGATGGATATTATGGTTGATATGGATGCTCTCATTTGATAAGAAGACTATGGTGGCGGTAGTCACATTTGTGCATAGATAATGCATCATAAATATAAACTAAATACTCGCTGATAATTTCCTCAAGTCCTTCTGGCAATGTTGAATTATCCTCCCATCGAAGCCTTCTTGAATTGACATAATTCTAATCTTTGATTTGCAGACCCTCCGATATCAAACAGCTATTAATTTGATTTGATTTGATTTGAGCTTTGTCGGAGCTTTAAGAGGTGCAGCTCAACCAAAACTAGTGAGGTTCTTTATAATGAATGGAATACATGGAAAAGATGTATCATATATCTTGCCATTTCATTCTAAATCTGAACCACCCGTTAAAATACCCCTAGCTCAATTTTCAGTCTCATATTGCATTCTTTTTTATCGAACTTTATTGGCTGTTTCATGGGTTGAACTTGTTTTAAACCAAAGTAAGCTTTTCATGAAAATGGCGACAGATAACGGCCTCTTCCTCCTTCCCATCGTCTAATCCCTTCTCCTACCTGCCGCCTTTCTTCACCATCCACCTCCGCTGGCCGATGGTACGGAGCAAAAAACACAAGTCGAGACTCGCATGCTCTCGATCTCCTGCTTCCTGTACCAGATCTGGACATCTTTACAATCTCACTGCCGCTGCCATCGCTCAAAATCTGGATCTTTCAGACAAACTTTTGTCCGAGCCATCTTCTCTTGTGTTTCGCGCCTCTCCTGATTCGCTGGATCTTTTAATACGTGAGATGCCCACCATACCTCAACTTGCTACCTCTGCTACAGCTAATTGTGAAACTACTATTACACAAATGCCCTCTGCAGCAAGAAATTTGCAAGCAAATCAAGGTAATACTCTTGATACTCTGAACTTGGTTGTTGGAGATTCTAGTCTCCTTGTTGTAGAAGGTCCGGGCAGTCAAAAGAAAGCAATGGCTTCTGAGGTTAATGTCGTATCTGTTGAGACTGTAAATGATAATGTAGTCAATTTCAGCGATGAAATAGTTGGTGAAAATGTTGTTGTACCAACCAAATCGGCCTCAGCCATCAGAAACTCTGGTTCACTGGAAAGGGCTAAACCTAATCGACAGAATGTACAAGACAAACCACCATGTTGGAAATCCCTTTTTGCTGCTCTTCCACACATCGCTAGAGAATATCAACCAATACACTTCTCAAACCCTGACCAAACTACCTGTCCAGCTCCGCCAATGGATGTTCTCAACAAAGCTAAGGTTTTTTGGAAGGATTACATCGTCGGTTTCTTTTTAGATTCCAAAATTCCTAATTTTGACATGCATGAGGTGTGTAGAAGTGCCTGGTGCTTACATGGACAGCTTAAGATATCTATTGTCAATGGTATGTATTATCTGAAATTCTCATCATTTGCGGAAAAGCAAAGGATCTTGGAAGCAGCTCCAGCAATCATTAGAGGGAAACCATTCATCATCACACCATGGAATGCTTCTGTCGATAAAGCTAGAGACCAGGTCCTATCTATCCTTGTGTGGGCCCAATTCAACAATGTACCTTCAGCGCTTCAACCTCTAATTGGGATCAATTGGCTTGCGTGTCTTATCGGCAAACTCAAATGTTTCGATGCCAACACGGTAGCCAGGAGGAATCTTACTTGTGCTAGAGCATTGATTGAAGTTACTCCAAATAAGCCTCTACCATCGCAGTTGAAGGTTTGCATTAAATAACACTTTTACTTTGTTGACGTATCATACAAATGGAAACCGGAAATATGTACTGAGTGCAAATCTTTTGGACATTTTAAGGAGACTTGTACTACTACTACTAGTGACTCTATTCAGGCTGAGAAAGTGCCTTTTCCACGGGCTCCGCCTATGATCTGGGTTCTCAAACCCAAGCCTTTTGTTCTTCCAATTGATATAGTTGGAGATAAGAATTCTAATGCTAAGGTGCCGACTCTAGGTCAAGGTTTCAGATAGGTCAAAACAGAAAGGATACTGACTCACAACAACACAGGAATGAAGCATAAGTTGAGTGAAGGAACATATCACATTCATGTTGATTTGGGAGATGTAACTCGAAAGTTAGTATATCAAGTTGAAGGTGAAGGCCTTATTCGAGCTAAGGACGGTGATGATGGAAAGAACAACGAGCAAATACTTCACGACACAGCATAGGACATACGGCACCTATATTCCGAGACCACTCTATTCTTTGTGTTCGATCTGGCTACCCACTTTGCTGAGGCCGCACAAGAAGTTTCACCTGGCGATGTTGTTGGAGACTAGTTCTCTGACAGCGCATAGTAGTCTAAGTAGATTTGCTTAGCTCCTCTATTTCATCTTATATGTACTCTGTGGATGGACCACACTAAAAACCAATAGCTGATTGTTTAACCCCAATCACCTGAACTTCATGTTTTTTATTATTGGTTATAATAAAAGGTGTTTGCGGTCACCTTTAAAACCGGTCGGCTTTGCCAAAAAAAAGAATTCAAAATTAAACATAATTTAATTCTTTATTGATATCTCATATAGATTGATATATAAACAATATTTACTCCTCAAATCATGTTCAAGTTTCATAATTAGTATTTATTAGGTTAATTAAATTACTATGATTATAAAATAATCAAAACATTTGATATAAAGAGAATTCACCTTTTCTATTACGTGACACTTGGGTGTAAGTTCGATTAGCGATTAACATCAAATTATTTAAATGTTAATATTCACATGTCACTTAGCAGGTGATGATATTTTGGCTAAGCGTATGACTTAATTTTAATTTAGCGTTAAGTTTTATATTATGAAATGCTACTAGTTGTGACATTTATATACATTAATTTTCTATATCAAAACCGTATCATTTTTGACTTGTGGAATTTGGTTATGATCAAAATTCCAATGTAGTCAATATTCAATTCTATAATGCAACACAAGGTCCTTGGTTTATATTACTTGTAACAAAAATGATATGGCCAGAGACTTTGACTTTGATTTGACCATGTTACCAACCACATATAACTGAGGAAACAAATTCAATTTTGAATAGTGATTCCCTTTAGATACTTCCTTTGACCTAACTATAGTCATTTGATGGATGTCATGCCATGATTTTACTATAGTCAATGTGAAGCTTGAGCACTGAAGGCCCACGGTATTCTCAAGTCGAGAGAAATAAGTAAATAAGTCACATAGATTATGTTCTACCTTAGTCATATTAACGAAAAGCAGCCCATCTAGTAAGCCAATCATATTTTTCCAATGTAATACATAATCTCTAGGTTCTTTTAGCAGGCATATGTAGCACGTTGCTCAAAGATTGGAGAACTTTGCGTGCTCTAGCCATGATGGATACATCGATATCCCATCTCAACGCATTTTGACTAGGAACATTTAAGATAATTTATTTATTGAGATAAATTGAGCATGGTTATAACACTTTGTAACTACTACCACAAAATATATCACTAGTTGAATAAATATTAAAAAAATATGCTTTGAGTTAAATTGATTAATTAACATAACACATTATATTAAGTACATTATTAAGAAAGTACCTTTTATTTCAAATAAGATTAATCAAAGAGTTAGATTTTTTTACATAATTGCCATATTGCATATCCTTAACTTTAGCAGTTTTTGCTCGAGTTTTCTGCAATTCGAACTTTGGATTATCTTTCTTTCTTCATGGAAAATTGTTCTAAGTGGTTTTCCTGTGACTTTGAGTTGAATCTTTTCTTGATCCCCATTCTTCAATGACATAGAATGCACATAAAATCCTTAAAAAACCACTTGGTCATAAGCTAATGGAGTTGAGTAAAGTGTATATGATGTTCAAATGGAAGAGTAGAGACAATTAATAGGTCGATGCCAAACTGAGTTGACACCTTAGAATTTTTTCCTTCCAAACTCCATGAATTCATCTCTTAAGTCTTTTTAATTATGTTTCCGAGTATATGAATTGTTTTTCCCTATTTTCAATCATTGAAGTCTAGTAGAAATCTGCTTTTTCTCAAAAGCAAGTTAACATTTCCAAATGAATTTTGAAGGCTATTCCAAAGATGTCTACCAATGATATGGACCCAAAGAGAACTACAATGATGTTGTTTATTTATTTGAGTTGGACTGCATATTATTCACTTGAAGAATGTGTATGACCCTCTAAACTAAGTGACTATGTTCTAATCCCGTGATATAAGAAGGATATCCAAGTATTGCAATGCTCCACTATGGTGGTTTGATAGTTCGTCATTGAAGAGTGGGTATTAAGTGATCCTATAGTACAATTCTGCGATATGAGTCCAATTCATATTCAAGGTATGAACAACTACTGGTACTACAACATAGGTGACGAGCCCAAGGAAGTGCCCTATATGAGGTCGACATCGTTGCGTATAATAGATGACTTTGTAGCACAAGAGGTGGGTCCATAGAAGTAAGTCCACATGATTCGATGTGGTGCCATCCTATATAACAAGCCATGGGACTGGATGCACACGATAGAGTAAGCATGGTGTGACCAACTGAGCGCTGTGAGACTAAGATGATAAACTTTTATCTTGCTATTGTATCATCTTTGTAGCATATGTGTTCCTTGCGTTTTGCAGTAGACTGTTTAGAGGTTCCTTCAGTTCTCGATCACAGCAGCTTGGAGGAACGTTCGATGTTTCACTAGTTCCTGCAGCCTCTCGAGAAGGGATTGATTGAACCTGTTGCTTCTAGGTTTGCAGGATTCGTCCCTCTTTCCTATCCATACCTCCCCACCCTCCGTTTGAATGCTGATTTTGTTTGCTAGTACTGCAGAGCCTGGATTTTACAGGTTTGTTGGATCGCTTGTTCTTGATTCTTTTGGCGATGGACTTGCATGTTGGTTTTTGGAGCTCTCTCAGGGAAGGGTTGCTGGTTCTTATGTATTGCGAGTTGATAGTCCTCTTCAGGTGTTTTCAGCCTTGTCTCGTTGGCTATTATTGCTTTGCGGTTTTATTTCCATGCCGGCCTCTTTTGCTCTGAGGTTCGTCTGCGCGGTCGTCTGTTTTTTATGGATCCTTCTATGTTTTGGTTCTTCATCTGTTGTTGTTGTACTTTGAGTCTGGTCTGGTTTTTGTATTCCTTTGCTTTTGTTGTGTCTACAGATCTTTTTGGTTCTGTAGGTCTGTTTCTGTGAGCCACTAGAGAATGACTTTTTTCTCCCTTTTGCTATATTATATTCCTTACTGTCGAATTTTTTTTGGCACAATCGCTTAGACATATGTCTAATTCATTATTACTTTATTCTTTTATTTATATTTCTTAGTCGATGAAGCTTACATATGATATGGTATGGAAGATAAGGACTTTGTTGTGCATATGGTAAATGATGTGTGTGTGTGTGTGTGTGTGTGTGTATATATATATATATATATATATATATATATATATATATATGAAATTTAGACTATATATAGATTGGATTTGACTACTCTAGCACAAAATATATGTATCAACGTTGTGCAAGTATCATGGTATAATCGGAGACTATGGTTAATAATGTTTCATAGTTTGTTTTCTTCCACGGTGAAATTGTGAAAGTTATTAATGGAACAGTATTTGTTTCTTATTATCATATTCAGTGGCTCATCATGTTTTGTCCTCAAGGTATCAGTTCGGATCAGTCATTGAATGAAGGGGAGAAAGACAAGTGGTAACAGCATGCGTCCGTTATATGGGTATCAAACATAGAAGTGCCATTGTAAAGAGGACTATTAAATTCACAAGGGTTGGACCTTAGGTTGTTGTTTTTATTTCCCCTCGCTGCTTCCTCCTATATATTTATAATATAAATTCATGGAATTATTGTATCTTATGCATTGTAGATTACATCATCTCTCATATCCAATAATAGATCTTAACTTCTTTCCTCAATGGAGGATGTTCTCGAGATAGGTTAACCATGTAAAATTGTGCTATCTATTTGTTTACTATCTATCGTTGCACTACTTAATTTAATTAATGCATTATTTATTGAGTAGCTTCGTGCCTTGCTCGTGTCTAATTAGGATACTTCTCTAACATGGTTTGCCATGAATAAAAACAATGCATAATCAATCATTTGGCATACCTACCTCAAGCGCTTTTGAATCACATACTTGTCATTATAGTCATTTATGCGCACTCCCTGACCTAAACATAACTTTACATCTCGCATCAATTGATATGAAACAATCTAGCTTATCACTCACTCCATAAATATCTCAAAATATCCATTATAAAACATAAAACTTATGACTGTCTGGTTAGACTCTATAGTGGTCGATGGCGTTTTCCATGAAGCGTTGTCACTAATGACAATGAATGGAGGGAAGATAGAGGTATGGTATTTGTCTTTATTTTCCTCACTAAAATATAGATAATCATCAAGTTTTAAGTTTCTTGTGATTTTTTTTACTAGAATCTGGATGAAATATTTAAAATGGAATAATATTTGACGGAGTATATCCATAGAATTTTATTCATTAGATTAGCATAGAAGAAATCCTATCATCTTCTACTTGGGCTATTAACACCTGAAAAAAGCCAAATTGTACTAGCACCCCAACCCGTATCATCCTTTCCATGTATATGTATAGTCTTTTGCCGTATATATACTACTTCAATGTAGTGTCACCATTCTTGAAATCGTTTGGACTGTCACGCTTGTTCTGGCTAGGTTTCCTTATCATGAACTATCGCGTGTTCAACTAGGATTTATGCCATCTAGGGCCACTAGGGATTATGCTACCTATTGAATGTTTTCTAGATTCGATTAGGGTTTATGCCACTTAGAACCACTAGGGATTATGCTACCTAACGAACAACACCCTTTTTCCATGTAACGATCTATTAATCGATCGGCTCCCTACAAGTCCTAGCTCGTTCATGTGTCCGTGTCATACGGCCCAATCATGAAATGTAGTCACATGTGCTAGGTCCACCATAGGGTGTATCAAGCCCTAGGGTGCCAACCACCGACACGAATCAAGCATGCATGGTGTAAACCTACAGGTGCCCAATGCCAGCTTTTTCAACTCCGGACTACGTGCACGACCATAGTCCGCCTGAACCTACAATTGCGCACCAACTCAGCTGTCGTTCTGGTCGCTTACAATCATCCCAGTAATCGTGCCCCACCCTGCCTAGTTCCAGGGTACCGTGATACATTTAGTGGGTTACTGCTGAAAAGGATCGCGTAACGAGGGTTTCCGTCCAGTAGGTTAAGTGTTGTCATTTAAATTCGAGACTTAACCCCATCAGTCTAGCATGTCAAGTTGGTTAAGTGTTGTCATTCAAGTTCGTGACTTAACCCGCCTACGTGTCATGTCAAATTGGCTAAGTGTTGTCGTTCAAGTTCATGACTTAGCCCTACGAGTCATGTGTCAAGTTGGTTAAGTATATTCAAGCGGTTCATGACTTAACCTATCAAATCATCGTGTCAAATTGGTTAAGTATATTCAAGCGGTTCATGACTTTACCCTATCAAATCATCGTGTCAAATTGGTTAAGTATATTCAAGCGGTTCATGACTTAACCCTATCAAATCATCGTGTCAATTTGGTTAAGTATATTCAAGCGGTTCATGACTTAACCCTATCAAATCATCATGTCAAATTGGTTAAGTATATTCAAGCGGTTCATGAATTAACCCTATCAAATCATCGTGTCAAATTGGTTAAGTATATTCAAGCGGTTCATGATTTAACCCTATCAAATCATCGTGTCAAATTGGTTAAGTATATTCAAGCGGTTCATGACTTTACCCTATCAAATCATCGTGTCAAATTGGTTAAGTATATTCAAGCGGTTCATGACTTAACCCTATCAAATCATCGTGTCAAATTGGTTAAGTATATTCAAGCGGTTCATGACTTAACCCTATCAAATCATCATGTCAAATTGGTTAAGTATATTCAAGCGGTTCATGACTTAACCCTATCAAATCATCGTGTCAAATTGGTTAAGTATATTCAAGCGGTTCATGACTTAACCCTATCAAATCATCGTGTCAAATTGGTTAAGTATATTCAATCGGTTCATGACTTAACCCTATCATGCGGCATTAATTCATTAATGCACCCAACCTCTCACATCAGACCTGTTGTTGTGGTCACTGGATATGCCGGGCGGTTCCGGGCAGAATTACACCACAACTCAGTCTGACCTCGGGTTTTCAAGTGCGATATGACCAACTACCCACATTGGATCCTATTGTTTGCAGTAACTAGATTTGTCGGGCGGTTCCGGGCAGAATTACACTGCAAACTCAACCCAACCTCGAGTTGGCCATTTTTAAGTTCATTCTAAGTGTCATGTCCATGTTCAATTTTCAAGTCAAGTTCGTGTCAAGTTTCTAAGCGAGTTTCATGTCAAGTTCTCATATCAAGTTTTCGGGTTTCCACTTATGCCTATTATAAAGTTCATGATTCATGTTCATAACCAATTCATGTTTGCCTAACCTACCCAATTCGTATCCCCATCGCATGTAAACGTAAATCGATCTAAATTACAAGTAGATCCAGGTCCAAAATAAAAGGGAATAACATCCCAACTATGATAGGCAAAAGAACGAGCACAAGGTGATAAATCTGGCATGATATAGCTTGGGATAATTGGTTACAACATCACTGGCATATAGAGAATAACAGGCTTTCAAATCTGACATAATAAGGTGATAGTCATGATAAAAATTGACATAAAAGAATAGTCATGCAAAAGCAAGCCAAATACAAGGATAATGGATCAATGGTCTTGGTGTATAACATGGTTTTCAACTATAGTGTTATGAACAATCAACTGTAATAGTCAATGGGCCACAATAGTCATAGTCGTAGTGAATCATAAGCGATTAATCACAATAGTCATGAATTATCCAAAATAGTTCTAGACAACTACCCTAAATAGTCATAGGCAATTAACTATAATAGTTTCAAGGTCATGGTCATAGACAATAGTCTTCTGTTCATAATCATAGGCAGTAATTCATAGTCACGAGTCATAGGTGATTAGCCACAATTGTCTTTGTCATAGTCATAGGCAATAGTCTTATGTTCTCATTTATAGGCATAGTCTTTGGCCATTAACAATAGTTTCAATGCCATAGGCGTGATAATATTTGATTTACAACATGAATAGGCCCAAGTTAATTTTCATAGCAGTATTCCAAAAGTCAAGGTCCAATAATAGGTATAAATCAATTATCATACATGGGTCCAATTCCAATTGATAACATGAATAAGTCCAAACTGATTTCATAGCAATATTCCCAAATTCAAGATTCAAGAGAGGATAGGGTGAAAAATGAATTAACAAGTCTTAACATCAATTCAAGATCTAAGAATTCATTTTACAATCTAGCGTTTGAATAATAAACTAGGTCCAACATCATGAATGGGCATGATTCCATTGATAAGAAATAACCCAAAATCATATATTCAAGAACAGACAAGAACAGATCCAAATAGATAATCAAGCTTAGGTCCAATTTCATTTTATTCCATGTCCATATTAAATTTAACAAGTTTCAATCTCAAAGTAACTAGAACTTACAGAGCGTGGATTGAGAATTAGAGTGCAGATATTTGATTCTGGAAACGGTTGTTGCAGTTGTTGAATCTCTATTTGTTTAGTCTTGTTCTAGTTGAAAACCCCCAATTTGCAATTCCTAGATGTTGTCTTGACGAAGAAGAAGTAGCCTCTTTTAATTTAAATATTATCATTTTGATTTTCACAGAGGTAGCATAAGGACGGAATGGAATGGTGTAGAGAGAATAAGGCTAGGGGCTGTTTATATAGGTTTAGAGTCACGAATTTGGTCCAGAAATCTATCTAGATACGCAGAAATGAACTCAGCCTTGGATCTGGAAATTCAGGGCAGGTCGATCCCTAGGTCGACTACCCAGTCGACCTGGTCAGGGGGAGGTCGACCACCCAGTCGACCTGGGTCCTGGGCGGGAAATTTCCCGCCCAGCCCGCTTCTGGGTTTGAATTCGAATTTCGAGCTGTTTTGGTTTCTGAAAAATTCCTGAAACTTCGGAGGGTCATATCTCCCTCATACGGAATCCGGTTTTTGAAAACTCGGACTCGTTTCAATGCAGAATTTTGAGACGAACACAATGGCACAACCCGTTTCCCTTGATTCTGATTTTTAAATTTAATTATACCCTGATTTCTAGTTTCAACGTGTTATTAAAATTCGGGTGTTACATAATCATTATTGATGGAAGCATTACGTAACTTGATTTTAAAGAACAATTTTTGGAGGACCTACAAATGTTTGATCATGAAAAGAATGCACATGTAAGTAGAACTCAAAGATTTTGGAAAACACATTAAGTTATTGTTAGAAAGGAATAGTTTAAAAAAGAAACCATACATCAATATTGATTTGAAGAACACAAATTTTAAATTTTATTTTGGAAGACATTCGGTGTTTTATTACCATAGTATTAGATGTAACTGAATACTATATTAGATTATGGATAGATAAATAAAATAGTAGATTGTATAAGAATTGGACGAACTATATTAAAAAAACTAGAATAACACTCATTTTTACAATTAAATAAACATGAAACTATATATATATAATGCTAAGTTCATTAGCATTTGTTTTTAATTTTATTTACCAAACTGAAGTTTTTTCGATTCGCTTTAGATAACACGAATTATAATTTTTATTTTATTGATTTTAAGCCAAACAAATAAAATTTTGATTCTACATATCAATTGAAATTTGACGTGTTGTTTATTGGTTATAAAGGAATATTATTTATTACCTTTTAGGTAATAATTTAACGACTAAAATAGTAACATTAATTTTATTTGATAGTGGAAAATAGACACAAGGAAAAACTTTGAGAAAAATTAAGGTTGAATAGTTGTATAAATAACAAAATATACGTCATTAATTCAACCCTATCATCAAAGGAGTTTAAAAAACACAAGTCTATTATTCCATCTCTAACTTAACATGCATGTAAAATTATACTTGTATTATTCCCAGATGTAACGACCTTAATTTTTAGTCAATCCAAAATATGAATTATTAATTAATTTGAGTGAATTTTAATGGTCAAGTATAAAATAAGGACTTGAAAACAATTGAAAATAAATTCTAAAATTTATTTTATATTTTATTGGGATTAAAACAAAGTTAGTAAACATTTAAAATCAATTTAAAAATGAGATATTTAAAAACTCAATAATTTAATATTATTTCCATGGCTTAAAAAGAGACATTTTTCAAACGATCTCGGAATTCGGTGAAACCAATTATACCAAATTTGGAATATTGAAGAATTGTAGGATTCCAAATTTTATAATTTTCGGAGTTAGTATGTGAGCGTACGAAAAATGAACGTGTATCGAGTCAACTAGTCAAATTTAAATGATAACGTAATAAAATAATAAAATGTATGGTTAAACGGACTCCAAATTCGATGAAACCAATTTCATTGGTTCCGTAATTATAAATATGTTAGGGCCCAAAATTTTATATCAATCGGCCTTACCGTTTGACATAGGAGCAACAAACGCTTGAAAAAGCTTAGAAAAAATTTCACTTTTAAACAAAGGAACAAACACAATTTTCTTCTTTGAGATGTCAACTATTTGGCCCTCCTCCTTGTGCTTTTTCCACCTCTCCCAAATTATGACAACTCAGTGATCCATCCCCTCCACTCCTTATAAAAATAAGGCCTTTTCACCATTTTTTTCCATGTTACACTTTCCATTTTTTCCACTTAAGCCCTACTGCCTCTCTCCTTCACTCTCTTGGCTACGCCATCAACCCCTGAACTAAACTAGCACCATCTGCACATCCTCCCCCTCCTTTTGACCTACTCAACAGCTCCACCACCCTCCCCCTTGAGCCATGGCCTTCCACATCTCCAAAACCCAAAATCGCCCTTTAAAATCGCTAAATTAACACTACCTTTTCCCATTTACACCCAAATCTACCCCTCCAAGACCCAAATCAGTCGACGCCTAGGCCCCACAACATCCCTCTCCCTACCACACCAGCCCAAGTAGTGGACCCCACCACTATTCTAAACCTCTAGCCCTAAATCTTTGTCTCGTTTGCTCCAAACACCCAAATCTAGCTCCAATTTGTTCGTCTGTAAGTTCGTAAAATCCATAGCATTGGAACTCTGTCAAAATCATTTCCCGAACTGTTCAATGATGCCGCGAGGCTGCCAAAGTCATTCGGGGATGTTCTGACACCCTCCGATTAAAGATTGGGCGGAGTGGAGTACTAGGAGAGAACTCTTAAATGATTAATAAGGGCTAGTTTAAAATTGATTATTGTTGTGAATTGTTTGAGTTATATATTGATGTGTGATGGAAAATTTGGGATCACTATAGTTTTTAATGATGTTTAAAATCATAAAAATGTGAGTTTTAAGTGCTATACATATAGTTGCTTGGGTAAGTGACACCTAGAACTAATAGTGTTGACATAGAAATTGACTTAAGCCTTAAATGGTTATAGATTGGAAAAATTAACAAGATATTATTTATTGGTTTTAGGTATTAACACCATTAGTTATTGAATGATATTATTATGTTGAATATGTTTGATTGTTGATTGATATTACGGTTAATCTGTTGATTGACAAATCCATATAAGCATTAATGGTTTAAAGCTTATATGGGATTTATACCACGGTATGTGGATTAGATATTATATTGTTTGTTAATGTGTGATATATAGTTAATAAACTGTTTGAATTTTAGTTGGTTCAATTTTATTTTAAAAATCTAAGTTTGGTCAGAAAAGAACTCGTCGCACAGAGGTAGTTCACAAATTTCGACCATTGACTTTAAATGGACGTATCAGGAGATCCGACCATCGGATTTTCCCAAAATTGAAAGCATTGGGTTCGAAATGAAAAGAGCTATAAAAAGGAAAGAATTTTTTTGAAATACAATGGTTAGATTATAAGGTAAGTCCAACATAGTATTTGAAAAGGTTGTTGTAAATGTAGTTCGATGACCATAATTGGAAATCGACTGAAATTACCATATTAAAATTATTAAAAATATGGAAAAATTATGTTAAATCATAATAAATTATTTGAAAGAGTTATGAACCAAATATACTTGGTTTTTGATATCTTTTTTTGGTTGATTGTTTTTGTGACGGCTCGCCCCGCACCAGCCTGCATTTCCTCCAAAAGTGCGCTGTACACATGCCCAGCTAGCACAGAACGGTCGTCAGAAGAAAAGAAAGAAGGGGATGAACCAATCAAGGAACCTGTAGAATGTCTCACAGCGCATGGGATAAAATATAATAATAACATACTTGACATAAAACAGGTGAGACAGTGCATAAGCTGATAACTAAAATCAACATCCATCATCAGAGCAGCGGAAATTCAAATACAGCTTATTACAATTTTCCAAATTTACTGTCTCTAAACAAAAGAAAGCTAAAGTAGAAGATACACCACCAATGCCCAAGTAGTGATCTTCAACAACACAGGGAGAATATTATATATAATACGTGGAAGCCTCCTGCTCGTCTCCGGATCATCTACCCGTGCATCACCAGCTAACCTGTCTCTAGTCTGCTCGTGTGAGCACCCAGAGTAATAAGAGGAGACATAAAACTCTGGGTCAGACATAAAGCCTGGTATGGGCGATAAGCATCTAAACAGAATAATAACAGGTATACTAAGCCATACCTGAACCTGGACCTGCAACCAAAGAGTTAGTACCACATACCGTATAATACTCCAAGGCGCCATAATGAATAGTGTAAAAATAGGGGGGTGGGGTGTGCATGTCACAACGATAGCAAACAAATCATCCGTAGCAACCATCCTCACATTTCTCACTCAGTGCGTAAAGCGTACGACATCCACCACTTTGGAACACTAGACAAACTGAGGTAACGACGAATCCCGACTTGTAGAATCCCTGCTGTGACCAAGCCAAACACTTGGAGTCATGACCAAACATTTCAATGACCCACTTCATTGGTCGTAGCCCTTGGTTCTACCGATGCCATAATGGCCCTGAATCCGCCTTCGTACCTCCTACCATAGTGGTCCAAAGCTATAGACATCGATAACCCCTTGGCACGCGTCCCGTAGCAAAATCCAACCATGAAGCGAACTCGTTGATTCCCATCTGAATCTTGAGCTCTAACTTCTTATTCGGACTTCCTTTGCATCTCGGGTTATAGTCTTCACTTCCGGATCGGTCTTCATTCAGTTCGTAGTCATCACTGTCGGATCGTGAGTAACCTCCTCCCCCAACTCAGATCGTAGCACACTCTCCAGGTCGGGTCGCCATCGTCGGATCGTGCTCCACCTCGGATCGGTTCGCGGATCGCATCGCCTTCACCAGGTCGGATCGGGTCGAGGCACTCCCACTGGTTCGGGTCGTGCTCCATAGCTCGTAGCGCTTCCCTTCGGTCGTGGAGGCACATCGGTTCGGATCGTGAGCTTCTGAAGTGGATCGGTTTGTGGTCACCATCCATAGGCGGATCAGTTCGTGGTTCATCAGTACGTGGCGATCGGAGCTGCGATCGGGTCGGTTCGCATAGCATAAGGGGCGATCCGATCCGGTGTATTTCCTGCACTTCGTTCCAGCAACTGTTTTTCGCCATTCGACGGCGTTTTTGACCAAACTAACACTTCTAGACAATCACAAAACATATCATACGATCATAGCAACATCTAGTATCGACTACAAACACCCAAAACACAAACCATAGCATGTAAAGTGGATCAAAGATGGTCAAAAACCCCAAATTTTCCCTCAAGCATTTTTAAGTAAATCTAATCATATGGTTAACAAAACTTAATCAAATCGAACCAAATCTCTAACAGAGGCATAAGATATTATTTTCGAATTTCTAAACATTTTTCCAGAATTTATGTAACGACCCTGAATTTTGGGGCCAAGTTAAAATTTATTTTAAGTGATTTTAAATGAGTTTTGATATTTAAAATAATCTATTTTAAATAATAAGGATCACAAATTTGGTTCAAATCGAAGTTAGAATGAATAAATTAATTTTAATTATAAAAAGAGCTAGAAATAGCGCGGTAGTTTGAAAAGTCAAACTTGAACTTTGACTAACCATACAGGATGCAAAATTTAACGGATTTTAGTAAAACCAAAAATATTAGAATCTATTTAAAAATATCTTTTCAACGAATCCGAAAAATCGAAATTTCATAGCAGAAATCAAAAGTTATGGCTAATTCAATTTTTAGAAAGGTCGTTAGGAAATTTGCATAGGACAAAAATGCTACTTTTTGCATACGAAGGAATTTGAACTCGAAACCACTTCCATTGGTTTCAAAATGATGTTTCTGCATTGAAAAACAGTAAACACTTATATGTTTCGAGTTTCAGAAAATATTTGTTTAAAAATGTATTTTTAATATTAAATATACTGGCCTTGAAAATAGCCATTTTTCAAAAAGTCTCAGAATCGAACGAAATAAATTTTGTTGGATTCGTATCATCAAAAGAAAGCTAAAAATGATTTTTTGGTAATTTTTGGAATTAATATATAATTATAATTGATTTTTCAGTGTAAACGGGCAAATTTTTGACTTTAAAAATTCATTAAAAATTCAAACGGGCTCAGAATTGAACGAAATTAATTTTCATAAGGCCACAGCATCAAAACATAGCTAAATATATTTTTCGAGGATTTTTGAAGTTAATTTGTGACCTAGGTGAATTTCTGCGTACGTTTGAATTTAAAATAATGATTTATATTTAAAACTGAAAAACGAAGGCCAAGACGATCTCGTGAGCTGATGAGACATATCCAGATGAGTTCGGAACGGGGGCTAAATGGTATGAACGACGGTAAGCAGGCTTGAATCGGGGTTCGGGCCAAAACGGGCTTAAGCGGGCCTAATTACATAATTAGTTAACCCTAATATAATATTATAATATTCGGAATCACTATTCATCGTTCTTCCCCGATTAGAAACAGCCGCACAAAACCCATCAGCTCCGAAACTTCTCTCCTCCATAACTCTTTCGTTTCTCAACGAAAATTTGCGTGTGAGTACACGTTTCGAAGCTCTCGCCGAGCTCTTCGATCTCCGACAAGTCCCGTCCCTTTCCGTCGCCTGTGCCGCCCGCCCCGAGCCCGAGAAGGTCCGCCGGTCGCAGCCACGCCGGGCCCACCACGCTCGATCGAACTCCACCCTCTTCTGGCCGTGCAAAGATCTCTCCAAGGCGGTCATTCTCCAAAAAACCGCACTCAAAACCGTTCAGTAAATCAAAAGTTATCGCGATTTGAAGTTTTGAACAAATTCTGAAAATATGGTATGCTTCAGATTTCCCCACGCTTTTAAGTGTTACACAGCCAGTTGTTAAAAGTCTGAATTTGATTTTTCCTATGAATTTGCATTGGAATCATTCCAGATCTGAAATCAAATTGAATACGAACACCGGATCTGATTGAACCCAAGCCATCTTTTCAGACTAGACCACTGTGAGAATTTTATTTTTATTTAATTTAATTTATTTTATTATTATTTTTATGATTATTAGCAGTAGAACCGATACGACATGATATTTAAACATAGATCTAAACCGATCATAACATATGACGTGAAATCGGAATTGTCTATTATGCTATGTGATTAGACCTGAAATTTCAGGTTTAAATCTGAATTATAAATTAATTAAAATTATTTATATGTTCTTTATTTAATTACACCGTGTTGATTTTACTAATGCCCCGTTATAACATCACCTTGAAATCACCTGGATGCTAGTTATTGATTTGGATTTGTGGTTATGTTTGGATGTGTGGTCATGCGATGTGATGAAATTTTACAATTTATTTGATGCAAATAAATTAAGAATGCTACTTGTGATGAATGCTACTTGTGATGAGATTTATATTCTCTTCTTATGTAAAATTGAAATAGGGAAAAATTGACATTTTTTGTCAAATGTTAATATAGAAAACTGTCACCATATGACTAATTGACATTTTTTGTCAAATGTTAATATAGAAAACTGTCACCGTATGAAATTTACATTTTTATTTGTCAAAATAAAATAGCATATTCGCTGTATGATAACATGTACATTTTTATTTCTCAAAATAAAATAGCATATTCACTGTATGATAACATGTACATTTTTATTTGTCAAAATAAAATAGCATATTCACTGTATGATAACATGTACATTTTTATTTGTCAAAATAAAATAGCATATTCACTGTATGATAACATGTACATTTTTATTTGTCAAAATAAAATAGCATATTCACTGTATGATAACATGTACATTTTTATTTGTCAAAATAAAATAGCATATTCACTGTATGATAACATGTACATTTTTATTTGTCAAAATAAAATAGCATATTCACTGTATGATAACATGTACATTTTTATTTGTCAAAATAAAATAGCATATTCACTGTATGATAACATGTACATTTTTATTTGTCAAAATAAAATAGCATATTCACTGTATGATAACATGTACATTTTTATTTGTCAAAATAAAATAGCATATTCACTGTATGATAACATGTACATTTTTATTTGTCGAAATAAAATAGCATTTCAACTATATTATAAGATGTACTTTTATTTGTAAGAATAAAGTAGGATGATTCAACATTATTTTATAATGTAGTATGGTAGAAATCCACCGTATGTTCATTTAACATTGTTTCTAATGTTAATACTAGAGTAATTTTAACCGTATGTATATTTCACATTTTTATTTATGTGAATTAAAAGAAAATGCGTCGTATGTTGAATTAGCATTATTTTCAATGTAATAAGAAGAGAATTTCCATCGTATGAAAAATTGAAATTTTGTTAATATAATAAAAAGAAAATACACCGTATGCTATTTTACGTTATTTTATAATGCAATATAATTGAAATACACCGTATGTTAAGTTAACATTATTTATAATGTTTATATAAAGAGAATTAACTGTAGGACTAATTTACATTATTTTGTAATGTAAATAAAAAGGAATTTGTGTTAACATGTAATTTACATTGAATTATGTAAAATTAAAGTGATGAGAAATTAACATTTTGTTTAATGTTAAATATAAGGAATTTACATGGTATGAGAAAGTAACATTATTTTTAAATGTTAATAATAAGAAACTACACCGCATGAGCAATTAACATTATTTTTAATGTTCATTAAATAGTAATTTCACCGCATGTGTAAAGTAACATTTTTAAATGTTAAAGATAACACCGTATGATGTAATTAACATTTTTAATGTTAACATAATAAAACTTTAACCGTAGGATGTCATTAACATTTTTAATGTTAATATAAAAGAATTTACGTTGTATGAGGAATTAATGTTATTTTTGATGTTAAAAATAAGTAATTTACAATGCATGGAAAACGGACATTTTTTTTTTTATGTCAATTAAATAGAAATTTTACCGAAGGATGAAATGGACATTTTTAATGTAAATTAACCACAAATTTCAACCGTAGGATTTAGGTAACATTATTTATAATGTTAATATGAAGGAAATTTAACCGTATGATAAAATTAACTTTATTTTTAATGTTAATATTAAGAGAATTACTTCGTAGGATAAAATTAACATTATTTTATAATGTTAACATAAAAGAGAATTGACCGTAGGAATGTTACATTTTTTTTATGAGATTAAGAAGGAATAACACCATAGGGTAAGTTAACATTATTTTTAATGTTAATTATGGGGCATTTTAACCATAGGATAAGTCAACATTATCTTGAATGTTAAAATTAAGAAATTATGCATCGTAGGACGAGTTAACATTATTCTAAATGTTAATATAAAAAGTGTATATACCATAGGGAAAAATTTACATTATTTTAATGTTAAAATAAAGGAATTCCACCGTAGGATGAGTTTACATTTTATTCAATATAAACCAGTAAGAATGTAGCATGTAATCTCAAGTTTGCATTTTATTCAATGTAAAGAAAACAAGAATGCGATATGTAATGAAAGTTTACATTTTAATTAATGTAAATAAAAATATGATTTTGAGAATGCGTCGTTAAATAAGAAGTTTGACTATTTTAAATAATTAAAATAGAATGAATTGTTAATAAGAATAATTATTAACAAATAAGAAGGATTTTTCAAAATATATATATATGTATATATATACGAGGATTGTTTGGGAAGTCCGAGATATTCTCATCCCAAATTAATCCAGCGGCGTTAAAGATCGAAGTAAGAAGACGACGTATGAAGACCGTAAATCTTCCCTCGAATGGACAGCGATCGAGATCCTGAATTGACTTGCTACCAATTCATGGGTCAAGGTCATTGCCCAGACGTACGCGTTGATTTCACGGATTTGACTTTCGTTCAGACCCAGAGCATAAGTTTAAATGGATGGTGTGTCTGACATCGTACTTCGTTATATATCATATTGTTGATTTTCTGTTAATATATAAATATTGGTGGTGGAGAATTTATTCTCTACTTAACACCCATTTATGTATTGATGGAGAAGCAATGGTACGGTATGGAGTGACAGTGTGACACACTAAGATGCAATGATCAAGGTTTATTGTTGAAAAGCAGAACCTTGTGGAGACGATCAAAGCATGGCCTGTTTAGGCGTAGCTTTGTGTAACGGGACTTCGCGAGCCTCACACACCGGTTGAGTCAAAAACGGGCGAAGGGAACGCAGGGAAAGCAGCACGTTTCTTTCTAGCTAGAAGTAGTGTCAGGGACCTCCCAGCGCTGATACTTTACTTATGTGGATGATGGAATGTGGCGCGCCTCGGATAGGTCCTATAGGACCGGGAAACGTGTGCTTAGGAATAACTAATCCTCTAAGCTGTATGTGAGGACCGGCCCTGCCATTTCCAAGGGTTAACTGCGGGTAATCCTGAGGCACTAGCTAGAGTGTCTCGAATCGGTAAGGAGCTCCGCTCTAGCCTTGACTCATGATGGAAACCAAAATCCAAATACGAACCGACGAATTTGATTGTATTACTAGTACGGAGGCATAGTATATGGTACCTATGCTTCCTAAGATTAATACCTTTACTTTGAAATGCTTTCATATACACTAATAATAATATTAGATGCGTATTTGCCGTATTTAGCATGTTTAATCACCATAAGGTAAAACCCTATCCTCTGGTGTGCGTTGCATTGTGTGATGGGACTTGGGTCTTATGGTGATTCCATTTTTCTAAAAAAAAGCATTGCGTTGTTTACGAGGTACTTATTTATTTGTTATGACACTTTAAATTATGCACGGCAATCCATTAGAGTAAACCCGTTCCGCGTTAGCGGCGTGGTCTTTGGATTTGCCTTATATCTAATAGTTATTTTACTTAAGAATTCTCACACCAGTCCCACGACTGACCCATAGTTTGTTTCACCTTTTTTTGCAAACTTGGGTGCCCTCTTTTCCACACGGGCAGCCAAGTAGACAGGTTCATTCTTTGCTTGGAGTTTTTCTTTGGAGTCGCTTATCATTTTTCTTGGATTTGCTTTTGTGGAGAGGTGATGACTTGGAGCTTGAAGACTTTTTGTTTCTATTGGCATCTTTTCTTTTTTTTTTAGACATCAAACTTATTTTTTCTGCAAACTTGTTGTAATAGCTTAGATTATGTGACTGTGGATTTTCTGTGATTGATGACATTATATTTTTCCGCTGCTATAATGTTATTACTCTATGAATTTCCTTTGCTATATTGTATCTGTGTTCTGTTTTATTGTATTTATGTTGTATTCCAAAAATGATCACTCCTGCTTTTACACGTGGAAGTTTGGGGTCGTCACAGTTGGTATCAGAGCTTTGGTTTACAAAGCGGGGTACAACATATTTATAATAATTCGTTTACGTAGAATCACTATATTCTACGGCGAACAGTTCATGAGATACATAATAGCCAGTCACTTTATCGTCATCTTTTCATTCATCCTTCGATCTTTTCTATCTCTTAAATCACCATTACCGTTATTTTGACTCTTCCCTTAATCGTGCATTCGAAGAAGACTAAGAGAAGTGGCGATGCTCAATTAGCACACGTTTACGAATGAGCGAAAGGACCAACTTCTTCAGTGCCAGCTTCTACTGAAGGAGGAGGAAAGCCTGTTGTCTCTAAAGGTACGCCTAGAATAAGTTACGTTCTCCATGTTTCTTTCTATTCTTTTTTTTTATGAGCCGTTGCTTGGCTTTCTCTCTCTCTTATCCTCTTTCTTCTTCCTCTTTCTCCTTTTCGGGGACGAAAAGTTTTTAAGTGGGGGAGACTGTAACGACCCTGAATTTTGGGGCCAAGTTAAAATTTATTTTAAGTGATTTTAAATGAGTTTTGATATTTAAAATAATCTATTTTAAATAATAAGGATCACAAATTTGGTTCAAATCGAAGTTAGAATGAATAAATTAATTTTAATTATAAAAAGAGCTAGAAATAGCGCGGTAGTTTGAAAAGTCAAACTTGAACTTTGACTAACCATACAGGATGCAAAATTTAACGGATTTTAGTAAAACCAAAAATATTAGAATCTATTTAAAAATATCTTTTCAACGAATCCGAAAAATCGAAATTTCATAGCAGAAATCAAAAGTTATGGCTAATTCAATTTTTAGAAAGGTCGTTAGGAAATTTGCATAGGACAAAAATGCTACTTTTTGCATACGAAGGAATTTGAACTCGAAACCACTTCCATTGGTTTCAAAATGATGTTTCTGCATTGAAAAACAGTAAACACTTATATGTTTCGAGTTTCAGAAAATATTTGTTTAAAAATGTATTTTTAATATTAAATATACTGGCCTTGAAAATAGCCATTTTTCAAAAAGTCTCAGAATCGAACGAAATAAATTTTGTTGGATTCGTATCATCAAAAGAAAGCTAAAAATGATTTTTTGGTAATTTTTGGAATTAATATATAATTATAATTGATTTTTCAGTGTAAACGGGCAAATTTTTGACTTTAAAAATTCATTAAAAATTCAAACGGGCTCAGAATTGAACGAAATTAATTTTCATAAGGCCACAGCATCAAAACATAGCTAAATATATTTTTCGAGGATTTTTGAAGTTAATTTGTGACCTAGGTGAATTTCTGCGTACGTTTGAATTTAAAATAATGATTTATATTTAAAACTGAAAAACGAAGGCCAAGACGATCTCGTGAGCTGATGAGACATATCCAGATGAGTTCGGAACGGGGGCTAAATGGTATGAACGACGGTAAGCAGGCTTGAATCGGGGTTCGGGCCAAAACGGGCTTAAGCGGGCCTAATTACATAATTAGTTAACCCTAATATAATATTATAATATTCGGAATCACTATTCATCGTTCTTCCCCGATTAGAAACAGCCGCACAAAACCCATCAGCTCCGAAACTTCTCTCCTCCATAACTCTTTCGTTTCTCAACGAAAATTTGCGTGTGAGTACACGTTTCGAAGCTCTCGCCGAGCTCTTCGATCTCCGACAAGTCCCGTCCCTTTCCGTCGCCTGTGCCGCCCGCCCCGAGCCCGAGAAGGTCCGCCGGTCGCAGCCACGCCGGGCCCACCACGCTCGATCGAACTCCACCCTCTTCTGGCCGTGCAAAGATCTCTCCAAGGCGGTCATTCTCCAAAAAACCGCACTCAAAACCGTTCAGTAAATCAAAAGTTATCGCGATTTGAAGTTTTGAACAAATTCTGAAAATATGGTATGCTTCAGATTTCCCCACGCTTTTAAGTGTTACACAGCCAGTTGTTAAAAGTCTGAATTTGATTTTTCCTATGAATTTGCATTGGAATCATTCCAGATCTGAAATCAAATTGAATACGAACACCGGATCTGATTGAACCCGAGCCATCTTTTCAGACTAGACCACTGTGAGAATTTTATTTTTATTTAATTTAATTTATTTTATTATTATTTTTATGATTATTAGCAGTAGAACCGATACGACATGATATTTAAACATAGATCTAAACCGATCATAACATATGACGTGAAATCGGAATTGTCTATTATGCTATGTGATTAGACCTGAAATTTCAGGTTTAAATCTGAATTATAAATTAATTAAAATTATTTATATGTTCTTTATTTAATTACACCGTGTTGATTTTACTAATGCCCCGTTATAACATCACCTTGAAATCACCTGGATGCTAGTTATTGATTTGGATTTGTGGTTATGTTTGGATGTGTGGTCATGCGATGTGATGAAATTTTACAATTTATTTGATGCAAATAAATTAAGAATGCTACTTGTGATGAATGCTACTTGTGATGAGATTTATATTCTCTTCTTATGTAAAATTGAAATAGGGAAAAATTGACATTTTTTGTCAAATGTTAATATAGAAAACTGTCACCATATGACTAATTGACATTTTTTGTCAAATGTTAATATAGAAAACTGTCACCGTATGAAATTTACATTTTTATTTGTCAAAATAAAATAGCATATTCGCTGTATGATAACATGTACATTTTTATTTCTCAAAATAAAATAGCATATTCACTGTATGATAACATGTACATTTTTATTTGTCAAAATAAAATAGCATATTCACTGTATGATAACATGTACATTTTTATTTGTCAAAATAAAATAGCATATTCACTGTATGATAACATTTACATTTTTATTTGTCAAAATAAAATAGCATATTCACTGTATGATAACATGTACATTTTTATTTGTCAAAATAAAATAGCATATTCACTGTATGATAACATGTACATTTTTATTTGTCAAAATAAAATAGCATATTCACTGTATGATAACATGTACATTTTTATTTGTCAAAATAAAATAGCATATTCACTGTATGATAACATGTACATTTTTATTTGTCAAAATAAAATAGCATATTCACTGTATGATAACATGTACATTTTTATTTGTCGAAATAAAATAGCATTTCAACTATATTATAAGATGTACTTTTATTTGTAAGAATAAAGTAGGATGATTCAACATTATTTTATAATGTAGTATGGTAGAAATCCACCGTATGTTCATTTAACATTGTTTCTAATGTTAATACTAGAGTAATTTTAACCGTATGTATATTTCACATTTTTATTTATGTGAATTAAAAGAAAATGCGTCGTATGTTGAATTAGCATTATTTTCAATGTAATAAGAAGAGAATTTCCATCGTATGAAAAATTGAAATTTTGTTAATATAATAAAAAGAAAATACACCGTATGCTATTTTACGTTATTTTATAATGCAATATAATTGAAATACACCGTATGTTAAGTTAACATTATTTATAATGTTAATCTAAAGAGAATTAACTGTAGGACTAATTTACATTATTTTGTAATGTAAATAAAAAGGAATTTGTGTTAACATGTAATTTACATTGAATTATGTAAAATTAAAGTGATGAGAAATTAACATTTTGTTTAATGTTAAATATAAGGAATTTACATGGTATGAGAAAGTAACATTATTTTTAAATGTTAATAATAAGAAACTACACCGCATGAGCAATTAACATTATTTTTAATGTTCATTAAATAGTAATTTCACCGCATGTGTAAAGTAACATTTTTAAATGTTAAAGATAACACCGTATGATGTAATTAACATTTTTAATGTTAACATAATAAAACTTTAACCGTAGGATGTCATTAACATTTTTAATGTTAATATAAAAGAATTTACGTTGTATGAGGAATTAATGTTATTTTTGATGTTAAAAATAAGTAATTTACAATGCATGGAAAACGGACATTTTTTTTTTATGTCAATTAAATAGAAATTTTACCGAAGGATGAAATGGACATTTTTAATGTAAATTAACCACAAATTTCAACCGTAGGATTTAGGTAACATTATTTATAATGTTAATATGAAGGAAATTTAACCGTATGATAAAATTAACTTTATTTTTAATGTTAATATTAAGAGAATTACTTCGTAGGATAAAATTAACATTATTTTATAATGTTAACATAAAAGAGAATTGACCGTAGGAATGTTACATTTTTTTTATGAGATTAAGAAGGAATAACACCATAGGGTAAGTTAACATTATTTTTAATGTTAATTATGGGGCATTTTAACCATAGGATAAGTCAACATTATCTTGAATGTTAAAATTAAGAAATTATGCATCGTAGGACGAGTTAACATTATTCTAAATGTTAATATAAAAAGTGTATATACCATAGGGAAAAATTTACATTATTTTAATGTTAAAATAAAGGAATTCCACCGTAGGATGAGTTTACATTTTATTCAATATAAACCAGTAAGAATGTAGCATGTAATCTCAAGTTTGCATTTTATTCAATGTAAAGAAAACAAGAATGCGATATGTAATGAAAGTTTACATTTTAATTAATGTAAATAAAAATATGATTTTGAGAATGCGTCGTTAAATAAGAAGTTTGACTATTTTAAATAATTAAAATAGAATGAATTGTTAATAAGAATAATTATTAACAAATAAGAAGGATTTTTCAAAATATATATATATGTATATATATACGAGGATTGTTTGGGAAGTCCGAGATATTCTCATCCCAAATTAATCCAGCGGCGTTAAAGATCGAAGTAAGAAGACGACGTATGAAGACCGTAAATCTTCCCTCGAATGGACAGCGATCGAGATCCTGAATTGACTTGCTACCAATTCATGGGTCAAGGTCATTGCCCAGACGTACGCGTTGATTTCACGGATTTGACTTTCGTTCAGACCCAGAGCATAAGTTTAAATGGATGGTGTGTCTGACATCGTACTTCGTTATATATCATATTGTTGATTTTCTGTTAATATATAAATATTGGTGGTGGAGAATTTATTCTCTACTTAACACCCATTTATGTATTGATGGAGAAGCAATGGTACGGTATGGAGTGACAGTGTGACACACTAAGATGCAATGATCAAGGTTTATTGTTGAAAAGCAGAACCTTGTGGAGACGATCAAAGCATGGCCTGTTTAGGCGTAGCTTTGTGTAACGGGACTTCGCGAGCCTCACACACCGGTTGAGTCAAAAACGGGCGAAGGGAACGCAGGGAAAGCAGCACGTTTCTTTCTAGCTAGAAGTAGTGTCAGGGACCTCCCAGCGCTGATACTTTACTTATGTGGATGATGGAATGTGGCGCGCCTCGGATAGGTCCTATAGGACCGGGAAACGTGTGCTTAGGAATAACTAATCCTCTAAGCTGTATGTGAGGACCGGCCCTGCCATTTCCAAGGGTTAACTGCGGGTAATCCTGAGGCACTAGCTAGAGTGTCTCGAATCGGTAAGGAGCTCCGCTCTAGCCTTGACTCATGATGGAAACCAAAATCCAAATACGAACCGACGAATTTGATTGTATTACTAGTACGGAGGCATAGTATATGGTACCTATGCTTCCTAAGATTAATACCTTTACTTTGAAATGCTTTCATATACACTAATAATAATATTAGATGTGTATTTGCCGTATTTAGCATGTTTAATCACCATAAGGTAAAACCCTATCCTCTGGTGTGCGTTGCATTGTGTGATGGGACTTGGGTCTTATGGTGATTCCATTTTTCTAAAAAAAAGCATTGCGTTGTTTACGAGGTACTTATTTATTTGTTATGACACTTTAAATTATGCACGGCAATCCATTAGAGTAAACCCGTTCCGCGTTAGCGGCGTGGTCTTTGGATTTGCCTTATATCTAATAGTTATTTTACTTAAGAATTCTCACACCAGTCCCACGACTGACCCATAGTTTGTTTCACCTTTTTTTGCAAACTTGGGTGCCCTCTTTTCCACACGGGCAGCCAAGTAGACAGGTTCATTCTTTGCTTGGAGTTTTTCTTTGGAGTCGCTTATCATTTTTCTTGGATTTGCTTTTGTGGAGAGGTGATGACTTGGAGCTTGAAGACTTTTTGTTTCTATTGGCATCTTTTCTTTTTTTTTTAGACATCAAACTTATTTTTTCTGCAAACTTGTTGTAATAGCTTAGATTATGTGACTGTGGATTTTCTGTGATTGATGACATTATATTTTTCCGCTGCTATAATGTTATTACTCTATGAATTTCCTTTGCTATATTGTATCTGTGTTCTGTTTTATTGTATTTATGTTGTATTCCAAAAATGATCACTCCTGCTTTTACACGTGGAAGTTTGGGGTCGTCACAATTTATTAGTGTATAAATTCGCTAATCTTCACTAATTACCCTTAATTACCGTAATTAGTGCAAAAACTATGCAAATCACTCACCTTTGCCACAATAAAACTTTCAGATCTGAAGTAAACCTCCGATTTGTACGAATTCCAATATGTAACAGCAGCTCTACCTCGGTCCTTGTGCTAATCCTCCTTGATTTGATGCCTCTAAGCCTTAATCCTTGATTAGGAAGTGATTTTTGGGTGTTTTAGAGAGATTTAGAGAGTGGAGGCCATGGCTAGATCAAGAGGAATGAAAGTGGCGGCTGGAAAATGTCTAAAGAAATGTTTTCTAACCCTAATCAGCCCCTATATGTCCCTAAACCCGAAATTCCCCTCTGGGCCTAGCTGCTAATCACCTGGTTAAGCCCAATTAAGCTGTTTTTCCCCATCTGAAACTTGTTTTAGCCATATCTCCCAAACGGTGAGTCCGTTTGGCTAATGTGACCACTCTACGGAAAGAGAAACCATCTTCCGGAGCCAATGGAAGTGGTTTCAGGTCAAAATTCCTTTCCAGTCAAAAGTTATGGCCAAAACAGTGCCAACTAGGGGTAAAATGGTCATTTAAAAATCGGGAAAAATTATGAACATGGGAAATGACCACAATAGTCGTCTCCCAAAGTTTCGTGACCATACGACTTCGTATGTGAAAGAAATAAATATTCTATAATCCTATGATGCGTAGAATGCGGGTCGTTACACTCTCCCCCCCCCCCCCCCCCCTTAAGAAATTTCGTCCCCGAAATTCCTTAGCCCAAAACATGCAAAGGATCCCGCATGCCTAACAACCACATACATCCATCAAACATGCAAAACAAGCAAAACAAACCTATCCTAGCATGCGGAAAACTAAATCGAAGTCAAAATCTTACCAGGCAAAGAGTTCCGGATAAGTCTTCCTAATGTTCTCCTCTGTCTCCCAAGTACAATCATTCTCGTCCTCGCCCCACTGAACCTTGACTAGCTTCACCGCCTTCCTTCGAAGTTGCTTCATGTCGTGCGCGACAATACGGGCCGGCTTGCGGTTCCCAACCGCCTCGGGTTCTACTTCGAAGTCCTCTAACTGATCAGGTGAAATAGTCATATCTGAGTCGTGAACGAACTTCCTTAGTTGGGAAACATGAAATACGTTGTGAACTCCCGCCGTCTTCTCCGGTAAGTCAATTCTGTATGCCATATTCCCGACTAGTTCAAGAACAGGGAATGGGCCAACAAATCTTGGTGCTAATTTGCCTCTCCTGCCAAATCGTATTACGCTCTTCAACGGAGAAATCTTGACAAACACCAAGTCACCGACGGAGAATTTTAGGTCTCTTCTCCTCTTATCAGCATAACTTTTCTGCCTATCTTGGGCTGCCTTCATTCGTTGTTGAATGATCTTGATCTTATCTGAAGTTTCCCTCACCACATCTGGTCCAAGCATAAACTTCTCGCCAGTCTCTATCCAACATGATGGTGAGTTACACGGTCTTCCGTACAAAGCTTCAAACGGAGCCATACCGATACTGGATTGGTAGCTATTATTATATGCAAACTCTACTAGATGCAAATGGTCATCCCATGATCCACCAAAATCCAATATACATGCTCTCAAGAGATCCTCCAAAATACGATTCACCCTCTCCGTCTGACCGTCGGTATGAGGATGATATGCGGTACTGAGATGTAACTCTGACCCTAAAGCCTCTTGTAAGCTCTTCCAAAACCCACTAGTGAACAACGGGTCTCGGTCGCTCACAATGCTTTTAGGTACTCCATGAAATCTCACTACCCACTTCATATATAATTCTGCTAACTTAGCTGCCGTTCTGGTCGATTTGACTGGTATAAACCTTGCACTTTTAGTCAGTCGATCTACAATTACCCAAATGTTGTCATATCCCGATCTTGTCCTTGGTAAACCATCGATGAAATCCATCGAGACTTGCTTCCATTTCCATTCGGGAATTTCTAATGGTTGCAACAACCCACTAGGATTCTTTTGCTCGGCTTTAACTAGCTGGCAATTCATGCATTTGGATATAAACTTCCCAACGTCTCTTTTCATCCCTTCCCAGTAGTAAGTCTGCTTCATATCTCGATACATCTTGTTACCACCGGGGTGTATAGTTAGCTTTGAGTGATGACATTCTCTAAGCACTTCATCCCTCAATCCATTGACATTGGGTACAACAAGCTTTCCATTCTTTCTAAGCCATCCATCTCGATCAAGCCCATACTTGTTCACCTCCTCATCGACACACATCTCTAACTTGGAGATGATTTCCAATAGGTTAGGATCGTCTCTCTGACTAGAGCCGATCCGCTCAATCAAAGTGGGTCTGATCGTCAAACTTGCTAACATTTCTGGATCCAATTCGCACTTTGGTTTGAAATCAAACCCCGCGATAAACTCCAGTTGCTTCCATTCAAGGAACATAGCCCCTAAGCTGGCATGTCTTCTACTCAATGCATCAGCCACCGCATTGCCCTTTCCCGGTGTGTATGCGATGTCAAAATCATAGGAAGCTAAGAACTCTAACCATCTCTGCTGACGGAGATTCAGATCTTTCTGAGAGAAGAGATACTTTAACGACTTATGATCTGTAAACAGCTCAAATCTTTCTCCCAAGAGATAGTGTCTCCACATCTTTAACGCGAACACGATCGCTGCCAATTCTAAATCATGGGTAGGGTATCTTCTCTCGTGCGGTTTCAATTGCCGACTTGCGTAAGCTACAACCCTACCGCCTTGCATCAATACAGCACCCAGTCCGGTACCACAGGCATCCGTGTATACCGTCATCTCTTCATCCCCCTTAGGAATGAATAACACTGGTGCGCTTGTCAACTTGTCCTTTAGACTCTTGAATGCATTCTCGCACCTTTCATCCCAAACAAAAGCTTGATTCTTCTTGGTCAACTGGGTCAATGGTGCAGCTAACTTGGAGAAACCTTGGATAAACTTACGATAATATCCAGCTAACCCCAAGAAACTTCTTACATCTGTTGCATTCTTGGGCCTAGGCCAATCCTTTACCGTAGCCACCTTTGCCGGGTCCACGGCAATACCATTCTCTGATACAACATGGCCCAAGAACCTCACTTCCCTCTTCCAGAAGTGACACTTAGAAAACTTGGCTTTTAATTGGTGTTTTCTCAACACCTCCATCGCTACTCTTAAATGTTCCTTGTGTTCTTCCTCTGTCCTCGAATAGACCAAAATATCATCAACGAACACAAGGACAAACTTATTCAACTGATCTCTGAATACCCTATTCATAAGATCCACAAAATATGCCAGGGCATTAGTCAGCCCAAATGGCATAACCAACCATTCATAAAATCCAGACGGCGTTCGAAATGCCGTTTTAGCTATACTCTCAGCTTCTACTCTAAGCTGATGAAAACCTGTCGCGAGATCCAACTGAGAAAATATTCTCGCGCCACTCAACTGATCGAACAAATCATCTATCCGCGGTAGAGGATACTTATTCTTCCTCGTCACTTTATTCAACTCGCGGTAGTCTACACACAAACGAAGGGAACCATCCGCCTTGGTAGCAAACACAACTGGTGCTCCCCATTCAGAAACACTCCTTCTGATAAATCCCTTCTTCAAAAGATCGCTGACTTGCACCTCGAGCTCTCGCTGCTCCCTTGGTGCCATACGACGAAGTGGCATCACTATAGGCCTGGCATCCTTTACCAAATCAATACGGAACTCAATCTCTCGGTGTGGTGGAAGTCCGGTTACTTCTTCAAAAACATCCGGATACTGGCCAACCACGGGCAAACCTGACAACTCACTATGCGGAATGTCGAGGGAGTTTAGAAAACTAGCCAATACCCCCTTACTGGGTAGACCACCAAACGCTATCCTCCGCCCATCATCCGCTCTAGCTGTCACCAACAAGCCCTCACAGTCTACCACCACCCCGTATCTTTGGAGCCAATCTACTCCCAAAATAATGCCAAACCCAGTAAAGCCCAAAACAAAGCAATCACAAACAAACATGCATCCATGACTCGATAAGACCACATTACGACAAATCATACTAAGGCTAGTCGAACCACCAATCGGGTTCGTCACTACTAAAGGTCTATCGACAATCTCGGGTTCCAATCCCAACCTACCTACCAGGTCACTAGATATGAAAGAACTGGAAGCTCCGGTATCAAACAAAACTCTAACAGGAACATCATAAACAGAAAGCATACCTTGAATGACGACATTCTTTCCCTTCTCCGCCGCTATTGGGGCATTCGACGAAGAAGGAATAGCATTAAGAGCGTAGGCTTTCACCATTTGCTTTTCCTTAGGGGGCTGTGGACACTTGTCCTTGTGATGTCCCATTTGGCCACAGTTGAAGCACTTCCTATCCGCTGGCTTGGCCCGACAATTACTAGCATAATGGCCCTTCTTACCACAGCTGAAGCACTCCACATCTTGCTTATTCTTTTTCTTCTGGCCATCCTTAGCTTGGTTCTCCTTTCTCTTATTCTGGGAACCACCCTTGCGTCCACCACTTGCTTGTGGCTTTGGCTCATCTGCAGATGCAACCTCAGTCTTCAACTTAGGGTAGAGACTTTCTGATCTTAATGCTTTCCCCACAATCGACTCAAACGTCTCATCGATGCGGTTAATAAGCTTTTCCCTAAGTACTGATCCAAACCAGTTATGAATTTCTCATTCTTTTTCTCGGCAGTATCAATAAGAGATAACCCATATTTTGACAAAGTGTCAAATTCAGCAATATACTCCGAGACAGCTCTGCCATTCTGCTTGAGCTCCAAGAACTTCTTCAACAGCATTGACTTCTGAGCAGCTGGAATGAACTTCTCACTAAAGCGAGCTTTAAACTGCTCCCAAGTAATCAGATCTTCGGGAGTAGCTGTTTTTATAGCATTCCACCAATTCATTGCCTGCCCTTGCAGCTGACGGGACGCTAGCTTTCTCTTCATTGCATCCTCGATACCCAAATCCTCGAAGATACGTTCGCAACTATCCAACCAATCCTGAACATCCGTGGCCGACTCCGTTCCGTGGAACGGCTTCCCACCAAGGCTAGTATAATCCTTATTCAGCTTGGCGAAGTCGACTCTTGGCGCCTGCACTATTGGACCACCACCATTTCCACCATTGGGGGCTGCCCTCTGTACATCCCTAAGCATCTCTCTCATGAGGTCAGTAAACTTCGTCCTCATGTCAGCAGCATTCCCATTATTGGCTCCCCTACCAGCACCTCTAGTATATCGGCTCATCGTCAATCTGAAAAAAAGAACGATTAACGACTCCATATTGGTGCTAGTGCAGTACGACTTCATCCTTATACTACTAATAGTATATATATATAACTTTTAGAAACCAAAGTAATCACAAATACGCTCTCTCGTATACGTATATTATCTCTCTCTGATAACTTCCCTAGGTTAACTACGCAACCTAGAGCTCTGATACCATGTGTAACGGCCCGCCCCGCACCAGCCTGCATTTCCTCCGAAAGTGCGCTGTACACATGCCCAGCTAGCGCAGAACGGTCGTCAGAAGAAAAGAAAGAAGGGGATGAACCAATCAAGGAACCTGTAGAATGTCTCATAACGCATGGGATAAAATATAATAATAACATACTTGACATAAAACAGGTGAGACAGTGCATAAGCTGATAACTAAAATCAACATCCATCATCAGAGCAGCGGAAATTCAAATACAGCTTATTACAATTTTCCAAATTTACTGTCTCTAAACAAAAGAAAGCTAAAGTAGAAGATACACCACCAATGCCCAAGTAGTGATCTTCAACAACACAGGGAGAATATTATATATAATACGTGGAAGCCTCCTGCTCGTCTCCGGATCATCTACCCGTGCATCACCAGCTAACCTGTCTCTAGTCTGCTCGTGTGAGCACCCAGAGTAATAAGAGGAGACATAAAACTCTGGGTCAAACATAAAGCCTGGTATGGGCGATAAGCATCTAAACAGAATAATAACAGGTATACTAAGCCATACCTGAACCTGGACCTGCAACCAAAGAGTTAGTACCACATACCGTACAATACTCCAAGGCGCCATAATGAATAGTGTAAAAATAGGGGGGTGGGGTGTGCATGTCACAACGATAGCAAACAAATCATCCGTAGCAACCATCCTCACATTTCTCACTCAGTGCGTAAAGCGTACGACATCCACCACTTTGGAACACTAGACAAACTGAGGTAACGACGAATCCCGACTTGTAGAATCCCTGCTGTGACCAAGCCAAACACTTGGAGTCATGACCAAACATTTCAATGACCCACTTCATTGGTCGTAGCCCTTGGTTCTACCGATGCCATAATGGCCCTGAATCCGCCTTCGTACCTCCTACCATAGTGGTCCAAAGATATAGACGTCGATAACCCCTTGGCATGCGTCCCGCAGCAAAATCCAACCATGAAGCGAACTCGTTGATTCCCATCTGAATCTTGAGCTCTAACTTCTTATTTGGACTTCCTTTGCATCTCGGGTTATAGTCTTCACTTCCGGATCGGTCTTCATTCAGTTCGTAGTCATCACTGTCGGATCGTGAGTAACCTCCTCCCCCAACTCAGATCGTGGCACACTCTCCAGGTCGGGTCGCCATCGTCGGATCGTGCTCCACCTCGGATCGGTTCGCGGATCGCATCGCCTTCACCAGGTCGGATCGGGTCGAGGCACTCCCACTGGTTCGGGTCGTGCTCCATAGCTCGTAGCGCTTCCCTTCGGTCGTGGAGGCACATCGGTTCGGATCGTGAGCTTCTGAAGTGGATCGGTTCGTGGTCACCATCCATAGGTGGATCGGTTCGTGGTTCATCAGTACGTGGCGATCGGAGCTGCGATCGGGTCGGTTCGCATAGCATAAGGGGCGATCCGATCCGGTGTATTTCCTGCACTTCGTTCCAGCAACTGTTTTTCGCCATTCGACGGCGTTTTTGACCAAACTAACACTTCTAGACAATCACAAAATATATCATACGATCATAGCAACATCTAGTATCGACTACAAACACCCAAAACACAAACCATAGCATGTAAAGTGGATCAAACATGGTCAAAACCCCCAAATTTTCCCTCAAGCATTTTTAAGTAAATCTAATCATATGGTTAACAAAACTTAATCAAATCGAACCAAATCTCTAACAGAGGCATAAAATATTATTTTCGAATTTCTAAACATTTTTCCAGAATTTATTAGTGTATAAATTCGCTAATCTTCACTAATTACCCTTAATTACCGTAATTAGTGCAAAAACTATGCAAATCACTCTCCTTTGCCACAATAAAACTTTCAGATCTGAAGTAAACCTCTGATTTGTACGAATTCCAATATGTAACAGCAGCTCTACCTCGGTCCTTGTGCTAATCCTCCTTGATTTGATGCCTCTAAGCCTTAATCCTTGATTAGGAAGTGATTTTTGGGTGTTTTAGAGAGATTTAGAGAGTGGAGGCCATGGCTAGATCAAGAGGAATGAAAGTGGCGGCTGGAAAATGTCTAAAGAAATGTTTTCTAACCCTAATCAGCCCCTATATGTCCCTAAACCCGAAATTCCCCTCTGAGCCTAGCTGCTAATCACCTGGTTAAGCCCAATTAAGCTGTTTTTCCCCATCTGAAACTTGTTTTAGCCATATCTCCCAAACGGTGAGTCCGTTTGGCTAATGTGACCACTCTACGGAAAGAGAAACCATCATTCGGAGCCAATGGAAGTGGTTCCAGGTCAAAATTCCTTTCCAGTCAAAAGTTATGGCCAAAACAGTGCCAACTAGGGGTAAAATGGTCATTTAAAAATCGGGAAAAATTATGAACATGGGAAATGACCACAATAGTCGTCTCCCAAAGTTTCGTGACCATACGACTTCGTATGTGAAAGAAATAAATATTCTATGATCCTATGATGCGTAGAATGCGGGTCGTTACAGTTTTGATTGGGGTCGACCAGTTTATGAGTAAATATGCTTTTATATTTAGCATTGGGTTGGGTAGAAATATTTGTATGCTAACACCTTGTGATTTATTTCATGATTTGACTATGAGGTATCACTATAACGCTACGGTGGGAGGTTAGCCTACTGGATGATGGTTGAAATGCCTAGACCTATTGCAGCTGGTATCAGAGCTGGTTAGAGAACGTGATAAGGTGTTCTCGCTCGGCTGTTTGGTGGCGAATAGGAGACTCCTACCCCTGCACGTCAATGAATTACCTAAGTTTAAAATGAATTATATCTGACTTGAGTTCTTATACCAGCCTCATGACTGACCTGTAGTTTGTTTTTCCCTTGCAAACTCGGGTGCCCTTATTTTCCATACGGGCAGCCGGGCAGTTTAGTTTTACATATATTTGTCTTGAGCAGGATTTTTGATTGAAGCTAGAGAAATTTCCAAAGCACTTGATAGTCTTCCGCTGTTTGTAATTCTATTTCTGCTGTGTATTGCATTGTATTTCTTATTTTCTGATATTTTTGATGTACACTGATACTCTGATGTAACATCGAGATGATGTTAATAAAAGTCTTTTGTTTCGGTCTGATGCGTTGTATGCCCAAAGTTAATGTCTCGAAGGTTTCATTCCTCTTGGATCGGACTTGGGCAGTTTACAATCGATTTAAAAGGCGGGAATTTTCAGGCCATTACAGTTGCTATCAGAGATGGTTAGAGAATGTGATAGGGGTTCTCGCTCGGCGATTTGGTGATGAGCACGAGACTCTTACCCCTACACGTCCCAATGGGCATGATTGCGTTGGTTGAGTCGCGAGGCTAGCCGTAAAATCAGTTTTAAGTTATCGTTGTAATGCCACAGTGGGAGGGTAGCCCACTAGTTGATGGTTGAAAAGCCTAGACCCATTATAGTTTGTATCGGAGCTTTGTTTAATTCAAACGCTTTGGGAATACGACATATGAGAACGAGATGAAAGAACTGATCAGAGATAGGATTAATAATATCCTCTAAGAGTGACTCATTAGAGATGGGGTTAGTATTGCCCTAAAATGAGTTAATAGTATTATGTCTTTCTTCCTATTCGTGGACGAAAAGTTTTTAAGTGGAGGAGAATGTAACGACCCAAATTTTTAGTCAATCTAAATATGAATTTTTAAACGATTTTAGTGAATTTTAATGGTCATGTATAAAATCTGGACCTGAAAACAATTGAAAATAAATTCTAAATTTTGTTTTATATTTTTTTTTTTGGGATTAAAACAAGGTTAGAAACTTTTAAAATCAATTTAAAAGTAAGATATTTAAATATTTGATAATTTAATATTATTTCCATAGCTTAAAAAGTGACATTTTTCAAACGATCTTAGAATTTTACAAAACTAATTTTATCAGATCCAGAACGTTGAAAAATTGTGGGATTCTAAGTTTCATAATTTTTGGAGTTAGTATGTGAGCGTACGAAAAATAGACGTGTATCAAGTCAACTGGTCAAATTTAAATGATAACGTAATAAAATAATAAAACGGATGGTCAAATGAGCTCCAAATTCAACGAGACCTATTTCATTGGATCTTTAATTATGAAATATGTCAGCACTCCAAATTTTGTATCGATCGGACTTACTATTTACGAGCAATAAACGTCTAAAAAAGCTCAGAAAAACTTCACTTTTAAACAAAGGAACAAACACGCTTTTCTTCTTTGAGGTGTCAGCTATTTGTCCCTCCTCCCTTGTGCTTTTTCCCCTCTCCCTTATCGTCACAACTCAGTGATCTATCCCCACCATTCCTTAAAAAAACAAGGCCTTTTCACCATTTTTTTCTATGTAACACTTTCCACATTTTTCCCCTTAAGTCGGCCTCCTTTCTGTCTCCTTCACTCCCATGACCATGCCGCCACCCCTGACCTGAACTAGCCCAATCCGTAAATGCTCCCCCTCCTCTCTGACTTGCGCAGCAACTTTACCACCCTCTCCCTTGAGCCTTGGCCTTCCACCTCTCCAAAACCCAAAATCCCCCTTTAAAATCCCTAAATTACCACTTCCTCCTCCCATTTACACATAAATCCACCCCTCCAAGACCCAACCCCGCCCACGCCTGGGCCCCACACCCCTCTTCCGACCCTACCAGCCTAAGTATTGGACCCCATGAAATGACCCCCGTTAATTTCCTTCTTTTTTAACTCAATTTATTTACCTAATTAATCCTAGGCCATTTTCTCAACTCCTTTTCTAAAACAATTCCATGATCCCTTATACCAATATAGAAATATTGGTCTGCTATAGATTTTTCTTTAACTTATATACGCAGAGATATATAAGTCTTCTCTTGCTTACATCAAAGTTAAATTAAATAGCAAAATACTCTTGATTAAATATAATTAATTAATCACTACACAGCATATAAACAAGAATAAATTGACTTGCTTTCTTTATTAAACTCTTCTCCAACTGTGTATCTTAATAATATTTTGGTCATATTATTAAGTAACATAGTATATGGGCAATTTTCCTTGAACTGGATTTATCTTAAATATGTTCTAGTTTATTCTAAAGCATATATAATTTATATGATACCATTTTGCTTTATGAATTATTTGTAGATATAATATACAGTTTAGATTTCTCTCAGTAATGTATGTAATCTATAATTGGGTTTGTATGCATTATCTACACTTACATTGGCTTTCAGCATTTTTATTATCTTTGTAAGTGGCATACTTCCTTAGCTAATCATGCATATGCTTGGAATAATGATGCAACACAGCTTTACATGAATTCAAATATTATCCTTAACAATCACTCAATAGATCTTCAAATGTTTATTCATCTATGACCAAGATATAAACAGATACATATCATCTCTTACGACATATATTTAAGTATTACATGAATCTCTTTTTACTTGCTACTTCAATTACTACTCCTGTCACAAGGTCATGACAAAACTTAGTATATATAGATGTGTACTCGGCCATACCCATACAACCTCATGCCATTATAATTAATTGTTATCAACACAATGCAATTCTGTTATAAGTTCATATCAGGCTCAAGTCCTACTTGACCTTGAAATCTATTGGCTACTATAAATACATACTCCCTCCGGTTCCTAATATAAGTCGTTTTGTGAAGTTTTTTATTTTTCAAAATATAAGATGTTTTCACTCATAATAAATTGTACCTGCTTTATTGGCTTGTCATGAAGTACTTCTATTGGCTCATGTGAGTAGGCAACTTTTTAGGAAATCCCGACAACCACTTTTTTGTACTTGGAAATAGAGAAAGTAACTTAATTTTGCATGAAAAAAGTAGCCAACCCACCAAAAAGAAGTATTTGAATTTTTCTTAATTCCCGTGCAAATCTCGAAAATGACTTATATATTGAACCGGAGGGAGTATACGTATAATACTATCGCTTTCTTTTTCAGTTAGTCTATTCAGCTCAAAACAGAGAATAACATTTATATATTCACAAACAAGATATGATCTATGCATCAGTATGTACATAAATTTATCCTTACTAATATAAGCAGATCTGTCATCCTAATGCATTGGTATATAAATATGGTTCTTTTGTATAGGTCTGGTTATACCCAGATTTCTTCTTTCTTAGTTACACATATGTGTTCTCACTACAACGTGATTAAGTAGTAATTTCAAATTACAACAAGTTTTTCAAAGTATTACCTTTTGGATACAAAGTAATCATTGAATACTTAGCACAATTCTCTATGATCTTGGTTCCATATTTCTATCAGAAATGTACACATATATATTTCTAAGTGTTTCCATTGTATCAACATCAAAAAACTTGCCTTTTGAAATGCATTTTCCTTTTGTAAACCATTTTGGTTTAACTTTAAAACAATGGTAAAACTATATACAAATTTACTCAAATATTTGTTGTGCTCTATAATAAATTAATATTTTGGCATAACATCTTTGACTTAGAAAACATTTAAAAGTTGTATAGGTTCCCAAAATTTTAGGGAGGTAATCCTTATTATTTTACATTTCAAAGAATAGATAGCACCCTACTTCATATAGGTGTAGTTGCTGCTAAATTACGCACTTGCATGAAAATGTACAATTACTTATATATACAAATACTAACATGCTCATATCTACTTGCTCATAAATACTCTTAATATTTTTTTATACCCAGTCTATTTAATAATATGCCCCCATTTTAAATTCTGATAATCATGGGATTAAAATGCTTCTTGATATCGAAATGAACATGCAAGTCACATTTATCCCTAATTTCAGATAGAGGTTATATCTTATTTATATAACTTCCTATAGTTCAATTATCCGATTTTCTATACAGATGAGCACCTATACACAGATTCATACAAATGTTCATATATATATATATATATATATATATACACACACACACTACTGAGATTTAGCGATTGCTTCCTTAAATACATAAACTTCCAAACATAGTTTATATCTAATTCTCAAACTTCTTTACATGACTAAGATATTTACCAAGTATGCATCTTAGTGTTCAAACAAATTGCACAGACCTTAAAAATTAATCATTGACCTCTTTCAAACCTCATTAAACTTCCAATTTGACTAAAGAATTCCATAGTTTAAACATCAAAATTTTTTTAAGTTTTACATAATCATTACTTCTCATTAAACAGCCAATTAAACCGACTTTGACCCCCATCATATAATAAAGCAATACATCAAACACAATACTCTTAACCAAGCATTTTGAATAACAATTTGATCATTAATTTAACAGTGCTTATTAACATCTTTTTGCAAGCCTTCCTTCTTACTTTAACATGTTCTCTCTTCTGCTTGTAAAACATTGGGAAATACCTCATTTAAAAAATGAGACACCCCAATAAAGTAAAAGGGTCAGACAGGTCGCTTGGTGTGAGAATTCACTTAATACAAAACATTATGTTTGTTATACTGGTCAAATTCCTTCTTCCTTTACTTCTACATGCATGTACGTCATCACATATATTTAAATATTATCATTATTAGTCTGAATGGGTGCACATATATATATACATATCTAGGTTCTCTAACCTTATTCATAGCAGCATACTCAGTTATTTAATCAAGATAGAATAACACTCAGCCTATTCGTATAAGCATTTTTCTTGCTTTACTTTATTGATTTCAACATGCATAAATCTGTGTTCCTTCTATTAATGTTGCACATATACTATCAAACTTTTCAGCAATTCAATGAGTGGCACAGCACATCAATCAACACAATTGTTGGATCTAGATTAACCCTAGAGGGGGGGTGAATAGGGTTTATCACAGTTTTTAACTGAATTAAAATTCTAACAAGGTATATAATAATAAACAGATCACAGAATATAGCAGAAACAGAAATACAAAAAAAAAATTACACACAGATATACCCAGCTTCGGCAAAACCCTGCCTACTGCTGCATTTCTAAGGTTTCTACTAGGTGATAGAACAGTTCCCGCATACAAGACCATGTACACTTGCAAACCATGCTCCCATTCTAACCCTACGCTCAAAACCACAGACTGGTCGATATCCACTCGATCAGATTTCCCTGTTTACGACACCGTAATCAGTAACTCAGATTTTACAGACTCTGACAACTATCAGTCAACACCCTGACTGATTCTCCCTAGATTTTACAGACCTAGAACTGTTCAGAATTGATTTACAAATAAAAAAGGAAAATACAACAAAATAAAAGAAAAACAAAACCCCTTTGAATTAGTCTAAATAAAAACTCCCCCCTTTTTTATTTATCTTGGCTTAGCCAAGTCAAAGTAGACCGGCTCACTCCATTTAGCATTTGCCCGATCTCTTCTCTGTGAAAAATGGCAGTAGGGAACTGGAAATTAAAACTAGGTTTTCCTCAATCTTCCCCAAATCAATTTCAACGCTTGATTGAATGATGTTTTCTGGTGCTCGACTTCTCTGTGGCTATTTGGTTCTTTGATTTTGGAGTTGTGTTGATCGAAACACACAAAAAAAACGATGTGAGTTCTCTGTTTAATCTCTTTGAATTTCTCTTGAAAATATTTGTGGTTTCGATCTCTCTATTTGGCCGATGATGATGGGTGAAATTTATATAGGGTGATCGAAAACCCTTTAATTCCTCTGATTTCATATATATGACTTCGATCTGATTGTCCCGCGTGATTTTGTGGATTTATTGTTGCTTGATTATCGAATCAGCTTTTATGAAATTTGGGTAATTCTGGAATCTAATTTGTGGCCCCTTGCTTTCCCCTTGCGTGAATTTGTTGCTGTAAAATCTTGAATCATTCCTGAAAGATTTTTGCCGTATACAACTTTGATTTCGATATTGTTAAACAACAAAGTTATTGCTGAAAAATTCTTTCCCCTTTTTGCTCGAAGATTCCTGGAAAAAAAATGAATTGTACTTTGGTAAATACTCTAGAAACAAATTAATACTTGTCTGAATTTCTCGATTTAAATCTGAATGGAAACATTCCTGAAATAACTTTCTGGATGAATACTTTCCCGAAATTTCATACTTGCAAAAAGAAAATCTGTCCCTTCTTTGCATTATTTAAAATTGCTTTGAATTTGTTCCTTGCATTTCAATTAGCTGATTAACACATTGCTATATTTATGTGAAACTTTTCTTGCACATATCTCGGCCATTTCTGGAAATCTTGAAATTCTGGTTTTATGGATAGATTAAATCAACAAATTTCTTGCCAAGAGTGACATACAGATTTCACAAGAAACATGAAACTGCTCCTATGTTTGCCCACCTGTACTGTTTCAAATTGTGTACTTCCTTCTTGTTTGCTAGACTATGAAGCTGCTATATAAACATGATTTTGGTTTAACACTTGTGTACACTTAGCTTGTGTTTGAACTAATTTCACCATGCTGCTATGACACCATGTATTTGTGACTTGGTACTTTGTTCTGTTTCATTTATGTTGTAGCTCCACCATGTAGTATGTACATCCATCCATTGTTGCTCGACAACATTTAAACTGCCCTGTAACATTTGCACCATTCTCCATGCTCTGTTTTGCCATCTGATATTGCTTTGATCACTGTATTGGCATGTAGTATGAACACTTGCAGACTGGCTTTACATTTTCTCATTTGCATTACTGTATTGTTTGGTCATGTACACTGTGTAGACCTGATTATGCATGTACCATCTGAAATGAACCATGTACTATGCTGGACTAAACTGGCTTGAGCTTCATATTGCCTTGCTGAAATGATCACATCCATGCACATGCTCTTGTTGACTTGTGTTGCCGCTTGCTTTTGAACTTGCACACTTGCACTATCCATGACTAAATCACTTGCTGCTCTCACTTGTACATTTGAATCATGCCACTTGTACATACTTGTGCAGAACCATATTAACATGTTGATTAGTGCTTTGACATATCTCGACCATGTATTTGCTGTCTCGACTATTTGATGTTGTTGCCTCGGCCACTTTGACTTGTCATGTATATTTCTTGGCTGAAACATTGTATTTTTCATTTGATGGCTTGTTCACATGAGTTTTCAATTGAACTGAGTCGAGAAGGTCCACTGCGACTACTCCTCAGTTGCAAACTGATTGGCGAGGCAGTGCACACGTGTATACACGTGTGTACATGCAGCCATCAAACGATATTTTCTGTCCCTGTTCATATGCAAACTAGCTAGACACAGATCAGATCAAGTCATGAAAAATGATGAGAAACACACCAGAAATCTGAGGCAAATAAAATTTTAAAAATAAAATTTATATTCGCCTATATACAGTTTATTTCTATTGCAGTGTACTGTGTGTGTGTTTCATGTGACAGGTAAGAAGATGATGACTGGACTGACTGAGCTGTGAAGACTGGACTGACAGTGCTGACTGACTAGGAGGCTGGAGAAAGAAGACTAAAGAAGGAAGAGAGCATGTGTCATTGTATAAGCAACAGTGTTAATAAAAAAAGTGTGTATATTGAGTTGTATGTAAATGATCAGTAATGTAGTGAAGAGCTTTGTATAAGAACGAGAGAATTGTACAGCTATTTGTAATAAACAAATTTGTTTGAAATAAAATATCATTCTATTGTTGTCAAACAAACTTGTCTAATTTATTCAGATTATTTACATGTACAAATTCCTGTGAAGTGTTTAAATAGTGGAGTTATAAACAGTTGTACTGTTTGAATGTTTGAGATATAATATTATACTTAAATAAAATACTGTATGAGTATATGAATGTCTATACAGTCGTATTCTATTTAAATATAAATATTATATTTCTGTCTGTGATAAATATATGAAACAATACAAACACATTTATAATAAAAATATATTTGGTTGTTATCATCAGACAAAAATCATATAATTGTGTATACAACACTGTTATATACAACAATCTCCCCCTTTTGATGATGACAAACAAATATTAAGATTTTGAATACAATAAATGTGTTTGACAGAGAAGAACACAAAGAACACAACTCCCCCTATTTGAAAGCTCCCCCTACAACAGAGACTCCCCCTATAACTGTGCATGAGTGAAAATAATAATTAATTTTCAAAATTAAAAATATTTATAAACTATTCACTCATAAATCAAAATCTAAACCCATTCTCCCCCTTTTGTTATCATCAAAAGGATACAGAATTAAAGACTAAAATTTCAGCATAAGAGGAAGAACGATCATCATATATCTCAATCAGTCAAACAAAAATCATAATATTCTGAGAACTAGTGACATATTTCACATTTCAGATAATGACGGATTTACGATGAAATTTATATAGACGGGGAGAGTTATAATTATTTTCAAAGAATTTTATATAAAAAAGGAGCACAAAAAATGACAGATTTGGACTATAATTAATAATTCAACTTAAGTGAGAAAATTGAATAATCTCAAATCCCAATACTTGTCAATCAACAAATCATAATACGTCATAAAATTTTAACACATTTCACAGATTAGAAGATGGATTGATAGGCTGGTTTTTATACTCAGAGGAGAATTTCAAAAAAAAAAAATTAATTTTTTTTTTAAGAGCTCACTGACCATGCATAACCAGAGCTTGGATTTTCAAATGGGGTCAGTTGCAGCTTAAATTATAAGACGTCTCATAACCATGCATAACCAGAGCTTGGATTTTTAAATGAGGTTAGAGACACTCTTATATATTAATTATATTTTTATCATTTTCAGCTTTATAAAGGAAAAACTCCTCGGTATATGAAACCAATATGAATGATAGAAAAGTGGTAGGTACAGAAATGGACTGTGATATAAATATCTAAATTATTTATATTATGAAATATGCTCGACTGTACCGGGATCATTAAAAAATTTCAATTATCACTAATTCTGAATAAATATATAGCCCAATTTCTATCACAAATATTTTCACTGTTTATTCAAAAAGATTTTTAAAATATTAACTCTCCATATTTATATAAAATCATAACGGATGGCAGAATGATGATAGATAATGAAGATGGTCGTGAAATAATTGCCAGTTCAAAGATATTATAATAAACGTTCAACCATCATGAAAAAAAGTTAAATCAAATCTCCTCTTATTGTGAAATATACTGCAGTCACAATTCATCACAATTTCAAATTTTGATAATATTTTTTGATGAATTATAAATACAGTTCAATCCGGATATTGATTTCAATTTCTGAATGAATAATCAATAAATAATTTTAAAATTGAAAATCAATTACAAGAGGAAATTAAACAGATTTATACAAAAAAAATGAATCTATATAGGGTGATAATTCAAAAAACAGATAAGTGAAAAAAAAGCTGATACCAGTTGTAGTCTCCTTTATCGAGGAATTTAATTACACCTTGATGGACTATCATGGCCATCTCAGCCAAAGAAATTTAAACACAAACCCAGCCAGACAAATTTAGCACATTTATTTGTATAAGGCAAAAAAAATATGTGTGGATCTATACAAGGTGAAAATTTGAATCTCAGTACAGATGGGTGAAACAAATATAAGCACTTCTGATACCACTTGGTGTCTTTATTTATGAGGATGGTAACAAGACATTTGAGACAGACAAGTATGAAACAGACAAAAGAATTTTAAATACAAAGCTCAGGAGGATCAAGAAAATTAATTTCATGTATCAGAGCATGGTATGTATTTGATACCAAAACAAGAAGTCACCAAAAAATATTTTCCAGAACTATATCTGAGCAGCACAAAAATCATTTTCAAACCAAACTTGCTAATGAGATGTTTCAAAGATTTTTCAAACAATCAAAGGATGGTTCATAATCCAAGTTTAAACATAGTTTATTTTAAATCATTTGAACGAATGGTGAAGATATCAGGATTCAATGAATCAATCACACGATTTATAAATTTTAAATTCAGAATATGTGTGTGATTCAATAAATCAATACATTCAAATGATTTTAAACAAACTAGTATTCAAGTCAAATATTCATGAAATAACAATGACATTCAAGTCTCGATTCTCAAAGAATTTACACAATTATTTTTGACAAGCACAAGAGTAATTTTAATCATTTTCATCAGAATTAAGAGATATTCATGATCATGAAAATTTAAAAAATAATTTATTTGAAATCACTTGAATCAATGTCAAATTTTGAGATATAATGAATCAGTCACACAAGATTGATAATTTCAAATTTTAGGAGGTGTGTCTGGTTCAAAATATCAAGGATTTCAAATGATTTCAAACAAGCAAATTTCAACCATAATAATCATGAATAAAGATGAATTTCAGGATGTCTCACTGATTCAAGATAAATCAACATATTCAAGCCAATCTGAAAATTTATGAAATTATCACGACTGAGAAGTAGTAGTATGTTGTAATGAGTATAATATTTTAAGCTTTTCTAAAATGAATTAGAAGAAACTCAAAGCAGCAGAGGTGTGTGAAACTTCATCCAATTTTCAGATCATCAAAAATTTAGCTCATTAACAGTGTTCAAGATATGGCACGAATACATCAACACTGTTATGAATTTAGAAATAAAAATATACTTCAAAACAATTGCAGACATTTACAAGATTAAGTACAAGATCTGGAAATAATTAAAAACACCAGAGTTCTATACACACAAAACAAATTTCCAGAATATCATGAATACTGCAATTCAAGAAACACAAAAAATATGGCAATGATAAATCAAATCAGAATAGACATAGGAAAGGGATAGAAGAGAGAAGAAGAAGAAAAAAAACAAAAGAAAAAGAATCAAACCAGAAAAATATTTACAGAGGTGAGTGTAGAGATCGTACCAGAATCCGGTGTAAATCAGAATATCTAACTCAACAGATTTTGGCTGAAGGAACTGTAAAAGATACAGGAGTATAAATCAGCTTGATTTCAAATTTCTTTTCAGCACAGTAGTTCCTCAGCCACACTTCTTTGGTACCTAACAGTTGAGAGGATTGAGTGGTCTAACAAAATTAGAAAAACCACTCGCAGTTTTATTAACATCTTTCGGTACCCAGACTTGTTTGTATAACAATCCATCTGAATTTACCTTTGTTCCCTTTGAAACCCTGTTTGAATTTAACGAGGTTTGTTTTATCTCTTTTTGGGATCCATGATTGTTTAGATGAATTATTACAAAACAAATTCAAATTTTTCTTTTGATTCAAAAATCCTTTGGAATTAACAAAGTTCAGATTATCAAGACGATTCTTTTCAAAGAAAGTTGAAGGATTTTTAAAATCGTTTGAGCTTCTCCTTTTAGAAAACTCAGACTTCCCAAAACCAAGCCCACTTCTATTTCCCAATGAAAATTGATTTTTCAACAACATATTTAAGGATTTCTCACCATTTGAAAATTTTGCCAGGGTTGTTTCAAGTTGTTGAATTTTAGTTTTAAGATCACCATTTTCTTTCAATAAATCTGAACAATTATTTTCAGTGATCTTACATCTTTCAAAATTATATTTCAAAACCAAATTTTCATCTTTAAGAAGATTAATTTTGGTTTGGGACTCAGCAATCTCAGATTCAAAAAGTTTTTGTTTTTCAAACCCAAATTTCTTGGATTTTTCAATCTCGTTTTCCAGTTCATTCAAATTCAAATCGGATTTCAACAAATTCTCCTTTTCAGCAATTTCAAGTTTGGAATATATATCAGTCTTAAAACTTTCAAATTCCTTTTGCAAAAGATTATTCAAATTTGATAACTCAGTCTTGTTCTCATTTAAGATCAAAATTTCATTTTCAAACTTTTCAATATTTTTATTGAGATGAACAAGATTGGTTTTCAATTTCAGACAATTTTTGCAAACTGAATTTGAAGAATTTTTAAAATATTCAAGCTGTGATTCCAAAACATCAATTTTGCTGGTCAACTCAGAATTTCTAGATTTCAGAGATTTGTTTTTAGATTTGTGTTTATCAACAAATTTGGTTAAATCAACACACATATAAACCAAATTTTCGTATGAGGAATTTTCAACTTCAGCATCTGTTGATTCTCCATCATCTGATCCTTCTGAATTTTCATTTGTAAATCCTGTTAAACAGAACTCTGAATCTGAGTTGACTTTTTCGGGTTTTGAGCTACTGTTGTCAGATCTTCCATACTTCGTATTGAGAGTATCCCAGATTTCCTGTGCAAATAAACAATGGCAGATAAGATTAAACTGTTCAATACTAAGATAATCAAATATAATTTTCATAGCATGGGTATTGAAATTAATATCTACACTATCAAATCCATGGATAACAACATTCCAACATTTAATATTAACAGATTTTAAATAAAATTCCATTTTGGATTTCCAGTTTAAAAAATCTGTTCCATCGAAAAAAGTTGGGAATGAACTGGACTGACACTCTATTGACTGACAACTAGAAGTCACCATTGCTCTAGAGTTAACAGAATATCTGCTCTGATACCACTTGTTGGATCTAGATTAACCCTAGAGGGGGGTGAATAGGGTTTATCACAGTTTTTAACTGAATTAAAATTCTAACGAGGTATATAATAATAAACAGATCACAGAATATAGCAGAAACAGAAATACAAAAAATAAATTACACACAGATATACCCAGCTTCGGCAAAACCCTGCCTACTACTGCATTTTTAAGGTTTCTGCGAGGTGATAGAATAGTTCCTGCATACAAGACCATGTACACTTGCAAACCATACTCCTGTTCTAACCCTACGCTCAAAACCATAGATTGGTCGATATCCACTCGATCAGATTTCCCTGTTTACGACACCGTAATCAGTAACTCAGATTTTACAGACTCTGTCAACTGTCAGTCAACACCCTGACTGATTCTCCCTAGATTTTACAGACCTAGAACTGTTCAGAGTAGATTTACAAATAAAAAAGGAAAATACAACAAAATAAAAGAAAAACAAAACCCCTTTGAATTAGTCTAAATAAAAACTCCCCCCTGTTTTATTTATCTTGGCTTAGCCAAGTCAAAGTAGACCGGCTCACTCCATTTAGCATTTGCCCGATCTCTTCTCTGTGAAAAATGGCGGTAGGGAACTGGAAATTAAAACTAGGGTTTCCTCAATCTTCCCCAAATCAATTTCAATGCTTGATTGAATGATGTTTTCTGGTGCTCGACTTCTCTATGGCTATCTGGTTCTTCGATTTTGGAGTTGTGTTGATCGAAACACAAAAAAAAAACGATGTGAGTTCTCTGTTTAATCTCTTCGAATTACTCTTGAAAATATTTGTGGTTTCGATCTCTCTATTTGGCCGATGATGATGGGTGAAATTTATATAGGGTAATCGAAAACCCTTTAATTCCTCTGATTTCATATATATGACTTCGATCTGATTGTCCCGCGTGATTTTGTGGATTTATTATTGCTTGATTATCGAATCAGCTTTTATGATATTTGGGTAATTCTGGAATCTAATTTGTGGCCCCTTGCTTTCCCCTTGCGTGAATTTGTTGCTGTAAAATCTTGAATCATTCCTGGAAAGATTTTTGCCGTATATAACTTTGATTTCGATATTGTTAAACAATAAAGTTATTGCTGAAAAATTCTTTCCCCTTTTTGCTCGAAGATTCCTGGAAAAAAATGAATTGTTCTTTGCTAAATACTCTAGAAACAAATTAACACTTGTCTGAATTTCTCGATTTAAATCTGAATTGAAACATTCCTGAAATAACTTTCTGGATGAATACTTTCCCGAAATTTCATACTTGCAAAAAGAAAATCTGTCCCTTCTTTGCATTATTTAAAATTGCTTTGAATTTGTTCCTTGCATTTCAATTAGCTGATTAACACATTGCCATATTTATGTGAAACTTTTCTGGCACATATCTCGGCCATTTCTGGAAATCTTGATATTCTGGTTTTATGGATAGATTAAATCAACAAATTTATTGCCAAGAGTGACATACAGATTTCAAAAGAAACATGAAACTGCTCCTATGTTTGCCCACCTGCACTGTTTCAAATTGTGTACTTCCTTCTTGTTTGCTAGACTATGAAGCTGTTGTATAAACATGATTTTGGTTTAACACTTGTGTACACTTAGCTTGTGTTTGAACTAATTTCACCATGCTGCTATGACACCATGTATTTGTGACTTGGTACTTTGTTCTGTTTCATTTATGTTGTAGCTCCACCATGCAGTATGTACATCCATCCATTGTTGCTCGACAACATTTAAACTACCCTGTAACATTTGCACCATTCTCCATGCTCTGTTTTGCCATCTGATATTGCTTTGATCACTGTATTGGCATGTAGTATGAACACTTGCAGACTGGCTTTACATTTTCTCATTTGCATTGCTGTATTGTTTGGTCATGTACACTGTGTAGACCTGATTATGCATATACCATCTGAAATGAACCATGTACTATGCTGGACTAAACTGGCTTGAGCTTCATATTGCCTTGCTGAAATGATCACATCCATGCACATGCTCTTGTTGACTTGTGTTGCCGCTTGCTTTTGAACTTGCACACTTGCGCTATCCATGACTGAATCACTTGCTGCTCTCACTTGTACACTTGAATCATGCCACTTGTACATACTTGTGCAGAACCATATTAACATGTTGATTAGTGCTTTGACATATCTCGACCATGTATTTGCTGTCTCGACTATTTGATGTTGTTGCCTCGGCCACTTTGACTTGTCATGTATATTTCTTGGCTGAAACATTGTATTTTTCATTTGCTGGCTTGTTCACATGAGTTTTCAATTGAACTGAGTCAAGAAGGTCCACTGCGGCTACTCCTCAGTTGCAAACTGATTGGCGAGGCAGTGCACACGTGTATACACGTGTGTACATGCAGCCATCAGACGATATATTCTGTCCCTGTTCATATACAAACTAGCTAGACACAGATCAGATCAAGTCATGAAAAATGATGAGAAACACACCAGAAATCTGAGGCATATAAAATTTTAAAAATAAAATTTATATTCGCCAATATACAGTTTATTTCTATTGCAGTGTACTGTGTGTGTGTTTCATGTGACATGTAAGAAGATGATGACTGGACTGACTGGGCTGTGAAGACTGGACTGACAGTGCTGACTGACTAGGAGGCTCGAGAAAGAAGACTAAAGAAGGAAGACAGAATGTGTCATTGTATAAGCAATAGTGTCAATAAAAAAAGTGTGTATATTGAGTTGAAATGATCAGTAATGTAGTGAAGAGCTTTGTATAAGAACGAGAGAATTGTACAGCTATTTGTAATAAACAAATTTGTTTGAAATAAAATACCATTCTATTGTTGTCAAACAAACTTGTCTAATTTATTCAGATTATTTACAAGTACAAATTCCTGTGAAGTGTTTAAATAGTGGAGTTATAAACAGTTGTACTGTTTGAATGTTTGAGATATAATATTATATTTAAATAAAATACGGTATGAGTATATGAATGTCTGTACAGTCGTATTCTATTTAAATATAAATATTATATTTCAGTCTGTGATAAATATATGAAACAGTACAAACACATTTATAATAAAATATATTTGGTTGTTATCATCAAACAAAAATCATATAATTGTGTATACAACACAGTTATATACAACAACAATCACCCATCCATTTTAGGTATACAAACCATCAATTTATTTGATAGATTCACATTTCACATATCCCACCCTTTTCCAGCATCCTCGATTACATTCCAGTGGACCTATTATATCATAGATTTCAATATAAGCTCACCTTTTCATTGTTAATCAGATCATGTTATAACTTGACCCTTGTGCGCACATTGATTCGGTAAAACGATTCCCCTGATCACTCGGATCCCTGGTCTTAAACAAGCCATGTGCAAGCCAGCATATTATCCATAATGCTCAGCTGCTCAAGTAGCCTTTTCCTGACCTAATTTCCCCTAGTTCATTACTATGTATTTGCCTTTTTTACTTTTATTTAACTCAATTTATTCTCCTAAGCCTCCCCCTTTTTCCTCATAAATGAATTAAATTCATCATGCAAGCTATGCCATTCAATCACAACATTCATGGAAGATAACACATACTTAAACAACCAAGCAATCATTCAACAAACATAAGTATTATCCAGGTTTTCATATTTCTATTATCTAGTGGCTATGTATGTTTTATAAGGGAACATCCTAATCCTATTACACCCCTTCTATCTATGTTTTAGGCGGCCTGATTTTTTTTATTCAAGAGAAGCCTAAATCATAACTTATGTATTAGGGTATTTTTCTGAAGCCTAGGAGCTCAGCACATGGAATTTCCATTGCACCCCTATCTCCTTCTTTATCCAGGTATAGAACATAAGCAAGTGTGCTCTACCTTGCTGCCCCACACCCTTCCTTACATAGACCACCATTCAAATAACAACATATACACATAACAGTTTATGCCATTTTATCAAATCAACCTTTCATGGTTTCAAATCAAGTTCTTAGAGCTGTAACCTTTTTCAATCTATACTAAGGATCTTTAACATGGTAAAATCCATATTATTTCATGCACAATATCATGAGTATTCATTTAGTCATTGCAGTCATATACTTAAATAAGTGCAATGGCTATCCCTATCAGTCTTCATGCTATAATACATTATAGTCATATTTCTACATTCACTTGTTCAAAGCATCAACAAAGCATTTAAGTCATCCATCAAAACAAGGCATAACAAAAATATAATTATATATAAATATATTTCAACAAATATGTAGGTAACTAAATGTAGAATTTAGGGTTGCGTATATATAGGACTTAGTGTCAAATATTTTGAGTGAGGTTTCTCACCTAAACATCCCTTGCTTATATCTCTTTTATCCTCTGATTTAATGATTTGACTTGGCTCCTATCTTCGGCCTAGAAACTGCGGGAAATTTTAGAGGAGGAAAAGGAAATGTAAGAAAGAAGAATAATTTCTTTTTGAGGAGAGATAAAAACTTTTATTGCTTTATATAACTTGATTACATAATTTGCTTCATACTTCTTGATACAACAAATGGGGTAGTAGACCCTATTTATAACATAACCATGCTTCTACACTTTTCTGCTTCTAGAAGTTTCTTTTTCTACACTTCTCTTTTTTCTAGGTCTTTCCTTAATTCTCTTATTTTCTAGAATTTTCATTCTCTAGAATTTTCAAATTACATAATTAAGAAATCTAGATTTTACTTCCACTAATTTAGACCTTTCCTAATACAAGAATTAAATCTATTCCAAAATTTATGTTTCCTTTTAAAACCAAGTTTATTTTCAACATCCCCCTTAAATTTGGTTTTATTACTCCAAGCATATTCATTTGTATCTCACGTGTTTTGGCAGAAATGAAGAAATTATCCAAAAATTCTTTTTTCACTTCTTCCTCTTTCCCAATATAAAGATCTTCGATGCAATTTCTTCAACGGTGCTACATTCTTTTTGTCCTCCTTCATTCGCACAAGACATTCCAAAAAGTGTGTGCTCTAGCTTTCATCTTATTCCGGTGTCATAAACTTTGAATGAGTCATATATGGCATCTTCAAATTCTTTAAAAAATTCACTTTTACAATATTTGATCAATTCAATTTCTTTGTTTGTGTTAACCAATACCGAACAAACAGCAACGCTAGCCTTTTTCTCACCAACAGCTTCAAGCACGACTTTAGACTTTTTTTCCACGACAGCATCCTCTCTCTCATCAATAATTTTAGATTCAGTAACATCATCAAGCTTCTCATTATCGACATTCTTTGTATCAGGCATCGCTTCACTTACTTCTTCAACTTGAGTTTTTTGTTCATCGTTTAACTCATTTAACTCCACTACACTGTCTGCTTCTTCAACATCATTAGCACAAAAACTCAACTTCAATAGGTTTCAAATCTCTCTCTTTTTCAATAGCATTAACTAGCACTTTTATTTTCATCTTCCGCCTCGATGACCGAACCTAATTCAATAATATCATATTCATTCTTCTCTTGTTCGACTATGGGCACTGAACTTTCTTCAACTTTAGCTGTATTTTCTTTTCCTGCTTCATTTTATTCAACCGCCCTATAAACATTCATGGCATTATTTGCATCAAGCCCAACTTCGGTATCCTTCCTTATATAAGCAGCATTCCCAGCTTCCTTTTGCTTCTACACCTCCTTTTTCCTCTCCTTCTTCTCTTTCTCCGTCTCATCCATCATCTCTTCTTCCATAGACTCTGGCATATCTCTTCTTTCTTCTTCTCTTGCTCCTTATCGTTCACAGTCTCGCTATCCTTCTTTTCATCTTTCTCATTATTATACTTATCTTCATTCATTATCTTTGCACAATCTTTTCCATACACCTTTTTCAAGAGATTCCATGAATCTTTTGTACACCTTCCTCTAAAAATGAGATCCGAAGCTTTCTCATCGACGTTCTCAGCAATCACAGAAAGAGCACGGTAATCATTCCGTTCTAATTTCGCAAAGGCTTTCTTGTCCATTTGCGACATGCTTTCAACGTCTTTACGCCATTCATAGCCATTTTCAACAATTTCCCACAAACCTTTGGAGATTAGCTCCTTTTTTTCTACTGCACCATTCCTCAAAATTCTCTTTTGTGAGAACAAACGTCGAAAGAACTAGAAATGCCATAATTTCAACCAGGTCTGATACCACTTAGTTGGAAATTTTAGAGGAGGAAGAGGAATTGTAAGAAAGAAGAATAATTTATTTTTGAGGAAAGAGAAAAACTTTTATTGCTTTATATAACTTGATTACATAATTTGCTTCATACTTCTTGATACAACAAATGAGGGAGTAGACCTTATTTATAACATAGCCATGATTCTATACTTTTCTGCTTCTAGAGTTTTCTCTTTCTACACTTCTCTTTTTTCTAGGTCTTTCCTTAGTTCTCTTATTTTTTAGAATTTTCATTCTCTAGAATTTTCAAATTATATAATTAAGAAATATAGATTTTACTTCCACTAATTTAGGCCTTTCCTAATATAAGAATTAAATCTATTCCAAAATTTATGTTTCCTTTTAAAACCAAGTTTATTTTCAACAGAAACTGCTACCAATACTAGATTTTTATTTCATGTTCATGTTAAGAGGTTCCATAGCCTAGCTTCCAAAAATGCTAGTTATTTATCGAACCAGTAGCTAGGGTTTCCTGGCTAGGTATTGCTTAAATTACCCAATACTTATTTAGGAACCCTTGAATCACCCAGTGATTCACCCACATTCTTTTGTTTGATTACGAGAAAAAGAGATATAGGTTTGTTACAAAATATATACATATGATGTTGCTTTAATTTCAGAAAGGGCCTCCTTTTATTTTCCATTTATACCTCTTTCTTCAGATCATGATTCTTGCATTAATCCCTATTCCATTCACGTGTCTAGATTTTTTTGAATTGTTGTGTATGCATAGCATTGGCTTAGAGTTATAGCCCATTTTTTTTCATATGAGGCTTGCTATATACACTAAATTTCCCTTTCTTATGTTTGTTGTATGAACTATTCTTCATGTATCATAAAAACCCATGCACCTATGCATTCTTTGTTAATGTTCACTTGAACTCTATTTTCAAAAATCATATTGGTATATTCAGGTTGTATAATTTTAATGCTAACATACTATTCCCTTAATAGAATCTAACTACCTAGCTTATTAATATATATATATATATATATATATATATATATATATGTGTGTGTGTGTGTGTGTGTTTTCTGGTTTGTTAATTCATACACAGTGTACACTACGTAAATATCTTAATAACTTTCCTACTATATTATTTATGCTAACATATTTTTGTACAACTCAAACCTGGATCCTTATATTTTGGCATCAATGATATATGTATGTATGTATGTATGTATATACGTTGACACACTTTTTTGTCAAAGTTGTCACGCTTGGAATTTCTGGTTAGTAACGCGCTCTAACATTGAGAATATTGTCAGAAGACACAAAGAGATTTGGTCGAAGTCGCAAAGCAAGGCCGTCACAGCTCAAATTCTATTAAGAGAACTACTCAGGAATTGAGTATAATTTTATATTGATCGACATTCGCTTGGATGAAGTGACAAAGTATTAGAAAGCTCGGACTTTGCATGAATGTAGCAGTTGCCCTGGTCTCGAATCTCAGGTCCCGGGTCCTGGGTCTTGGATCTCGGGTCCCGGGTCTCGGATCTCCGATCTCAGGGCTAGAATATTAGGACCACTCCTGATCTAGAGCATTAGACCCGCAATGGGTCTAGAACATGCGACTCGCGACCTGCACTGGGTCTAGAACATGCGACCCACGATGCACATTGGGTCTAGAACATGCGACCTGCTTGTGTCTAGAACATGCGACCTGCCTGGGGTGTTTTCTGCTCATAGATGAAGACCTATTCCTTAGGCGATTTCCACTCCTATCAACTCGAATCGAGTTACATTTTGTGTAGCATGATAAAGAGAGAATTTCTCCACGTTTTCCACCTCATTTTGAGACTCAATGGATGTGCGCCACATGGTACGCGACCCATTACCCGCCTATAGTTATAAATCAACCAGTTGAAGGTATTTGAAGGGACTTTTGGCTCTATCAACTCACGGCTTCTGTAACACCCCACGTCCATTAATGTCACTCACAAAGGGAATGCATTAACTTCCGTGTAGGTTATAAGTGAATATAAAACAGAAAAATTACAACAAGACAGATAATAAATAGTACTTGAAAATCTAAAACTTCATTTTATTGCAGCGGAAATTAAACATGTTTGTTACATCATAAAACCATAGATCATAACCAAGTACAATATCCATCTTCATAAAAACAAAATACATAATCCCATTACATAAATAGACATTAAAAAGATAACAAGATGGACTTTACTTCAACGGTCCAAGCTTTCCAAAGAGAGATGAAGCAATTCAATCAAACTCCACTAGAGCTGGGCCCAACCTGAGGACCTGGAGGGGGGAAAAAGGATAGAAATAGAGGGGGTCATACATAAAGTCTGGCGAGTATGATAATTCTAACAATACTATTATCAAAATAACTAGACTAAGGCATAAGCTGGAAGACAAGTAAATGTCTATGAACTCTTAGGAAGATAAAGATAGCGTTTAAGATAACGTTAAAGATAACGGTAAAGGCACACCTAATTACTAACGAATGATTACTACACTGCACCGCACATTACTACACTGCACCACACCAGTCACCCTATTGTTTGATCCTACTTGCTTCACACAGAAACTTTATAAATAGCCTTACGTACCCCTAGCTGACTACATAGGTGTCGTCTGCCCCTATCTCCACTAGGTGTACCCCACTACCCACTTTCGATCGGCTCCCTACTCGTAGATACCCGTGCTGGCCCCACAGTGGGGTGTATCACTCCCCTAAAGTGGCAACCCGATACAACTTGAGAATGCATGGCTTATACCTACACGATGCAACAACGTCTTACCTACCAGCCCGGGTCGACACACGCATACGAAACCCGTAGGACTTGCGTTGCCACCGCTCCCCGTTTTGGCCTCTTACAGTCGAACCCAGCATGCGTGTCCCGTCCTCGACTTGGGTCGAGCCCACAAAGATACGTTTGGGATACTGGTCGAAATGGGCCCCCACAAGCTACCCACCTAAGCTTGTCACTAGTATATCCCACTTAACCTTCTTTATCATGTTCATTTACATGTGTGTTTGGTTAAGTCTTACTAATCGTATTTCACATGCCACTAAGGGCACCCACTAGAATCCTCATGCCACCCAAGGCACCTACTTAACCCCCATGTCCCATCTTACATGTCTATCTGGTTAAGTATTTCTTAATTCATTCAGGCCATAACCTCATAAAGACCTCTCACATTAGACTGGCATTTATGGCAGCTGGATTTGCCGGGCGGGTCCGGGCAGTCTTACACCATAAAAAAGTCTAACCTCGTTTCTTTACAACTGTTATGCTTTAGTTTAGGCCTAGGACCTCTCATATTGGGCTGACATTTGTGACCATTGGATTTGCCGGGCGGGTCCGGGCAGACTTACGTCACAAACGAGTCCAACCTCGTGTCCTAAGCATTGATTATCACTTATAATCTTTTACCCCAGTTTTAATAATTCCCTATCCAAATTATTAATTAAGTCCACTTTTATTGATGTCCATAATTGACTCAATTATGGTCATCCACTCTTGGTATGCAAAATCATATCAATTAAACCCCAACATCTTATTATTAAATCCTTAATATTACCCCTACCCCACGTTTATACGTTCGCCTATTCAACACATAATATAGGCTAGACTTGCATAGTCTAACACATAACACAAAGATAAATTATCACAACATCTAGACAATTAAAATAAATCTAATCATAATAGGGGTGAAACTTGCATAAACTACACATGTTAAGGATCAAAAGGTGTCAACTTGTTAAATGTCACAATTCACATGATATGACCATAGCCCAAATCTATACATAAACTTGCATATAGGGTTTTTAGGCAACATAATAATGGTGTGAACTAGCATAGAATATAACATATGTCATAGCATAATTCTAGGTGTCATAATAGATGTCATGGCATATGTTCATAACTTTTCCAATCAATCTAACTTGCATATGTAACGTGTCATATAGATCAACTTAGCCCAAACATGATGATTTAATTAATATGAACTAACTAGCATAGGCAATAGCATCATGATTTCAAAGCATGTATGATTCATCACAACTTTAGCCTAGAAACTTTCAACATACATAACATCATCATAGCATGATTTGCAACATATAGGATATTATCACCACATAGCATAGAATTTATAACATACATGATAACATATGACAATTCATATCATCTACTCATAATCCATTCATGACTCAACCTAATTAAAATGATAATAATCTTGTTAAGACTATCATACTCACAATTTAGAGAAGAAAAGAGAGAGTTTTGCTTTGCTTTAGGGTTGAGAGAATTAGAATTAGCTTTTCTTCCTTCTTAGTTGGCGGCGGCTCCATTGATTTCCATGGCTGTGGTATGACGGCTTTGGTTCCAATTTTAATTAGGTTTAGGGTTAGCATTAGGATGTATTTATAGGTGTAGGAAGTTATTTAGGACCATTAGATTAACCCTGAACCATGAGAACCAATCAAATGCAAAATCTGCATTTGAGCGAATCGGCCCACGGGTTGACAGCCAAACACCCTGGATTAACCCCTAATCGACCCAGTGGGGCTTGGGTCGACCTCAAAAATGGGCCGGTTCGGTGATTCCCCCTCCCAATTCGTTGTTTTGAACTTTTTCGCATATTTATTTATTTAATTTTTAAATATATATATATATATATATATATATAAATATTTCTCTGCGCAACCCATTTCACTTAATTCTTTTCTAAAAATTAAGTATACTTTAATTTGTGAATTTTAATGTTATAAAATTACGGGGTGTTACAGCTTCCTCGATTATCATCGTGCAAGAACTTTGCGCAACATGCAGCCGAACTCAACACTTAATTCGAGGATTTCGTGTATAAATTCATTCACTCTCTCCTCTTTCTTACAAATGTATGGATTTCTCTTGTAATCTGTCAGTAAAAATAAAATATTATAAAGTGGATGTAGGCTTGGATTGAGCTGAACCACTATAAAAATACTATGTGTCCCTTGTTATTTTCTGTGTTTATTATTTGTGACCTGTGATTGTGAGGATTTCATACGGCATTGGGTGTTAGTACCATTTTTTGGTATATATATATAGCTCTTTTAGTTTACTAAGAATATGCATAGTGTGCTTGTGCACACTCTTATACTTCATTTCATCACACACATTTTATTTATAAGGGTCCAATCACCGTATTAATCTTATTTAATCTATATGTAAATTTTGGATATTACATATACCTCTCCTTTTAGGAATTGTGTCCCACAATTCAGTTATACTTAACTCAAGTATCCTTCAAGAATAAACCAATATCACACTGATTCAAACCCTTTTTCCCAAGCAATCCTTCAAGCTTGTATCCATATATATATATATATATATATATATATATATATATATATGTATATGTTAAAAAGAAATCATACATCCTCATGTGTATTCATTTGAATAGCTACCAAAATTTGCAATCAGCCTAATCATTCAAACTTAATGCAAACAATTACATATAGCAAATAATTTTGGGCAGTTAACTTCTAGGTTCACCATATATGCTTTTCATATCCTAAGTGGAAAATTTCAGCATAAACTAATGCAAACATTAGTTAAAGCATAAATATTTTTGTATTTCTATTTCAAGAGGAATATACCTACAATCATGCAAATTCAGGAAAATTACTTTCTCTCTCTGTTTTTTTTTTCATACCTATATATACATATGTTAACTTTACACATATTATACCAAGTGTAAGCAAACTACCCATTACACCCAAAAGAGACACAAATTTGCTTTCATCCCTTTCACCAACCAAAATACTTTATTATTAAAAAAAATTAGTTCTTTTTTTTAACAATGACATCTCCAATTTAGCCTTCCCAGTTCCCTCACAAAGACTAAATTTACATTCATGTGCATATTATCAATGAACTCCAACATTTTCCCTGAATTACTTAATCCAATTCTTGGGTATATTCATATATATATATATATATATATATATATATATATATATATATATATATATAAGTGTCATATCCTAGTGCTGTATTTTAATTCAGCAATCACACCTATGTTTAAACAGCTTAATCAAACAAACCTAGTTGATTTTTAGGTAATAATTCATCAACTTCAAACTACCCAATCACTCTAGTAGTTTGGTTCCCTTATTTTCTTTCAATTTTTTTCAGTGTCCCCTTTTTTCATGCTTAAATTATAATATACACTTTCCTTTCTAAATATATTTTATTAGAAAGTTAATATAATTTAATACAACATCCTTACCCTAAAATCTCCATACTTCCAAGGTAAGGGAACTACAGCTTGTCCTTTCTATGTCTTACACAAGCCTACCTTCCACTTCTCCCTTTTTTACTTACTTTATGACTAGGGCTAGGCTATATATTCATTTAATTTTCCAATGTTTGTATTCTAACTTTTTACTTACACATATATCAAAAAAAAATAGTGCATCCTGATATTATCCCCTACATTTAAACCCAATTTTATTTTTGCATTTTTATATTTTATGCATTTAGGATTTCCAGATTTTGTCTTATGAGATCAGTATTCAAGCACTCAATCATTCAGCAAGTTTATAATTCCATAATCATCTTCCTTATTTCAAACTTTGCAGTACTTTGTTTAGCAAAATATTCTGTTCTAGAAATATCTTATACAAACTCTTTCAAATCATTCTTTTACACAAGATTTAACATTGTCTTAAAAATATATCTAGAAAAAGCTTTATTCTATACATATTTTTGTTCAAAGGAAAAGTTCATCTGCTCTTTTTTTTCAAAAATATCAAGTCAACCACGATATTTACATGGATTTATGTATTCTAAAAACATAGCCTTCAGCCTACATATATATATATATATATATATATATATATATATATATATATATATATATATATATATATACTTTATTCTTATTGTCACGTTGTCTTGAAAGTACTGGTTTGCACAAAATTTTAAAACATATTTTCTGCTATACTATTATTATATATTTTCAAGTGTCATCCAATCAATGCCTAAAATCCATGGTATTATCTCACTTTGATTTAAGAAACTTGACTTTTACCTTTGAAACATAAATTACTTTGAGTATCGTAGTATCACTATTTTTTTAAATATTTCTCCTTTATGGCAATAGTCAGGGTCCTTCATATAAACCTAAGCAAAGACATTTCTTTTTAAATATATACAAGTTACTAAAATAACCCTCAATGCCTAGGAAAATCATAAGTATCCAGTAGTTATAAACATTTTTCTTTATTTTACAGCACTTATAACAGACTCGTGTATTCATTACTATATTTTATCCTTGGAGTCAAATTCTTCCACTAAAACATGCCTTCTCTTTAGCAAATTAGGTACAAAAAGATAATTATTCTGAAATTATCAAGATTTTATATCGAGCATCCAAGTAATCCAAGGTTCATATCATTGAATGTATATATTTCTATATCATAAATATATTTTAAACTGAATTTTATCTTATCATTTTGGGAGCTGAGTACCTCCTTATATTTTCCATAGGGTATGTCTATCATTTCAAGCAAAACTGGATATAGTAAACAAACGAAAAGGGCTCAACCCAACATCTCAATCACAACCAAGCATCCAATTTTGATTAACCATATGGAAAATTATCCATATTAGTCAGTAAATTATCTGGGAACTACATGTTACATCACAATTTTGAATTACTACTTCTAGCTAAATAAACACATTCAGCCAATCATTCAAAATTCATGTAGTTTAAATCAATAGCTTTCCAATTACCATTAAATTTAAATATGTATAGCTGTGTATTTTAATAACACTGCTCTGATACCAAATGAAATGACCTCCAATAATTTCCTTCTTTTTAACTAATTTTTTTTACTTAATTAATCCTGGGCCATTTTCTCAACTCCTTTTCTAAAACAATTCGAAGAACCCTTATACCAATATAGAAATGCTGGTTTGCTACAGATTTTTCTTTAACTTATATATATAGAGATATATAAGTCTTCTCCTACTTACATCAGTTTTAAATTTAATACCAAAAGACTCATGATTAATTATAAGTTTTTATCCCTACACAACATAAAAACAAGAATAAATTGACTTGTTTTCTATATTAAACCCTTCTTCTCCAATTGGGTAGCTTAATAATAGTCTGGTCATATTATTAAGTAACATAATATATGGGCATTTCTTTCCTCAAACAAGATTTATCATAATTTGTTCAAGTTTATTCTAAAGCATATATAATTTATATGATATCATTTTGCTTTAAGAAAATATTTTTGAATATAATATATAGTTTAGATTTCACTCAAAAATGTATGTAATCTATAATTGGTTTTGTATGCATTATCTACACTTACATTAGCTTTCAATATTTTTATTATCTTTATAAGGTGGCATACTGCCTTAGCTAATCATGCCAGCATCCTACTTCATATAGGTGTAACTGCTGCTAAATTACGCCCTTGCATGAAAATGTACAATTACTTATATATATATATATATGTGTGTGTGTGTGTGTGTGTGTGTGTGTGTGTGTGTGTGTGTGTGTGTGTGTGTGTGTATAACAAACTCATATCCACTTGCTCATAAAAAATCTTTACTTTTTTATACTTAGCCAATTTAGTAATATGCCCCTTTTTAAATTCTGATAATCATGGGATTAAAATTCTTCTTGATACCCAAATGAACATACAAGTCACATTTATCCCTAATTTCAGATACAGGTTATATCTTATGTATATAACTTCCTATGGTTCAATTATCTGATTTTCTATATAGATGAGCACCTATACATAGATTCATACAAATGTTCATATATATACGACTGAAATTTAGTGATTTCTCCCTTAAATACAAAAATTTCCAGAGTCACTTTATATATAATTCTCAAACTTCTTTACATATATGACTAAGTTAATTTATCAAGTATACATCTTAGTGTTCATACAAATTGCACATATCTAAAAAATTAATCATTGACCTCTTTCAAACCTCATTAAACTTCCAGTTTGACTCAAGAATTCCATAGTTTAAACATCACAATTTTACAAGCTTTACATAATCATTACTTCTCATTTAGCAGTCAATTAAACCGACTTTGACCCTCATTTTTTTTTGCCAAAAACCTTGTTTCATACTGAAGAAAATGTTAAAATTTAACCTCAACCAAACATTTTGAATAACAATTTAATCATTAATTTAACGAAGCATATTAATATCTTTTTGCAAGCCTTCCTTCATACTTTAACACGTTCTCTCTTTTTCCAGCAAAACACTGGGAACTGCCTCATTTAAAAAATGAGACACCTCATTACATTGAAGTAAAAGGGTCAGACATGCTGCCTGGTGTGAGAATTCACTTAATATATAACATTATGTTAGTTATACTGGTCAAATTCCTACTTCCTTTACTTCTACATGATAATAGATCATTCACATATATTTAAGTATTATCATTATTAGTCTGAATGGGTGCATATATATATATATATGTGTGTATATATATATATATACATATTCAGGTTCTCTTACCTTATTCACAGCAGGATTCTTAGTTATTTAACCAAGATAAAATAATACTCAACCTATAACACAAAAGTCATATAAACATTTTTCTTGCTTTACTTTATAGACTTCAACATGCATAAATCTGGGTTCCTTCTATGTTGCACATATACTATGAAACTTTTAAACCATTCAACGAGTGACACAACACATCAATCAACACAATCACCCATTCATTTTAGGTATACAAACCATCAATCTATGTAACAGATTCACATATCCCACCATTTTCGAGCATCCACAATTACATTCAAGTGGACCTATGTCTACCACGGATTTAAATATGAGCTCACTTTTCGTTATTAATCATATCATGCTATAACTTGACCCTTGTGTTCACATTGATTGGGTAAAACCATTCACCCAATCACTAGGATCCCTGGGCTTAAACAAGCCATGTGCAAGCCAACATATTATCCATAATGCTCGGCTACTCAAGTAGCCTTTTCCTGGCCTAATCTCCCCTAGTTCATTACTAGGTATTTTCTTTGCTTTTTCTCTTTTATTGAACTCAATTTATTCCCTTGAGCCTCCCCCTTTTTCCTTAGAAATTAATTAAATTCATCAAGCAAGCTATACCATTCAATCACAATATTCATGGCAGGTAACACAAACTTAAACAGCCAAGCAATCATTCAACAAGTGAACAAACGTAAGTAGTATCAAAGTTTTCATATTGCTATTATCTGGTGGCCATGCATGTTTTATAAGGGAATATCCTAAAGCTTATCACACCCGTTTCATCTACGCTTTAGGCTGCCTCATTTTTGTTTATTCAAGAGAAGCCTAAATCATAGCTTGTGTGTTAAGGTATTTTTCTAAAGCCTAGGAGCTCAACACATGGAATTTCCATTGCACCCCTGGCTCCTTCTTTATCCAGGTATAGAACATAAGCAAGTGTACTCTACCTTGCTGCCCTACACCCTTCCTTACACAGACCACCGTTCAAATAACAATATATACATATAACAATTTATGCCATTTTATCAAATCAACCCGTCATGAGTTTTAAATCGAGTTCTCAAAGTTGTAACCTTTTTCAATCTATACTGAGGATCTTTAACATGGTAAAATCTATATTATTTCATGCACAATATCATGATTATTCATTTAGTCATCACAGTCATATACTTAAAATAAGTACAATGGTTATCCCTATTAGTCTTCATGCTATAATACATTATAGTCATATTTCTACATTCACTTGTTCAAAGCATCAACAAAGCATTTAAGTCATCCATCAAAACAAGGCATAACACTATATATATATATACATATATATGTATATGTATACATATATATGTATATGTATACATATATATGTATATGTATACATATATATGTATATGTATACATATATATGTATATATATATGTATATATACATATATATCTTCGGCCTAGAAACTACTGCCATTACTAGATTTTTATTTCATGTTTATGATAAGAGGTTCCATAGCCCGGCAACCAAAATTGCTTCCTATTTATCCAACCTATAGTTGTGGTTTCCTGGGTAGGTATTGCCTAAATTACCTTATACTTATTTTTTTTCAAGGCACCCTTGAATCTCCCAGTGATTCATTCACATTCTTTTATTTGATTCCGAGAAAAAGAGATATAGGTTCGTTACAAAAATATATACATATGATGTTGCTTTAATTTCAAAAAAAGCATCCTTTTATTTTCCATCTATACCCCTTTCCTCAGCTCATGCTTCTTGCATTGATCCCTATTCCATTCACGTGCCTAAATATTTTTGAATTGTTGTGTACACATAGCATTGGCTTAGAGTTATAGCCCATTTCTTTTCATATGAGACTTGCTGTATATACTAATTTTCCCTTTCATATGTTTGTTGTATGTACTATTCTTCATATATCATAAAACCCATGCACCCATGCATCCTTTGTTAATGTTCACTTAAACTCTATTTTCAAAAACCATATCGATATATGAAGGTTGTATAATTTTAATGATAACATACTATTCCCTTAACAGAATCTAACTGTCTGCACAATGTGCTTGTGCACACTCTTATACTTCATTTCATCACATACACATTTTATTTATAAGGATCTAATCACCATATTAATCTTATTTAATATGTGAGTAAATTGGGGTTATTACACCCTACCACCATCCCGAACCTCTATAGCCCTGAATCCTTGTCCCATTTGTTCCAAACACCCAAATCTAGCTCCAATTTGTTTATTTGTAAGTTCCTAAATTCCATAGCATCAGAACTCTGCCCGATTCATTTCTCGAACTCTCCAATGATGTTGGGTGGCTTCCGAAGTCGTCTGGAGATGTTTGGACATCCTCCAATTAAAGATTGGCAGAGTGGAGTACCAGGTGAGAATTCTTAAACGATTATTAAGGGCTAGTTTAAAATTAATTACTATTGTGAATTTTTTGAGTTATATATTGATGTATGATGGATAATTTGGGATCACTATAGTGTTTAATGATGTTTACCACGATAAAAATGTGATTTTTAAGTGATATACATGTAGCTGCTTAGGTAACTGACACTTAGAATTAATAACATTGACCTGGATATGGACTTGATCTTTATATGTTATTAATTGGGAAAAATAACTAGATATTAGTTATTGGGTTTGGGTATGAACACCATTGGGTTTTGAATGATATTATTGTGTTGAATACGTACGATTGTTGTATTGCGGTTAATTTGTTGATTGACAAACCCATATAAGCATTAATGGTTTAAGGCTTATATGGGGTATATACCACGACATGTGGATTGGATATTATATTGTTCGTTGATGTGTGACAGATAGTTAATAAACGGTTTGAATTTTAGTCGATTCGATTTTAATTTAAAAATCAAAGTCTAGTCAAAATAGAACTCGTCGCACAGTGGTAGTTCGCGATTTCGACTATTGACTTCAAACGGGCGTACCGGGAGATCCGACCATCAGATCTGAAATGAAAAACGTTGGGTTCAAAATGCAAAGAGTTTTCAAATGAATCTAAGAATGTTAAGATCCAACACTTAGATGTTGAGATAAGTCAAAATCAATTTTCTAGCAAAATATGGATTTTGCAGTTTAAGACCCAAAACTGGATTTTTAAAGAATGAGCTAGTTTTGAATTATTAAAAATAGGAATAAATTATGGCAAATAATAATAAATGGTTTGAAAGTAATTTGAATTATTAATGTTAAATTTTGAGTCACATAAAAGCCAATTTGAATAAATTAGCCGATATAAGCCTATTCACAACACTATTTGTGACGTTGTTCATTTAGCGATTGAGTTTATTCATTTAATTATGAACTTGAAACCAAATGAATGGTTTTGGATATATGATTTCATAAACAAATATGAAATGAAAGTTTGATTTTGAGGATCTAGAAAATATTTTTAAGTGATAAATGGTTTATAAAAGATGTTTTATAAAAAAATATGAAATGAAAGTTTGATTTTGAGGATCTAGAAAATATTTTTAAGTGATAAATGGTTTATAAAAGATGTTTTACAAATAAAGAGAATTTCGACGGCGTAAACCCCAATGTTTTAAATGATTTGGAAAGGAAAGGTACTATGACTTGAAAGTACTTGTGATTATTATTATTGCGAAATAATTTATCACTTCGGTATAGAAGTGATTTGATATGTTACATATGATTCGGATAACCCGTGACTAAAAATTAGGGCAAAACGAGTATGTGCATGCCCCTTCATGCGGAACATATCGTCTCTTCTACGGGAGAGAAACACTATGGGATGTGACTCCTCAGGGTATAAGAGGGACATACACATGTTTATTATGGAGATGGGATGGCTTGGCCCTAGTTGCCTTGTTATAGGAAGAAACCTCCCGACTTGGTTGCATATGTTAAAATATGCTTGTATTATAGATATTTAGAATTTTTCCAAAAGTGATTTGTCTCTGAAATCTCGAGGTAAAGTATGATATGATATGAAAGAAATGTCTAGTATTTGAATGATTTGGAATAAAATGGGGTTTTAAGTCCGAAGAGATTTATTTGCAAAAAGAATGGATTTAGAAAATAAATGAAATGGAGATTAAAACTATATTACAGGTTTAATAATCTTTCAACAAAGGTTTAAACAAATGAAATGAAAGAAGGTAAGTAAACTTGCCAAATACGAGGGGCAATAGATGTGAGTACTACCAGTTTTGCTCCATGGGATGAATAAGATGGGGATCTTGAAAATAAATAAAGTTAAATAGATTTGATAAATCTAAATGTGATGATAAAACTATTTTAGTTTTGAGTTATTATGCACTGGTATTCATATGGGAAAACTTATTCCGTGTTATAAGGTGTGATCCTATGAATTATCTAAGTTTAAAATGAATTATATCTGACTTGAGTTCTCATACCAGTCTCATGATTGACCCGTAGTTTGTTTTTCCTCGTAAACTCTGATGCCCTTATTTTCCATACGGACAGCCGGATAGTTTGGTTTTGTAGATATTTTCCTTGAGCACGATTCTAGATTGAAGCTAGATCTATGTCCAGAGCACTTGATAGTCTTCTGTTGTGTGTAATTCTTTTTCTATTGTATATTGCATTGTATTTCTTATTTTCTGATATTTGCGATGTACTTTGATGTAAGACAGAGATGACATTAATAAAAGTCTTTTCTTTTTGTCTAATGTGATGTATGCCCAAAGTTAAATCCTCGAGGGTTTCTATCCTCTTAGATTGGACTTGTGCAGTTTACAGTCGATTCAGAAGGCATGAATTTTCGGGCCATTACACCAGACCTCTATTTTGGAAGTTGTACAAGAAAAATTCGTTAGCAATGAATCTGTAAATAAAATCCACAGTTTTAGAATTAAAAAGCATAATTTTTTGATAAAAAAATACGAGTTAACTTACGATTTTCAAAAGGTTTTTCAAACTTGGAAAAAGATCAAATATTTTTATTCATAAATAATAATAATAATGTTAGCACAATATTTGGTACTAACATCCCAAGGTGTTTATCAACACTTCACAAAATGATCAAACACAAAGTCAATAAAATAAATGCGGGAAAAGTAAAGTGAGCACATTTTAGAGTGGTTCGGCCTCAAATATGACCTACATCCACTATAAAGAGAGATTCCATTGTCATGGTTGTCATTACAAGGTACGCAATTTCTCTAACTTTATACGTCTTTCTCTTTTTACAACTAAACTCTTCTTCTTCTTAGATCCTCTCTAACTTATTCAATTATCAATCTCTTCCAAAGTAGAATCGTGCGATTTTCACGAGAATCAGTGATTGTTGAAGTTCTTCTTCGATAATGACGACTGGTGAATGACTTTGACGATCTCTGGATTTGATTGTTGTAGGAGAAACTTTGATCTAACTTGAATGAGCTTTGATGGAGTTTGATAGCTTTATCATTGTGGAGAATCAAAAATGGCAGCACTTCGTTATCGGAAAATTCAGTCTTTTAAATGTGGGAAATGGCGGGGTATTTATAGGAGACTTCCAGAGACAATGGCAAAGTTACAATATTTCACGTGCAGGCTTGATGGATCGCTGGCGACCCATCCATGGAACGGGCGTGATCCAGGCTGCTTTGACCCAAGCACTTGCGCATATCCAAGCTGAACGATCCATACCATGGATCGTGTGCGATCCATGGTTCTCATGCTTCTCACGATCCATCCTCATGCCGCCTTCACGCATTTGGACGATCCATGCCATGGATCGTATGCGATCCATGGCTCACTGCTTACATACCCGCCATTTGGCACCGTTAACGATCCATCGGATGGATCGGGAACGATACATCCATCTGTCTTTTGCACTCTTTGAGCGATCCATATTGATTAGTTTGGTGCGATCCATCAGTTAAAATGCCTAAGTAGGATCGTTATCGATCCATCGTAGAAAGGGCAGGTGTACCAAAAGACTTGAGAGTAAAATGATCTATTGTGATGGATCGTGGCCAATCCATAATGAAGGAAGTGGTGGATCGGGGACAATCCATTCCTTCTTTTCTTACATTGAACCTGGGCGATCCATAGAGGAGAAAAACAGGGCGATCCACGCAATCTTGACTTCATGCGATCCATGATTTTAGGGAACTAACATTTTCCCCTTGAAACTTGTATTTTTATGGAAAAATATGGGCTTTAAAAAATCTACGGCTTGGATCATCTTTGCAATGGATCACTTTGAATTATGAGCTATTGGATCAGATCTGACTTTGTTTGATTTACACACGTGCACATCAGATGGCTTTAACCCGGCCCAATTTCATGGATTGACCAACCCTCCAATCAAAGCATGTCCCTTTATATTCTCATATCATTCTTTATTTTTTACTTTATCGTCCTTCAGCAAAGGAGAAAATTAATGGTAGATTAAGCCTTTTGAAGAAAAATTCTCGCCATCAAATTTCTTTATGCCTTCGCTATCACAGTCATCTATTGTTGGAAACTCACTCCAGTGACTCGCTGGTTTTCAGATCTGAACTTGCTCTCAGTTTCCATTGCAATCGAGTTCACCTCATCATCTCCATTCTCCAACTACCAGAGCTCCAATCGTCAGAGAGATTCAGATCTTTAGTGGATCTGATCGATTTCAGCCAAAGAGGGACTCAACTTCAACCGTTGTCACAACCTCTGATTTGAGCCGATTCAATCTCCAAGTTCTCAGATCCGTTCAATTTCAGTGTTGTCACAGCCGTGCAACCACTCTACCTCAAGACTCTGACCAAATTTTAACTTTAGGGCACTGTATTTTAATTGTATGCCCTCTTTTTGGTTTTACATTGATCTGCTTGAGGTTTAGGTTATTCATGACTCTTTGAGGTTGAAACAATTTTTGCTGCATAAATCTTTGGGGTTGAGTTATGTCTAATGTTTGAAATTAAATTATTGTGGCGAGTTGAACTTGATAATTCGGATTTGTATGATGTATTGGGAAATTGGGGATGACATCTTGTTTCTTAGCAATTTCGTGGCTTGATTGGAGATTTCTATTGTAAGTTTTGTACTGAAAACGTTTTACACTTCTTCTTCTTTTCCAAATCAGCCGAGACTTTTGATTTCTTTGTTTTGAACTATTTTTTTGAATTTCTACTGGAAGATGATGTAATATTGTGTGATTGATCCACAATTTCGGCTTGAATCTGAAATACTATATCTAGCCCGCTGTAGACTTTTTTCTTTTTAACTTTGAATTACCTCTGTGTATGTTTTCAAGCTGAACTTCATTTTTATGTTGCGTGATTAATCCACAACTTAGATTTGAACTTGAGATCTGATGTTGCATGATTGATCCACAATATCAGTTTGAATCATGGTCGATATTGTATGATGCCGAGTTGATTATCATTCACGTGGGCAACTTATTGATCATCAGATATGTCTGAATTGTGTTGTTATTCAAATGTTGTTGTTGTCGATTTCCAAAGATTACAAGATTGCTGTGTGATTTGGGGGAGAAATGAAGTGTGTGCTCGTCTTTGACTGTTGATGGAAGAATTCGTCGAAGATTTTAAAGAGATGGAGACTTGGTTGTGAAAGTTCGAGAACATTGGTCATGAATTCGTATTGCTTTGGGGAGGAATGGCTTTATTTTTGCTCACTTTCATTGATTGCTCACAATCAGGCAATGGACCGCCTTCGATCCAGGGACCATACACAATCCTTTAGTGATTCATATGTGACCCATGGATTGTACACGATCCATCAATGGATCGTTGGCGATCCACGGATCGTATGCGATCCATCTATGGATCGTTGGCGATCCATGGATCTTGTGCGATCTCTCTATGGATTGCTGACGATCCATAGAAGAATTGAGGCCACTCCATGTAGTGAAGACTTAAGCTTGAGCCACTTCAGACCATATGAAACCTTGATGATCAATATTAAATCATCTTCGAGCAACCAAGCCTTGCTATTTCAAAGCTTCGACTTTGAATTCTGGATGTCCTTTTTTCTTTGCTAAACACCTGTGATAAACAAGCACATGCACAAAGTTTGGGCTAGATATTTTTCCATCGACCGACCGTATCGTCAACAAATTATTTAAAGTACTAGAATTACACCACAATGAACTTTCAAATTTAACTCAAACGTCGTGCTTGCACAAGATTGTTCTGCTCGACATGCCTAAAAGGCTTGTCAAACATTCACCTGCATAAACTCGACGTTCTAATTTGAATCAATAATACATGAAATCAACTAATCGACACACGTCAACTTGAGGCTTTCAAGCGTGCTTTTTTACTGATACGCATGATCACGCACTACACTTCACACTTAGGAAACTCGTAATTGTAATGTGTTTATAAACCAAATTGTTTATGTGGAATGGATACAATTTGGAAATCAAGCCATCATCAAGATAAGGAGACATTGACTTCTAGTCACACCAAGGTTTCTCTACGGGCATTTGAAGCTGCAACAACTATACAACTTGAGCTAGTGGAAGATCAACCTAATCCTGATCCCCATCCTTTAAGAAAGCCTCCTCCGGGGAGATGCTCTACAACCATGATTCCATGTGTTTTCAAACAGACGTGTAAACAATTTGTCATCCCGTAGACTGACGCTACTTTGTAGGGAAGAGGAGATAATGTTGATCAACCACCTTCTGGGTACATAGTTGTTAACCATAAGATGTTGATGAATGGGTCATTCCTCCATTTAACGACTTTCTACGTATGGTTCTCGGACGTTTAGTCATTGCTCCCTTTTAGTTGCATCCCAATGGATATGCCACCTTGATAGGGATATACATATTGTTTATGAGGACAATGCATAGCGCGCCCACCTTCGAAGACATCTGTTACTTATGAGTTTTTAAGAAAAGAAAGGAGCACCCCTATATCTTCTTCGTTGAAGTTGTTCGGAACCGCAAAGTTATCTTTGGCCTGTCGGAGAGTGCTTCCGGATTTATAAGCCAATTCTTCTACGTTTAGTGTCCTAAGGGCTTTCACAGTGCATGGATGGAAGGAGGTGAATATACTTATTTGAAATTGTTTACCCAGTTCTTCTAAATTTCGACTGCTAAACCTTCCTTTTTTCCCTTACAGAAATCCCATTGCTTATTAAGGAATCTGAAGCTCGCAGCTCTATGCTTAAGTGTCTAAAAGCTGTTGATAAGAAAGAGAGGACCAAGAAGTTTCTCATCACGGAAGGATTTCTTCGCGAATTCACTTTGATCGCACCTACCAGATCTTTTTCTCTTGGTCAACCTTCGTCTTCGCCTTCAACAATCGAAACATCTGATGCCCCAGGTGCTAAAGATGATACAATCGACAAGACTTCTACGGAAGTAACTACTTAAAAGAAATGTTCAGATGCTGCTACTGGAGCCGAGACATCTAGTTGACCTGAAACAGGCATTGATACTGAGGCTGAGACATCTGGCCAGCCCGAACTACCTCTTCTTGAAGAAGAAGGGCTTGAACATCATGTGGAAAAAGATCCAGGTGATGCTAGTAAACAGCCTGTTGAAGGAGAAATTGCAGCTGAAGGCAATACGCATGTTGAGACGGCTGATGTTAATCCCATTATCACTAAATAGGATGTTTCCGAAACATTTGGTAATATGAGTGATCTCAATGTAACTTTGGGCGAGGAATTAACGAGAGACGTGCATACTTCTCAATCTACTGGATTGCCTTCTAAGACTTCTTCTCCAGCGACTTCGACAACGTCTTCTCAACTTGTCTGAACCGCACGAACTCTGCCTCTCAAACTTATCACAGAAATTGGAGCATCCTTAACTATGATATCACCGAGTGGTCCGTCACACTAGAGCACACACTTAGGATTTCCGTATTGCGCATGTGTTTGCTATTCTGCCCCAGTACTTTCTGTTTTCTAGAAAATGAACTCTTTGCTTTCCATTTTTCAGGTCCAACCATAAACTGCTCTTATGTAGGCGATCTCTGCCATTATTTGAGATCTTATAACAAACGGTGCAACCTTGGTCGCTATTGCCAAGAGTCTGAAGCTCAGAAGAGGGCTAGGAGGTAGCAAGAAGCTCAATATTATAATTATGATTACCAGGTCTAGGAGGAGCAAAATAAGCAACCCCGTGAGGATCCATATCGGCGAGAAAATCATGACTATGATAATCATGATTGTGAAAAGCCACATGATTATGATAAACACGATCGCAATAGGCATGATGGCGATGACCGCAAAGGGAAGAGGCCTAGAGATGACAGAGATAGAGATCAGGGGCATGACGATAAACGTCCCAAGGTTGACAAAAGAACTACGGCTATTAAGGAACAGCATTCTAAGCCCAACAAGGATACTTCTGCCGAAGACAAGCATTCTAAGATCGGAAAATATGCTGCCATTATCCCTTCTACTTCTACATATATTCTATCTCTTGAGCCCCCAGACTCCACTCCAATTCCTGCCGACATCCGGAAGATTATCAAAAGATCTCCTTATCATGTCGTATATCGTCTGAAAGAACCTACCCGGAGATTTAATTATAAGTGGTGCTTCAGAGGGGCTCGTTTTGATGTAGATGTCCATCCCTCAGATAAGAATGATATACTTAAGGAGATAGACACGGCGAGGGACAACACCAACAAGCAGATGGACATAGTCAGGAAGAACACTGAGAAGATGGGTGAATGGTACAGATTGTGCGATGAGCTTCAGCGAGCTAACCAATATCAACTTGTTGTTATGCTTACCATGGAGAATGATAAGGAAGATTCGGACATAACATTTAGTTCCCGTGACGCCATCATCGCATCCCTCTCTCAGAAGAATACAAAGCTTGAGGCAGAGAATCATCGACTAAAAGATGAACTCACCGTTGCTAGAACTAGAGAGGCTTTACTTTATACACAAGTGAACGACACACACTCGGCTCAAAAACAAGTTGAGCTTAAACTAGCCACTGAGTTGCAGTCTATCGCTTCTTACAGAGAATCTAATGTCACTTTACAAGAAAAGAATAAAGCCCAACACCTGAAGATTTCCCAACTTGAAGTTTAAATTTCTAAGCTTGAGAAAGAGAGGAATAATACTCCTTTAGCAAAGGCTGCTACTGAGGAGGAACTTGCAAAAGATGAAGCCCACTTTTACGCTTCCCTATTCAACTTGTACACTCTCAGCATCATGAACAAGGGCAGTCTTTGCTTTTTACAGGATGCATTCTCCATCACACTTGCTGAAGTTTGGGAAAATGTGCTTAAACAATACGATGGTGAGGGTTGCACAGAGGAAGAGCTTATAGATATGCTTTTAGACGAGTCCCGTAAGGCCCTTGCCAAGGGTCAGGAGCAACTCAGAGAAGAGCTTGCTTTACATTCCGGAGTCAGTCCTTCTGAGGGATCTGCTCCAGATACGGAGACTGCTATTGCTGTTGCTTACCCGAAAGCTACTGAACCCTCTGCTTCCGGTCCTACCGTGCCTCTCGATAAAGGAAAAGATGTTGCTAAAAAAAACTTGAATGAAGATGATGGAGATGATGATGAAGACCATTATGAACTGTAGAGAAGAAACGCTTCAGTCGCTCTAGGTAAAACCGGGATTGAATCGTTCTTACTGGACTTCAACCCCTTATTCTCTCCACCTGGATTCAATGATTTCCTTTCTTATTGTTCATATGCACTAGGCCCTCTTACGCCGAAGTCGTCTCTCGCTGCAACTGGGATTGGAGCTATTACCACTTTGATGGCGACAACCTCTACTACTTTAGTTGTCACTCCTCCGCAAGGTGATGCTTCGCTTGCTCTCATATCGACTCAAGCTGCACTGCCAATATCTTAATCAGCCTTGGTTCAAGCTATTCGTGATTTAGACAACCTAGACCTCTCGCCTGAAGAAACACTTGAAGAAATTGATATCATGGATGACAGCCCAGCTAAGGATACTCCAGTCCCTTCTGGTAAAGATGCCAAGTCTTCGTCCACAAAGCGCAAGGGGAAGCAATCTGCTCACAAGAAGTCATATGTTCCTTCCTCTGCGATCCTATCGAGTGAGGATAAAGATAAAGACACTGGTTTACAAGGCACCTCCCACTCTTCTACCAGGCCAGGAAAGCTTGTTACCAGACCAGATAGTGCTTCTAAGGGTGGAAAGAAAGACTAGTGCCTCTTCAGCTATCCACTTTTCTTTATGCCTTTTATTTGGACCAGATGTTTAAGCGAGTGTCGGCCCTCGCCTATGAATTGATGGATACTTGTACTTGAGATCTGTGTTTCATGACTTCGTGAGACTTGTGCTTTGATGATGTGAAGTTGGTTTTGCTTTCTGTATTTTAGCTTTTTATTTTTCTTTGTTGCACTTTTGTGTGCACTTGCTTCTTTTTAGATTGCAAGTCTTTAGCTGCTGCAATGCTAAATGTCATGATGAGCTTGTGGTATGTATTGTGAATACAGGTCCTTTCAGTGTAGCTGTGTTGCCCCATACCATAGATCATCACGAGCTGCTTGGAGTCTACACGACCAACATCACTGAATTTCATTGATTTTAGATGAGGCACTTGAAACTTCTATTCTGTAGTAACCCGGAAAATCTGGGCCAGTTTAAAATTTTTTATTTTGGCAATTTTAGCGAATTTTGAATATTTAAAATAGATTATTTTAAATAAAAACGACGAGAAATTTATTTTGAATATAATTCGAACGTATATATTATATACATCGTCGTTAGAATATAAATAATTATATATAATTATAAATAGAATTGAAAATGGCGCGGTAGTTCGATAATTCGATTTCAAACTTCAATTGAACGTACCGGGTGCAAAACAATCCGGATTTTAGTGAAACCAAAAACATTAGGATCTATTTGAGAATATCTTTCCAACGAAACCGAAAAATCAAAATTTCATAGCGGGAATCAAAAGATATGTCCAGTTGAAAATTCTGAATAGTCGCTATAGAATTCAGGCCCTTAAAAAAAGACATTTTGCAAACGACCTCGGATTTCGACGAAACCACTTTTGTTGGATCCGTGATGTCAAATTATTGCTAGATTTCAAATTTCATAATTTTCTGAATCAATATGTGAGCGTGGCAAAGGAAAACGCGTTTGACCAGTTTTAGTTGATTTTAATCGACTGGAAATTGGCCATTTTTCTAATGGTCTCAGAATTCGACGAAACTAGTTTTGTTAGGACCGTATCGTCAATACGAAGCTAGAAAATATTTTTCTGCAATTTTTAGAGTTCGTATGTGACCCCGGTAAATTGAAATGTACGTTTAAAATTCAATATAATTATTTAATTGTAAATTTGATGGAAACTAATCGAAACAGTCGAATCAACCTACGGTACATATCCCATTGTGTTCGGAGTGGGGGTGAAACGCTATGGACGACAGGCGGTGGGCCTCGTTTCGAGGTCATATGAAAAAGTCAACTTTTTGAATTAAATAATAATAATAAAATAAACCTCCCTTCCCTCTCTATACTATCTGGCCCTCCTCCACCCTTTTAGTTCATTCTGTCAATATAAAAAAAAAGGAAAAAGGAGATCGATCCTCCAGCTCCCGTCGCCGATGACCACCGCCGCCACCCATCGTCCCTCGCCATCGATTTCCCCTCCCCTTAGTCGCTCTGCCTCCCTCTGTTAGCTCCCCAGTCCCCAAAACCCCCTCCAGTCGTGAGCGCGAGACCCGAGGTTCCCCCACCCTTTCCTCCAGTCAACCGCGACGCAGACCCCACGTGCCACCCTTAGCCGACGCCCTGAGCACACCCACCCGCCGCCCTGATGGCCAACCGTCACTTGCAGGTCCGGTGCCACCGTTTTAGCGCCCTCCTCCGGCAATGGCCCGTCCTCCGTCAGCAAAATTTGAGTTTTACATGAGAAGGTGAGTTTTTATTCATAATTTTTCCTATGTTATTAATTTAAAACAAATTCTGATTTTATTTACAAAAAGGTGGGACTTTTTATTTATAAAAATATGATTTTTAATTTAAATTACAAAGGATGAAAATATGTGTGTTTTACCATAAGAAAGATTGGATTGTTATCTATAGGAAGTTTTGATTTTTTATATATTGAATGGCGAAGTAAAAATTTGATTTTTATATATTGAATAGCGAAGTAAAAATTCGATTTTTATATATGTAGTGGCTACAGCAACGAAGATGACAAAAATGAGATAACGAAGAAGATTTCTATCAAAGAAGAGTCAAGATGATTGGATAGCTAAAGGTGAGAATTTCTCACCTTTCAATTTCTTTTTCTAGTTATATATATATATACATACTAGGATGCAGATGGTGTTTAGTAGCACCCGACACCCGTCATCCACAGACCATGGATGGCTTGTTTGTTTAATTGTTTGGTTGTGTAGTTGGTTAGATTACTTGGTTTGAATTGAATTGTTTGGTGTTATGGAATGGATTTGATTGATGTGTGAATGGCGTGGGCCTTCACTAGACCGGGGATAAGGCTAGGCCTCGTCCCGTTTCTAGTATCGTGCCGTCATGCCGCCGAAATTTTCTAAAATAAATTAGAAAAATAAAAATATCATTTTATTTGATAAATGAACTGAATAGAAATTCATGTGTTAAAATAAAATATATTATCGTTAAAAATATAATTTTTAACATGAAAGTGAATAAATAAATATTTATAAACAAATCGGCCGATTTGTTTATATACACTGATTTGACTGATATTGATTGGGTCGATAAATTTTACACGTCGCCCAACTGCACAACTAAAATCTGTGTTTGATTGTTTGAAACCCCACACGGGTGTTGGGATGAAATTTGAAGTTCACTCATCCTGATTGATTAAATATGTCGTTCGATTGATTGACAGGCTGTTATAAGCGTTAGATATCTATATTTGATGCTTATACAGTGTAGTGCACTTTGGTTGATGGTTGATTATTTTTCAATGCTATTATATACATGTGTTGTATGGAATCCATATAATTAACATTATATGGCGATTGATTGGGCCTCATTCCAATCGGGAAAATAATGAATATTATAAAAGAAAATTCATGTGTTGAATATAAAAATAGTCATGTGTTGACGATGTTCATGTGTTGAAAATATTCATGTGTTGAGTAAAATATTTTAAATAATAAAAATTACATCTTTATCATATTTACAATTAGAATCTACTTCACGGTGGAGTCTAATTAAAATCAAACGATAGATACCATAGTTTTATAAAATATTTTACATAACAAAAATAGTCGTGTGTTGAAAGAAATATAGATTCATGTGTTGAATAGAATAAATATTCATTTGTTGGATAGAATAAAGAAGTTTTTGAAAAATATAAAGCCGTGTGGATTAGAGATGCGTTATTTTGACGCGAACGATATTTATATCGATTTTATTCGTTTTATAATGAATATTGAAAAGTGATTTCAAAATTTAATATTTTTAAATGAAATTCAAATTGAATTAGATTAAAATTCAAATTGAAATTTTATTGAATCAATTTGAAATGAATTCGAATCGAATAGAAAATGAATTCGATTCGATTGAATAGAAAGTGAATTAGAATTTGAATTGAATAGAAAGTGAATTTGAATTCGAATCGAATAGAAAATGAATTCGATTCGAATTGAATAAAAAGTGAATTTGAATTCGAATCGAATAGAAAATGAATTCGAATTGAATAGAAAGTGAATTAGAATTTGAATTGAATAGAAAGTGAATTAGAATTGAATTGAATTGAAGTGAATAAGAAATTAAATTGAAACGAATTTGAATTCGAATTAAATTAAATTGAAATGAATTCGAATTGAATTGAAATCAAATCGATTTGAAATTGAAGATGAAGTTGAAATGGTTTTGAAAACGAATTTAAAACGATTTATAAAATACGTTTTAAAAGGAAATCGACGAAATATATATAATACATATTATATATATATATAATGGCCGGAATAGAACGCGCCGCGCCGCGGCATTTCATGAATTTCGACCATTGACTTCGAATTGACATTACGGGAGATCCGACCGTCGGATTCTCCTAAATCCGGAACCATTGGGTTCGTATCGAAAAGAGCGAATATTAGAAATTTGAAATCTAACGGTTGGATTTTGAATTATGTCCAAATCAATTTCAGAAAAGGTCGCTGTAAGTGCAGTTCGATGGCCGTTGTTGGAAATCGACTGTACGGGCCTGGATAAAATTATTAAAAATATTGATAATTTGTGTAAAATCATAATATGTGAATTGGAAAGAACTGGGATGAAAAACTCCACATTTGAAATGATAAAAATAGATTTTTATCGAAATGAACTAGTTTTGAACTAGAATTAAAATCAATTTATTTTTGAAATAAATAAATTGAATTTGAAAGTGATTTTAAAAATAATCAATATTCCCAATACGTGAATTGGACTGGAGTTGAATCGAAATTATCTTCGGAATATTTCGATGTTGGATTTTGTGACTATACAGATATTGTTATGGGAATTTGGAAGATATATTTCATATCGTTATTTCCAATACGATATTTGTTGGTTTCAGAATTTGATATTGAATATAAGCCGGTATATTTTCTATTCAGAGCCTTGTATTTAATATCAAATGTGATTTGGGGTTTAACATGAATCGTGTTTTATATGACATTGGTTCTTTAGCCCAGTTAAAGGCAAGATGTTGATTTTTGAAAAGATTAAAACTAAGTGGAGTTTTAGTGAATCTTTAATTAGATTAAAAATGTGAATTGATAACTTAAATTATCAAATCTGAAAGGTGATTGAGAATGGAGTACCACCAGTTTTGCTCCAAAGCGATAGTTAAATCTTTAATTAGATTTGAACGTGAAATGGTAATTAATTTTACCGATAACACCGTGGTGTTAGATAAGGAGTATTACCAGTTTTTCTCCATGGGATACATAGGTTGGGATTGGGAAATAAAATAAATAATTACTTCGGTGTTGTTCGTTAATCCCGACTAGTTTGAAATGATATCCAAAGGAGGATTAAAGAATAAATTTAGAAGAATTTATCTTGGATAAAATTAATGGGAACCTTTCCCTAAGAATGTGATTTTGTGAATAAAAGAATATTCTGAATTGGAATGAGGCGTTCGTTGTGTTTGTGTAACACTTGTTTATTATATACGTGGGTTACTCAGAAAGGCCGGGTTATACCCATTCTGAATAACCGATTCGACGAGATGTCGAAGATGAAGATGGTGGTTGAAGACCGGAAGTCTTCACATCGTTTGGGTGATTACTGATGATCTTGATTGGGTTGTACACCCAAGATGAGGGAAACAGTTGGTGATCGTCCAGACGTACTTGGAGATCGATGGAAATGCGAGGAAAGTGCCTCCGGTTTCGTTCAGACCCAGAACGAACTTGTAAATGGATTGTGTGTCTGACATTGGATTTTATTCTGTGTTGATGGATCTCTATTAAATATACATCTGTTTGGCGACGGAGAATTTATTCTCTTGCTTTACGCCCTTCTCTGAGACGTACGAGCTCAGAGGTTGTATATCGATGGACATCAGTCGCATGGAGTGAATTGCAAGTGTGACGCGCGTAAGTGGCAATTGATCAAGGATCTGTTGAAAAGCAAAGTCTTGTGTTTGATGATCAAAGCACGGCCTGTGTGGCATAGCTTTGTGTATAACGTGAATTCGCGAGCCTCACACCTCGGTATGAGTCAAAAACGGGAGACGGACCCAAGGAGTGCACGACGTTTCTTTCTAGATAGGGTGGTGGTAGTGACCTACCAGCACTGACATTTATATACTTTTCACCTGTGTGGTTGTTGGATACGAGGCGCCTCGGATATAGGTTTGTAAGGACCGGGAAACGTGTGTTCAAGAATTGCCAATCCTCAAAAGTAAGAGAGGACCGGCCTTGGAGGATCCAGGGATTGCTGTGTGCGGTCCCGAGGCATTTGCTAGAGTGTCTCGAACGCGGAGAGGAGCTTGCCCCTTGCCTCGGCTCATGACGGAAATCCAATTTCCAATACGTGATATTGCGGTTTTAATTGTAGAACTAGTATGGCGACATGATATATGGTACCCATGCCGTCTATGATTGATATTTATGATTGAAATTGTTTTGACGCTATACACTTATAATAGTATCAAATGAATTGTTTTGACGCTATACACTTATAATAGTATCAAATGATTTGTTTTTAAACGTATCAAGCATTTTTTGGCTATTATAAGGGAAAACCCTATCCTCCGGCTTGCGTTGCATTGTGTGATGGGGCCTGGGTCTTATAACAGCTTCATTTTTCTTTATTTAGCATTGCGCTGTTTGTTCTATGCACTGGTATTCTTGGGAGGAAACCCGTTCCGTGTTATACGGCGTGGTCCCTTGATTTACCTAACTTTAAAACCAATATTAATAACTGTTTTAGTTCTCACACCAGTCACATGACTGACCCGGAGTTTATTGTTTTAACCTAAACTCTGGGTGCCCTTATTTTCCACACGGACAGCTAGTAGTTTTGGTTTTGCAGATTTATATTCACAGGGTCCTGATTTACAGCTGGAACGATGCTCGGAAAGCTCTGTATCCGTGTATCACTTTCAGTTGTGCTTTGTATATTTTTCCGCTGCTATGTAACTTATTGTAATCTCTGATATTTGTCGAATGTAATTTATTCACTTATACTCTGTATATTCTTGTATCTGATGGAATTGTTGTAATAACAATGAAATGTTCTTCTGTTTGCGTTCTGATTTGTCCTGTTCTCAAAACGATCAGGGATTTCCAACGGTCTAAGTCGGTTTAACGATCGATTCAGATCGAGCGAAATTCCTTGCCGTTACAGTTGGTATCAGAGCTTTGGTTTACAGAGCTCGAGAACAAGACACATTAGAACCATACGAAAGAATTCATCAGATATTGGATTAGTAATATCCAATTAGAATGACTCGTTAGAGATGGGATCAGTAGTATCCTAGAACGGGTGTGAAGAGTATATTTTTCCAATGAAAACAATTTAGTTTTGAAAGTTTAAATCATTTTACACGTATTTGAATATTTTATTTGTATTGATTATGGACAATCCAATATATAAAGGTTTTGTATATACGCGTCATGAACGTATATTCGAAGTGTTAATATATTGGATAGATATAGGATTACACTCTAGTCGCCCGGAGATGATATTGATGATAGCGATCGCATCATCAATATTTATGTTCGTGTTTCGAAGGTGTGATTTTCTATATATTTTCATTAGACTGGTATGAGAACCAAAACTTATATAGCTAGAACACATTGTTGTGAATTGACATCAAAAACATGATTTTTGACTATGTATCAAAATTTATGAATTTGGAAACTCTAACTCACTAATTGATTGATGTTTGTGTTGGTTGTTTATTTGTTTGCTAATTTTTATCCATTTAGCCTAATTGAACCTAATATTGAACTGTATTGAAAATTGGTCGCATTTGCCTGCATATACATATACTTACATTGGACAGGTCATAGCAAGGAGGCTAGAGCAGAGAATAAAATTTGTTTGCCCGACAAATAGGTTCATGTTTACTATAATTTACTGTTTTGTTTGGGTGATGATGGTTTTATGAGCCTATTGGCTAGCCGCTTGGCTTTTTCTTTTTCTTTTTGAGATCAGAAGGCATATATGGCAATTTCGGGATTTTCCCGTGGCTCCCGGTGCAGGGGAGGTTATGGCGAAATTTTTCGAAAATTTAGGCTGTTAGCCAAATTTTTGAAGAATTTGAAAATTCTCAGAAACTGAAAAGTTGGAGAATGCAAGCCAAATCGAACGTAGAGTTGATTAATCAAACCACTTTCGACTTTGTTCCTTTTCGGGGACGAAAAGTTTTAAGTGGGGTAGATTGTAATAACCCGGAAAATCTGGGCCAGTTTAAAATTTTTTATTTTGGCAATTTTAGCGAATTTTGAATATTTAAAATAGATTATTTTAAATAAAAACGACGAGAAATTTATTTTGAATATAATTCGAACGTATATATTATATACGTCGTCGTTAGAATATAAATAATTATATATAATTATAAATAGAATTGAAAATGGCGCGGTAGTTCGATAATTCGATTTCAAACTTCAATTGAACGTACCGGGTGCAAAACAATCCGGATTTTAGTGAAACCAAAAACATTAGGATCTGTTTGAGAATATCTTTCCAACGAATCCGAAAAATAAAAATTTCATAGCGGGAATTAAAATATATGTCCAGTTGAAAATTCTGAATAGTCGCTATGGAATTCAGGCCCTTAAAAATAGACATTTTGCAAACGACCTCGGATTTCGACGAAACCACATTTGTTGGATCCGTGATGTCAAATTATTTCTAGGTTTCAAATTTTATAATTTTCTGAATCAATATGTGAGCGTGGCAAAGGAAAACGCGTTTGACCAGTTTCAGTTGATTTTAATCGACTGGAAATTGGCCATTTTTCTAATGGTCTCAGAATTCGACGAAACTAGTTTTGTTAGCACCGCATTGTCAATACGAAGCTAGAAAATATTTTTCTGCAATTTATAGAGTTCGTATGTGACCCCGGTAAATTGAAATGTACGTTTAAAATTCAATATAATTATTTAATTGTAAATTTGATGGAAACTAATCGAAACAGTCGAATCAACCTACGGTACATATCCCATTGTGTTCGGAGTGGGGGTGAAACGCTATGGACGACAGGCGGTGGGCCTCGTTTCGAGGTCATATGAAAAAGTCAACTTTTCTAATTAAATAATAATAATAAAATAAACCTCCCTTCCCTCTCTATACTATCTGGCCCTCCTCCACCCTTTTCGTTCATTCTGTCAATTTAAAAAAAAAGGAAAAAGGAGATCGATCCTCCAGCTCCCGTCGCCGATGACCACCGCCGCCACCCATCGTCCCTCGCCATCGATTTCCCCTCCCCTTAGTCGCTCCGCCTCCCTCCGTTAGCTCGCCAGTCCCCAAAACCCCCTCCAGTCGTGAGCGCGAGACCCGAGGTTCCCCCACCCTTTCCTCCAGTCAACCGCGACGCAGACCCCACGTGCCACCCTTAGCCGACGCCCTGAGCACACCCACCCGCCGCCCTGATGGCCAACCGTCACTTGCAGGTCCGGTGCCACCGTTTTAGCGCCCTCCTCCGGCAATGGCCCGTCCTCCGTCAGCAAAATTTGATTTTTACATGAGAAGGTGAGTTTTTATTCATAATTTTTCCTATGCTATTAATTTAAAACAAATTCTGATTTTGTTTACAAAAAGGTGGGACTTTTTATTTATAAAAATATGATTTTTAATTTAAATTACAAAGGATGAAAATATGTGTGTTTTACCGTAAGAAAGATTGGATTGTTATCTATAGGAAGTTTTGATTTTTTATATATTGAATAGCGAAGTAAAAATTCGATTTTTATATATTGAATAGCGAAGTAAAAATTCGATTTTTATATATGTAGTGGCTACAGCAACGAAGATGACAAAAATGAGATAACGAAGAAGATTTCTATCAATGAAGAGTCAAGATGATTGGATAGCTAAAGGTGAGAATTTCTCACTTTTCAATTTCTTTTTCTAGTTATATATATATATATACATACTAGGATGCAGACGGTGTTTAGTAGCACACGACACCCGTCATCCACAGACCATGGATGGCTTGTTTGTTTAATTGTTTGGTTGTGTAGTTGGTTAGATTACTTGGTTTGAATTGAATTGTTTGGTGTTATGGAATGGATTTGATTGATGTGTGAATGGCGTGGGCCTTCACTAGACCGGGGATAAGGCTAGGCCTCGTCCCGTTTCTAGTATCGTGCCGTTATGCAGCCGAAATTTTCTAAAATAAATTAGAAAAATAAAAATATCATTTTATTTGATAAATGAACTGAATAGAAATTCATGTGTTAAAATAAAATATATTATCGTTAAAAATATAATTTTTAACATGAAAGTGAATAAATAAATATTTATAAACAAATCGGCCGATTTGTTTATATACACTGATTTGACTGATATTGATTGGGTCGATAAATTTTACATGTCGCCCAACTGCACAACTAAAATCTGTGTTTGATTGTTTGAAACCCCACACGGGTGTTGGGATGAAATTTGATGTTCACTCATCCTGATTGATTAAATATGTCGATCGATTGATTGACAGGCTGTTATAAGCGTTAGATATCTATATTTGATGCTTATACAGTGTAGTGCACTTTGATTGATGGTTGATTATTTTTCAATGCTATTATATACATGTGTTGTATGGAATCCATATAATTAACATTATATGGTGATTGATTGGGCCTCATTCCAATCGGGAAAATAATGAATATTATAAAAGAAAATTCATGTGTTGAATATAAAAATAGTCATGTGTTGACGATGTTCATGTGTTGAAAATATTCATGTGTTGAGTAAAATATTTTAAATAATAAAAATTACATCTTTATCATATTTACAATTAGAATCTACTTCACGGTGGAGTCTAATTAAAATCAAACGATAGATACCATAGTTTTATAAAATATTTTACATAAAAAAATAGTCGTGTGTTGAAAGAAATATAGATTCATGTGTTGAATAGAATAAATATTCATTTGTTGGATAGAATAAAGAAGTTTTTGAAAAATATAAAGCCGTGTGGATTAGAGATGCGTTATTTTGACGCGAACGATATTTATATCGATTTTATTCGTTTTATAATGAATATTGAAAAGTGATTTCAAAATTTAATATTTTGAAATGAAATTCAAATTGAATTAGATTAAAATTCAAATTGAAATTTTATTGAATCAATTTGAAATGAATTCGAATCGAATAGAAAATGAATTCGATTCGAATTGAATAGAAAGTGAATTAGAATTTGAAATGAATAGAAAGTGAATTTGAATTCGAATCGAATAGAAAATGAATTCGATTCGAATTGAATAAAAAGTGAATTTGAATTCGAATCGAATAGAAAATGAGTTCGATTCGAATTGAATAGAAAGTGAATTTGAATTGAATAGAAAGTGAATTAGAATTGAATTGAATTGAAGTGAATTAGAAATTGAATTGAATTGAAACGAATTTGAATTCGAATTAAATAAAATTGAAATGAATTCGAATTGAATTGAAATCAAATCGATTTGAAATTGAAGATGAAGTTGAAATGGTTTTGAAAACGAATTTAAAACGATTTATAAAATACGTTTTAAAAGGAAATCAACGAAATATATAATATATATATATATATATATTATATATATATATATAAATATATAATGGTCGGAATAGAACGCGCCGCGCCGCGGTAGTTCGTGAATTTCGACCATTGACTTCGAATTGACATTACGGGAGATCCGACCATCGGATTCTCCTAAATCCGGAACCATTGGGTTCGTATCGAAAAGAGCTTTCCAATGAATATTAGAAAATTGAAATCTAACGGTTGTATTTAGAATTATGTCCAAATCAATTTCAGAAAAGGTCGCTGTAAGTGCAGTTCGATGGCCGTTGTTGGAAATCGACTGTACGGGCCTGGATAAAATTATTAAAAATATTGATAATTTGTGTAAAATCATAATATGTGAATTGGAAAGAACTGGGATGAAAAACTCCACATTTGAAATGATAAAAATAGATTTTTATCGAAATGAACTAGTTTTGAACTAGAATTAAAATCAATTTATTTTTGAAATAAATAAATTGAATTTGAAAGTGATTTTGAAAATAATCAATATTCCCAATACGTGAGTTGGACTGGAGTTGAATCGAAATTATCTTCGGAATATTTCGATGTTGGATTTCGTGACTATACAGATATTGTTATGGGAATTTGAAAGATATATTTCATATCGTTATTTCCAATACGATATTTGTTGGTTTCAGAATTTGATATTGAATATAAGCCGGTATATTTTCTATTCAGAGCCTTGTATTTAATATCAAATGTGATTTGGGGTTTATCGTGAATCGTGTTTTATATGACATTGGTTCTTTAGCCCAGTTAAAGGCAAGATGTTGATTTCTGAAAAGATTAAAACTAAGTGGAGTTTTAGTGAATCTTTAATTAGATTAAAAATGTGAATTGATAACTTAAATTATCAAATCTGAAAGGTGATCGAGAATGGAGTACCACCAGTTTTGTTCCAAAGCGATAGTTAAATCTTTAATTAGATTTGAACGTGAAATGGTAATTAATTTTACCGATAACACCGTGGTGTTAGATAAGGAGTATTACCAGTTTTTCTCCATGGGATACATAGGTTGGGATTGGGAAATAAAATAAATAATTACTTCGGTGTGGTTCGTTAATCCCGACTAGTTTGAAATGATATCCAAAGGAGGATTAAAGAATAAATTTAGAAGAATTTATCTTGGATAAAATTAATGGGAACCTTTCCCTAAGAATGTGATTTTGTGAATAAAAGAATATTCTGAATTGGAATGAGGCGTTCGTTGTGTTTGTGTAACACTTGTTTATTATATACGTGGGTTACTCAGAAAGGCCGGGTTATACCCATTCTGAATAACCGATTCGACGAGATGTCGAAGATGAAGACGGTGGTTGAAGACCGGAAGTCTTCACATCGTTTGGGTGATTACTTATGATCTTGATTGGGCTGTACCCCCAAGATGAGGGAAACAGTTGGTGATCGTCCAGACGTATTTGGAGATCGATGGAAATGCGAGGAAAGTGCCTCCGGTTTCGTTCAGACCCAGAACGAATTTGTAAATGGATTGTGTGTCTGACATTGGATTTTATTCTGTGTTGATGGATCTCTATTAAATATACATCTGTTTGGCGGCGGAGAATTTATTCTCTTGCTTAACGCTCTTCTCTGAGACGTACGAGCTCAGAGGTTGTATATCGATGGACATCAGTCGCATGGAGTGAATTGCCAGTGTGACGCGCGTAAGTGGCAATTGATCAAGGCTTCTGTTGAAAAGCAAACTCTTGTGGTTGATGATCAAAGCACGGCCTGTGTGGCATAGCTTTGTGTATAACGTGAATTCGCGAGCCTCACACCTCGGTATGAGTCAAAAACGGGAGACGGACCCAAGGAGTGCACGACGTTTCTTTCTAGCTAGGGTGGTGTCAGTGACCTACCAGCCCTGACATTTATATACTTTTCACCTGTGTGGTTGTTGGATACGAGGCGCCTCGGATATAGGTCTATAAGGACCGGGAAACGTGTGTTCAGGAATTGCCAATCCTCAAAAGTAAGAGAGGACCGGCCTTGGAGGATCCAGGGATTGCTGTGTGTGGTCACGAGGCATTTGCTAGAGTGTCTCGAACGCGGAGAGGAGCTTGCCCCTTGCCTCGGCTCATGACGGAAATCCAATTTCCAATACGTGATATTGCGGTTTTAATTGTAGAACTAGTATGGCCACATGATATATGGTACCCATGCCGTCTATGATTGATATTTATGATTGAAATTGTTTTGACGCTATACACTTATAATAGTATCAAATGATTTGTTTTTAAACGTATCTAGCATTATTTGGCTATTATAAGGGAAAACCCTATCCTCCGGCTTGCGTTGCATTGTGTGATGGGACCTGGGTCTTATAACAGCTTCATTTTTCTTTATTTAGCATTGCGATGTTTGTTCTATGCACTGGTATTCTTGGGAGGAAACCCGTTCCGTGTTATACGGCGTGGTCCCTTGATTTATCTAACTTTAAAACCAATATTAATAACTGTTTTAGTTCTCACACCAGTCACATGACTGACCTGGAGTTTATTGTTTTAACCTAAACTCTGGGTGCCCTTATTTTTCACACGGGCAGCTAGTAGTTTTGGTTTTGCAGATTTATATTCACAGGGTCCTGATTTACAGCTGGAACGATGCTCGGAAAGCTCTGTATCCGTGTATCACTTTCAGTTGTGCTTTGTATATTTTTCCGCTGCTATGTAACTTATTGTAATCTCTGATATTTGTCGAATGTAATTTATTCACTTATACTCTGTATATTCTTGTATCTGATGGAATTGTTGTAATTACAATGAAATGTTCTTCTGTTTGCGTTCTGATTTGTCCTGTTCTCAAAACGATCAGGGGTTTCCAACGGTCTTAGTCAGTTTAACGATCGATTCAGATCGAGCGAAATTCCTTGCCGTTACATATTCCGTAGATAACATCTTTTTGTGCTTGCCACTATGCTGAAGCTTCTAAGCTTGCCTTAGCATCTTCTCATGAGATTCAACTTTGTTGATCGATGTTGTACTTTTAACTGCAGAAGCTTTTTGTTTATGTGCCCCTGCTTGGGGAGGTTTTTGGATTTTGTGCCCCCGCTTGGGAGGTCTTATATTTATGATGTGTTTGATGGTCCTTCCAGCTTGGGTTTAGTGGTCCTTCCAGTGTGTTTATTGGTCCTTCCGGTATGAGTTTACTGGTCCTTCCAGTATATAATCCGTTATTTGTTTCTCCTCCCGCCGGATAAATCCGGCATCGTCAAAACCAAACCGGACACCTCCGTTCAACAAGCCCAAATTTAGCTTTCCTGCGACTTGTTAAGCCAAGCCTTGAAGGAACTAACTTGGACGTCGCCTGCCGGCTACGATTTCTGTATGTGCTGGTCCTTCCAGCTTGAGTCCAAGGCTGGCTTTCCTCCGACCCGTTAAGCCAGGCCTCGAAGGAACCACCCTAAACACCCCCGTTCAACGAGACCAAATTTAGCTTTCCTCCGACCTGTTAAGTCAGGCCTCGAAAGAACTAGCTTGGACACTGCCTACCGGCTAGGATTTATGTATGTGTTGATCCTTCCTGATTGTTAATCAGTTCTTCCGGCATGGTGTTGCATTGTCCTATGGGGCGTACGTTGGTCCTTCTACTGGATGCTATGACTTGGCAAGCTAACGCGGTTAGAGAACCGAGTCCTAGACCTTGCACTTGGTAAGGTGCTCCTACGGCGGAATTTACAACCTCTTAGTCTTTGTTTGGTTTGGGCGGCTTTCTTTCTGCATCGCTTCATGTAGAAGACGCCAATTTTTCTTCTAGACGCTTATCTTCGTAGGCGATCACAGCTGGAGATTTGATGTCTGTAACTTCTCTCATCGGGAAGTGCCCTTCCGGTGAAGCTTGCAGTTTATCGCCATTGTGCCCACTTGTTGCGCTCTTCACCTCTTGAATCTTAGCGATCTCTTCTTACGGCTCATCATGTGGTGTTTTACATCTTCACGCGCTTGCGATATGATGTCTTCGACATTCAACGCTCAAGCTGTCCCCATCAGGATGTGCTGCAAGGATAACTAAGTCTCATCGGATTATAGGCCAACAAGTGTGCTCTTAATAACCTGCATTATCAAATTAATTTCTTAAGCAAAATTTTGAATTATCCAACGAAAATATGCAAATGTAAGATAGAGGCAAGCAGGCATGCTTTTATTCATATAGCAATGTTCAACTACAACACTTGCAAAATATTCACAACATTTTATAATAAGTTTGAAAAAAATATCAAGTAAAGTAGCGGCAAAATGCTCGTTGTTCCAAGCCCTGGGAATCATGATCCCATCCGTTGTCGATAACTTGAAGGTGCCATCTCGAAGCTTTTGGCTTATAATGTAGGGTCCTTCCCAATTCGGCCCAAAGATTATGGTTTCAGTCATCACTCTCTTCACCATAAGGTCTCCGATCTTGAAGGTCCTCTATCTAACTTTGGGGTTGAAATCCTGGAAACCCTCCTTTGATGAGAAGCAACCCTGAGCTCTGCTTCATCTCTCTTCTCTTCGAGCTGATCGAGGGATTCGAGCCGCAGCTTTTCATTTTCCTCTTGATTTAAGTGAATCTTTCTGTGTGTCGGAACTCCCAGCTCTACAGGAATCATAGCTACAGTACCATATGCAGAGAGAATGGAGTGTTCCCAGTCTTAGTTTTATAAGTTGTGCGGTACGCCCATAGTGCAAGTGGAAGCTCATTTACCCAACCACCTTTGGATTTTTCAAGATGCTTTTTGATGGTTGACTTTATGATCTTGTTCACTGCACTTCTACCTGCCCATTTTCCTGCGAATGAGCCACTGCTACGAAGCTTTTCTGGATCTTATACTTGGTGCAAAAGCTTTTAAATTCTTCACTTTCAAACTGGGTTCCATTGTCCGTGGTTATCTTCTACGGCACACCAAACCTGCAAACGATGTTCTTCAAGACAAAGTTTATGACTTTCTTCGAGGTGATGATGGCCAATGGTTCTGTCTCAGCTCATTTGGTGAAGTAATCAACGGCTACAATGGCATACTTGAAGCTGGACTTTGCTATAGGTAGTGACCCAATCAAATCAATGCCCCAGACTGCAAACGGTCATGGACTAACCATCTGAGTTGCCTCTATGGATAACACTCTCGGAAACTTCGTAAATCTCTGGCATCTGTCACACTTCCTGGTATAGGCTGCAGAGTCACGGTTCACGTCTGGCCAGAAGTAACCATATCGCAGAATTTTCTTGGCCAATGTCTAAACTCCGATATGACCTCCACATCCGCCTCCATGCAATTCTGTCAGGATCGTTTTCGATTCCTCCTTTGTAACACATCGAAGCAGAGGCATAGAGAAACCTTGCCCGTATTGTCGACCATCCTGAACGAGGTACACATGAGCCTTTCGCAGGATCTTTCTCTGCTTCTTAGAGTTTGTCGGAAACACCCCATTAAGGAGATATTTTTTTATTGGAGTCATCCATGAATCTGGTTCTTCAACTGTTTCCATAATCCAATCTACATCGATATGCTCCGTGCTAGGGCTAGATAAGACTTCCACTGGAACTAATCCCAACAATTGTGCATCTCCCGTACTAGCAAACTTTGCAAGTGAATCCGCCTTCATATTCTCCCTTCTGTGAATGTGAGATATGATGTAGTAGTCGAAGTTGTCGAGTAATTCCCAAGCCTTGGATAGATAGGCAGGCAGCTTACCTCCTCTAGTCTGGAACTTTTTTCGAACTTGACACACCACCGGTTGCGAGTCACTGAATATGTGCAAAGTCTTCAATTGCAATTCTTTCGCCAGCCTCAACCCAGCAATAAGGGCTTCATATTATGCTTCATTTTTCGTTGATGGGAATTTCGGTCTTAGCGCATAGCAAATAAATCTTCCTTCATGATTTTCTAGGATCACTCCTGCCCCTGAGCAATACTCATTTGATGCCCCACCAACAAACGGCTTCCATTAAACTATCGCATTAACAGGTTATTCCTTCTCCTCTCCTTGGTCTGTGAACTCCGCAATGAAATCCGCAAGTGCATGTTCGTTGATGGCTCTACGGGGATGATATGTTATTTCATAGTGACTGAGCTCAATATTCCATTTTAGCAAACTCCCTGAGGTCTCTGGATGGAACATTACTTGCTTTAATGGTTGATCAGTGAGGACTTTTATGGGGTGAGCCTAAAAGTATGGCCTGAGCTTCTTCAAGGCCATGAGCAAACAATAAGAAAGCTTCTCCATTTTTGAATAGTTCAGCTCTGCCCCGTCAGTCTCTTACTGATGTAGTACACATGCATTTGAATCTTCGAGTCCTCCTCCATCAAACCATCGCTCAATGCACGGACCGACACAACCAAATACAAGAATAAGTCTTCCCCATCATTAGGCTTGGATAGCACTAGAGGTGATGCCATGTGCTGAATCAGCTCTTCAAACGCCTTCTGACATTCAGTACTCCACTGGATGTCCTTCTTCCCTTTTTGCAAAGCATTGAAGAAAGGAATGCACCTGTCTTTCGCCCTTGATATGAAGCGGTTTAAAGCAGCAATTTTCCCATTCAGGCATTGGAGCACTCTCTTGGTTCTTGGAGCGAGCATCTCTCATAGAACTGAAATTTGAGCTCGGTTGGCTTCTATGCCCCGGGCATTGACTATGAACCCCAGAAATTTCCCGGATGCGACCTTCGAATGAAAACATCAGAGGATTTAGCTTCATATTATACTTGCGTAGAATATCAAACATCTCGACCAGATTCTCTAGGTGATCAGTGACCCTCTTCGAATTAACCAACATATTATCTACGTATACTTCCATCGTTTTACAAATTTGCGCTTTGAACATAGCATTAACAAGTCGCTAGTAAGTTGCCCCTGCATTTTCCAGACTGAACGACATTACTTTATAGAAATATAGGCCCACATCCATGACGAAGCTCGTGTTCTCCTGATCTGGCTCGTACATCATGATCTGATTATAGGTTGAATAAGCATCCATGAAAGAAATCAACTCATGCCGAGCTGTAGAGTCTACAAGCTGATCTATTTTGGGAAGAGGAAAGTTATCTTTAGGACATGCTTTGTTGAGATCTGAGGAGTCTATACAAACTCGCCGCTTGTCGCTCGACTTCTTCACAAGCACGGGTTTGGAGACCCAACCCGGATAAGTAGATTCTCTTATGAAGACATTCTCCATAAGTCTGTCACATTTTTCTTTAAGAGCTCTTGATCCTTCCGGACCTTGGATTCTCCTTTTCTACTTCACATATGGAACACGTGGATCAATGTTGAGCGCATGGACTGCTACTTCAGAAGATATGCCACACATGTCTGAATGATTCCACGTGAACATATGCATCCCAGAATGCTCACCAGTGCAGGGACCCCACCCTAATTGTTATAAGGCGGTATCACGAAAGTGAAGAGGGGGACCTCCACACTCTTTCTACTGTCTTTCTTCTTGGCCTCTATCAGCTCTGTCATGTAGCATTCCCTGGCCGTCTCCTGATTGCCTCTGATTACACCGACTCCTTTTTACGTTGGAAACTTCATAGTCATGCACCATGGAGTCAATGCCATCTTTAAACTAGCCAGAGATGGCCTTCCAAGGAATGCGTTTTAAGCGGAGAGCTCATCCACCAAGATGAAGGTTTGCATCATTGCCACTGTCTGTTCTCCATTCCCCAATTCCACGAGCAAGTCAATCACGCCAATAGGCTGCTTTGGTTCACCGGTGAACCTGTGCATTTTAGTTTGGCATGCCAGCACATCTGACATGAAGAGCTTCATTCTACTGAATGTATTTCTGAAGAGCACATTCATAGAAGCACCACAATATACCAGCACCTTTACTATTGCTGGGCCAATGCCGACAGTGACAACCATAGGGTCAATTGTTGGCGTAACCACTACTCCAGAATCACTGTCCTTAAACACCACATCTTCATATGAAGTATTTAGCATCTTCACTGGAAATTGTATTGCTTAGGATCAGGCATTTCTCCTCTTTCAAAGCATTCTTCAACTTGCCAACATACCTCTCGATGTCCCCCAGCTTCTTCCGGCTGGGTGAGGTTCCCTAGAAATGGTGTTAATAACTGGTCTCGAGTTGACGGGAGCTGGAGCTTTGTCTCCCGATCCAGATTGGCCTATAGAAGTATTCTGACCCTGAGAAGCTTGAGTATTCTGCAGATTCCTCACATATTGCTAGAGCTTGTTCTTCCGAATTAACTCTTCAATTAGACTCTTTAGGTGTCTGCATTCATTTGTATTATGCCCTGGTTGTTTGTGAAAGCGACGGAATTTTCCAGAATTAGCATCTTAATCTGTGATCTTTTGTTGCTTCACCTTTGGGAAATCACTCGAGTCTTTTGTGGCAAAGTAGATCTTCTTTGGCGTTTCATCGAGAGGTGTCAGCTCTAAAGGCTTGAAGAACCGCATCTTCTTATAAGACTTGTTTTCCTTCCCTTCATTCTCTCTCTTCTTTCCAGAGTTATTTCTTTGCTATGCTTGCACTTCGCCACCTTTCTTTGCCCCAGCAGCACTACTCTCTCCCATCAATTTAGCAGACTCTGGATCATCTTCCACCCGGACGTATACGTCATCCTTTTTATAGAACTTTTCGAGAGTGTTTGGTTCCTTCATATTCAACCACTTCCTGAATTCTGTCTTCTTATCCACATCCCGATATAAAGCCATCTGCACCATTCGCGGATCTGGATTCCCTGCTTCGGCTACAGCAGCGTTGAGGCGGATAAGGAAGGCTCTGACGGACTCACCCAGTCTTTGCTAGATGTCGTTCAGTGACATCACATCCTTCACTTTTGTGGAGTATAGTCGGAACTGTTCTCTGGATTTCTTTGCCAAATCAGCAAAGTGGTCCACAGACTTTGGCGGTAGTCTGGTGAACCATAATGAAGCTACACCCACCAAGTACAAGGGGAAGTACAAGCATTTTATCTCATCCGTAGCTCTAGCTCCGTTCATGTGCTGATCACTTAAAGAAAAAATGTTTGGATCTCCAGTCCCCCCATATGTTGCTATTGTTGAAGGTGTAAATTTCTTAGGGAATTCCGCATTACGGATCCTCTCAGTGAACGAATTCTTGCTTAGCGAAAATTCCTATTCCTTCTCATTCTCTTAGTGAGTCATGATCTCTTTCATTATCTGCTTGACCATGTCTAAGAGATACTGCTCATCACTGGTTTGCCTCACGGAGCAGGAGCAGGTCCTCTTACCGGATCGACCACGGTTTGAGTCTTGGTGCCCTGGACCTCTCTCGGGAGGTTCCCCTTTGGTGGGGCTAGCAGTGCTCCGAGTTGTATGCCTCTCAACATGCTGTCTAGCTTTAGCTTTTGAATCTTCAAGATCGGCTTCCTCTTTGTCGTTAGACTCGTTATCAATTTCCACTTCGAAATGAGTATCATTAGGATCTGAGGTAGAGGAACTTTCTTTTTCTTCAAGATTAACTACAACCTTTGGAAGTGTGGGGTTAGCTTGAGCATTGAGCAGAGCATCAAACTTTTCCATCATCATCTTGGTTGTAGCATCCATCCTCTCGTTCAAACCTGCTACGACCACATTCAGCTCGTCTCAGGTTATGCTAAGCCCTTTAAGATGGACCAACGTTCTCGTTTCGATTTAGAGGTGTAGCCATATCATTATTCGTACCTACAGAATTTCTGACCGACTTTCTTCCCATGAACCATCAATTCCGACAATTTCTTGAACTCTGAAGAAAAACCTTCAACGGGCCCACTTTTTAGACTTCGGGAGCCTATCGAAGCAAGCAGGCCTTAGCACAACACTCTAGCAACCTCCCAACAAGGCTCTTAACCTTGTGGTCGTGGATTCGAGCCCCACGGTGAGCGCCAAAAATGTTAGCACAAAATTTGGTACTAACACCCCAAGGTGTTTATCAACACTTCACAAAATGATCAATCACAAAGTCAAGAGCAAATAAATGTGGGAATATAAAGTGAGCACAATTTAGAGTGGTTCGGCCTTAGATATGGCCTACGTCCACTATGAAGAGAGATTTCATTATCATGGTTGCCATTACAAGGTACGCAATTTCTCTATTTTATACATCTTTCTCTTTTAACAATTAAACTTTTCTTCTTCTTAGATCTTCTCTAACTTCTTCAATATCAATCTCTTCCATAGTAGAATCGTGCGATTTTCACAAGAATCAGTGATTATAGAAGTACGTCTTCGATAATCACGATCGGTAAATGACTTTGACGATCTCTGGATTTGATTGTTGTAGGAGAAGCTTTGGTCTAACTTGAATGAGCTTTGATGGGGTTTGAAAGCTTTATCGTTGTAGAGAATCAAAAATGGCAGCACTTCGTTGTCGGAAAATTAGGTCCCCTAAATATGGGAAATGGTAGGGTATTTATAGGTGAATTCCAAAGGCAATGGCAAAGTTGTAATATATCACGTGCAGGCTTGATGGATCGCTGGCGATCCATCCATGGAACGGGCGCGATCCGGGCTTCTTTGACCCAAGCACTTGTGTCGTATCCAAATTGTGTGATCCATACCATGGATCGTGTGCGATCCATGGTTCTCATGCTTTTTATGATCCATCCTCCTGTCGCCTTCATGTATTTGGACGATCCATGGCTCTCTGCTTACAAACTCGCCTTTTGGTACCGTTAATGATCCATCGAATGGATCAGGAACAATCCATCCATCCGCCCTTTGCTCTCTTTGAGTGATCCATACTGATGAGTTTAGTGCAATCCATCAATTAAAATAGCTAAGTAGGATTGTTAGCGATCCATCGTAGAAAGGGCGGGTGTACCACAAGACTTGAGAGTAAAACGATCTATTGTGATGGATCGTGACCGATCCATAATGAAGGAAGCGGAGCGGTCCATGGGATGGATCGGGGATGATCCACTCCATCTTTTCTTGCATTGAACCTGGGCGATCCATAGAGGAGAAAAACAGGGTGATCCATGCAATCTTGACTTCATACGATCCATGATTTTAAGGAATTAACAAATAACTGTTGTTTAAGTATACTATAATACCAGTAAATAACTGTAATTTTCACCATCGTTGAATTTGAAAAAAAAGGATCAAATTGCAAGTTCTCTTGCATCTTCTGTTAGGGAAGTATATCGTATGCTACATTTTGCCTTGTTTTACAAATAGAAATCAAATTTTCAGAATTATTTCTACAAAGACTTTTTTGCAAGAATGTTAAAATTAAAGACTTCGGGACTGTTCGAGGGGGGAGAATGCCCTGTTATCGTATTTAATGCGTTCGACGCATCAAAAACGATAACGGGGCATTTTGCCTCGTTTCTCTAACGTAACGATTTGGTGCGTTTTTGTTACGTTTTGATTTTTAATTAATAAATTTAAATTTTTACAAACTTCAAAAATTAATAATTTGTGCAAATGAGATCCTTTTGAGACGTAGAGTTTTGAAGTTACGATCGTATTGAAGTGCTATACGTAATGAAGTTAGTTTGAATAAAATCAGAGTAGTATTAAAAACAAACAATAAATTAATTAATGGTAAATTAATTAAATTAAAAAGAAACAATAATAAAATGATCGGTTTAAATAGTCTGCTTGAACCCACAAACGCATTCTTCGCTAACTAAAATATCCCGCTAAAATACTCCGTTGAAATACCCGCTCCCGTTTTACTCAAACTAACTCTTTGTAGTATTTTAATATTATATACACCGTTTCACCTTATATTAAACACCAACAACCCATTTTCAATTGTAAGGTTAGTTTTAAACTTCAAAATTACACCTTTTTTCTTGGCCTTTGCTTTACAGTTAATTGTACACTTTTTTCTACCAAGTGAAATCGTACTATGTGAGTAGTCCGTGAGAAGGGCAAATTCGTCTGGACCTATTCCCCCTGTTCTCATAGACCCAACCAATTACAGCCTTCTGATTTATTCATTTTGAAATTGAACTCATATTGTTTTGGGGGGTTGACTGCAAAATGATGGACATCAAGAGACTGTGATTGGTTGAGTCCATGAAAACACCAAAAATTTGGTCTAAGTGATCTTGTCCGGCCCGTGAGACAGAGCCCACAAAATTAAAATAGAAGAAGACAAAATAAATGCCCTCGCCTGCGGCAGTGTTTATATTTTGTCAGTACAACTTGCTGCCAGCTAGCGATCTTCCCTTGAAGAATAATTTCACGCATCCACAGCTTGCACCAGAAAGCTGTACTCCATTTCACTTGTTCTATTTGACTTTATTATTTATTTCCCTAACATACCCTGCTAGTTTAATTAATCATAGACCTACTCTCTTTTTTTCTCTTCCAATTAAAAGTAAACGCAAACCTTATTTAATCAGTTAATCCATCTACTTAAAATGGTCATCCAAAGACCATAAGTTAATCAAATATAAGGTACATCTTGACACAAAATTAAGAAAACATAGTCAAAAGACAAACAAGGATTTTTATAAGACATTCAATAAAACATGTTCAATACTTATTAATTTCTAGTTTGTGCTTAAACATCATTAGTAAATTCCATGAAAGCGATGGCCGAACAGCTCATTTAATACTAAACCGAGCAAAAATACAAGTATAATGTAATGCAATGAACGATTGCAGTAATTTTACACTGGGCAAAATACTTGTAGGAACAATAAAATAAACAAAACATTTTCTTCTATATACAAATTTAAAACAAATAAAACCAATGGACTTCGTTTTTGCCCCCATTTTGAAGTTTATTCCAGTAAATAATTTTCAGGATTCTCCTCTTTCTCAATGTTTCATTTTAGTATATGAGTTAATTTCTCATATTAATCCTTCGATGAACATTGTGTGAATTGCTTACCGAAACCTCCCAGTACACCACAAGCTACTTCCAACAATTTACCTGCAAACAAAATTTTATGTAACAAATATTAGTCACTAAATAATATAATATTTTCACAATTTTTTTTTATGAAGTATATTTTACGTTTTTAAATTTCAAAAATGGACAGGTGAACCCCCACCGACAAAGCAGTGGTTTACTTTCACCCGCGGTCACGTCACCGCCAAAAAATTATTTTAAACAAAACCAGTCTCACCTCTCCTTTTGGATGAAACCTTCTTCTCCTCCACCGCCGGCACCAATTCCGTCGCCCTCTCCTCTTCTTCCTCGGGAAACAAAACCGAATCGATCCCCTGTACGGAAATCCTACCGTCCGTGTAAATATCGGGATCAAACAAGTAGGCAGAACTTTCCCCTTCTCCAAACTTCACCGACCCATCAGCCTCTCTGGCCACAACCTTATGCGGTAATTTCAATGTATCGTACTTCAATTTACCGAACCGCCTTACCGCATTGTACATACTCTCTTCGGTTTGATACTCCGGTATCAGATGGTAATACACTATCTGCTCCACTGTACCACTCTCACTCAACTGATCCGCCGTCAATTTCGCCATTGCTTCATCGTTTGGAGCCAGCACGGTGAGAACGTACCCCTCCGACACCAGCTTTCCCATTTCAGTAGCTAAACTCGTCAGATTTACTAGAATATCAGCGAATTCGTTGTATCCGCCGTACAAAATCAAAGTGTGTATGAAGTCCTTGACCTGCGACTCGCCGTCGAAATGGTGAGTTCCGGATCCCGGCCCAGGAGCCGGCGCAGGTGCGATGGACGGCCCAGGGGCGAGAGCGTCGAAAATTGGTAAAGCTGGAGGCGATCCAGCGGGAGACGGAGACGCCGGTTTTTTCAAACGGTGCGTTCTCGGATCGACTTCAGGCGCGCCGGTGGGAAGCACGGCTGAAATAGAAGCGAGGTTGCGTCTTTTATTGAAGCTGGCTTGTACGGATTTCGGAATCCAGATCCGGTCGACGCCGTGTATCACGCCGTCCGGACGTACGACGTCGTTGGGCCGGGTGACGGTCGTCGGATCTATGAAGTTGCTCTCGCCTGACAGCGATTTGTGGCTTGACCGAGGACCGAGGTTGCGGTAGTGGAGGCGATGAGGGAAGACGTGGGAGAGGAGAAGGGACTGAAGGGAAGGGAGGTTTCTGGGTTCGAGGAGGAAGCGCCTGAACTCGGGGTGGAGGTCGCGTTCGAGGGCCTGGTTGTTGGGAGCGAAGATGGTGAGGTTGCGTGTGGCGATTTGGGATTCGAGGGTTTGGAGGAGAAGGGCTTTTTCAATCAATTCGGACAGGTCGGTGTAGTGGGATGAATCCAGAAGCGCGACGAGGATGGAGTTGGAGTTGATGGAGGGCAATGTGGTTGAAGAGGAAGCGATGGTTAAGAGAAGGAAGAAGATGATGGCGGGAACAGCCATGTTGCCTGTGAATAATTTGAAATGTATAATGGAGGAAGGAAGGAAGGAGAAGATTAAATGGAGCTTTGGGTTTGGTGTGGTGTCATTAAGAGAGGGAAGATGGATGACGTGGCGTGATCTGGATGGTTCGTGACAGGTTGGTCTTGATATTTATGTGCCAGCTGTTATGCGGCACGGTTTGTAAGTCTTATTTTTATTTTTTCTTTTTTCTTTTTACTTGAGGCAAAGGAATTGCGGGATAAAAAAAATGGAAAACGTGGGTGAAGGAAGGTGCAATTGTTCCTTTCTTCGAATGAAATTGACCTTTACTTCTTTTGACACACTTGTGGGTTGTGGGACGTGAGTGGTGCTCCCATGAAACCACAAAAGATAATGACTAGTGTGTGCTATAACCCATGTTTTTGAATTTCTTGAAAACGTTTCCAATGGGTAAAGCTTATCCCTTTTGGGTTTTTTTTTTTTTCCCTCATTATTGTTGTTAAATAAGATTGCATTTTAATTACTTATTACAAAATTAATAAAGTAAAAGGTAACAAAGATGGAACAACTTAAACTAACAAATACACTAGAACAAATACATTAATGCATAAATGAAAACACACTTTAGCCAATGTATATAAGCAGAATAACTAATACAAATGCAGTTAAGATAATAATTAAGTGAACTCAACTTCAAATACGTATCATCGTTGGAATTATTGTCGCTTTCACCTATAGTTTGAAGCTTGTTGTATTTCCTAATGTATTCATCTGGTAAGACTAAGATCATCAATCGGAGACTTCATTATTAAAAAAAAGATCTAATTTCTACGTCATTGTAATAAATAATTCAAATTACAATACAACGTTTAACTGAATATTATATATATGTATATATAATCAATATATACATATATATATATATATGAGCGTTCAATGGCACCCCAAATAGTGAGCACCTCATTTGCCTCCCTATATAAACCAGGTATTTATATTAGAATAAGTGAGTGGGAGGAAAGAGAGAAGGGGAAATACTTGGTGGAAATCACGGGGCAAATGGGGTGCCGTACTATTTGGGGTGTCACTGAACACTCGCCATATATATATATATATATATATATATATATATATATATATATATATATATATATATATATATATATATATGTTTATATAATCAAAGGTTTTCGAATAAAAGAAATGGAGAAGGAAAAAGAATAATTTATACAAACATCATTTAAATTAATATAGATCCATTTTTAAACTAAACTAAATTTTTTGGAAAGGAGGGTTTTATTATAAAACACTTCTGAAGAGGAAACGATAGAATCGTGTGATTGTGTGTCAATTCCATATTGTGAGAATTCAGAATGCAAGGATTAGTTTAAAAATATACGAAATTTGTTAAAATTCTCTGTGTGTATATAGAAACTGGGTCAAATTTTATTGCAACTCATAAGTGGGCTTTGCGGCCCATGGCATTTTACAAAGCGCACAAGTACAATTCACAATATAATACAACCAATATAGTACTCTCCGTCTTCAACCTGAAAAGTCTAAACGAAAAAGGAGAAATGGAATTTATGGCTCATACATAAGGGCTCTCAATTCATTATTGGAGTTCCTGTACTCGATCCCTTGCAGCTCCATTTCTCCAATGACAATCATTCTGGTCCCGTTGCACTGGTGAGGTACTTCTTATAATTCTGCTTAAGATAATTAAGATGTCGCGGTTAATGGTCTGGGTCAATACTGACACAACACTTTCCTTTCTGTTTAAAGCACAAGAGTTATGTTCTCTTCATGCATGCCAAGTTGTAGCTGCGAGGCAAACTATGTCGATTTGTATCATCGTCTTCGAGACTTATCGCCGATTGTTTAGATAATTTATCTCCTCGTCTATGTTGCCTATATTGTCACTTTTGAGACATTTAAGTTTTTGAATACCCCAAACTCTTGTACTGAATTTGCAATCAAAACATAAATTTTTGTGAGATTTGTCATAGTTGTTGTAGAGGCAACAGCGTTTTGCTCCAATGATCCCCCAAGTTGTGGAGTTTGTCCTTCGTGAGTAGCCTATATAGGATAGATTTATATAAAACATGGGCCATCTTAGGAGCAAAGGACTTAGACCACACCATCGTACACCATTGGTTTTTTGTTCTGAAACTGTCCCAGACCTCCCGAAGTTTTAACTCGCCATTTAACCATACCCACAAGTCTTTAAGTCTATCTAAGAAGATGGGCTTGCTAGCAATTTCATCAGAAAGAGATAAGGTAACCAATTACCTATTATAGTCCCATCCATTATTGGTGATGACCGAGTCAACCTGAATTTTAGATGTACCATAGGCATAATAACAGTCAAATCCTAGTCTGTTTAGGAGATTATTGTTGTTTGGCCACGGGTCCCTCCATATGTCTGTTGTTGCACCATTGGCTATATCCTTTTGGATCAATATTGTTTGAGTAGGTCCCTTCGCTTCATACAATTCTTCCATATGGAGGAAGCATTGTTATAAGTTTTAACAACCCAGAATTTATCTTTAAGATATCTGGCTCTCATCCAAACAGCCCATAAATTATTTAGTGCCAATAACTTCCAAGCAAACTTCGGTCCATACGCCTTCTTGAGATCAAATAGATTTTTGAGACCAATTCCTTCTTCTTCTTTAGATTTACACAATAGTTTGCAACTGACCTTGTCCATTCCCCTATCCAGATAAATTTGGCACAGACTGCATTTATTTTAAACATTTGTAGCCAATATCTGGTCTTGGACATAATAACAGTATGAACAAGGTCTACCCTCCCAACAATGGATAGTTGCTTCGACCTTCATCCCTGTAGTTTCTTTCTAATAGCATCCACCAATTTACCACAATTAATATTGGTAATGGTGTTATTCGACAATGGAACTCCCAAGTACTTTACTGGGAGAGTTCCTTCAGGCACCCCCAATAGCTTCAAGGTGGAGTTGCTTATTTCTACAATACTTGTTAAGTAGCATTTCATTTTAAGTTCATTGACCTTTAAACAAATCCATGTCTCCAGTTGTTGAATATGAGTTTAAGATTACCAACTAATGCTGTTGAAACTTAACAACCAACAAATCATCAACATAGATCAAGTGAGTTACCTTGGGTTGAATGTTGTAAATAGACTGTATTATGTAGATGTGACTAGCTAATTCCATTTGGATGGTGAACCACTTCATGGCCATAGCAAATAATTAAGGGGTGATGGATCTCCCCGTTGAATCCCATTAGAACTTACAATATATCATTTTGGGATATTGTTTACAAGCACTGAGTAAGTGGGGTTGTCGATGCAGAATTTTATTAGCTTAATGAGATTTGTCTAGCACTCCCATTGAAACAAGCATGTGAATGATGAAGCTATGGTTCACTCTATCATATGCTTTATGAAGATCTATTTTGAGGCATATCTTGTCAACACCTTTTTTGTTGAACTCGCAAACTAATTCACGTGCCATGAATGAGTTTTCAGATATGAATCTGCCTTTGATAAATGCATTTTGGCATTGTGGCATTAAGTCAGGGAGGGCTTTATTCGATCTATTACAAACAATTTTGCTGAGTATTTTATGAACCACATTACAATAAGCAATAGGGAAGTAATCTTCAATACTATAGGGATTTTGCAACTTTGGCAATTAAGGACAGAAACGTGTGATTTTTTATCTTATGAATACCTTTGAGTAAGAAGCCATTTGATACACTTCTAACATGCAGACATGTCTTTCTAATGCAGTTTGAAGAAAACTGCCCTATGTCGTTCGGGTTGGAGCTGGAGTCAATGTAGATGGAGGCCAAAGCTTGTTTCAGTTCCCTCTCTTTGATTTTGCTAGCCAACATCAGACAACCTTAATTCACTAGTGATCTGCCTTTTGCTAATGACTTCGAGTAAGATTTACGCATATTCACCATTAAATTGCTCTGTATAGGAGGTAGTTGTTGTTTCTTCTAGCTTTCGGGTGTTTTGGTTGGCATTACCCTATTCATTTAAACAATTCATCAAATTATTATAATGTTTGTGTTAAGACATTTTAGTGTAAAAGAAATTGTTGCATTTATCTCCTTGGAGGCACCATTTTTCTTTGGCTTTTTGCTTGATTTCAACATATTGCTTGGCCAGTTCTCTTTTGAGTTGTTTCTAACAGAATAAAAGCCAATATTTAACCCTTTATGAGTAGGATTTGCATCCAGTTATGGTTGGAGAGACTCCAGTTGATTTTGTAGGGTTTACACCATATCCTCATGCTTAGACCTAGTTTTATTCCACTCTTTAAGATTAGCTTTGCATTGTTTAATAATAACCACCAACTTTTATAATTTAGTTCCATCGGTTGTAAGAGCGCGGGGTAGGCTAACTACATCAGAACATCCTTCAATGAGGTGTTATTGGTTAGCATATCTGAAAGGCTTACCCTTGAGGAACGGGTAAGTTTTGTTGAAGTGAATTAGTAGGGGAGTGATCACTTGTAGAGGACGCTAATTCTGTATCTTTTAGGTAACTAATTCTAGCATTATCAAATGCACGGTTTGATCTGGATGATATTTTCTTGGCCTCACCACTCCTCCATGTAAACCGCGAGATGGAACGAGGGATCTCTGCCAGCCCGTTGGCCAACAGGCAGCTGTTAAATTTAATCACTTGGGAGATTTTAAGTTTAAGTCCTCCTTTTTTCTCACAAGTATGAAGAGTAACACTAAAGCCTCCCGCGACAAGCCAAGAGGATTGGACGCTTTTGGCATTACTTGTTCCATTTACCATTTCTTTCCAAAGCCAAGTTACTAGCTAAACAAAAGTGATAAAATATTCCAGCCCCTTAATATTCTTAACAAGTAGGGTTATTGCTGATTATCATGATAAATATCCGCACAGTTCCAACACAGTGAATCCTAAAACACTACGACTCTACCCTTTTGGGATGCACTTAAATTGTGACTAAAGTTCCATTGATCACCCATGCGTAGTTTAAAATAGTCTAGACTTCCTTGTGTGAACTTATTCTCTAAAACAACGATTATAGTGGGCTTATGTCTAGCCTTAATTTTGCAAGAGGTCTAATTGACGGATGTCACTATTTAGACCTCTGACATTCCAACAAGGGATAGACATTAAGTTTTAGAGTTTTGCTCCTAGTAACTGGATCGGTACTAGCCAAAGCACTTGTGGTAGCTTCTTCACGATCTTCTTTTTTAAGTTGTTCATCATATTTGTTGTTGCCTTTCGTATAATTTATAACATCCATTTCTTCTACTAATTCATCTTCAGATGCAACCAAATGAATATTCGGCTTATGTATATCTTCCAACGTCACCAACTCCTTTTCCTCCTTCTCTTGACCGGGGCCTCATGATGATCAACTGGGTTTGGGACATACACTGCTACCTATTCCACCACCAAATTCAACACCAGAACCAGAGTTTGACCGTGATTTGTACGAGATGCTGCAGTTCGGAGCCCTTTGCATTAGGGGCATGAGGATCATATATATTAGGGCTAATTATAGGGACATCAGCACCATTTTGTACATGACATTTTAGCAACGCTGGATTTTTGGAAGTGCTACCTTCACTAAATTTATCTTTCTCAACCCAATTTTTTTGTAGGGGGAATTACAGTACAATATTTTTCAACATGTCTAGAATAATTACATGCAATGCATTTTGATGGTATGGGTTCGTACTTAATAGATTATTCATATGTATTGCTATGTATGTGTATTGCTTTAATGGATTTGGGTAATTCTGTGTCTGCTCTTATTTCAGTGAGAATTCTTGCATAACTGATTTCTTGACTAGCGTCGTAATATCATCAATGTCCACAGGCTTACCAATAATGCTAGCCAGTTTGTTGATACATCGTGTATTCCACAGAGCTAGGATTATGTTAGGAAATTTAGCCCAGATAGGGAATAAGGATAACATGCCTTTTTCAAAGTTGAAATCAACCACCCATTTGCGTATGAAAATCAGTTTTCTATCTATAAACCATCCCCCCTTTTGAGGATTCTCTCATAATCCTCTTTCAGTTCAAACTTGATCAAAAAAAACCATTCTGTCTTGGGGAAGCATCCCATGAGCATATTTGGGCTTCCATGCCATTTTTGTATAAGCAATAAAGTATATATTACAAGGGGGTTTACCTGCCATATAAGCATAGATCGAGTTCTCCCATATCTTGTTTGATTCAGCATAGTCAACATCATCTATCAATTGGTAGCATTGGCTACCTTCTGTAAGCGGCTCAAAATACTTAACTTTGCCAATGAGTTGAGCCTTTGATTCAAACATTTGTGTCTAGTTTTTAGTGTTAGGGTTTTGAGATATGGTTGGAGGGGAAATTGTGGTTGATTGCTTGATGACATCGGCAAATGTTTGCTTCCCTTTGCGCCTAACCTCCTGTCAACCACCGCAGCCATCTTCGTCCTCCGTTTTTTTTTCAAGTTTCAAACTTGTTTTTTTTTCTAAAACTTTTACCTCATGTTTTGAAGAAATTTAACAAGATTTCATGTATTAAATTTTCAAAAAAGAAATCGAAAATGAATTCTTAGATTATGGTTTATATAGGGATAGCCATTATAGATGCACTTATACGATAAAAGCATAATTTTTGCAAATTTTATGTTTTTATAATTAATTTTTTTTAGAATGCTTATAAACTTAATAACGATGACTATGAAAAGTTAATTAAAGATTAAATTATTAATTATTAATTAATCAAGTTTATTGATTAATAGTTATTTAAGTATTAAAAATGGTCTATTAACTAGAATTAAGTCATTAAAAACTTAATTATGTCTTAAGGGATTTTTAGGCACAAGGACAAAGTCAACAAAAAAAAATTTCCATAAGGACAAAATGCTAAAATTTTAGCCTTAAGGACAATTTTTAATGTAAAAGGATGAATTTAGGAGCCCACTATAATTTCATACTTTACACTAAACTTTGTCCTTATGGCTAATTTTTTTGCCTCTTGTCCTTTTTGCTAAAAATTTTGTTCATTTTTTCCACCACACTAAATTTTTTGTTCATTTTGGCTAATTTTTTTGTTCTATTTATTAGAATACATCCCTATCATAATTTAGTTAAATAAATTTCATAAGACATCTTAAAGTATAATAAAACCTTGCTTTGCTAGTCAAACTAAATTGTTTGTTTGGATATTTATTTAGCAGGACAAATCATATTCTGATATTATATTATTGTGGGCATGTTTATATAACCATTGATGTTGACATGTAACGATTAATTGATAATGCAGGTTTATTTACATGTTTGCATTGTGTAAATACTGATGTTATGACTTTAATGTCGTGATGGAATATGGTGGTTAACTGTGAATTACTAAGCCACTTTCCAAATGGAATAAGTAAATGTATTTTTAGATAAGCCAAAAATGTTGATATCAATAACAATATTTATTTGAATCCATCAGGATAAAGTTTATTTGAATAAAAGGGTTCTCAAATAAACTACTATTTGAATTTAGCAAATGGGTTAATTAATAATGGGTTAAGAAATCATTATCGGATTGATAACTGTATTCAAGTTCTCAATTAATCAAATAATGGTGCCAAGTTATCAATTGATTTGTAAATTGCATTTAAGTTAACCTGATAACCTAAGAGTGTGCTTTGACTTCATAACGTTTATTTATGGAAAATATTTAAAGTTAAATGGTTTCATAAGAGAATTTTACTTAATACAAGAATTAAGTAAAATAGTTTATGGATGAAAAAAGATTTGAAACTTTATAGAATGGTTTATAAAATGATGGAAATGAGTTATTATTGATTTTTAAGGACATTCTCTTGAGAAATAACTTGAGATGATAAACCTTTATCGATTAAAAAATATAATAGTATTGTCGAGTCAAGTCTAAGAGATAAATTAAATGCCCTAACATGAACTATTTCATTGTTACCCGAAGAATAGCAATCATTTGAGACCGAGAGCTGATGTTGGAGTTAGATATTATTTCCATAAATACTTTTATTCGATGATGTCAACACTTGGGAAGTTAAATTAAAACGATTTGGGTTCTAGTAACATATTGAAAGTAATTTTGATATAAGAATCTTTCTTAAATGGTCTTGTTATAAATACACTTATACTAGATTGTTAGGTATATGAACATTTTGGAAATGCAGATAAGATATGATTAATAAGAAATTAATCAAATGAGGTATAATTTATCCAATTGGATTAAATCTACGTTGTTCGTTTGTTGAGTTGATGGTTAAATAATTAACCATCAAATCTGGACAAGCGAAACTCTAGAAATATACAAGAAAATAAGCAAGTTACGTAGATATAACAACCCGGAAAATTAGAACCAATTTAAAATTTTTAATTTGGCTATTTTAATGAATTTTGAATATTTAAAATTATTTTAAATAATAACAACCAAAAATCTATTTGGGTCGAAGTTATGGCGAATATATTTATTTTAATTATAAAACAAGGCCTGAAATGGCGGGATAGTTTGAAAATTTGAATTCAAACTTTGACTGACTGTACAGGATGCAGAATAAAACGGATTTTAGTGAAACCAAAAATATTTAAATCTGTTTATGAATATCTTTCTAACGAATCTGAAAAATCCAAATTTCATAGTGGGAATCAAAAGTTATGGCCAAATGAATTTTCAGAAAGGTCGCTATGGAGTTTATATAGCCCTTGAAAATAGACATTTTGCAAACGACCTCCATTTTCGACGAAACCAATTTTGTTGGATCCGAGATGTCGAATTATTACTAGATTCCAAATTCCATAATTTTTGAAGTTATCATGTGAGCATGGCAAAGGAAAATGTGTTTGGTTAATTTCAATCAATTTGGATCGACCAGAAAATGGCCAATTTTCAAACGATCTCCAAATTTGACGAAACCAGTTTTGTTGGTACTGTATCGTCCAAACATAGCTAGATTTATTTTTCTGGAATTTTTGGGATCAGTGGCCCCAGCAAATTGAAATGTACGTTCAAATCAAATATCGAATGTTTTATATTTTAATTTGAAGAAAAACTGACTGAAACAGTCGAATGGGCTTACGAAACATATTCCATTGTGTTTAGGGGTATTTAGCTAGGGGCGACAGTCGTTAGGTTTGGATTGGTGTCCGTATGGAGAAAGGACATTTTTGGATTTAATGAAGTTAAAAATTAAATATAAAATAAAGGGGCCAATCACATTCTTTCTTCCACATCGCTCAGACCCGATAACTCCAGCGTGAATGACGGATTGAGTTTCCTCCTTCTCTCTTTATTTCTGGAACATCCACACACCAAAATCGTATGCTCCTTTGGAAATTTTTGAAGAGCATCTACGAATCATCAAATCCATATAAGGATTGTATTTTATCGTCGTGTTCTTCTCGGGTTTGGAGCCCCTGAACCTCCGCCATTTCGAGCCCGGTTCCTCCACCCATGGCCGCTACGAGTTGGACCCCACCCCTCTCAAAAGGCGCACCACTCCTTGCTCTAAACCGGGGTGAAGCCTGATCGCTCCCTCGTGCGATGGATCGGAAGTTAACCGCAACCCTAGTTTCGAGCACCACTTGGAAGCTAACGGCCTTGAGCAATTTGAACTGTTTTAACACTCTAAAGTGTCGCAAAGCATGTTTATAGTATAAAAATCATATCTTTCTCGTTTGTTCTCGAAATCCAGTGAAACAAGAAACATTGGACTCGTGTGGACGTCTTCTGCATTTTAGAAGAGACCGGAGAATTTTTGGAGCTTCCTACAATGTTTGGAGGAGTGGAATCCAATGTGAGATTTCTAAATTATAAACGATATGGAATGACGATGTATAAATTATACGGTCGATGTATGAGTTATATAAGCATTGTACACCTCATGTATAAGCGTTGTGTAAGTTATATGTGCGATGTATAAGTTATATATGCATTGTAAAAATCATATATGCGTTGAATGGAATTGAAATGAAATATATACACACACACACACACACACACACACACTCCCCTATTCCACAGACCATGGACGATATATATTAGCTGTGATTGTTTAGATTTTGGTTGATGTTAAATTTGGTGAATAATACGAATGGTTGATATGATTGATTTTGGTTGAAACCCCAGTAGGATTAGTTTATGGGAAAATTCGTCTGTGTACGAACTAGATGTTGAAATCCCCATTGTCAAAAGCTGCGAGGCTTTAAGGTAGAGCGAGGAGCCATACTCGAGACAGTGCCGGTTTTGACTACCATGCCGTTATGCTGCCGAAATTTTCTGAAATATTCATATGTTTGATTAATATGCATGTGTTGAAATATATTCATGTATTGGAAAAAAATTCATTTTTAAAATAAATGGTTTGAGCGATAAAAATAACATTTTTATTGAATGTATGAAATAAATTGTTTGAACGATAAAAATAATTTTTTTATTGAATGTATGAAATAAAATGGTTTGAATGAAAAAAAATGACATTTTTATCGAATGTATAAAATAAAATGGTTTGAACGAAAAAAATAACATTTTTATCGAAATTTTTAAATAAAATTCTTTAACAATAAAAATAACATTTTTATTGTATGTACGAAGTATATAAAATCTTCATTTTTGAAATAAATTGTTTTAACAATAAAAATCACATTTTTATCATCTATATGAAGTATATAAAATAATAGTGTTTGAAATAAATTGTTTTGACAATAAAAATCACATTTTTATTATATATATGAAGTGTTAAAAATAGTCATGATTTGAAATAAATATTTTTTGGACAAAAATATTATTTTTATCAAATATATGAAATGAATATGGTTTGGAAATCGAAGAACGGATTATATTTATATATATATATATAAATATAAATATAATTAAAATAAATCGAATAACAAAGCTGCAGTTCGTATTTTAAAACCGTGATTTCAAACGATTATATCAGGAGATCCGGCCATCGGATTTTCCCGAAACCGTTGGGTCCGCTTTTGAAATATCTTTCCAACGACACCAAATTGGTAAAGATCCAACGGTTAGATTTTATGAAATTTTAAATTCAAATCTGAATGAAAACAGCGCCAGAATGGATTATATTAATATATATATATAAATATAATTAAATTAAATCGAATAATGACGCTGCAGTTCGTATTTTGAAATCGTAACTTCAAACGATTGTACTGGAAGATCCGACCTTTGGATTTTCCCAAAACTGGAACCGTTGGGTCCTCTTTGAAAAGATCTTTCCAATGATATAAAATATGTAAAAATCCAACGGTTAGATTTTCAGATATGTGTAAAGCAAATCTGAAGAAAAATAGCACCATGGCCATGTTATGGCCTGAAGCGCCGTTTTGAATAAATTGGCTATATTTAAATAAATAAAAATAGCGATAAATCGTTATAAAATATTATAAACGATATGAAATGGAAATAAACTGAATTTTCTCGGTTTATAGGATATTTGATGGTTGAATGTGTTGGACGTGAAAATTACATCAATGAACTGAATTATGGATGTCAGATAATTTAACCATCGAAATGAAATGATTTGAAATTATAAATATACGTGAATTATTTTAAAAGGCCGAGTTAATTCTCATTTCAAATAATTGGTCGACGGTTAGAATTCGAAGATATGAAGACGGTGCAAGACCGAGGATCTTCACATCGAATGGATGGCTAGTGATGCCTTTGGTGGGAGTTGCTGCCCTGAAAGGTTTACAGTGATGGTCGTCCGGACGTACTTGTTGATCGTTCGGATGTGCGAGGGCCTCTCTCCTGTATTGGACATACAGGAGAGGAATAAGGTGCCTCCGGTTTCGTTCATACCCAGGAGCACTTGTAAATGGATGTGTGTCTGACGTTGTAGATTGACAACGTGGCATGCGGAGATGTTGTGATCAAAGCTTTTGTTGAAAAGCAGAGCTTTGTGGTTGATGATCAAAGCAGGGCTGTAAATGGCTAGCTTTGTGTTTAGCGTTGATTCGCGAGCCTCACACCCCGGTATGGACCAGAAACAGGAGAGGACCTCAGGGAGGACATGCGTTTCCTTCTAGCTAGGAGTGGTGTTTTGGGTTTTACACGCCTAGGCATTTTACTTATGTGGATAATGGATAGCGAGACACCTCGGTTATATCAGTCGCTCCGGGGCCAATGGTTTGGTCGGTATATGACCAATTTACGCCCCATAGGACGTGGAAACGCAGTGTTCAGGCATTTTAATCCACTCCGTGTGGACCGGCCCTGACGATCCAAGGGTCGATGCGCTCAGACCCTGATGCTCGGGCTAGAGAGTCTCGAAGCGGTAAGGACTATCCCTTGCCTTGGTTCATGATGGAAATCCAATTTCCAAATACGACGTCGTGCGGTTTTGATTGTATACCTATATATGGCGACATGATATATGGTACCCATGTCGTCTATGATTGATACTTATGATTAAAATTGTTTTTGAAACATATAAACACTAGTAATAATATTATATGCTTTTGTTTTATTCATATCAAGCATATTTTGGCCATTATAAGGTAAAACTCTATCCTCCGGTTTGCGTTGCATTGTGTGATGGGAACTGAGTCTTATAATGGCTTCATTTTTATAAAAAGCATTGCAATGTTTAAATGATTTACTTGTTTTAAAGCACCGGCAATCCTGTAGTAAACCCGTTCCGCGTTAGCGGCGTGGTCTTGTGATTGGCCTTATTATAAAAATAAGTTAAGTAGATTTCTCATACCAGTCTCATGACTGACTCGTATAGTTTGTTTCACTTGCAAACTCGGGTGCCCTATTTTCTACACGGGCAGCCTTGTATTTAGGTTTCAGCAGGCTCTTTCTGGATAGCTATGGAGCTGAAGATGGATTCTATCACTTCTTTCTTTTTATGCTGTTTAGCTCCTGTTGTACATATTATGTTTTGATTCCACCATAGACATTTTATGTAAAGCTGAACTGTATGTTGTACTAAGTATGATCCTGTACCGTGTAACTCTAATGATCATGTTTATCCAGTGTATTCTATTGTAAATTATCTGGTGTATTTATATATTTCTGTGCTGCTGTTATCGTTTATGTATTATATTCCAAAGATTACCCTTGCCACCGTGGAACAGGGTTTGGGGTCGTCACAACGTGGTATCAGAGCTTTGGTTAAGCTTAGTTCTGGAATATAACATATTGACGAACTCGTCAAAAATAGAACCAGTAGTGTTCTAAGACGAATAACTCATTTTAGATAGGATCAGTAATATCCTAGAATGAGTGTAGCAGAATGAAATACACCCCTATAGACACGTTTACATTCAAGTATATGTCTCTATGCTTTAAAATACCTTTTCTGTTGACCTGACACTTGGTCTGCTATTTGCAGACATAGAAAAATGAGTGGCAAAAGCAGAAGAAGTGATTCTGTGGTTCGACAATTTTATGAGCCAGTTGTGCTTCCACAGCAAGGATCAGATATAGAAGCTCTATTAAAGAGATATCGAAATCTGGGTGGAGTACCGTTCTCGAGCAATGAGTCCATTATTCAAACTCAAGCTTGGATGCGTTCTGCTGAGAGGACTATTGAAGGTTTCAAGCTGAGAGATGATCATAAAAGATTATTGGCATCTTGGGCACTCAAAGACGAAGCTTTAATCTGGTGGGAAATCGTTATCAAGGATAATCCAGAAGGTAATATTACCTGGGATAGATTCAAAGAAATTTTCAATGAAAGATTTATTCCTCCAGAAGCAACTGAGCGGTTAAGTGATGAATTCTACTATCTGATATAAGGAGATATGACCATTCCAGAATATCATAAGAAATTCAATGAACTTTCTCGTTTCGCCCCGCATCTAATTCAAAATCCAAAGATGAAGAATCTGAGGTTTATTAACGGGATTCAGAGAAAGTACCAAAGTAGTGTAACTGCACATGTGCAACAATCTTTTTCTGAGATGATATACATGGCTTATCAGTATGAAGATCTGGATAAGCAAGGTCTTTTGGGCGGTGAAGAGGAAGCCAATGCTAGTAACAAAAGGAAATTTGAAACTGATGGCCCAGAGACAAGTACACAGCCAAAGGCAAATATGCAGCTTGAGATAAGTATGCAGAGTTTTAAAGAACAAAGAAAGGATGTATCAAAATCCCATCGGAAGCAGAAAAAGAAGGGGTTTAAACCCGATAACAAGTTTCAAGAGAATAAAAAATGCAGTCAATGCCATCAGACTGGTCATCTTGCAAAGGATTGCCGACTCTCAAGGAAATCTAAAAAGGTACAAGTGAATGAAGTGGAAGAAGTTCCGGCACCCTCAGCCAGTCAAGTAAGACCAGATGTTTTACAAGGCACGCTTACTGTCAAAGATATTCCAGTTAAAGTATTGCTTGATACAGGCGCATTGCGAAGCTATATTGCAAGAAATGCGGTTAAGAAACTGGATTTGAACCTGAAAAAGCTTAACACACCCATGACTGTCCATAATCCGGTTGGGGGTTCCCTCGACCTTAGTTGGATATGTGGTATGCTAGTTTCTTTTTCCCGTTATTGATTCCCTACCATCGCAATCGTCATGAATTTTACAGAATTTGATCTTATATTGGGATTGGATTGGTTAACCAAATATGAAGCTGAGGTTAAATGCGCCGACAGAATCGTTAAGGCGAAGATTAAATCATGAGACTATATAACCATCCCATTTGAAGGTCTGAATTCTGATAGAAAAGACTTTTGGTCAGCTTTGGATGTTTCTCCTACTCAAATAGAAAATATTCTTGTCATCAAGAATTATGCGGATGTGTTCGAAAAAGTTGTTAGCTTACCTCCGCGTAGAGAAATAGATTGGAAGATTTCTTTAATTCTGAATGCAAGGCCAGTAGTTCACGCTATTCGAAGAATGACCTTGAAGGAAAAAGAAGAATTAGACAATCAGACTCGACAGCTAGTATGGAAGGGTTTTATCAGGCCTAGTTTCTCTGATTAGGGAGCAGCAGTGGTGTTTGTCCCGAAGTCAAACGGTACTCTCAGACTATATGTAAATTATTGTGACTTGAATAGGAAGACATTAAAGAATAAGTATCCATTGCTGCGAATTGATGATTAATTGGATCGATTGAATGGCACGCAAATATTTTCACGAATGGACCTAGCTACAGGTTTCCATCAACTTCGTATTGCCAAAGAATTTGTTCCTTTGACAGCATTCAGAGGTCCAGATTTATTCTATGAGTGATTAGTAATTCCGTTCGGCTTATGTAACGCTTCAGCTTATTTTGTCGATCTAATAAACAGAGTATTCAAAGAAGTATTGAGTAAATTTGTTCTGGTTTTCATTGATGACATATTGATCTTCTCTAAGTCAGAGAGCAAGCATGAAAAACATTTGGGACAAGTGTTAGAAATTCTCAGAAAGAATGTTTTAAAACAAAATTTTCCAAATGTATATTCTGGCAAGAAGAAGTAAAGTTCCTTGGTCACGTCGTGTCAAAGGAAGGAATTTCCGTGGATCCCAGTAAGATCACGGCTACTCAGAATTGGAAACAACCAACTACACCCACAGAAGTCCGAAGTTTTCTCGGATTAGCTAGTTATTATCGGAAGTTCATTAAAGATTTTTTAAAGATATCTAGTTCCTTAATGAAGCTTACTAAGAAACATTCAAGGTTCAATTGGACTCCAGAATGTGAGGCAGCTTTCCAAAAGCTAAAGTTAAGGCTGACAACTGCTCCAGTATTAACAATTATTGGTGGCAATAAGACTTGAAAGTCTGGACAGATGCTTCTAAAGAAGGTATCGGTGCAGTATTAATGCAAAGAGGCCAAGTAGTCGCTTATGCTAGCTGTCAATTGTAGCCACATGAGAAGAATTATGCAACTCATGATCTTGAATTGTTAGCCATTGTGTTTGTGTTTGCTATGAAAATCTGAAGGCGTTATCTATTTGGGGAGAAATTTGAATTATATACTGATCATTAATCATTGAAGTATTTATTCTCCCAAAAAGATCTTAATATGAGACAACAACGTTGGTTAGAATTTCTCACGGCATATGATTTTGATATTTTATATACTCCGGGGAAAGCCAATGTTGTGGCTGATGCGCTCAGCAGAAAGAATGCAATCATCGCCAATCTTATAATCACGCCTTCGTTGATTGATAACATATCTGCTCTTCAGAAGGATGATCCCTTCATTTAGAAGATCAGAGAGAGAATTCAGAAAGGCGAGCCCTCGAGTTTTCAGATTGATAACGAGGGAATTTTGAGGTTGAAAGGCCGAATTTGTGTTCCAGACATCCCTGAACTCCGGAGGGAAGTATTGGATGAATGTCACAAATCCAAACTGAGTATCTATCCAGGAGTGAGAAAAATGTATAATGATATCAAACGCAATTTCTGGTGGAGATCTATGAAAAGAGACATTTCCTTGTACGTTAGCCGGTGTTCTACTTGTCAGCAAGTTAAAAGCGATCAATAGAAACTCGCCGGATTATTGCAACCATTGGAAATTCCAGGTTGGAAGTGGGAACAAATTTCTATGGATTTCATAGATGGTTTTCCCAGAACGCGGAAAGGAAATGACAGTATTTGGGTGATCGTAGATCGTTTCACGAAGACCGCCCATTTCATACATGTCAGATCAAATAGAACCGCTCAGAGTCTGGCTCAGGTTTATTTCAAAGAGATTGTTAAAATGCATGGAGTTCCTATGAGTATCGTTAGTGATCGTGACCCGATTTTCGCTAGTAAATTCTGGGAAACATTCCAAGCAGAATTGGGAACAAATTTGAACTTGAGCACCGCTTATCATCCCCAAACAGATGGTCAAACTGAGAGGGTGAATCGTATTTTAGAAGATTTATTGCAGGCTTGTGTTATTGATTTTGGCGGATCATGGGAAGACCACTTGCATTTGGCTGAGCTCTCATACAACAACAGCTACCAAGCAAGCCTGAAAATGTCACCATTCGAAGCATTGTATGGTAGACCGTGCAGATCTCCCGCTTGTTGGGTAGAACCTGGTAATAGACTTGTATTGGGACCCGATATGATTCGCGAAGCTGCAGATAAAGTCGATTTCATTAAGAAACGATTACTAGCCGCTCAAAGCCGACAGAAGAGCTATGCAGATTCAAGAAGAAGAGATCTGTCTTTCTTTGTTGGTGATTATGTATATTCGAGGGTTTCTCCAATGAGAGTAGTAGTCCGATTTGGCAAAACAGGGAAATTGGCGCCCAGATTTATTGGTCTATTTCCTGTGCTCGAACGGATTGGAACTCTCGCGTATAGGGTTCAATTGCCTGATTGGTTGCCTGGAGTACACGATGTGTTTCACGTGTCTCAACTTCGAAAGCATGTACATGATCCAGACTTGGTCGTGGAAGAAGCCACGCAACAGGATTTGAACATTACTCCGGAATTAGCTGTGAGGAGAGAGCCGATAAAGATTATTGGCAAGGAAACTAAAGAGCTGAGGAACAAGAAGGTTCACTTAGTCAAAGTTCAATGGAGTGGAGATCCGCGAGAGTGTACTTGGGAAACTGAGGAGAGCATTAAGAAAGCCTATCCCAATTGCACGGTGGATATCTCTGATTAACTTTGGTGCAAGGTACATCTACCATGTTTTGCATTTCCGTATTATTTTCTACTTGGTTGTTGTTTCCTTTTCATGGATGTAATTTTTTTAATTATAATGTCTGAATGATTTTAAAAGAGTACATGAATTAATTACTATATTTTTGAAAGGTTAATCAATAAATTGATTGTTGTTTGTGTTGTGTGATTGTGAATTGGATTAATCAAAATATTGGAATGATAATTAATCTGATCAATAAGTGAATGAATGGTAAATGTATGCAAATTGAATCAAATATTAAACTGATTTAAGATAGATAGAATTACATGCATGTACATTATATATGTTTGAACAGGTAAATGGATTTGCTGTTGAGTAAAGAATTTATTTGCATGCCTGACAAATAGGTAAACCTTAATGAGTTGGATGTGCAATTTTATTTTTATATCAACTCCCGTGAATGCCATTAGATGCGGAGTGCTGGTTGTTCTGTGTGTAATAATAAACGTCTCCATAGGATAGTAACAATTAATTTTTAACTACACTGCATGGCATACTTCTGGAAGATAACATACTTTATCATATACCATATAAGCATTTGGAGCTTATGCAACAAGGTTGAAGATTTACCATACAAGTGAGAGGCTTGTATGGCGATGAATATGTTACAAGTTGAACAGAAGACTGACATGGACTATATAAAATATAACTTTAAATTGCCAGATTAATAAAAACCCCACACGGGTCTGGAGATGACAATAAACACATCTCTCTGGTCATTAAGGCATTAAAACCATTTATAGGGTGATGAGAATTTATTCTCTGGAGTTATGATCTATGCACACTCCCCTATGGACATCGGAATATATCACTATAAATATTTAGGATTTACTAGGTACCTAATACGGTCCAATAAATTTCCAAACCTCTCCCCGTACAAAGGAGGTTATGGCGAAATTTTTCGAAAATTAAGGGCGTTAGCCAAACTTTTGAAGAATTGGAAAATTCTTAGAAACTGAAAAGTTGAAGAATGGAAGCCAGAATGAAAGTTGAGTTGGTTAATTAAACAACTTTCAGCATCGTTCCTTTTCGGGGACGAAAAGATTTTTAGTGGGGGAGATTGTAACAACCCGGAAAATTAGAACCAATTTACAAATTTTAATTTGGCCATTTTAATGAATTTTGAATATTTAAAATAAATTATTTTAAATAATAACGACCAAAAATCTATTTGGGTCGAAGTTATGGTGAATATATTTATTTTAATTACAAACAAGACCTGAAATGGCGGGGCAGTTTGAAATTTTGAATTCAAACTTTGACTGACTGTACAGGATGCAACATAAAACGGATTTTAGTGAAACAGAAAATATTTAAATCTGTTTATGAATATCTTTCTAACGAATCTGAAAAATTGAAATTTCATAGCGGGAATCAAAAGTTATGGCCAAATGAATTTCAGAAACGTCGCTATGGAGTTGACATTTTGTAAACTACCTCCGTTTTCGCCGAAACCACTTTTGTTGGATCTGAGATCTTGAATTATTAATAGATTCTAAATTCCATAATTTTTGGGGTTAATATGTGAGCGTGGCAAAGGAAAATGTGTTTGGTTAATTTCCGTCAAGTTGGATCGATCAGGAAATGGCCATTTTTCAAACGGTCTCCAAATTTGACGAAACCAATTTTGTTGGGATCGTATCATCCAAACATAGCAAGATTTATTTTTCTAGAATTTTTGGGATCAGTATGTGGCCGCGACAAATTGGAATGTATGTTCAAATCAAATATTGAATGTTTTATATTTTAATTTGAAGAAAAACAGACTGAAACAGTCGAATGGGCTTACGAAACATATTCCATTATGTTCGTAATAGGGGTATTTAGCTAGGGGCGACATTCGTTGGGTTTGAATTGATGTCCGTGTGGAGAAAGGGTATTTTTGGATTTAATGGAATTAAAAATTAAATATAAAATAAAGGGGCCAATCACATTCTTTCTTCCACATCGCTCAGACCAGATAGCTCTAGCGTGAACGACGGATTGAGCTTCCCTCCTTCTCTCTTCATTTCTGGCAAATCCACACACCAAAATCGTATGCTCCTTTGGAACTTTTTGAAGAGCATATCCGGATCTTCAAATCCACATAAGGATTGTATTATATCGTCGTGTTTTTCTCGGGTTTGGAGCCCCTGAACCTCCGCCGTTTCGAGCCCTGTTCCTCCACCATGGCCGCTGTGAGTTGGACCCACCCCCTCAAAAGGCGCGTCACTCCTTGCTCTAAACCATAGTGAAACCTGATCGCTCCCTCGTGCGACGGATCGGAAGTTAACCGCAACCCTAGTTTCGAGCACCACTTGGAAGCTAACGGCCTTGAGCAATTTGAACTGTTTTAACACTCTATAGTGTCACAAAGCATGTTTATAGTATAAAAATCATATCTTTCTCGTTTGTTGTCGAAATCCAGTGAAACAAGAGATATTGGATTCGTGTGGACCTCTTCTACATTTTAGAAGAGACCGAAGAATTTTTGGAGCTTCCTACAATTTTTGGAGGAGTGGAACCCAATGTGAGATTTCTAAATTATAAACGATATGGAATGATGATGTATAAATTATACGGTCGATGTATGAGTTATATAAGCGTTGTACACATCATGTATAAGCGTTGTATAAGTTGTATGTGCGATGTATAAGTTATATATGCATTGTAAAAATCATATATGCGTTGAATGGAATTGAAATGAAATCAAAATATATTTATATACGTATATATATATATATTTATACTCCCCACGTCCACAGACCATGGACAATATATATTGGTTGTGATTGTTTGGATTTTGGTTGATGTGAAATTTGGTGAATAATACAAATGGTTAATGTGATTGATTTTGGTTGAAATCCCAATAGGATTAGTTTATGGGAAAATTTGTCTACGTACGAACAAGATGTTGAAATCCCCATTGTCAAAAGCTGTGAGGCTTTAAAGTAGAGCGAGGAGCCGTGCCCGGGACGGTGCCGGTTTTAACTACCCTGTCGTTATGCTGCCGAAATTTTCTGAAATATTCATATGTTTGATTAGTATGCATGTGTTGAAATATATTCATGTATTGGAAAAATATTCATTTTTAAAATAAATGGTTTGAACGATAAGAATAAATTTTTATTGAATGTATGAAATAAATTGTTTGAACAATAAAAATAACATTTTTATTAATGTATGAAATAAAATGGTTTGAACGATAAAAATGACATTTTTATTTAATGTATGAAATAAAATGGTTTGAACGATAAAAATAACATTTTTATCGAATTTCTGAAATAAATTGCTTTAACAATAAAAATAACATTTTTATTGTATGTACGAAGTATATAAAATCTTCATTTTTGAAATAAATTGTTTTAAAAATAAAAATCACATTTTTATCATCTATATGAAGTATATAAAATAATCGTGTTTGAAATAAATTGTTTTGACAATAAAAATCACATTTTTATTATATATATATGAAGTGTTAAAAATAGTCATGTGTTGAAATAAATATTTGTTGGATAAAAATATTATTTTTATCAAATATATGAAATGAATATGGTTTGGAAATCGAAGAATGGATTATATTTATATATATAAATATAATTAAAATAAATCGAATAACGAAGCTATAGTTCGTATTTTAAAACCGTGATTTCAAACAATTATATCGGGAAATCCGACCCTCGGATTTTCCCGAAAACAAAACCATTGGGTCAGCTTTGGAAATATCGTTCCAACGACACCAAATTGGTAAAGATCCAACGGTTAGATTTTGTGAAATGTTAAATTCAAATATAAATGAAAACAACGACAGAATGGATTATATTAATATATATAAATATATTAAATTAAACCGAATAACGACGCATCAGTTCGTATTTTGAAATCGTAACTTCAAACGATTATACCAGGAGATCCGACCGTCGGATTTTCCTAAAACTGGAACCGTTGGGTCCACTTTGAAAAGATCTTTCCAATGATATAAAATATGTTAAAAATCCAACGCTTAGATTTTCAGATATATGTAAATCAAATCTGGAGAAAAACAGTGCCATGGCCACGTTATGGCCTGAAGCGTCGTTTTGAATAAATTAGCTATATTTAAATAAATAAAAATAGCGATAAATCGTTATAAAATATTATAAACGATATGGAATGGAAATAAATTGAATTTTCTCGGTTTATAGGATATTTGATGGTTGAATGTGTTTGACGTGAAAATTACATTAATGAACTGAATTATGGACGTCAGATAATTTAACCATTGAAATGAATTGATTTGAAATTCTAAATATACGTGAATTATTTGAAAAGGCCGAGTTAATTCTCATTTCAAATAATTGGTCGAGGGTTAGAAGTCGAAGATATGAAGACAGTGCAAGACCGAGGATCTTCACATCGAATGGATGGCTATGATGCCTTTGATGGGAGTTGCTGCCTGAAGGGGCTACAGTGGTGGTCGTCAGGACGTACTTCTTGATCATTCGAATGTGCGAGGGCCTCTTTCCTGTATTGGACATACAGGAGAGGAATAAGGTACCTCCGGTTTTGTTCAGACCCAGGACGGACTTGTAAATGGATGTGTGTCTGACATTGTAGATTGACAACGTGGCATGCGGAGATGCTGTGATCAAAGCTTTTGTTGAAAAGAAGAGCTTTGTGGTTGATGATCAAAGCAGGGTTGTAAATGGCTAGCTTTGTGTTTAGTGTTGATTCGCGAGCCTCACACCCCAGTATGGACTAGAAACGGGAGATAACCTTAGGGAGGACATGCGTTTCTTTCTAGCTAGGAGTGGTGTTTTGGGTTTTACACGCCCGGGCATTTTACTTATGTGGATGATGGATAGCGAGACGCCTTGGTTATATCAGTTGCTCCGGGGCCGATGGTTTGGTCGGTGTATGACCAGTTTATGCCCCATAGGGCGGGAAAACACAGTGTTCAGGCATTTTAATCCACTCCGTGTGGACCGGCCCTGACGATCCAAGGATTGATGCGCTCTGACCCTGAGGCTCGGGCTAGAGAGTCTCGAAGCGGTATGGACAATCCCTTGCCTTGGTTCACGATGGAAATCCATTTTCCAAATACGATATCGTGCGGCTTTGATTGTATACCTAGATATGGCGACATGATATATGGTACCCATGCTGTCTATGATTGATATTTATGATTAAAATTGTTTTTGAAACATATAAATACTAGTAATAATATTAAATGCTTTTGTTTTGTTCGTATCAAGAATATTTTGGACATTATAAGGTAAAACTCTAACCTCCGGTTTGCGTTGTATTGTGTGATGGGAACTGAGTCTTACAATGGATTCATTTTTATACAAAGCATTGCGATCTTTAAATGATTTACTTATTTTAAAGCACCGGCAATCCAACGGAGTAAACTCGTTCCACGTTAGCGGCGTGGTCCTGTGATTGGCCTTATTATTAAATAAGTTAAGTAGATTTCTCATACCAGTCCCATTGTAACACCCCGTGTATTCTATAACAGTGAAATTCATAAATTAAAGTATAATTAATTTCAAATCAAAGAATTAAGGGAAACGGGATACGCCATTGCGTTCCTCGGAATTCTGCTTGAGATAGAGTCCGAGTTTGCGTAAAACGGACTCCGCATGAGGGAGATATGACCTCCGGAAGTTTCAGAATTCAGTTTAAAATTCAAACAGACAGAAACAGCTCAAAACAAATTCAAAATTCAAAAAATCGGAGCCAGGTTGGGCTGGGCGGGAATTTTCCCGCCCAAGGCACCAAGGTCGATTGGGTAGTCGACCTGGGGCACCCAGGTCGACTACATAGTCGACCTGGGGGTCGACTGGGGAGTCGACCTGGCCCCTGAGCCAGGTCGAACCCAGCCCCCCTGGCCGGCCTGGTCTGTGCTTGGCCGAATTTCTGAGTCTTGCCTTGTCACTAAAGCTAGGTGTCAGCTCCTGATTGGTCTCTCCTTCAAACGAACGGCTAATATTAATCCAAGCTCCATCGACGGTTCTAATCAATTCACAAACTCTATAAAAAGGACCTAAGACTCCACCTAATTCATACAAATAAAAATGAGAATGAGACCGTCATGCTGTTGAGGAAAGACTGGGAGTAGCCGTCAAAATTGAGAGACGATTAGGAGGCAATTCAAAAGTTTAAAGCAACGACAACTAAATCAAAAAAACACCTACAACAAAGGATAGCATCTCCAAATTCAGAATTCAGAAACCTGAATTGAAGATTCGTCATACGTTGTAAGTAGAGTGCTATTCCGATGTGAATGAATAATTATGTTTTGATTTGTGTAAAATGAGAAATGGAATTGTACTTAATTTGTGGTGATGATAATTCATAATTGTATGTTGCTATGATTCTAATTATGAATAGATTTGGGATTGTTGTGGTATAATGATGTTAGACCTATTGGATATTTGCAAATATATGATTCATGTTGAAAGTTAACGATTATATGTTTATGGTAGTTTATTATAGCACCTATTGGATAATTGCAAGTATATGTTTCATGTTGAAAGTTTACGACTATATGTTTTGTGATAGTTTATTACAACAAAGTTGAGATTCATGCAAGTATGTGATTCACTATTAGGCCAACATGATGTGTATTTTTATGATCATTTTTAGCGTAGTTGGATCCATTTGGGTATTATGATTCATATGAATTTATGTTGGAATTGGCATCATGATTCAAGTGTAAAACCATACTTTTGTATTAGTGACAAAAGTAAGCATCTTTGTGAGCTTGTGTTGACTTTATGAACATGGCTAGTTTATGTTTAACTTTATACCCAAACAAAATATGTTTTAGGCCTATGTTGTTATCAAAATCATATGATAATATATGCGTCACATAATTAAGTTAGATTTACATTTTAAATGCAAGATTTCATGAATAGATTAAAAACCATGATTCATGTTTAGGTATGTTTTATGTCATGATTATATGCTATTACAATGCAAGTTCACAAGTGCCTAATTTACGTTAATTAGTTCGCTATGATGCAAGTTCATGTGTTCACACACCCCTTTTTATGTTACTTAGAATGTATATACACCATGTTCTAAGCCTCCCCTTTTTCATGTGGCTAAGTTGGGTTTAAATGTTAAAACCCAACATATGTTATAATATAGCGAACGTATAAAACTGGGGTAATGACGTTGGGTTAATAATATAAAACATATGTGTTGGCATGTCTGACGCATGCCAATGACCTTGAGAACATTTAACGGGTATAAATTAATTTTACCCAATAAAGATGAATTTGAATAATGGACTGCAAATATTTACATATAAAAAGAAAAGAGACAAAATATGTAAACTTAGAAAATACGATGTGTTTAACCCGAGGTTGGATTGAGTTGTGATGTAAACCTACCCGGAACCGCCCGGCTGTCCAGTAGTCACAACAATACCTATCCAATGTGGGTGGTTAAACATTGAGCCCAATAAAGACCCGAGGTTAGACTGAGTTGTGACGTAAGACTGCCCGGAACCAACCGGCAACAGGCAGTCACAACAATACCTGTCTAATGTGAGAGGTCGAGGCTTTAATAAGATAATTAAGGCTGAGTCAGAATTGATAGGATTGAGTAAATTAAATTAATACTTAATCAAATTGAACATGCTAAACTATACAGACTGATTGGGGGTTAGGTTTACAAAACACTTAACCAACTTAGCATGTTGGCTAGAAATAGAAAACCTAGTAGCGGGGGGCCCTTTTCAGCAGTAACCCTACAAGGTGTATCAGGATACCCTGAACTAGGCAGGGTGGGGCACGATTACTGGGCTGACTGTAAGAGGTCAAATCGACGGCGGTGGTGCAGCAGTGTAGGTTCTAACGGGGTGCGGGCGTGCACACACTCCGGCGCAGAAAAATTAGGCATTGGGCACCAGTAGTCTACATGTGCATTCTATAAATTGTGTCGGGCCGCCACCATGGGACTTGATACACCCCATGGTGGGACCAGCATAGGTAACTACAACATCGGGGGCCGTAAGACACATGTAACTATGCGAGTAGGAGCCGATCATTAGAAATGGATCACTTCACCCTGATTTTGGGGTGCCTGTTGGAAACCAGTTTATAGGGGTGCAGAGATTAATATGGGGTATGATAGTACATTCGACTCTAGACAACTTAACTTAGTTTATAGTGCTTTCCCATTTCCAGTTTATACTTATTATGCCCAATTCTTTATTCGTAGACTGAATAGTCCTGGACTTACTCAGGCTTTATGTCTGACTCTACTTTTATTTCGTCTTCTTTTCTTTCGTTCCCCCCCCCCCCCCAGGTCCACAGGGAGGGAATACCGCAGCTTGACCAGTTTTCACATCCAGCTTGAAGAGAAAGAATGTATTGCTTGGATCTCTTTCGTTTTGGACTATGGCTTTGGACAACAATTATGGGACTTATGCAGTTTACTTATGTTTTTATGCTTCTTTAAATAATGAAATCAAGACAGTTATGAAAATGTAATGTTTTTGGGAGTATTGTATGACAATTATGGCATGGTTTGTGTAACACCTATTTTGAAGGAATAAAAGTTGCTGTTGTTTTCCGCTGTTCAAAAATATGTGTTCTTATATCTGTCTTGTGTATCTGTGACTTATACTTATAAACCTCCATCAAAATTAGGGCATTCCCTTTGAGAGTGACCCTAACGGAGGTGGGGTGTTTCACTTGGTATCAGAGCATAGGTTTACCAGATAAGATAAAAAATTTTGAAAATTTATTTTCAAAAGAAAATTTAAAGAAGCATTTTTAAAGATAAAATATTATTTTATTTTAAAAAGGCATAGTCCCCCAAAGCCATAGGTACTATCTTTTATCCTTCGTTTTGAATCTATCCTTTCTGTTTCAGCATGTCTGGGGACCTTACTCCCCAGCTACTGACGCTTTCACTCCTCCTCCTCTACGTGAACCAGCAAGCGGAAGAGTCCCAGACCAGGAAGACGAATAATAGTCAAAGAAGAGAGGATCGTAACAGTAATGACAAGAAATGTGAAAAAAGGAAATGTTATTTCTGTGGAATTCTTGGACATCTGGAGGGAGACTACAGGAAGAAGAAGAGGAGGATGAGTGCTACTTGCTTCCAGTGTAGAGAGATAGGCCACTGGGCTAGGGACTGCCCAAAGAAGAAGGAGACAAAGGCAGAAAGCTCTCAAGGGAAGAAAGAGGGTTTACAGCCTAAGAAGACAGACTTTAAGAAGGGCAGAAAAGACAACAAAGAGAAGAGGAAGTGTAATTTATGTGGCAAAGTGGGGCACTTAGTGAAAGATTGCCAGAAAAAGAAGGCCAAGATGAATGGTGGGTGCTTTTCTTGCGGTGAGACAGGCCACATGGCTAAGGATTGCCCAAAGAAACGAGGGCATGGGCAGAGGGCTGGATCCACCTTAGGGGCACAGGTTCATGTGCTAGAAGCGCCACCTCTGCAACAGCGATGTATAAATACTTCTGTAGAAAGTGTAGTTTATCTTTATGATCACCCAGTTCGCACTTTATTTAATTCTGGCGCATCACACTCCTTTGTTTCATCTGCTTTAGTAGAATCTCTGCACCTAGAAACTAGTATGGTAGAGGACCCCTTAATTGTTTCAAATCCAATTGGGGGCCCAGCTCATTTGTCTATGATCTGTGTGGGATTGAAAATTTCTATTCTAAGCGTAGAATTTAGATGTAGTGCCTTTGTTTTGGGCTTCTCGGGATAAGGTTTGATTTTGGGCATGGATTGGCTATCCAGTAATGGTGCCATCCTTGATTGTGAGAAAAGGGTGGTTAGGCTTCTGACCCAACTCGGTAACACCCTGGAAATTACTTGTAATCCCTCGTATGCGGTTATGCTTAGTTATCTTGAATCGCTAGATGCCTCTGTTGAGAGTTTGCAATCGGTTAGAGTGGTCCGCGAATATCCGGATGTCTTCGAAGAGGTGAAGGGCTTACCTCCGAAGCGGGAGATAGACTTCCGCATACATCTTGTAGATAATGCAAAGCCCGTTGCGTTGCCCGTTAGACACATGGCTCCACTTGAAAGGAAAGAGCTCAGTAAACAGATTAAAGAGCTTCTAGAGAAGGGGTTCATTAGAAGGAGCATTTCAGAATGGGGTGCTCCAGTGGTGTTCGCTACAAAGGCGGATGGTTCACTCCTTCTGTGTGTTGACTATAGGGAGCTCAACAAACTAACGAAAAATAATAGGCACCCTCTCCCCAGAATTGACGATCTGTTTGATCAGCTTGTAGGAGCGTCTGTTTTCTCCCAACTCGATTTGGCGACCGGATTTCATCAACTAAGGGTGGCTGAAGATAGCATCGATAAAACAGCATTCAGAACCCCAGACGGCTTCTTTGAATGGCTTGTCATGCCCTTTGGCTTGACAAACGCACCCGCTTACTTCGTGGACCTGATGAGTAGGGTGTTCAGAGAATTCCTCAACAAATTTGTAGTGGTCTTCGTAGACGATATCTTGATCTTCTCAAAGAGAGAAGAGGAACATGCTCAGCACTTAAGGGCAATCATGGAAACTCTGTGAGTCCATCAACTAAAAGCCAAATTCTCCAAATGCCACTTTTGGAGAGAGGAAGTAAGGTTCCTTGGGCACATAGTATCCAAAGAAGGGCTAGCTGTGGACCCTGCTAAAGTAGTAGCGGTGCAGGATTGGAAGACACCAAGGAATGCAACGGAGGTCCGAAGTTTTCTAGGACTAGCAGGTTTCTACCGAAAATTCATAAGGGATTTTGCGAAAATCTCAGCTCCACTCACAAGGCTGACAAAGAAAAATATAGTGTTCAATTGGGACTTGGATTGCGAGTTTGCTTTCCAACTACTAAAAAGGGCTCTTACAACAACCCCAGTTCTGACGTTGCCAGATGGAAGCAAGATGTTCACAGTTTATACAGATGCATGTGGGACAGGGCTAGGCGCTGTCTTAATGCAAGAAGGAAGGGTAGTAGCTTATGGCGGGAGACAATTGAAAGTTCATGAAAAGAACTACCCGACCCACGATCTTGAGTTAGCTGCCATCGTCTTTGCACTCAAGTCTTGGCGACACTATCTCCTAGGTGAGAAGTTCGAACTTTACACTGACCATAAATCTTTGAAGTATCTCTTCTCGCAGAAAGATCTTAACTTGAGGCAATAGAGATGGATGGAGTTTCTTGCCTCGTACGATTTCGAGATCTCCTACACTCCGGGCAAAGGCAACGTAGTGGCAGATGCGTTGAGCCGAAAGAAACTGACCCTAAGCCCGTTGTTTGTTGAAAGGCAAAGCCTAGAGTTTATAGTCAGCTTTGACTTTAGGCCCTCCTCCGATTTTGTACCGGGCTTGTTAGCATCTCTCGAAGTACGCCCGACTTTAGTGGACTCAATAGGGACAGCACAACGCGAAGACCCTCAGCTTGTGGAGACGATTGATAGGCTAATTAGGGGTGAGACTTCAAGTCACCTCAACAGATACTCCATCGACGATAAGGGTTGGCTAAGGCGAGACGGAAGACTATGCATCCCACAGACAAGGGATTTAGTAAAGACGGTTCTCGAGGAAGCACTTCACTCCAAGATGACGATACATCCAGGCGGAGATAAAATGTACAAGGACATAAAGAGAACTTTCTTTTGGAGCGGCATGAAGAAGGACGTGGCAGATTTTGTTTCTAAGTGTATGATTTGCCAAAGGTTAAGGCGGAACAGAAGAAACCTGGCGGTCTGCTCCATCCTCTAGAGGTCCCGCAGTGGAAGTGGGATAGCATCTCAATGGACTTCATCGATGGGCTGCCTAGGTCTAGAAGAGGCAACACTAGCATTTGGGTAATAGTGGATAGGCTTACTAAAAGCGCCCACTTTTTACCTGTCAAGAGTAAAAGAACCGCCTCATTCCTAGCATCTCTTTATCTCAAGGAAATTGTTCGACTCCATGGAATACCCTCCAGCATTGTTAGTGACCGAGACCCTATCTTCACAAGTGAGTTTTGGCGGAGTCTGCAAGAAGCGGTAGGCACACAGTTATGCTTGAGCACAGCCTATCACCCCCAAACCGACGGCCAGACAGAAAGAGTGAACAGAGTTTTGGAGGACCTTTTAAGACTGTGCGTCCTTGACTTCGGAAGGACGTGGGAAGACCATCTTCCTTTGGTGGAATTTGCCTACAACAACAGCTACCAAGCCACCATCAGAATGGCACCCTTCGAAGCTTTATATGGAAGACCGTGCCGATCGCCCACTTGTTGGTGGGAGTCTACTGATAAGCTCATACTTGGACCCGATATGATCCGAGAGACTTCAGAGAAAGTAGACCTAATACGGAGAAGAATGAAGACAGCTCAGGACAGACAAAAATCCTATGCAGATAATAGGAGGACCGACCTTGAATTTGAGGTTGGGGACAGAGTTTTTCTTAAGGTATCCCCTCTAAGGAACGTTGTTCATTTTGGAGCCACAGGGAAGCTAGCACCAGGGTTCGTAGGACCGTTTCCTATTATCGACAAAATTGGGAAAATGGCCTATAGATTAGAGCTACCTGAAAAACTAGCTGGAGTTCACAAAGTATTTCACGTTTCGCACCTCCGAAAATGTCTACATGAATTTGTTGAAGTGGTAGAGCCAAATATCCTAGAAGAAGTTGAAGTGGAACGCGAAGCAACCGTGAGGAAAGTTCTAACCCGCATATTAGGAACGGAAGTGAAAAAGCTACGCAACCGCGAAGTCAAGCTCGTCAAAGTTCAGTGGAGCGACGCCGAGGAAGACGCAACTTAGGAAACTGAGGCTAGAATACGCGCAGCCTACCCTTTTCTTTTCGAGGGTACATCTTTGATCTTTCTTTTTCCTTAAGTTGCGCTTTTATCTATCTTTTTAGGTATATCTCCTCGACCTTATCTTTTAGATAGAAACCCTTTGGATGAAAACATGTAATTGAAACATGTTATGGATGATGGTTGCAAGTGGTTGCAAGTGATTGCTAGTGGTTGCTCATGGTTGCATATACACACACAATCTACGTTTTAGATCGGTTCAGTCACTTCATATTGCATATGCATATATGTATTTACATTCTTATATGTTTAATGTGTTGTCATATGGATGTTGCATTTATATGAATGATTGTGCACTCATGTAGAATCATGAATAGGAAAATTTGCATACATAATGGACTCATGACACTTACATAATTTGCATTAAGGAGGTCAACTGAATCAGTAGACCGACTGATTTTGCATTAGATAAGTACATGTACACACACTTCACATATGATCATGAAGCATTAGAAGTCTTTTAAGGACAATGGATGCTCGTGTTTGATGGATGAGTAGATGGACGTTTGGATGTTAGGATATACATCCTTCCTAAACTTGAAGATTTCGGGGATGAAATCCTTTTAAGTGGGGGAGAATGTAACACCCCGTGTATTCTATAACAGTGAAATTCATAAATTAAGGTATAATTAATTTCAAATCAAATAATTAAGGAAAATGGGATACGCCATTGCGTTCATCTCGGAATTCTGCTTGAGATAGAGTCCGAGTTTGCGTAAAACGAACTCCGTATGAGGGAGATATGACCTCCGGAAGTTTCAGAATTCAGTTTAAAATTCAAACAGACAGAAACAACTCAGAACAAATTCAAATTTCAAAAAAATCGGACCCAGTTTGGGCTGGGCGGGAATTTTCCAATCCAAGGTACCCAGGTCGACTGGGTAGTCGACCTAGGGCACCCAGGTCGACTACATAGTCGACATGGGGGTCGACTGGGGAGTCGACATGGCCCCTGAGCCAGGTCGAACCCAGCCCCCCTGGCTGGCATGGTCTGTGCTTTGCCGAATTTCTGAGTCTTTCCTTGTCACTAGGGCTAGGTGCCATCTTCTGATTGGTCTCTCCTTCAAACGAACGGCTAATATTAATCCAAGCTCCATCGACGGTTCTAATCAATTCACAAACTCTATAAAAAGGACCTAAGACTCCACCTAATTCATACAAATAAAAATGAGAATGAGACCGTCATGCTGCTGAGGAAAGACTAGGAGTAGCCGTCAAAATTGAGAGACGATTAGGAGGCAATTCGAAAGCTTAAAGCAATGACAACTAAATCAAAACAACGCCTACAACAAAGGATAGCATCTCCAAATTCAGAATTCAGAATTCAGAAACCTGAATTGAAGATTCCTCATACGTTGTAAGTAGAGTGCTATTCCGATGTGAATGAATAATTGTGTTTTGATTTGTGTAAAATGATAAATGGAATTGTACTTAATTTATGGTGATGATAATTCATAATTGTAAGTTGCTATGATTCTAATTATGAATAGATTTGGGATTGTTGTGGTATAATGATGTTAGACCTATTCGATATTTGCAAATATATGATTCATATTGAAAGTTAATGACTATATGTTTGTGGTAGTTTATTATAACCCCTATTGGATAATTGCAAGTATATGTTTCATGTTGAAAGTTTACGACTATATGTTTTGTGATAGTTTATTACAACAAAGTTGAGATTCATGCAAGTATGTGATTCACTATTAGGCCAACATGATGTGTATTTTTATGATCATTTTTAGTGTAGTTGGATCCATTTGGGTATTATGATTCATATGAATTTATGTTGGAATTGGCATCATGATTCAAGTGTAAAACCATACTTTTGTATTAGTGACAAAAGTAAGCATCTTTGTGAGCTTGTGTTGACTTTATGAACATGGCTAGTTTATGTTTAACTTTATACCCAAACAAAATATGTTTTAGGCCTATGTTGTTATCAAAATCATATGATAATATATGCGTCACATAATTAAGTTAGATTTACATTTTAAATGCAAGATTTCATGAATAGATTAAAAACCATGATTCATGTTTAGGTATGTTTTATGTCATGATTATATGCTATTACAATGCAAGTTCACAAGTGCCTAATTTACGTTAATTAGTTCGCTATGATGCAAGTTCATGCGTTCACACACCCCTTTTTATGTTACTTAGAATGTATATACACCATGTTCTAATCCTCCCCTTTTGCATGTGGCTAATTGGGTTTAAATGTTAAAACCCAACATATGTTATAATATAGCGAACGTATAAAACGGGGGTAATGACGTTGGGTTAAAAATATAAAACATATGTGTTGGCATGTCTGACGCATGCCAATGACCTTGAGAACATTTAACGGGTATAAATTAATTTTACCCAATAAAGATGAATTTGAATAATGGGCTGCAAATATTTACATATAAAAAGAAAAGAGACAAAATATGTAAACTTAGAAAATACGATGTGTTTAACCCGAGGTTGGATTGAGTTGTGATGTAAACCTGCCCGTAACCGCCCGGTTGTCCAGTAGTCACAACAATACCTATCCAATGTGGGTGGTTAAACATTGAGCCCAATAAAGACCCGAGGTTAGACTAAGTTGTGACGTAAGACTGCCCGGAACCAACCGGCAACAGGCAGTCACAACAATACCTGTCTAATGTGAGAGGTCGAGGCTTTAATAAGATAATTAAGGCTGAGTCAGGATTGATAGGATTAAGTAAATTAAATTAATACTTAATCAAATTGAACATGCTAAACTATACAGACTGATTGGGGGTTAGGTTTACAAAACACTTAACCAACTTAGCATGTTGGCTAGAAATAGAAAACCTAGTAGCGGGGGGGCCTTTTCAGCAGTAACCCTACAAGGTGTATCAGGATACCCTGAACTAGGCAGGGTGGGGCACGATTACTGGGCTGACTGTAAGAGGTCAAATCGACGGCGGTGGTGCAGCAGTGTAGGTTCTAACGGGGTGTGGGCGTGCACACACTCCGGCGCAGAAAAATTAGGCACTGGGCACCAGTAGTATAACTGTGCATTCAAGAAATTGTGTCGGGCCGCCACCATGGGACTTGATACACCCCATGGTGGGACCAGCATAGGTAACTACAACATCGGGGGCCGTAAGACACATGTAACTATGCGAGTAGGAGCCGATCATTAGAAATGGATCACTTCACCCTGATTTTGGGGTGCCTGTTGGAAACCAGTTTATAGGGGTGCAGAGATTAATATGGGGTACGATAGTATATTCGACTCTAGACAACTTAACTTAGTTTATAGTGCTTTCCCATTTCCAATTTATACTTATTATGCCCAATTCTTTATTCGTAGACTGAATAGTCCTAGACTTACTCAGGCTTTATGTCTGACTCTACTTTTCTTTCGTCTTCTTTTCTTTCGTTTCCCCCCCAGGTCCACAGGGAGGGAATACCGCAGCTTGACCAGTTTTCACATCCAGCTTGAAGAGAAAGAATGTATTGCTTGGATCTCTTTCGTTTTGGACTATGGCTTTGGACAACAATTATGGGACTTATGCAGTTTACTTATGTTTTTATGCTTCTTTAAATAATGAAATCAAGACAGTTATGAAAATGTAATGTTTTTGGGAGTATTGTACGACAATTATGGCATGGTTTGTGTAACACGTATTTTGAAGGAATAAAAGTTGTTGTTTTCCGTTGTTCAAAAATATGTGTTCTTATATCTGTCTTGTGTTTCTGTGACTTATACTTATAAACCTCCACCAAAATTAGGGCATTCCCTTTGAGAGTGACCCTAACGGAGGTGGGGTGTTTCACCCATGACTGACTCATAGTTTTTTTTCACTTGCAAACTCGGGTGCCCTATTTTCTACATGGGTAGCCTTGTATTCAGGTTTTAGCAGGCTCTTTCTAGATAGCTATGGAGCTGAAGATGGATTCTATCACTTCTTTCTTTTTATGTTGTTCAGCTCCTGTTGTACATATTATGTTTTGATTCCGCTGTAGACATTTTATGTAAAGCTGAATTGTATTTTGTACTAAGTATGATCCTGTATACTGTGTAACTCTGATGATCATGTTTATCCAGTGTATTCTGTTGTAAATTATCTGGTGTATTTATATATTTCGGTCCTGTTGTTACTGTTTATGTGTTATATTCCAAAGATTACACTTGCCACCGTGGAACGGGGTTTGGGGTCGTCCCAGTAGCACATTCATCTTCTATGATGTTGCACTATTCGTATGAATCTCATTTTTTTTCTTTCTTGGACAAATAATGAGGAAATCCATCCATTAAACAGTTAGAAAGTGAATCCTTATGCACATGCCTAACTATTTACGAAAGAACGAGGGTTGAGTTTGCTTGAAACTATGTTGTTCATTTTCAGAATGTTCAAAGTTGGATTTGTATCCAAAACAACTTTGAACCAACTTACTGGTTCGAACGTAAAGGACATCTTGAACATGCTGGAATTTAAAGTGGAGCTTTAAAGCGTAAGTGTTACTTGCAACTAATCGTAAGGATGTAGTAAAAGCAATGCTTTCGTGTTGTCCTTAATCTGAACAACTTGCATGGACGAATGTTATCAATACATTGCCATGGGAAGAAAATAAACATTCTAAATGATATAGACCTGAAAAAAGTAAAATGTAACCTTAAGCCTCATCAACCGGTAATGAATAAAATAAGGGAAGATGCAGCACGACCAAGCGGGCTGTTCCCAACTCGAGTATGTTGTTAAATTTTTAGATACATCTATATTATTACAGAACCAATTATGCATAAGATACCTTTTTAAAAGGGTTGCAAAGTGATTGGAATGATGAAATATTTGGTATTATCCGGTGACGGATAGCCCGAACCTATGTTAGTAGAGGATCCAAGTGAGGTCCTTAGTACTTTTTTAGATGTGCACTGTGGTAGGTAGTACATTGGAACCTAGTCACTGTTAGAATCTGGTTTCCAACATGAGCCTTTGCAGATTTAGTTGTATAACTTTTATTCTAGAATTTAATTAATTTAATAGTTTTGGCTATTTGAAATAATTTATTTTAATTGTTAAAACATTATTTTGACATCATTGGATGTACTAAAGAAAGTGATTTGATTATCGGGATGTAGAACTCATCTACATTTATGTATAACGTGGCCTTACGACATACCTTTTACAAAAGGTTTTTAAAATAATGAATAAATTTCCTTGTTATTTGAGTTTTCCCACACTTGTATTTCTGACTGATTTGGGTCTTATTTTCCTATAAAGCTCGTACCAAATCGAGCATATTTTCCAGAATCAATTTTGGAATGATTTTGAAGCTCAAGAAAACAGGTAGAGGATCAAGACATACTTCTACACTTTTTTACCTTCCATTTTTTTATATTTCAGCATTTGTAAGGACATATTACTATAACTGCCAGAGCTGATGATAGGTTTAGTATTATATTTTGGTTGGAGTTATATATATAACATTTCTTTGTTTTATCATAAAGATTGGTTATATTATATAGTGCTCCTTTCGTCTGTTAGTTTCTATCTATCTTTTCTTCTATTCTTTCCAACAATGATTAATATTTCAGACCACAAAGTGATTAGTATAAGAATACCAAGGATGTATTAAGTGTCGCCTTCAATAGTAAGAAAGGTTATTCATCACATTTGGTATCAGAGCTGAAGGTTAAGCGAGAACCTTGGTTTTGCAGGATTTGAGTCGTTTGAGATAGCGTGTGCATAAGCCTAAGACGAGTCTTAGTGTATTATGTATGAGCATGTATTTGTTTATTTGATAAAAAATGATTTTTGTTAATTTTCCTGAAAAGTTTGAATTTGAAATTCTAATCGATGCATTTGTACGAAGTTTCAAAATGGATTCCTAAGCATATGAACAAAAAATCAACATACGATTTTCGAATTTGGTAAAAAAAAATTTTTTTTTATCAAGAATTATATTTCATATATAAAGGAATAATTTTCAAAAATGATAATTAATGTTGTATATTTTTAAGAAATTTTGATGTCTATTATCATCGTTTGTTAGTTTATCTTAACTTGGTTAGTTTGGGAACATCCATTAGTTGGACTAACTTAAAATTAGATACGAACACATGGTGAATTCAGTTTCATGATTTGACTATAAGTTGATCGTTATAAATAAGATTGATCCAAATAAATTAATTTGTAAAGAAGAAGTTCTATAGCTAAAAATTTAGTGTTTATAAAGTTGTATTTACATAAAATTTATTCATAAAATGGAACTTGTGGAATTAAAAGTATTTTTGATAATGTAAATGTTGATGCTTTAGAAAAACGGTTTTTGAAGGTTTTGGAAAGTAATAATAGCGCTATTGAAAGTATTTTTGGTTAGAATTTTTTTTTGAAATAAAATTGGTTATTCGGATTTACTTAGGGAAGTCAAATACAAAAAGGAAAAATTAATTAGATTGTCGTATATACTCTTAAGTTGTAGCAGATTAAACCTAAATTTAGCTATGTGAATTGTTTATAAATAATTTTAAGATAATAGAATCAAATTAGTAAGTACCAATAAGATAAGTGCGTATATTGAGCATATATCATTTCTGTTTTCATATAGTTTTGATTTAAGATTCAAGTATATGTCTTCAAGGTGTTTCCCACTATTCCAAATGAGGATCACTCGCTTAATTCTTGATGGAGAGCACTCAATGATGGTTCTGCATAGGGAACTAAAGTTTTCTATCCTAGTATATAGCTATGTAAGAAGAACATAAGTTTTTAATCGATGTTCCTAATCTAGGTCCTCGCAAGGGAATCGAGTGAATGGAAAAAATTTTGGGAAAGGTATTCTGCATTCGAGTAAAGATTAGATAAGATATTATATATGGATGATATATGAATGTCACATGAACTTAAGAATAGTTTTGGGTATTATTAGGGGTGAAATTTCAAGGCAAAATTCTTTCATGGGGGAAGAATGTAACAAACCAAAATTTTATCGCTTTGGTTTGTGAATATAGTTTAATTTTAGATATTCAAATAAAGATCTTAGTAGGTAAAAAAAACCTCTTAAACTTGTAAAAAAGGATAGAAAAATCTTTTTTGGAATTGGTTTACAAAAATATATATTTCAAAAATGTTAACTCGCCGAAAGCTGTTCCACGTAGAATTTGGATGCAAGGACTACATAATTATTAAAGGCTACATAATTATTATGGCATATAGCTTAATGGGATTCAAGCATGATCAAGGATAAAAAATGTGGATTCATTGGAATCAAATTTTGGAATTGGTTTGGTGTTTATTTGGAGTTGGGTGAGATTCAAATCGGGTATGAGCTAGGACAATTAGGACTATCAATGGATCGGGTTCGGATTGATCTAAATGGGTCGGGTCAACCTGTTTATTGAACGGGCTATTTTTTTCCTAACCCTAACCGACCCATTTATAAACGGGTTGACCCGACCCCCGTAACCCGTTTAACTAAACGGGTCGTGTCAAGCCGGGTTTACCCGTTTGTTCCATTGGAAAATATTAATCACTAATATAAACAGCAAAATAACCAAAACACTAGCATGCAGCAATATTATATAATTACCAACAGGCAGCAAGTTACAAAATCACCAATAGGAAACAAGTTACAAAATAAGGAACAGGCAAGCATGAAATCACCATATTCAAAAATCATTCTCCATATATAAAAACATACGAGCGTATTGCATACATAAAAGACTAACAGTATGGAAGAGATACAATTGTTATAAGAAAAATATGACTAACATCATACAAGAATAAATTAGTAAAATATAACAACTTACACAAGAATATATGAGCATATTGATTACCATATACATAAAAGACTAACACTAACAACATACATAAAAGACTAGCAGTATGGAAGAGATACATCATATAATCGGGTTTGGTAGATCAAAATCGGTTTAGTAAGTCAACCCTAAATCCACTTGTATATAAACGGGTCGAATTTGAGTTGACCCGAAAATGACCCGCCAACTAAACGGATCGGGTTAACCTGCTAATTTCCATGTGGGTTTCGGGTCGTGTACGAGATTGACAGCCTTAGGGACAATAGCACATGTTTCAACTTCTATAATCAACCCTTAATAACTTAGAAATAGCGAAGCTGATAGGAGCAATAACAAGGAATAACCTACAGAGGGATTGCATATTCCGGTTTGAACAAGCGAATGGATAAGAGAAAACCATTGAAATTTCCGTCAGCCATGTTGACCATCTTGGGTGTTGAAAATTGAATCACAGCTCAACCCTTCTTTAATGAAGGAACATTCTGGATTTTTACATGCAAACCTTGATTTATTTTCTTGGAACTACATTGATATATGTGGCATCATGCTAGAAATCACAGACTATATACCATAAACATCCACCAAAAGTTTCTTTCAATTAACAAAAGTGTCTAATCTTTGAGTCAGGTGTATCAGCTACATTCAAAGAATAGGTGGATTAGCTATTGAGCAACAACATTGTCCGCGATTCCCTCGACCCATAATGGATCTCCAATCTAGTGCTTGTAAATAAATGAAACAAGTAATAAAGGACATGCAATGACTATTTTGACTTGAATAAAGCATGCTTGAAAGAAATTGCCCATTACTAAGGATATACCAGCTTGTGGGCTCTACAGCTGGACGCTAACACACATCATTTAGGAACGTGTATCCTAGTTACCACCAAATACCAATTCACATCAATGACCTAGAACATACCATCTTCATTACTGACTTGGAGATTTATTTTTATGTTGTCGTGCACTTTGAGTTAAAACATGTTGAGACTACCTATCAGAAACTTGTTAATATGATGTTCAAAGATCAAATTGGAAGATCCATGAAAGTATATGTGAATGACATGCTCGTGAAATCAAAACATCTAAATGGCCACATCGAAGATTTAATGGGGATGTTCAATGTTCTCCAAAAGTATGAAATGAAACTGAACCTCTTGAAAGTCTCTTTTGGCATTGCTTCGAGAAAATTCTTAGGTTTCTTTGTCAATTCTCATAGCACTGAGGCTAAGCTTGTTAAGATCGAAGCTATCTGGAAAAAATAACGTCCTATAGGCACTACAAGAAAACAGGCTATTTCCGACGGCTGAAAACTGTCGGCGGCCGTCGGAAGCCGTCGAAAGCCGTCGGAAATAACCATCGCTTTTAGAGGCGTCGAAAAACAGATTTTGCGACGGTTATCGACGCAGCCTGTCGTTCGTTTTTACGACGGCTTTCGACGCAGCCGTCGGAAGCCGTCGGAAAACCTGCATAATTTTATTTTTTTGTAATTCAGCTGCTATTGAGCCTTCCAACTACATTTTATACTTTTGAAAATGACCCGATACAATGATAATAGATCATTCTACGGTAAATCCTTGAAAGAGATAACCACTCGCCAACAATAGTTGAAAAAAAAGTGCAAGATGATTGTCTAGAAGTTCATACGACTAGAACATCCAAGGACGAGTCCATCAAAATTCGACAAAAATAATAATTAAACCTTTTAATATATGTTAGCAATATCAAAATATTCAATAGGATAAGGAAAAAGCTGAAGAACAGACATAAAATTACCATATGTTGCTTACGAATGCAAGCTAGCTTATTATGTAGAACAAATTATCCTTCAAGTTAAGACAAAGTACACTATATAAGCTATTGGGGGAATTACAAGGTTAGCACGATAACTGTGTAAGCTAACATCCGTAAAAAATAATTAACAGTAGCAAAAGACCGAATTCATGCCGCACTCTCGGGGACTTCAGGCGATGGCAAAGGAAGATTTCGTGGAACCGATTTATTAGTATGCGATCTTTTATCAAACCTCTATTCTCTAATTTTACCGTAAGTCAACTTACCCTGCAAATTGTTCGAAGTACTGTCACAATTTTTCTAAATTAGATTTAATTTATTTCAGTGACTATTGTTTAAGGGAATATCTTACACTCGTATCATAGTCACAGTCATAGGTGTAGTGAATAATGTAACTCTTACCAATTTCCAAGTCTTATGGAGGCTACAATTAAAAATAGGGAAAAATAATAATTAAATAACTATTTAAAATATAATAGTGATATATGCTTAGAAATGACTTGATGTCATACCTGAATCATAAAATCTTTCCGTAATATGTTGCCCATACCATGCAGTGCAAACGGGATAGCATAGGCATACCTACATATCAATATGTGTTGAACATACAAAACCGATTAGTGCAAAAAGATCATGTGTATTAATCAAGGTTTAGAGCAAAAAGATCATGTGTATTAACATAAGAAACGTAGAAAATAACAAAATATGTAAATTGTATAACAATGTTTTGTAATGCTATAAAATGTACATTTTGTTCAATAAATTAAACAAGTATAACACACACACGGTCTTACCTTACATATCCAATTCGAACGGACTAAGGTATATGTTATGGGTAATATTTTGGGCCATAACACATTGACATTTGACAACATATACTGATCAAGTATAAAACTTACATTTTAAGTACCTAACCAAATGCCTTATCAGCTTCGGGATCTTTCTTCATTGCCAGTGAAACATTCAACCATGTGGGCGCTATCATTTGAAGAGAAGCCTAATGTGGAAACAAAGTTAATGTTAATGAAATACCAAAAAAGCTAATGATACTAAAAAAAATCATATCTAATACCTTTTCGGTTACAACGGGAGAATTTCCAATAGGATCTATGTCAGTAATTGGCCCCTTTCCAACAGGAAAGAATTTTCGTAGAGTTGTCTCATACTTTTTGGGGTCGATGTAAACAAAAGGGAATGCAAATATATGTTTCCACTAGAACGCTATTGGAACCAATTGGAATCAATAGATATCCCTAAATTTCCAATTTAAGCAAATAAAGATTTAGGTAAAAACTTGATTTTTATGCAAAAAAAGAGATTGTACCTCAAACTATTTGCTCTAGACGTCTGAATTGAAGCCGCGGAGGTTCCTACTCGAAGAAAATGGTGTTTGAAGGTAAAAAAATCGGATTTGGGGGTGATAGGGTTTAAAATCCGTATGCTGTAAGAAAAAAGAGGAAGAAAGAAATGTGGAAGAAAGAGTGCGGCTGGCAGTTTATCACGATAATTTCCGACGGCTTCCGACGGCCGCCGACGGCCCGTCAGAAGCCGTCGCAAATTAGCCGTCGCAAATAGCCTGTTTTCTTGTAGTGAGGAGACGTTCAGAGTCTTAATGGAAAGGTTTTTGCCTTGAGTTGTTTCATCACTTGAGGTACTAGAAAAAGCATTCCCTTCTATGACTTGATAAAAAAGGGAAAAATGAAACGTTGCATGGACATAACAATAATTGATGCATTCCAAGATTTAGAGAATCACTTAAAGAGACCTCTCATTCTTTCAAAGCCTGTAGAATGAAACGTTATCGGGTCTTTATGCCTGGCCACTTTGGGTTATCCTCATTAACACGAGTTGATGGTTATCAGGATGAATCGCCTAAAGTAATGGTTGAAAATTCAAGACATCAAGTATGAATAATACAATGAGACAATGGTCGAGCAAACTCAACAGAACATCATTTGAGAACTCACAGAATGAGGAATGAACCTAAAGCTCTGCTTTGGATTACGTGTCGGACTGGTTGAAAGTTCAAATTCATCCAATATCACTCTGTATATATCAAACAACAAGACAACTATTGAGATCATCACCAGAACAAAGAAGATAACAACAAAGAACAAACTACCGAGGAATTACATATACTAGTTAAACAACCATAGAGATCAGTACTGATACCTGACTTTGCCCAAACATGGAATGGGCCACCTACTCGACTTCGACTTTTCTAAGATATTTCTGGTTAACATACATTTATAAATAATAGCTACCTTGAAGAAAAATGGATCTTTTTGCTCATTATTTCCTTAAATATTATGTTCACTTTGGATCCCTGTTGATCTGAAACTTGTGATCTCATATAATCAATAATCGAGTGGTCGAATCTTCAAAATGGATATAGGCCTTTCAATGTCAAACCAATGAATCATTATGTTTTTATTGTTTTGGTGTTTATTTACTCTTTTTATATTTATCTTCTTCATTTTAGTTTTTGTAGAATCCTTGTGTGTTTTTGTCAACTTTTGACGCAAACAAGTCCATAGCAACGAGGGTGTGCTAGAGTTGAGAATTTGGTAAATTCACCTACTTGGATGCGAAGGTAGGCGGTGATCTATGAAAGACTTGAGCTCACTAGAGCACTTGGGTTTTTAAGTAGGCGCATGACCATCAAAATGCATATCTATCACATAGTTTGATTAAATCGAACATATAGTACATGTTGTGTAGTGATATCTCAATTCAGATCATTTTTTACAAAATGAAATTCACTAATTGAATTAAATTTTGAACTCACTAATTTTTATATAGAAAAGTGGATGACATTTATTGAGAGTTTCGTAGTTTTGCTGAATTTCGATTTCAAATAGTTTTTTCATTCATGACACAGCTCATATAGCTCTCTTATTCATTTGTTTACCCATCAAGTTTATATTCGTCATGGTAGAATATTATAATGCTTAATGTAGAAACGTTATATTAATTACTCCTTTTAGTCCATTATATAGAACGTTTCGTAGATTTGCACACAGGTTAAGGAAAGTATTAATGCTGTTGTAGGTCACCTCGGCTGTATTAATGCTTCTACGGGCCATTACCTTTTTCTCTTTATCCTTGACTTTAATGGGAGGGAAACATAAAAGTTGCATCGGAAATAAGTTGGTTATATTAGTGCTCCGCATTTGAAAAGAAAGAAAAAAGCAAGTGTACCGGGAATGTTATATATTTGGTAAAATGCAAAACTCCATAAAACATCCTATATAATGGAATCGAGGTAGCAGTTGTACATCTCGCTAGCATTGACTGTGCTGTTTCTGTCATTGCCTGTTTGTTTTTTACAGTGTCCTTTTTTACTTTTAAAATCATAAAAAAGAACCGAACTTAACTTATAAACATGTCTATGTAGCAATGTCTGTTTGTTAGAGGAAATAGAATCAAGTGGCATATTCTGCAATTGCCCCAAAACCATTGTCTGGTTGTCAAAATAGGAGAAAAGGAAGCATACAGCGCACCTGATAACCTGCAAACAAAAGGGCATATGATATATATAACAAAGAAATATAACGCGTATGGTTTTGTTTTGTTTTCGTAAAGCAAAGGAAGCAGCAGCTGAGCTGTTGCTGTTGGCTTCTTACTTGTATGTAAACAGAACAAATCTTTTTTCCCTCGCCTTATAAAATCTTAAGGAGTATTAAATGAAAAAGTGGGCCAACGTTTTTAATATTTAGGGCTCGTAAGACAATGATTGAAAACCCACGAGTACTTTCGTTTTGCATATGACAAAAGTTGATTCAAACTTCATTGTTTTCCTTTCAAGTGCTTTTAATTTCCTTCCGCCCATATTTGTCGGTGGGTTCTGTTGAAAACAATGGCTGAGTCGCGGACTAGGTCGCTTTCTTGAAGACGATTCGGCGATTTGGTCAGAGGTGCAAACCAATTCGTTCGTTCGCCGCCGCCTCTAGGATAAAACAGCCTCTAAAATAGTAACTGATTCGCTTGCACAAACAAATCAGTGCAGATTTGCACTTTCGGGAAAAATACTACTCGAAGTTTCTTAGAAGTTTTAATGGCGGCTGAGAAGAAGAGAATATAAAATTCGGTGTTTTTCTCGTCTCTGATAAAATAGTATATATAGAACGAGAATTAGGTTTTGGGAGAAAATATCGGATCTGCTAAAATTTCGGGGGGGGGGGGATTAATTATTTTACCGTTGCAAAACTTTTCCGTTGCAGAATAAATAACGGTGCGCAAAATAATTTTTCCATAAAAAAAAAAACGGTTCGAAAACAACTAAGTTTTATGGTCCAAAAATATAAGTGCCTACACCACAAAGCCCAAGCCCAAGCCCGAACCGAACCGAACCGGGCCGGGCCGGGCCGGGTCGAGTCGAGTCGGTCGGTCGCGCGCGCGTGTGTGGTGGTCATGATGCATGGTCTCCCTCCTCACAACAATGCATGTATTGGGAGCCCAAGGCCCCAACATGACTTCTTAGAAACAAGTATAAATCCTTGCCTCTTCCCTATAATCCCATGATGTGGGACTACTCAAACATAGGAGCCATTCATACACTTATTCAATCATTTTTAATAATTCACATAATGTTTGTAAACATTTCCAACAATCCCCCACTTGAATTTTTAAAAATATTTTAGAGCAGTTTCTTAAAAGACATAAGATTGTGCATAAACAAAGGTGTCCAAGGACTTGAACCTTTGCATAGTGAGTAAGATTCAGTTTTTACTAGAGTGACACGTAGTCTTGAACTCTATTCCTGACATCAAACCACACACAACCTTTTCTATAGTGCAATCAGATAAGCCCGTGCATTTATGGCCCTGCACGTCTATCCCAGTTTAGTGAATGCTCTAGAAGTTTTGCCCAAACTCCATAGGAAACGGCCACATTTCCACATTCACAAAGGTGAGTCTATCAAGAGCACTCCTGAAGGTAGGTACTCCACTCCAAATAGAGTATAGATCTCATTAAGAGTTTCTATTAACTCATCCTCTAATCACTTCAGGAATACATGCTTCTTGGTTTATTAAATAGCATGTTCAACTCATATCACTACACAACTTGTTATTACCCATTGAACCTAGTTCTTGGGATCTCCAGTCATTTAGGTCGGGTTACCATTGTGCGTGACTCAACAATCTAAGGGCAATAGTCCCATTCTTTTAGAAGAGTTATGGACTTTCTCTCTGGACAGTCCTTTCGTCAAAGGATCTGCCAAATTTTCCTCACTACGTACGTAATCCACTCTAACGGTACCTGTGGAAAGTAGTTCTCTAACAGTGCTGTGCTTACGACGTATTTGTCGTCTCTTACCGTTATAGTAACGGTTCTGAACTTTTGCAATAGCCGCGGTACTATCGCAATGTATCAACACTGCTGGTATCGGTTTTTCCCATAAGGGAATCTCAGCTAGCAGATTTCTCAAATATTCTGCCTCTTCACTAGCTGTAGCTAGTGCTATCATCTCAGACTCCATAGTAGACTGAGCCAAAATAGTCTGTTTCTTGGATTTCCAAGAAACAGCTCCTCCAGCGATGCTAAATATGTAGCCACTGGTCGCTTTAGAATCATCAGATAAGGTATTCCAGTCTGCATCAGAATACCCTTCAAGTACAGCTGGAAACCTTTCATAATGTAATCCAAGGTTCATGGTTCGTTTAAGGTATCTCATTACCCTTTCAATAGCTTGCCAGTGCTCTATACTAGGTCTACTGGTAAACCTGCACAATAATCCCACGACATAGGCAATGTCGGGTCTAGTACAATCAGTGGCATACCGAAGGCTGCCAATGATGCTCGCATAATCAGACTGTCTTACACCTTCACCAGTGTTCTTAAATAACTTTACACTGTGATCATATGGCGTACTTGCAGGTTTACAGTCAAAGTAATTATATTTCTTTAGTATCTTCTCAATGTAATGAGATTGGTCCAAAGAAATTCCCTTTTCTGATCTAGTAATCTTAATACCAAGGATTACACTCGCTTCACCTAGATCTTTCATATCAAAATTGACACTTAATAAGGATTTGACTGAGTTTATGGCATGAATATTTGACCCAAAAATGAGTAGGTCATCTACATAAAGGCATATAATAGTGCAAATGTCATTCTCAGATTTGTAATAAATGCATTTGTCACTTTCATTAACTTTAAAACCATTTGAAATGATTAAGTTATCAAATTTTTCATGCCATTGTTTAGGTGCTTGTTTTAAACCATATAATGATTTATCCAATTTACATACTTTATGTTCTTGACCATGTACTACAAATCCTTCAGGCTGGTCCATATAAATTTCTTCGTCTAATTCACCGTTCAAAAAAGCAGTTTTAACATCCATTTGGTGTATAAGTAAATTATGAATGGAAGCAAGTGAGATTAATACCCGTATGGATGTTATTCTAGTTACAGGTGAAAAAGTGTCAAAGAAGTCTATATTTTCCTTTTGTTTAAGACCTTTAGCTACTAGTCGTGCTTTATATTTATCTATAGTGCCATCAGGTTTTAATTTCTTTTTAAGTACCCATTTACAGCCTATAGACTTACAACCAGGGGGTAAATCTACCAAGTGCCAAGTCTTATTGGATTCTAAACAATCCATCTCATCGTTTATAGCCTCTTGCCAGAAATCGGCATCTAAAGAAGATAAGGCTTCTTGGAGGTTTATAGGATCCTCCTCAATAGTAAAGGCACAAAAATCTGAACCAAAGTCTTTTATGGTTCTTGCTCTTTTACTTCTTCTAGGTTCAGCTTCAGAATTTTCATTAAGTTCTGTTCTAATAGGCATATTTGAAGTGCCCCCACTATTCCTTAATTTGAAAGGAAATTTAGTTTCATAAAAGTCGGCATCATTTGATTCAATTATATTATGTGCATTAAGGTCATAAAATCTATATGCTTTGCTATTAATAGCATAGCCTATAAATGCACATTCATATGCTCTACTTGCCAATTTTATTCTCTTAGGGTCTGGAATGCGAACATATGCTAAACAACCCCAAGTTCTAAAGTATGAGACATTGGGTTTATGATTCTTTAAAATTTCATAAGGTGAAATTTTATTCTTAGATTTAGGGATTCTATTCAGAACGTAGCATACAGTCAATAAAATATCCCCCCACCAATGTTTTGCTGCACCAGAATTTAATAATATGGCAACTACTAGCTCGGTAAAGGTCCTATTTTTCCTTTCTGCTTTACCGTTCATTTCAGGTGAGTAGGGTGCAGTTCTCTCATGTACTATACCATGTTGTTTATAGAAATCCAGAATAGAATTAGATTCATATTCTGTTCCTCTATCACTACGAAATCTCTTAATTTTTCTATTTGCTTGATTCTCAATCTCAGTTTTGAATGTTTTAAACATGTCAAAAGCATCACTTTTATTTTTCATAAGATATACATATGTGAAATCAGAGCAGTCATCAATAAAAGTGATAAAATAACGATGTCCCTGTCTAGTTAAAGTGCCATCAAGTTCACATATGTCAGAATGAATCAAGTCTAAGGGTTCAGAAACTCTATCAACAGATTTGTGAGGTTTCTTTGTGATTTTAGCTTGTGTACAGAATTCACATTTATCAGATTCAGATTCTGTCATTTTAGGTATCATATCTAGGGTGCTCATGTTTTGAATTATTCGTTTATTAACATGACACAATCTAGAATGCCAAATATTAAAATCACAAAGCATATAAGCAGAAGAAGTCACTTTATTAGATTCAACATTCAGTTTAAACATACCCTCACAAGCATAACCCTTTCCCACAAAAGTTCCCTTATAAGTAAGAGTGTACAAATCAGCCCCAATAACTTGAGTGAAACCAGCCTTATTAAGGAGGAAGCCAGAGACCAGATTCTTTCTTATCTCTGGAGTGTGCATAACATCTTTCAGAATTACAGTTTTTCCAGAGGTGAACTTAAGTTCCACGTTTCCAATCCCCGCAACTGTAGTGGTGTGAGAGTCTCCCAACAGCACTTTCTGATTTTCAGCAGCCGTGTATGTAGAGAACATGCCACGATCATAGCAGACATGGCGAGAAGCACCAGTGTCTACCCACCAACCCTCTGATCCACCAACAAGGTGAATCTCAGTAATCATAGCCGTAAGAGGCTCCTCAGTCAGGTTAGCCTGCGGTGCAGAGCTTGGCCTGTTCCGGCACTTTCGTGCCATATGCCCTGGTTTTCCACAGTTGTAACAAAGAAACAACTGTCCAGAGTCATTCTTTTGGGCTGGTTTCTGCTGTCCTTTTGGGTTTCCTTGCGGATTCCCATTCTGTTTGTTGCGCCTGTTCTGATTCTTAAAAGATTTCTGATTTGGTTTCAGAACAGCGGGAGTGGTCTTCTTAGTACTGCTGTTATTCACAATCAGCACCTCTTCTTTCTGGTCTTGCTTGCGTGCTTCCTCCTCAATACGGAGGCGTGTAATCAAACTCTCTAAGGAAAATTCCTTAGTCTTATGTCGCAAAGTGTTCTTAAAATCTTTCCAGCTAGGGGGTAATTTGTCAATGATAACAGCAATTTGAAATTGTTCGTCCAAGACCATACCTTCGGAGATGATCTCATGAGCTATTTTCTGCAGCTCATGAGACTGCATCTCTACCGATCTATCATCAGTCATCTGGTATTTTAAATAGCGGCTCACAGCATATTTCTTTGCCCCTGCCTCCTCTGTATCATATTTCTTCTTCAGTGCTTCCCAGATCTCTTTTGCTGTCTTTTCATCTGAGTTATAATAATCATACAGATCATCGCTCAGTCCATTCAGTATAAAATTCTTGCATAAGTAATCCTGTTCAGTCCAGGTCTGCAGTTGCTTTGACTGTTCAGTCCATGATGCCATCTTTGCTGCATCGGTCTCGTCAGGCTTTTCTGGTAGCTGCGGTTTTTCAGCAGTCAGAGCAGCCACCACCTTCCTGATCGTGAGGAAGAACTCCATCTTCTGACGCCAGCGCTTGAAATGCAAACCTTCGAACTTGAAAGGAGCAGCAGTCACCAGAGGGCCGTGAAAAGCAGAGGGAGGAGCGGAATCGTCTTCAAATTGTTGAAAACAATGGCTGAGTCGCGGACTAGGTCGCTTTCTTGAAGACGATTCGGCGATTTGGTCAGAGGTGCAAACCAATTCGTTCGTTCGCCGCCGCCTCTAGGATAAAACAGCATCTAAAATAGTAACTGATTCGCTTGCACAAACAAATCAGTGCAGATTTGCACTTTCGGGAAAAATACTGCTCGAAGTTTCTTAGAAGTTTTAATGGCGGCTGAGAAGAAGAGAATATAAAATTCGGTGTTTTTCTCGTCTCTGATAAAATAGTATATATAGAACGAGAATTAGGTTTTGGGAGAAAATATCGGATCTGCTAAAATTTCGGGGGGGGATTAATTATTTTACCGTTGCAAAACTTTTCCGTTGCAGAATAAATAAGTTTTATGGTCCAAAAATATAAGTGCCTACACCACAAAGCCCAAGCCCAAGCCCAAGCCCAAGCCCAAGCCCGAACCGGGCCGGGCCGGGCCGGGTCGGGTCGAGTCGAGTCGGTCGGTCGCGCGCGCGTGTGTGGTGGTCATGATGCATGGTCTCCCTCCTCACAACAATGCATGTATTGGGAGCCCAAGGCCCCAACATGACTTCTTAGAAACAAGTATAAATCCTTGCCTCTTCCCTATAATCCCATGATGTGGGACTACTCAAACATAGGAGCCATTCATACACTTATTCAATCATTTTTAATAATTCACATAATGTTTGTAAACATTTCCAACAGGTTCTCTTCAACAAGGGCCAGATCGCAGAGGAAGACGAGCAAGTCAATCGTTTAGGACAGCATCCTTCAAAGGACAGCCATTTAATCGAAATGTGTGTATATATATATAGTAATGATACATAGTAGTTTTACGGAACAAGTGTACAGCTAATAGTTATAATTCTATATTTCAACGAAGTTGAAAGTATAATTAGATTCATATTATTCATCGGCAGCAACATTAGTTGAGCATGTGACCGATACCGGCAATGCCAATGATTTAGTGCTTATTTTCCTTCCTTTTAATAATCACTATTTTTGTGTAGTTTAGTGGTACGTTTGATTATGATTTGTGTCCTACCAAAAGCACCAAAGAAGTATGCAAACAAGTATGTATTCAAAGTTTTTTGTTCTTGATACTACTGTGCGGTGGTTGTTGTACAGTACTGTGTCGGTTTGCATGCTCTATAATGTTTCAATTAATTTGACGTCATTTTCTTATTGAAATTTGGCATTCAATGTTATGTTATTTTATATTGAGAATAAAACGGAGAAAGAAATTGGAAGTTTCATGCAGTTGTTGGAATGTCTTTTGTGATTGCCGTATTTTGATTGATTGATTAAACCAATACACTACTTAAAAGGAATATTTGGAATATTAAGCTAAACCATGAGCGGAGTGGATCCGATGTGACATTGGACTGCAATATGCTTTTTTGGCTGTTTGAGCCTCATGTTTGTCTAATTCGGGCGAAATCACCTGGACCCAGTTTACCATGGTCCTTTGGATCCAATCAATCAGAAAACTCTGATTTTCTCCATTTTGTATTTAAATATCTGAAAGAACATAGGTTTAATTATAAAATTCTGAAATCATTGCTTCTAATTGACTGGGTAAAGGTTCATCTGAATCCCCTTGACACGACTAAAACATATCTTTGTCTAATTCGATCTATTTACAACCCTAAAATTGATTTAACGCTTTAATTCAGTTTCTTAACAACATGCCCCCTATTTGACATGCCACCGTATTGCACTGACTCGTTCAATTACCGCAAGAATATGGAATTATTAGTACAATATCTAAATTATTCGCATTTAAAATGTGAAATAAAATTTAAAAGATATCATATTAGAAATGATATTCCTTTAAAAGACTTTAAAATTTTAGTACACTATCGGAAAAATCTTAGTAAAGGCAGATGAGTACATTATAATCTACTTGTGTATGTTTTCCCTGATTTTATATAATAAAAAAAATGTTTAATTCGAATACATGTTTTGATAGTTCTAATCAACTGTAAACACTTTTGATCTATATGGTTTAGAAAATCGTTCAAATGAGAATAATTCTATTTTCCCTTTTTCATATGCTCATCATTTATAAGTAACTTACTTTAATACAATTAATTTTTTCTCCGTTATTTTTCCAAATATCACTTGGATTTTATACAATTTGTATGCTACTTTTATGGAAAATAATTTGTGTGCTTTTATTTGTTTTTGCTCGTTGAAATCATATTTTCAATGGATATTAAGAGTTTCATTGTAACAATACTTAAAAGTATGAAGTAATCTACTCATCCCATCATAGTTATACTAGAAATAAGGTTGCAATTTACACTTCTTGTTCTTTACAACTAAAGTAGTTATTAATATTGTTCGACGACTAGTATACTTTCATCATTTAGTATGAATTAACCAATATTTATATCATCAAGGGATTCAAAGTGCTTCAAACACTTTCATTACTTCAAATTAATTATATATAAAATTATCAAGGGATTCAACAATTTTATTGTGAATTTTTCTGGCAAGGACAACCAAATTTATAGGGATCCATAACATTTTTTATTATAAAAATAATAAATATAGAAAGAACTGAGGACAGACAAATTGTTTATCAACTACATATGGTTTCTAGGGTGGATCATCGTACGCACGCAGAGTGATAAAAATACCAATAACATAACAAAAACACATAAGGACAAGCAACAAACCAATCCTTATTTGACATATTAGCATCTCAATAGAGAACATCAAACTGCAGAATAGAATTCCACTACCATACCAACTAGGACCGTCAATTTCGTACACGACCCGAAACACTACTCGTAACCTACACGAAAAAAACCCGACCCGACCCAACCCATTTATAAACAGGTCAATTTTGGGTCAACCCGCTCTGACCCGTTTAATAAACGGGTGAGTTACGGGTTGATCCATGAACCCGTTTCTGACCCGTCATAATCCGTTTAATATAAAACATACCAAGCTCAAGCTGTATAAAACCATTTTTATGAAATTCATATGCCCATCAGAGAGGTATTTTTAAGTGTAAAACCATGTATGTTGCCTTTTTAAGTGTTGTGTTTTTAAGCAATGTATTATTCTATTTTAGTATGCTTTTATTTTGCAAAATGTAGGTGATAAAAGGATTTCTGCGAAATTAAACAGATCAAAACGGATCGACACGACCTTTTTATAAACGGTTGGGTACGAGTTGACATAATATAGTTTAGGAAACCGTTCAAATGAGAATAATTCTATTTTCCCTTTTTCATATGCTCATCATTTATAAATAACTTACTTTAATACAATTAATTTTTTCTCCATTACTTTTCCAAATATCACTTGGATTTTATACAATTTGTATGCTACTTTTATAGAAAATAATTTGTGTGCTTTTATTTGTTTTTGCTCATTGAAATCATATTTTCAATGGGTATTAAGAGTTTCATTGCAACAATACTTAAAAGTATGAAGTAATCATATTTGTTTTTACTCATCCCATCATAGTTATACTAAAAATAAGGTTGCAATTTACACTTCTTATTCTTTACAACTAAAGTAGTTATTAATATTGTTCGACAACAAGTATACTTTCATCATTTAGTATGAATTAACCAATATTTATACCATCAAGGGATTCAGAGTGCTTCAAACACTTTCATTACTTCAAATTAATTATATATAAAATTATCAAGGGATTCAACAATTTTATTGTGAATTTTTTTGGCAAGGACAACCAAATTTATAGTGATTCATAACATTTTTTATTATAAAAATAATAAATATAGAAAGAACTGAGGACACTACTCGTAACCCACACGAAAAAAACCCGACCCGACCCATTTATAAACGGGTCAATTTTGGGTCAACCCGCTTTGACCCGTTTAATAAACGGGTGAGTTACGGGTTGATCCAAGAACCCGTTTCTGACCCGTCATAATCCGTTTAATATAAAACATACCAAGCTCAAGCCGTATAAAACCATTTTTACGAAATTCATACGCCCAGCAGAGAGGTATTTTTAAGTGTAAAACCATGTATGTTGCCTTTTTAAGTGTTGTGTTTTTAAGCAATGTATTATTCTATTTCAGTATGCTTTTATTTTGCAAAATGTAGGTGATAAAAGGATTTCTGCGAAATTAAACAGGTCAAAACGGGTCGACACGACCTTTTTATAAACGGTTGGGTACGAGTTGACATAATATGACCCTTGACCCGATCCGTTTAAAAATTGACTCGAACCCGACTTAACCCGATCCGAACCCAACCGGACCCGACTGATTGATACCAACACAGCGACCAGTTAAATTAGATAAACACATCGACGTCCAACTCCCTTGAAACTAACCCACAACGTTACACAGCTGGAACTAGACTAGGTTTCAAAGAGAAAACACAACAAAGAAGGCAACAGATGAGCACTGGGAAGAGACGGCATCAAATTAGCTGCCAACATCCACCATTGCTAAGGCAATCGCCGAGGAGATGAACCGGGAATGGTGTCAAACTAAAACAACTCAATGAAACATTGCCAACTCGATGAATCCATCAAAGAGCTGCATAGCCAATATCAGCAATCAGACAGCAACCGAAATAGAAAAAAAACACAAGAAGGAAATTGGAAGTTTCATGCAGTTGTTGGAACGTCCTTTTGTGATTGCCAACCAACACACTATACTTCAAAGGAATATCGGAATATGACATTGGACTGCAATATGCTTTTTTGGCTGTTAGAGCATAGTGTCCCTCTAATTCAGGTTCATTTGAATCTCCTCCACAGGACTAAAATCGAATCTTTGTCTAATTGGATCCGTTAACAAACCTAAATTCCATTTAACACTTTAATTCGATTTCTTAACAACATGCTCTCCCTATTTGACATGCCACCGTATTGCACCGATTCGTCCACTTACACCACAACAGCATGGAATTATTATTAGTACAATATCTAAATTATTCGCATTTAAAATGTCGTATAAACTTTGAAAGATTTATACTAGAAATGATATTTCTTTAAAAGAATTTGATACATCGAGATCTAATTAGTGCTTTATTACAATATCTTTAGTTAAAAAAAAAAAATCCAATAGGAAAAATCTTATTGAAGGAAAAATACATAATGTTAAAATCTTTTTTCATCAAAACAAGTTTAATACTTCTGAATCAAGATAATACCTCGTTAAAAACCCTATAAATAAAATTTAATGGGAGAAATCTTAGTGAATTAAAAAGAGTGCGATATAGTATGTTATATTTTGAAAATTTACGGCATCAAATGAAGTTTGATACTTTTGAATTAGCATACCACCTCATTAAAATCTTACGAGGAAAAGCCCTATAGAGAAAAGAGTATAATATAGTATGACATGTTTGCACAATAAGTGGAGTTTAAAACTTCTAGATCGGTGTAATGCCTCGTTAAAACCATATTAGAAAAATCCTATTTGAAATATCTTAGTGAAGAAAAATGAATACATTATAATCTACCTGTGTATGCTCTCCTTGATTTTATGATATTTTTTTTTTTTAAATTTGAATACATGTTTTGATAATTCAAATCAATTGTAAATACTTTTGATCCATATATTTAGGAAAATGTTAAGAAAATTAAAATCAAAAGAGAACAATTTTATTTTCCCTTTTTTCATACGCTCGTCATTTATAAATAACTTACTTTAATACAATTAATTCTTTCGTAATTGTTTTTCCAAATATTACTTGCATTTTATACATAGCTTTTATGGAAAACAATTTATGTGCTTTCATTTTCGTGCTTTTATATGTTTTTGCTCGTTGGAACAATATATACAATGAATTAAGAGTTTCATTGCAGCAATACTTAAAAGCAGGAAGTAATCTACTCATCGCATTATAGTAATACTAGAAATAAGGTTGCAATCTACACTTCTTGTTCTTTGTAACTAAAGTAGTTGTTAATATTCTTCAGCGACAAACATACATTCATCAATTAGTATGATTTAACCAATATTTATGCCATCATAGGATTTAAAGTGTTTTAAACACTTTCATTACTTCAAATTAATTATTTATAAAATTACCGAGGGATTCAACAATATCATTGTGTAATTTTTTTGGCAAAGCCGACCGGTTTTATAGTGATCCGTAACAATTTTTATTAAAATAAATAATAAATACATGAAGAACAGGAGATATGCATGTTGTTTATCAACTACGTATGGTTTTTAGAGTGGACCATCGGTTATAACTACAAATAGCTCTACACAGGGAAAGACACAGTGCAGTAGATCAAAACACTGCACATTTACAAGTCAGCTTGCACATGCATTACAAAACAAATTTGACCTTCACCACGCAAGGTGATAAAAATACCCATAATAAAAAGGGTGCATTTTTTACAAGTCCCTATTAAGTTTCAAAATTAGGCTCACATCCGGTCATAAACTTATTATAAATTAGATCCTTATTTTTCAAAAGTAGCTCAAAAAACGAATAATTTTTTTTTAAAAAAAATACGAAAATTAATATTAAAATAAATTATGCATTCGACAAAAAAATCCCTCAAAAATATAATAAAAAAACATGCAAAAATCAAAAATCAGCAAAAAAAACAGTGAAAAATGCAGTTAAATGCATAATATTATGCAAGAATTCCAATTTCTTGCATATATATATATATATATGCAAATATTTCGGTGTTGCATCCACATTCGTTTTTTTGCAAATTTCTGTGAAAGTGTTGCATCATTCTTGCATAAAAATATACAATATTTCATAACAGTGCAACTAAGTTCATTTTTAATTTGCATTCAAGTGTGCTAATAAATCTGAAACATGCACACATGTGTGCAACATATCTGCAGGCAAGCCGTTAGCATAATTTTCTTTATGCAATAATTGCATATATGTATGCAAGTAATGTCAATACTTGCATACATATATGCAACTATTTTTTTTTTGTGTGGACTTCTGGGATTATTTACAGATTTTAATTATTATTTTTAATCAGCGCCGCACTTTTTTCTGGAAGAAAATGAAGGAGGCGAAACCAAATAAGCAGGAGGCGGGACCAGAAAAGTAGGAAGCGGATCCAAAAAAGGAGGCGACCATTCAAAAATAGGGGGCGGAGATGTATTTAAAACATGAAAGGGATGTGGGCTACATTAAGTTTCAAAATAGGGATGTGTCCCTAATTTTCACTAATAAAAACACATAAGGACAAGCAACAAACCAACCTTTATTTGACATATTTGCATCTCAACAGAGAAAACCAAAGTGCAGAACATAATTCCACTACCATATCAACAGAGCGACCGATTGAATGACATAAACACATTCACAGTGACTACATCCATTATCGACTTTTCGATGATTATTATTTCTCTTGTTCTGGTTTTTGAACCTTGACCTGCACCTTGCTAGAATTAGGGCTGTAAATTTTGTTCGAATGTCCGACGTCCGTTCGTGTCCGTGACCGAAATACGTCCGTCCGAGTCCGTCCGATTTTCATTTAGGACACGAGTTAGGACAACAAAATTTGTACGAGAAAAAAATCATGTCCGGTCCGAGCTCGTCCGAATTCGTCCGAATTACTTGTAATTCGACATATAGTTGAGAGAAAATCTAGTAAAATGTACAAAATGTGATATAAAAAACCATGTCCGACCGAGTCCGATCGGTCCGAACATGTCCGTGTCCGACCGATTTTATTTAGGACACGAATTAGGACAACGAAATTTGTCCGAGAAATTTTTTGGTCCGGTCCGTGTTCGGTCCGATTTTTTTTAGGACAGAAACTGAACACACCTCCGTCCGGTCCGGTCCGACCGATTTACACCCCTAGCTAGAATTGTCTCTAGGTTGTTTCATAGCAACATTACTCTGTATCCCTTCGTTGCTAGGATCCTTCACTCTATTCTTCCAATTTTTCTTAACCTCTTCAATTCGCAAGGACTGGGAAGCCTTCTCATAAAACTGGTCCAAGGTGGACAACGGATTTTCAGTCAACCACAATATAAATTCAGTGTCCAGGTCCACACCTTTGATTAATTCCATCAAGATCACTTAATCGTTAGGATTGCCAACTTCGACGATAGCAACATTGAATTGCTCCAAACAGTCCTTGAGCGGTTCCCTCGAAGTTTGATGTATGCTGGACAACGTTATTATGTGCTTCGAATGGGACATTCAGGTACGTAATTGGTTTATAATCTTCCTCCCAATGTCCTCGAGTGAAAGTAAAGGTTTTAGTAGTAGTCTCATAAACCACATTAGTGCCATACCATCCAAGTAAATCCAAAAGGCCTTGCATTTGATGGCATTATAGGCTTAAGCCAAATCATGTACTATTGGTAGCACATCAGACACTGAGCGGGATCGTCCTTTCTTGAGTAATGCGATATCTGTCGTAAGTTAAACCTACGTGGAAATTCAACATTCAAAATTTCTCTTGTGAATTGCGTATGACTTCGATTGGTCCCTAGTCCTCATTAGTGAAGCTATGCCTGCCATTCATGATTTTACGGGCTATGGATGTCTACTCTGGAGTTCAGATAGTAAGCTTGCATTTTAAATTGTCTTCTGCCTCCCTTGTTGGCAACATTGTCTATGCCAGAGTCTAAAGTGCACTTCCTTGACCCTTGTTATGCTGAATTAGTAAAAACGTTTGAGGGAGGAAGTGCAACGGCACGAGAGGGTTCGATGACATTTCCATTCTGAGCAAGGGTAAAAGATCAAAGTCGTTGGTGAGCCTTTAGATTCGGGTAGGAATGTCTTAGGTTGGCGTAGTTCGATCGATTCAGGTCAATCAGGGCTGGTCGCCGTCCCAGGCTCGGCCCCGAGTTGGATTTGTTGGCTCTGTTTTACGGCTCTATCGACTTCTATTTTGTGTAGTGGCGCTTCTATGCTCCTATCAAACGATGACAAAGACTCTGAGTTATAGTGTAATGGAGTAGGATATCGCCTTCTTACTTCGATCCATTACGTTTTTATGTGGTTCATTTTTTTGTTTAACGTGATGTTTTCACGAATTTGCTAATTTAGAGCATTGTTGGTCTCCTCTAACTTCCTAATCACTTCCATGAGATCATCACGCGTCACCGGAGAAAAGGATGATGCGACAGTAGTTTTTGCGCTGGTAGCCACCACATTTCAAACATTGCCAGGTTGCTCGCTAGAATCATCTTGGGCCTGGATCTAGGCCTCGAGGAGGTATTTCCTCTCTTAGGCATTGTTGTTGGTTGCAGATTTAGAAAACTTGAATACTTAGGAAAAAGGAGAGATTGAGTCTTCTCAACTGATTAGGAAATCCGATAGTAAATTTAAGATCTCATCGCTAAGAAATTCATCCTTTTAAGTGAAAGCAAAATAAGTGTTGATACCAAATTGGTCCAACATCTTAATTGAATATGTAGAGAATAAAGATGAAGACAAGTAAATTAAAAATGAGTAAAAAGACCGCACACACGATTTATAATGGTTTGGCTTTAGATTTCCTAAGCCCATTTGCTTTACTTTATCTTCATTTAACCAAGAGATTACAATATTTGACTCGAAATGACCTTGAATACAAAGGTAAAAATAGCTGAAAGTTGTTAGAGAGCTAAAAGATCATTTCTTCTTCAAGAGATCTTCAATATATAGGTTGTAGGAAGCTTGGATTGGTTATAGATCGTGTAGAGAATGGATGAAACATGGGACAACTAATTTTGAAAAGTTACACACTCATCCCTAAAAAACGAATTTCGGGTCGGTGCCGATTCGTAGCAATATGGGTCGGGGCTGACTCGGATCCACTTCCCCTTGAACTCGTGTTAATGCTTGGTTTTTTTCTGAATTGGGAGTCGTGTGCTTAACTTTGGAATGCACGTGATCATAAATGCCTTTAGACAAGTCTTGCAGTTGCTCATAACGACCCGGATCCATGCATGTTGGTCTATCCATTGAGGGATTTGGTTCGACTCGAACACTGGAGAAGTATGACTTGACCAGTCTAGGGAAATCGAGGCAGACCGACCTGTAGTAGTGAACCATGCCGATACAAAATGGGTGGGTATCACCATGCCGATCTAGGACCATAAGTTTGGACGACCCTAGATTTTGACGTGTATAACTTCAAGTGCTTGTGAGATCCATTGTCTTGTCCAGACCATTCTGAGCTTGTGTATAAAGCTCATGGTCGAATCATGAACGATCTAACGATGAGAAGTCCAAAGCATGACAGTTTTGTAAATAGGCTGGTCAGCTTTGCTTATGGTGACATAATCCATCCCTATACAAAAATAACATGTCCAAGCAGATGTGTTTGTAGTAATTATTTATATCTTTTTGTACATGATAGTTGTAAGATAGTATTGCAAGGTTTCTGCAATACATAATGTTATTAATGGGTAAGTGATTCAAATCATCAGTTTCTCCAAAAGAACTACATAGTGATAAGAATTATCTAGTTTTCCACCTTAGAATAACTTCGTCTGGTAATAATTTGAGTCAGTTTTCACCTTCATACAATGTGTAAGAATTCCTTTTTTGGCCAACATATAAGAATCCTAACATTTCTAACACATTAGATATTTGAATTTCAAGATACAGAAAACACAATAATCAACACATTCTTTTTTATATAAAAATAAGATAACATAACAAAAGGAGAATCTAGCCATTCTCCAACGGCTCACAAAAATAGTAACTGTAGAAATGGCTACAGAGACTGTGGTCACATACAAACAAACTGCGGAGACAACTATAAGAACAATACAAAAACATAATACAATACAAATCAAACGAAAAACAAGGACACAAGCTAGTAAGACAGTTCCTCATCCAGAAGTCCCTGGGAAAAGACGATGCCTAGAACTCCTCAGAACCACCTGTGATCCTGGAAAAATATCAAAGGATCCAAAGGCTGGTAAACAAAAGACTCCGTAGGATCGCTCCAAAATCTCCAGCTCAATAATATTTACCACTCCAGCTGGAAAAGCGATGACAACATCTCCTGAACCAGAAAACACAAAATCCAAAACCTAAAACCAGGCCCTGCAGAAGTAGCAAACATCATAAAATCCCGGGGGGAGGGGTGGAGTGTGGAAAAGTATAAGATAATATAGCTGAACCTAGCAACCAAAAGCAGAAATCAACCAATTCCTGCCCTTGGTGGAGTTTGTACCTTGGTAACATCAAAGGTACATGCTAACCTCCTAGAGCTGTAGCCAAGAGATCCTTTAAAAGGCCTATCCCGAAACGCAAGGAATACATCATTCCTTACCTTACAGATAATGGTAGGAGGATCCATCGGCACTTCGTTGAAAATTACCTTGTTCCGCACGCACCAGGTATGCCGGTAGATAAGACAAGGTATTAAACGAAACAGGATCGACCGAAGCGACTTGCCTGAGATGTCGGTCCACCAGAATCTCAATAAATCAGTTAGAGATGAGGCATTTCCTCGGTAAGCCATCAAATTCCCGAAGTAATTCCAAATAGCCCTACCATAAGTCCCAGAGAAAAAAACATATACAAATGATTCTGAACTTCCGTAGCAGCAGCATCTGCACCGGGAAACAAACGGGATGCCTATCCTTTGTAGGTTTTTGTCAATAGGTAACCCGTTATGCAGGGTTTTCCACATAAACAACGAGACCTTCAGGTTAATTCGAGCGTCCCATATGAAAGAAAAGAGGAAGATACATGAGGTCGGTGTCTGAACTGAATTCCATGCTGCCAAGATCGAGAAAGGATTTCCATTCCATCTGGTTCCACCACCATGTGAATCCGAAAAAGCCCTCATAGATTGCATATGTTTCCATGTCTCACTAGCGTAGGACGGGACTGGTAAGAGTAAAAAAAATGGTGTACCTCAAACAAAATTAACTAAAACATGCACACAAATGTTATAAAAGAATAGATATATTACCAAAGAGTTCAGCTTTACTCTTTGGGGAGACATGCTTTTATTGCTCTGCAAACGAGGTTGGCATAGTTCGATCGATTCGGGTCGATCAGGGCTGGTCACCGACCCAGGCTCAGCCCCGAGTTCGATTTGTTGGCTCTGTTTTTTTGGCTCTATTGACTTCTAATTTGTGTCGTGGTGTTTCTGTGCTCCTATCAAACGATGACGAAGCCTTTGAGTTATAGCGTAACGGAGTAGGACTGTAGGAGACCGCCTTCTTAGCTCATTCAATTACGCAGTCATATGGTTCATTTTTTTATTTAACTCGATGTTTTCGAGAATTTGCTAATTCAGAGCATTGCTGATCACCTCTAGCTTCCTCATCACTTCCATGAGATCATCATGCGTCACCAGAGCAAAGGATGTCGCGATAGTAGTCTTTGCGCTGGTAGCCACCACATTTCAAACATTGCCAAGTTGCTCAGTAGTTTCATCCTGGGCCTGGATTTAGGCCTCGAGGAGGTATTTCCTCTCTTATGCACCATTGTTGGTTGCAGATTCAGAAAGCTTGAATACTTAGGAAAAAAGAGAGGTTGGGTCTTCTTAACCGATTTGGAAATTTGATAGTAAATTAAAGATCTCGTGGCTCAGAAATTCATCATTTTAAGTGAAAGCACCAAAAATGTTGATACCGTATTGGTCAAACATCTCAAATTGACCATGTAGAGAATAAAGATGAAGACAAGTAAATTAAAAATGAGTGAAAAGACCACCCACACGATTTATAGTGGTTTGGCTTCGGATTTCCTGGGCCCACTTGCTTTACTTTATCTTTATTTAACAAAATTGAGAGATTACAAGATTTGACTCGAAATGACCTTAAATACAAAGATAAAAATGGCAGAAAGTTGTTAGAGAGCTAAAAGATCATTTCTTCATCAAGAGACCTTCTATTTATATTTTGTAGGAAGCCTGGATTGGTCAGAGATCGTGCAAAGAATGGATGGAACGTGGGAGGACTGATTTTGAAAAGTTGCACACTCATCCCTAAAAATCGAATTTCGAGTCGGTGCCGATCCGGGGCAATTTGGGTCGGGGCTGACTCAGATCCACTTCCACTTGAACTCGTGTCAATGCTTTGGTTTTGATCTAAATTGGGAGTCGTGTGCTTAACTTTGCAATGCACATGATCATAAATGCTTTTTGACAAGTCTTGCAGTTGCTCATACTATCCCGGACCCACGTCTGTTGGTCTATCCGATTGAGTGATGTGGTCCGACCCGACCGGGAGAAGCATGACTTGATCGGTTTGGGGGCAATCGAGGCAGGCCGACCCGTGGCAGTGAACCATGTCGACCCAAAATGGGTGGGTATCACTATGTCGATCCGGGACTATAGGTTTGGACGACCCTAGCTTTTGACGTGTATAACTTCAAGTGCTTGTGAGATCCATTGTCTTGTCCATACCATTCTGAGGTTGTGTAGCTCGTGCTTGAATCATGAACGATCCGGCGATGAGAAGTCCAAAGCGTGACAGTTTTGTAAAAAGGCTAGTCAACTTTGCTTATTGTGACATAGTCCATCACTATACAAAGATAACATGTCCAAGCAGATGTGTTTGTAATAAATTATTTATATCCTTTTGTATATAATAGTATTGCAAGTTTTCTGCAATACATAATGTTATCAATATGAAAGTGATTTAAATCATCAGTTTCTCGGCCAAAAGAACCACACAATGATAAAAATTAGCCAGTTTTCACTTTAGAATAACTTCGTTTGGTAATAATTTTGAGTCAGTTTTCACCTCAACATAATGTATAAGAATTCCTTTTTTGGCCAGCATATAAGATTCCAACATTTCGAACACATTAATCCTATACATATTTGAACTTCAAGATACAGAAAACACAACAATCAACTCATTCATCAAACAGTAAGAGTAAGAAAATTGGTGTACCTCAAACAAAATTAACCAAAACATGCACACAAATGTTACAAAAGAATAGATATATTACCAAAGTGTTCAGCTTTACTCTTTGGGGAGACGTGCTTTCATGGCTCTGCAAACGAGGTTGGCGTAGTTCGATCGATTCAGGTCGATCAGGGCTGGTCACCGGCCCAGGCTCGACGCCGAGTTGGATTTGTTGGCTCTGTTTTTCAGCTCTATTGACTTCTATTTTGTGTCGTGGTATTTCTGTGCTCCTATCAAACGATGATGAAGTCTTCAAGTTATAGCGTAATGGAGTAGGACTGTAGGATATTGCCTTCTTAGTTCGTTCCATTACGCTGTCATATGGTTCATTCTTTTCTTTAACTCGATGTTTTCGCGAATTTGCTAATTCAGAGCATTGTTGGTCACCTTTAGCTTCCTCATCACTTCCATGAGATCATCATGCGTCACCAGAGCAACGGATGGCACAATAATAGTTTTTGTGCTGGGCCTGGATTTAGGCCTCGAGGAGGTATTTCCTCTCTTACGCACCGTTGTTGGTTGCAGATTCAGAAAGCTTGAATACTTAGGAAAAAGGAGAGGTTGGGTCTTCTTAACTGATTTGGAAATCCGATAGTAAATTTAAGATCTCGTCGCTCAGAAATTCATCATTTTAAGTGAAAGCACCAAAAATGTTGATACCGTATTGGTCCAACATCTCAAATTGACTATGTAAAGAATAAAGATGAAGACAAGTAAACGAAAAATGAGTAAAAGGACCGCACACACGATTTATAGTGGTTTGGCTTCGGATTTCCTCGACCCACTTGTTTTACTTTATCTTTATTTAAAAAAATTGGGAGATTACAAGATTTGACTCGAAATGACCTTGGATACAAAGATAAAAATGGCAGAAAGTTGTTAGAGAGCTAAAAGATCATTACTTCATCAAGAGACCTTCTATTTATAGGTTGTAGGAAGCTTGGATTGGTCACAGATTGTGCTAAGAATGGATGGAACGTGGGAAGACTGATTTTGAAAAGTTGCACACTCATCCCTAAAAATTGAATTTCGGGTCGGTGCCGATCCGGGACAATTTGGGTCGGAGTTGACTCGATCCACTTCCCCATGAACTCGTGTCAATGCTTGGTTTTGATTTGAATTGGGAGTTGTGTGCTTAAATTTGGAATGCATATGCTCATTAATGCCTTTAGACAAGTCTTGTAGTTGCTAATACCGTCCCGAATTCACGTCTGTTGGTCTATCCGATTGAGCGATGTGGTCAGACCCGAACGGGAGAAGTATGACTTGACCGGTCTGGGGAAATCGAGGCAGGCCAACCCGTGGCAGTGAACCATGTCGACCCAAAATGGGTGGGTATCACTATGTCGATCCGGGACCATAGGTTTGGTCGACCCTGGCTTTTGACGTGTATAACTTCAAGTGCTTGTGAGATCCATTGTCTTGTCCAGACCATTCGGAGGTTGTGTAGCTTGGCTCGAATCTTGAACGATCCGATGACGAGAAGTCCAAAGCGTGACAGTTTTGTAAAAAGGCTAGTCAACTTTGCTTATTGTGACATAGTCCATCACTATACAAAAATAACATGTCCAAGCAGATGTGTTTGTAATAAATTATTTATATCCTTTTGTATATGATAGTATAGCAAGTTTTCTGCAATACATAATGTTATCAATAGGAAAGTGATTCAAATCATCAGTTTCTCCAAAAGAACCACGTAGTGATAAGAATTATCTAGTTTTCCACCTTAGAATAACTTCGTTTGGTAATAATTTGAGTCAGTTTTCACCTCCATATAATGTATAAGGATTCCTTTTTTGGCCAACGTATAAGAATCCCAACATTTCGAACACATTAGTTCTATAGATATTTGAACTTCAAGATACAGAAAACACAACAATCAACTCATTCATAAAATAATAAGAGTAAGAAAAATGGTGTAGCTCAAACAAAAATAACCAAAACATGCACATAAATGCTACAAAAGAATAGATATATTACCAAAGAGTTCAGCTTTACTCTTTGGGAAGACGTGCTTTTTTTATGGCTCTGCAAACGAGGTTGGCGAACAATTTGCATGTTTCCTCCACCAATGTCTTCTCCTCCTCTCTTACCTCTACCTCTGCCTCTGCTTCCTCCTCTCCCTCGGCCTCCTCTTCTCCCTCTGCCTCCTCTTCCGATGTCAGTCCAGTTTTTAAGTTCCACTGACTCAATGTAATTACCTGCACAGAGCACACACTACATAGCTAACGACGTACTAAAAGCTCTGTATCAGGAAAACTTGAATGGTAAGACTTACTTTGAACATAACTGTGTCCAGGACAACTTCCATTATTAACCAAACATTGGTATGATTTCAGACATGCTAGAACTAGTAGAGAAGTTAGCAATAGTGATATCTTCATTTGATAAGAATAAATATGGGGGTTGCAGACAAGTTTAGAATGAAGGAAATAAATTCAGCCATTTTGGTATATATGCGAACTGTAATGAGCATGTGAACTAAAGTGAAAATTGGTATCTGTAAGCTTTAGCTTTATGAATAAATGCCGAGGTGGGGCTTTTGCATGTCATACATGTAAATATAAAACATATCAAGTATTCATAGATGATAGATTACTTCAATAATATGTGATTATTTTCTGAAATTAGAGATAGATTAGTGATAATGAAAGAGTGTTTGGAATCAATAAAATTAAGTTGCTGGCTTGATATATAATACTATAATTGAACGCTAACGAATCAGATTGTACGTACTGGAGTTCTGATCAGTGTCTGGCTTAACAAGAGTGTTATTTACGTACATTGCACAATATAAAACAGAAGTATTACCACCACTATTCAAGCTTAAACACACCCTGAGGATTATGTTGAATAGAAACTGAATCATAACACGTAAACATTTACTCTTACCATCAGACTAAACATTAAAATTACACAATAGTAATTACGTGCATCACTAATGATATAGCATTGCACGTAGAAAATGGAATGATTGGGAAATTTGTTCAGAAATTATTATGCAGCTTGGTTGAATACAATTTTTAGCCGCGACGTATGCAGAAATCAAAATCAGCGGAGGTGGAATTTCTTGGAAAAAAAAAGATAATAGTCATTTTTTCATAACAAAAATTAACAATACCAATCTAAGCGGCGGTAAAGATACGTCTCGCAACAAAATTCCAGCCCGCTCCCCTCCTTCCAACCGCCTTTCTCTCCTCCCCTGATGTCGTCGCCTCCCCGTTCACTACCTCCAAAGCCACCAGATGCAGGGTCGCCAACTCTATCTTCAACATCGCGTTCTCTAACTCCAAATTCGAGACCTCCGAATGATCCCACTTCTCCCAAAGTGCCTCCAGCTGACATCACACACGCCCAATTGTGTAGCAAGGAGATGGACGTCGTTGTCTTGGAGCGTTCAGAGGCTCAGTCGACTCCGGTAATTCACGATTGTACAGATTTCTCAAACCCTAGTAGGATGACATCTTCACTACAATTCGGAGCCTAATTCGGAGAATTTCCAACTCGTTGTGTCAAGAAGAAAACAGAAATTAAATAAGTTTCAGGGATAGAAAAACTATAACACAGTGTCTAGTGGATTTACTCCATCTCAAAAAGGAAAGGCTATTATAGGGTAATAAAAAAGATTAAAACAAAAACCCAGTGGGAGTGATGGCCCCCGTTGGGCTTAACACAGGTACGCTCCTGATTTTTAGCATGTGTGTAGAAAACCTCAATAATTTTATATATCATTTTATGTTCTATCATGGCAGATTATTCTTTTTGCTACAAAAGAATAGAAGGATTTTTTTTTCTTATTTAAATAATTTATATTACAAAATCAAGAAAAAAAGCTAAATTTTTATTCTAATACACATTTTTAATCGGCTAATCTACCCTATAAAATAGGATATATTTTTTTATAACATTTAATTAGTTTATCCAACTAAAAATGTCAAATATCTTTCTTTCTTTTCATTCTTACAGTTCTTCTTCCTATAATCCTACATCTGAATCCAAATCTTGGTGGAGTATTTTATTCAACTTAATAAAAGTGATTTATTTGTTTATCTTTAGCGTGGCATAGAGATGAGCAACAATACTACAAAGATGACGGCACAATATGCTTGCTTATACTCCATGCCTGAAGCAATGAGGTACAAATTTGTGTTTAGGTATAGTAGGCAGTGGTAAGAAAAATATCGTGCTACCTTCTCGGCCAAGTATACTTTCTGCATATGTAAACTCAGTTAGAATCCACCTATTATGTGTAAACGAAACAATTACGGTATTTATTGGTTTGATTCTACATATTTAGATTGTATACTGTCTATTTTCAGTATGACTCACGTTTATATGTCGATTAAGATTACCTTTAGTATTCCTTGATTATTGTCGTATTCTTCACAAACATTCCTATTTGTTTTCGAAGAGGTAAGAGAGTTTATATTCAAAAAAATTGGAATAACTCATAGTATATTTCTAAGGCATTTCGTTGGATAATTGTTGAGTATTGTTAATGTCACTACAAAAACAGATGAGGGGGGGTGGGGGGTGTCATATTTTATTTTCAATCCATTAAAAATTAAATTGTTAAGGGGGGCGCCAAACACAATGGAATAATCAATAAAAGAACCTGATTTTACTCTCCATTCAAATACATAAAACACAGTTAAAAATCAACAAGGACATACCGAAATTCAGTATGAAGTTTAAAAATAATATGTCGAAAATAGAGTAACTGAAGAAAAATTAAAATCCTACATATTCGGCGATATTGCATCAGAAAGCACAATTTTATTCGGTGGTCTATCGCAGAATTTGTGTTATTGTCATGACCTGATGCGTTCATCAAATTCGGCGAGTACATGCTATTTTGATTGTTTAACTTCGGCTCACTGTCAATAAATATAATATTTATGGCCGAAAACGGAACTCCGTTTTTTCGAGTAAATTGTTACAGTTTTGGTGATTTCTTTAACAAATTCAACATACCGTTCGCTTTTTTGAGTAAAAATCATGTTGTCTTTTTTTTCAAAGTTAAAAATTTCACTAGAAATTGTTTCCTCCATGAAAAAAGTGATTAATTGTTACTTTGAGAAAAAGAAGACAATTAGGGTTTAACGAACAATAAAATGTAATTAGGGTAAATAATAAAAGGGTATTTTGGTCTATATTTTAATTTTTTTAAAAAGTGAGCTATGTTAAATGATCCTCCTCTTAGTATTTTTTTTTTAAAAAAAACCCCTTTAACCGTTTTTAGAGTGACATTAACAATACTCTATTTACTTTCCTTGCAATTTTGAACAATGTACGACCTAATTTTTTGTTGCTAAGAGGTTTCGCTATCTTCAATTCAACAAACTTGCAATGTCCACACCAACAATAAAATCATCCAATAATAAATGATTTATTTCCAACTTCTTTATGACTCCAATGAGTTCCCTCACCTTTCCTATCTTCAGCTATGCAGACAGGTCATGATTCTGTTTTGTTGTAAACTTATATGACTATTAGCGCTGTGCTTCGCACATGAACCATTGGTAGTGTTAACGATATTTTTCATCAACACCGGAGATAGGTCTATAAGAATGGATTGAAGGGGAAGAATAGGTCGATTTGCCTTCACGGGTTCGGGATTTACCATCGTCCCTAGGTACCAGAGCCTTGAAGAGATGTGCCACTAAGCACATCTCCTAATAAAAGTCTTAACAAATGGTAGGAAGGAATTCCGTACCAAGCTCGCTAAAAGATCCAAACTCGTCAGGAGGGTCTAAGTTTGCAGAAAGGGTTTAAACATATAGGAAGGGGTGTCTCACCCGATATGCGGAAGGGTTTTGACATGGATCCATGAATATGTAGGAAGTTAATAGTAAATCGTAACAATAACAAATAAGAAATAAAATGATAAACTCGCAGGAAAATGTTATAAGTATGAATCTTCTCTTTATTAATCTCCGATTTATTGTACATGAACAGAAATAGGAGGAATTTTCCAATTGATCTAAATTTTAGGATCTATTTTTGAGAGAAAGAATATCTGAATTCGGCCCTTTTTAATGTGACCCCTGGGGCCTTATTTATAAGGAACTTGGGGCCCCTTCCACTGTTAGGTCGTTGGGCCTTCAGGAGTCTTTATCGGTTGCCTTTTTCCTTGGCCTTGAATGTCTTCGCTTCCGACCGCTTTGCAGTGTTAATTATAGCTTCTGCAATGGAGGTTTCGGCTAGCCTGGAGCTTCTTTGAAATTGATACGTGCTTGCTGTTGTTGTAGCTCTTTGAAAGGTATTTTGAGTTCTTGGTTGCATGGTCTCGATCATAGACCTTTGGATATAGGCTTCCGGTTTTCCCGTGAATACTTAGATGAGCCTGACCTCATTATGTATGTGGATAGCTGCCGGTTCGGAATCAATGTCGGTGTTTGTGCTAAATAGACTAGCGTGGATAACTTGTATCCCTTCCAAGGTTTTGGTCTGCTTTTCGGTGGGACTTCCATGTATAGCCTGATGCTCCAGAAGGTTGCTCTAGGTGATTTATCTGTTGTTTATCAAAACGACCTTTCAGTACTTATACAGTAGGTGTTTCGGAATCTGGTTCCAGATATCCTCTATGTACTTCTAGTTCGATGCTCCTGATGTTCTAGTTTCTTGGTGTATTGGTATTTGGGAGGGTTAATACTGAAGGCCCTATTGGCCTTCCGGGTCTCAATTGGCGGATCTCTTTCATTCAATTTTCTTGACTTCCAGCTTATATGACCTTTCGCCGAAGAATCCCCTGCCGAGTTGATGTTGCCGGAATGACTCTACCAGATTGGTTCTGTTGGCCTTTTGTAGCTTTCGGGATTTCTCTTCTCAGGGAGGTGCCGGCTTACGTTGCTCTTAGATCATTCTTTCTGGCTTCCGTAAGCTTCTTCTATACTTGTATTCTTCCATTACCCCTTTACCATCAGCTGGTTTTGGAGTTAATTTTGGTAGTAACATTTGCCCCCCAGTGAAGGTGTGTTTTTGACTTTTCAAGTCAATCTTTTTGTCTTTTCCGAAGTGTCATTTCTGTGTCTTTTAATCTCCCTCAATCGGGAGCACTGATTGGTTCCCCTTTGGGCGGTCTAGGTTGACCCTGAATTCTGAAAACAAATTCTTCTTCTTTTCACTTCTTACCTCTGGCAAATACTTTTGTTTTCCCTGCATAAATCATGTTCGTTAGTCTGGTTTTAGATGTACGGCTGAGAGGCGAGGCGATTGTCTTTTCCTCTAAAAAAATGAATTTCCTTTTTCTTTCTCCTCATTTTTCCTGCATAACATTTTAATAAAGCAAGATTACTGTTCATCAAAATTTGTTACACTATTTCCCAGGACTTAAGATCTAGCTAGTCATAAGTTTTCTTGTTCAAATCTCAATCACCAATTTGGATTATGCTTTAAATTGGGGATTGATGACCCAAATGTAGATTAAACTTTCAATTATCGTCCGAGCTGACGATAATGATGACCTTTAATAAGTTGTACCCATCCCCGTTCATTATCGGGGCTCTGAGAAATAAGATTTGTACAAACAAATAATTCATAGTAGAAGGTAATTTAACATGTAGGCATCGATCTTCGCACTCAAGATCGTTGTCGAATGGGATAACAAAATTCCATGTCGCCAATTTTTCTGTGTGTCGTTTGTGTGCAATCATCAAATGGAAATTAGACTAAAATACATGTTTATTTCATGGTATCACCTGGCAGGACTATGTTTGAGATTTCACAAGTTTGTAACTCCAACCTGAACAAATACGGGCTTTTTTCACCGGAGGGTGAAACACCCTACCTCCGTTAAGGTCACCCACAAAGAGAATACCTTAACTTCAGTGGAGGTTTATAAGTAAAAGTCACAGATAAAACACAAGACAGATATAGACACATATATATAAACAGCGGAAAACAAATAGACTTTCATTATCATAAATACGTGTTCATACAAAACATTTCCATAATTGCCTCAAAACAAACTATCAATTATTACAACCATAATACTGTCTTGATTTAAAACTTAAAGAAGCATGAAACAAAATTAAAACTGCATAAATCACCATAGAATGTCCAAAGCCATAGCCCAAAACGAAAGAGATCCAAGCAATACATTCTCTCTCTTCAAGCTGGATGAAAAATCTGACTAAGCTGAGGTGTTTCCTCCCTGTCGACCTGAGGGGGAGGGGGACAAAAGAAAAGAAAGCAGAAGGAAAATGGGTCAGACATAAGTCTGGTAAGTCTAGTTATATTTCTAGCATGAGAACAATAAAAAGATCATGACTTGTATAAACTAAGAACAGGACAATACCAGAATATAAGATAAGATATGGCAGGAAATACTAATTATACTAAACGCACTCACTATTACTTCTCTGCACCTACTTGCACCGTCTCAACCGACACCCTATGATCAGGGCGAAGTGATCCCCTTTCTAAAGATCGGCTCCTACTCGCATAAACATATGTGTCATACGGCCCCACTTGATTGTAGATTCCTACGCTGGTCCCACCATGGGATGTATCAAGTCCCATGGTGGCGGCCCGACACAATTCTAGAATGCATAGGTTATACTACTGGTGCTCAGTGCCCTGTTTGTCTGCTCCGAAGTGTGTGCACGCCCGCACTCCGTTAGAACCCACACTGCTACACCAACCACCGTCGCTTTTGACCACTAACAATCAGCCCAGTAATCGTGCCCCACCCTGCCTAGTTTCAGGGTACCATGATACCTAATTGGGTTACTGCTGAAATGGGTCCCCGTTACTAGGGTTTTCTAGTCAAACATGTTAAGTGGTTAAGTGTCTGTATTAACCTAACCCCACCCATTAGTTTAATTAACATGTTGAATTGGTTAAGTGGTTTAGTTAACTTAACCCTACCATCCTGACTTGTCTGTCCTTAGCTTTAAATCAGTTAAAGCACCAACCACTCACATTAGACAGGTATTGTTACGGTTACTGGATGTGCCGGTCGGTTCCGAGCAGGTTTACACCGTAACTCAGTCTAACCTTGGGTCCTTATTGGGCTCAATGCCTTAAGCTTCCACATTGGATAGGTATTGTTTTGATTACTGGACAGCCGGGCGGGTCCGGGCAGGTTTACATCACAACTCAATCCAACCTCGGGTTAAGCATACTCGTATTTTCTAAATTTACATATTTGTTCTTTTACTCTCATATGTAAATTTGTTAAAAATTAAATTATATGGCCCACTTTCCAAATTCATCATTTTTAGGTATATAATTTATACTGATTCATGCCATAAATTATCTGTGTGATTTTTCACCCATTTATGTCAAGTTTCCTATAATTACCAATTTTTCCCAATGTTACCCCATTTAAATATTAGGCTTACAATCTTAGCCTAATTTTCCGCTCGCATGATTTTTGACATATAATATTAGGCTAAAAACTTAGCCTAATTTAGCATACACAAAATTTGCATAAAGAAATCCATTAACATAAACATGATATAGGTGTAAACTTGGCATTTTTGGCATAGCCAATATGAACACAATAGGGGTGAACTTGCAAAATAGTCATCATGAATGTCATGGGCGTGAACTTGCAACGTAGACTAAGCCACATACATATATGTGAATTTGCATGATAGACATATATGTGAATTTGCAACATAGACTAAATCAACTTATATATATGTGAATTTACAACACAGACTAAATCATCTTACATATATGTGAACTTGCAAATCAATCACAAACATATGAATAAGTGTGAACTTGAATTATGGCATAGGTTTAACATATACACATAAACATGTAGAACTAACATTTGGTCACATAGGTGATAGGATTTTACAACCTAAAACTTGCATAACATGATAACTACACAACCTGTCATAACAGGTTATACTCCATGTTCATATACATATGAATAGACTTATCCATTAATTCCCAATGATAACAAAATAGAACCACAGACATAGATCAACATCATTCAATTCCACATATAACATAATAAACATCGTTCTATTTTCAATTTATTTCCAAGGCATGGCGTTGATTTTGATTCGCATCCCAAAACATAACTAAACTTACAACGAACGACGAACTTGAGTTATGGTTTCTGAGTTCTGAATTTGCAATGCTTTCCTTTGGGTAGATAACGTTGTTTGTATCTTGTTTTTACTTTAGTTTTGCTCGTCTCTAAGCTTTCTCTAACTGACGGCTACTCTTAGTTTCTTCCCGGCAGCATGGCGGCTCTAGTTCTATTTTATTTGTGTGAATTTAGGTTGAGTGTTGGGTTATATTTATAGAATTTCAGATTGATTTAAGCCGTCAGATGATCATAGAGTGAATCTAGACCATACACACCAAGAGGAGCCAATCAGAAAGTGACAAATCATCCCTAGTGACACACCAGAGCTCAGGAATTCGACCAGAACCCGACCAGGCCAGCCAAGACCTGACCAGGTCGACCCCCTGGTCGACCTGGTTCCTGGGCAGAAATTTTCCCGCCCACCCCAGTTTGGGTCTGTTTTTCGAATTTTTGAACTGAATTTGAACTGTTTGAATTTTAAATTGAATTCTGAAACTTCGGACGGTCATAACTCCTTCATACGGAGTTCGATTTACGCAAACTCGGTTATCTCAAGCAGAATTCCGAGACGAACGCAATGGCGTAACCCGTTTCCCTTAATTCTTTCATTTTGAATTAAGTATTCTTTAATTTGTTAATTTAATGTTAAAAGAAAATTCGGGGTGTTACATTCTCCTCTCCTTAAAGGATTTCGTCCCCGAAATCTTCAAGTCTAGGAGAACATATATCCTAACATCCAACTGTCCATCTACTCAACCAACAAACACAGGTGTCCATTGTCCTTAAAAGACTTCTAATGCTTCATGATCATATTCATATTGTGTGTATATGTCCTTATCTAATGCTAAAATTAGGCTGTCTACTGATTCAGTTGACCTCCTTAATGCGAATCATGTAAGTGTCATGAATCCATTATGTATGCAAAATTTTCCCTACTCATAATTCTACATGAGTGCTCAACCATTCATACAAATGCGACATACATATGACAACATATCAAGTTTCAACCACATACAAATATGAATACATATATGCATATGCAATATGGAAGTGACTGACCGATCTAATACCTAGGGTGTGTGTGTGTATATGCATCCATGAGCAACCACTAGCAACCACTTGCAACCACTTTCAGCCATCAATCATAACATGTTTCAACTACATGTTTACATCCAAATGGGTTTCTACCTAAGGATAAAGGGTAAGACCGAGGAGATATACCTAAAAAGATAGATACAAGCATAACTTAAGGAAAAAGAGAGATCAAAGATGTACCCTCAAAAAGAAAAGGGTAGGCAGCGCGTATTCCGTCCTCAGTTTCCCAAGTCGCTTCTTCCTCGGCATCGCTCCATTGAACTTTAACAAGCTTGACTTCACGGCTGCGTAGCTTTTTGATTTCAGTTCCTACGATTCGAGTTGGAATTCTCCTCACAGTTGTTTCTCGTTCCATTTCATCTTCTTCTAGAAAGCTTGGCTCCACCAGTTCCGCAGACTCATGTAAACATTTCCGGAGATGAGAAACGTGAAAGACGTTGTGAATTCCAGCCAACCTTTCAGGCAGCTCTATTCTATAAGCCATCTTCCCAATCTTCTCGATGAAAGGGAACGGTCCTACAAATCTTGGTGCTAGCTTTCCTGCGGATCCAAAGCGAACGACATTCCTTAAAGGAGATACCTTAAGGAAAACTGTGACGGCCCGCCTCGCACCAGCCTGCATTTCCTCCAAAAGTGCGCTGTACACATGCCCGACTAGCACAAGACGGTCGTCAGAAGAAAGGAAAGAAGGGAATGAACTAATCAAAGAACCTGTAGAATGTCTCACAGCGCATGGAACAAAATATAATAATAACATACTTGACATAAAACAGGCGAGACAGTGCATAAGCTGATAACTAAAACCAACATTAATCTCAAAGCAGCGGAAATCCAAATACAGCTTATTACAATTTTTCCAAATTTACTGTCTCTAAACAAAAGAAAGCTAAAGTAGAAGATACACCAACAATGCCCAAGCAGTGATCTTCAACAACACAGGGAGAATATTATGTATATAGTACGTGGAAGCCTCCTGCTCGTCTCCGGATCATCTACCCGTGCATCACCAGCTAACCTGTCTCTAGTCTGCTCGTGTGAGCACCCAGAGTAATAAGAAGAGACATAAAACTCTGGGTCAGACATAAAGCCTGGTATGAGCGATAAGCATCTAAACAGAGAAATAACAGGTATACTAAACCATACCTGAACCTGGACCTGCAACCAAAGAGTTAGTACCACATACCGTACAATACTCCAAGGTGCCATAATAAATAGTGTAAGAATACGGGGGTGGGGTGTGCATGTCACAACGATAGCAAACAAATCATCCATAGCAACCATCCTCGCATCTCTCACTCAGTGCGTAAAGCGTACGACATCTACCACTTTGGAACACTAGACAAACTGAGGCAACGACGAATCCCGACTTGTAGAAACCCTGCTGTGACCGAGCCAAACACTTGGAGTCATGACCAAACATTTCAATGACCCACTTCATTGGTCATAGCCCTTGGTTCTACCAATGCCATAATGGCCCTGAATCCGCCTTCGTACCTCCTACCATAGTGGTCCAAAGCTATAGGTGTCGATAACTCCTTAGCACGCGTCCCGCAGCAAAGCCCAACCATGAAGTGAACTCGTTGATTCCCATCTGAATCTTAAGCTCTAACTTCTCATTTGGACCTCCTTTGCATCTCGGGTTTGGTCGAATTGGAGTGGGTCTTCAGAAGAGTTGTCGTACATTAACAGTCCTAGAGTTCTGTTCGGTTCGGTAGTCATCACCATCATCGGGTCGGGTCGGTAGTCCACTTCGGGTCGGGTCGGTGTCTCCCTCCGGGTCGGGTCGGTTCAGTGATTCCCCCCTTCAGTTCGGTTCGGCAATCATTGCCCTCGTCTGTTCGGTTCGGGTTTCTTCACTCCGGGTCGGGTCGGGTTGCTATCCTCCTTCCAGTTCATGCTCCTTCTTCGATCAGCTCCCTCGTTTCTTCTACTCCGATCCGATCACTTCGCTTTACTTCAGTCCGATCCGCTCCGCTCCCTAGCCTACTCCGATCCGATCTGCTCCAACTCCAACTCTAAGCAATGGCCTTCCTTCCTGCCAAACTTCTTCCAGTGGCAAGTCCCCATCCAGTTCGGATTCCCTTGGTCAGTTCCCTAGTCCGATCCGACCCCTTTCTCCGATCCGAACCGGTTCGGAACCTGCACACTTCTGCAACTTTCCAGCGAGCTTTCTGCGCCATTCGACGACGTTTTCGAACAACTTAACTATTCTAATCAATCATGAAACATACCATAGAGTCATAGCAACATGCAATAGCAACCACAAACAGCAAACAACAATTTAAATGAATCAAAATGAATCAAAAGTGGCTAAAACCTCACATTTGCCTATAATCCCTCTTAATCATGTTTAAGCATACGATTAGCAAAACACATCGAAATTAACCCAAATTTCTAACAGAGCCTTAAAACATTATTTTAGAATTTTAAGAATTTTTCCAGAATTTATTTACGTATAAATTCGCTAATCTTCACTAATTACCCTTAATCACCGTAATTAGTGCAAAAACTATGCAAATCACTCACCTTGGCCACAAATGAAATTCTCAGAACTGAAACTCCTCTGATTTGGGGCGAATACTGATGTCTAACAGCGGCTCCAACCTTGCTTTGGTGCTTTTTCTCCTTAATTTGGTGTTGCTAAGCCTAATCTTCAATTAGAGAGTGATTTGGGGTGTCTTAGATGTAGGAAGCCATTACTAAGGTCTCAAGGAGGTTTGTGGCGGCTCAAAACTGAAATGAAAGTGATAACCTAACCCTAATCAGACCTCCTAGACCTCTAAACCCGAAATTCCCCTTGGGCCTAGCTGCTAATCACCCGGTTAAGCCCAATTAAGCTGTTTTTAACCATCTGAAACTTGTTTCAGCCATATCTCCCAAACGGTGAGTCCGTTTGGCTAATGTGACCACCCTACGGAAAGAGAAACCATCATCCGGAGCCAATGGAAGTGGTTTCAGGTCAAAATTCCTATCCAGTCAAAAGTTATGGCCAAAACAGTGCCAACTAGGGGTAAAATGGTCATTTAAAAATCGGGAAAAATCATGAACATGGGAAATGACCCCAATAGTCGTCTCCCAAAGTTACACGACCATACGACTTCGTATGTGAAAGAAATAAATATTCTACGATCCTATGATGCGTAGAATGCGGGTCGTTACACTCTCCCCCCCTTAAGAAATTTCGTCCCCGAAATTCCTTAACCCAAAACATACAAAGGATCCCGCATGCCTAACAACCACATATAACAACAATCAAACATGCAAAACAAGCAAACAAGCCTATCCTAGCATGCGGAAAAACTAAATCGAAGTCAAAATCTTACCAGGCAAAGAGTTCCGGATAAGTCTTCCTAATGTTCTCCTCTGTCTCCCAAGTACAATCATTCTCGTCCTCGCCCCACTGAACCTTGACTAGTTTCACCGCCTTCCTTCGAAGTTGCTTCATGTCGTGCTCGACAATACGGGCCGGCTTGCGGTTCCCAACCGCCTCGGGTTCTACTTCGAAGTCCTCCAACTGATCAGGTGAAATAGTCGTATCTGAGTCGTGAACGAACTTCCTTAGTTGGGAAACATGAAATACGTTATGAACTCCCGCCATCTTCTTTGGTAAGTCAATTCTATATGCCAAATTCCCGACTAATTCAAGAACAGGGAATGGGCCAACAAACCTTGGTGCCAACTTGCCTCTCCCGCCAAATCGTATTACGCTCTTCAACGGAGAAATCTTGATAAACACTAAGTCGCCAACGGAGAATTTTAAGTCTCTTCTCCTCTTATCAGCATAACTCTTCTGCCTATCCTGGGCAGCCTTCATTCGTTGTTGAATGACCTTGATCTTATCTGAAGTTTCTCTCACCACATCCGGTCCAAGCATAAACTTCTCGCCAGTCTCTATCCAACATGATGGTGAGTTGCACGGTCTTCCATACAAAGCTTCAAATGGAGCCATACCGATACTGGATTGGTAACTATTATTATATGCAAACTCTACTAGATGCAAATGGTCATCCCATGATCCACCAAAATCCAATATACATGCTCTCAAGAGATCTTCCAAAATACGATTCACCCTTTCCGTCTGACCGTCGGTCTGAGGATGATATGCGGTACTGAGATGTAACTCTGACCCTAGCGCCTCTTGCAAGCTCTTCCAAAACCCACTAGTGAACAACGGGTCTCGGTCGCTCACAATGCTTTTAGGTACTCCATGAAATCTCACTACCCACTTCATATACAATTCTGCTAACTTAGCTGCCGTTCTGGTCGATTTGACTGGTATAAACCTTGCACTTTTAGTCAGTCGATCTGCAATCACCCAAATGCTATCATGTCCCGATCTAGTCCTTGGTAAACCATCGATGAAATCCATCGAGACTTGCTCCCATTTCCATTCGGGAATTTCTAATGGCTGTAACAACCCACTAGGCTTCTTTTGCTCGGCTTTAACTAGCTGGCAATTCATGCATTTCGATATAAACTTCCCAACGTCTCTTTTCATCCCTTCCCAGTAGTAAGTCTGCTTCATATCTCGATACATCTTGTTACCACCGGGGTGTATGGTCAACTTTGAGTGATGACATTCTCTAAGCACTTCATCTCTCAATCCATTGACATTGGGTACAACAAGCTTTCCATTCTTTCTAAGCCATCTTTCTCGATCAAGCCCATACTTGTTCATCTCCTCATCGATACCCATCTCTAACTTGGAGATGATTTCCAATAGGTTAGGATCGTCCCTCTGACTAGAGCCGATCCGCTCAATCAAAGTGGGTCTGATCGTCAAGCTTGCTAACATTTCTGGATCCAATTCGCACTTTGGTCTGAAATCAAACCCCGCGATAAACTCCAGTTGCTTCCATTCAAGGAACATAGCCTCTAAGCTGGCATGTCTTCTACTCAATGCATCAGCCACCGCATTTCCCTTTCCTGGTGTGTATGCGATGTCAAAATCATAGGAAGCTAAGAACTCTAACCACCTCTGCTGACGGAGATTTAAATCCTTCTGGGAGAATAGATACTTCAACGACTTATGATCTGTAAACAGCTCAAATCTTTCTCCCAAGAGATAGTGTCTCCACATCTTTAACGCGAACACGATCGCTGCCAATTCTAAATCATGGGTAGGGTATCTTCTCTCGTGCGGTTTCAACTGCCGACTTGCGTAAGCTACAACCCTACCGCCTTGCATCAATACAGCACCCAGTCCGGTACCACAGGCATCCGTGTATACCGTCATCTCTTCATCCCCCTTAGGGATGGCTAACACTGGTGCGCTTGTTAACTTGTCCTTTAGACTCTTGAATGCATTCTCGCACCTTTCATCCCAGACAAAAGCTTGATTCTTCTTGGTCAACTGGGTCAATGGTGCTGCTATCTTGGAGAAACCTTGGATAAACTTACGATAATATCCAGCTAATCCCAAGAAACTTCTTACATCTGTTGCATTCTTGGGCGTAGGCCAATCTTGTACCGTAGCCACCTTTGCTGGGTCCACGGCAATACCACTCTCTGATACAACATGGCCCAAGAACCTCACTTCCCTCTTCCAGAAGTGACACTTAGAAAACTTTGCTTTCAATTGGTGTTTTCTCAACACCTCCATCGCTACTCTTAAATGTTCCTTGTGTTCTTCCTTTGTCCTCGAATAGACCAAAATATCATCAACGAACACAAGGACAAACTTATTCAAATGATCTCTGAATACCCTATTCATAAGATCCACAAAATATGCTGGGGCATTGGTCAGCCCGAATGGCATGACCAACCACTCATAAAACCCAGACGGCGTCCGAAATGCCGTTTTAGCTATACTCTCAGCTTCCACTCTAAGCTGATGAAAACCTGTCGCGAGATCCAACTGAGAAAATACTCTCGCGCCACTCAACTGATCAAACAAATCATCTATCCGCGGTAGAGGATACTTGTTCTTCCTCGTCACTTTATTCAATTCGCGGTAGTCTACACACAAACGAAGGGAACCATCCGCCTTGGTAGCAAACACAACTGGTGCTCCCCATTCAGAAACACTCCTTCTGATAAATCCCTTCTTCAAAAGATCGCTGACTTGTACCTCGAGCTCTCGCTGCTCCCTTGGTGCCATACGACGAAGTGGCATCACTATAGGTCTGGCATCCTTTACCAAATCAATACGAAACTCAATCTCTCGGTGTGGTGGAAGTCCGGTCACTTCTTCGAAAACATCCGGATACTGGCCAACCACGGGCAAACCTGACAACTCACTATGCGGAATGTCGAGGGAGTTTAGAAAACTAGCCAATACCCCCTTACTGGGTAGACCACCAAACACTATCCTCCGCCCATCATCCGCTCTAGCTGTCACCAACAAGCCCTCACAGTCTACCACCACCCCGTATCTTTGGAGCCAATCTACTCCCAAAATAATGCCAAACCCAGTAAAGCCCAAAACAAAGCAATCACAAACAAACATGCATCCATGACTCGATAGAACCACATTACGACAAATCATGCTAAGACTAGTCGAACCACCAATCGGGTTCGTCACTACCAAAGGTCTATCGACAATCTCGGGCTCCAATCCCAACCTATCTACCAGGTCACTAGATATGAAAGAACTGGAAGCTCCGGTATCAAACAAAACTCTAACAGGAACATCATAAACCGAAAGCATACCTTGAATGACGACAGTCTTTCCCTTCTCCGCCGCAGTTGGGGCATTCGACGAAGAAGGAATAGCATTAAGAGCATATGCTTTCACCATTTGCTTTTCCTTAGGGGGCTGTGGACACTTGTCCTTGTGATGTCCCAATTGGCCACAATTGAAGCACTTCCTATCCGCTGGCTTGGCCCGACAATTACTAGCATAATGGCCCTTCTTACCACAGCTGAAGCACTCCACATCTTGCTTATTCTTTTTCTTCTGGCCATCCTTAGCTTGGTTCTGCTTTCTCTTATTCTGGGAACCACCTTTGCCTCCACCACTAGCTTGTGGCTTTGGCTCATCTGCGGATGCAACCTCAGTCTTTGACTTGGGGTAGAGACTTTCTGATCTTAACGCTTTCCCCACAATCGATTCAAACGTCTCATCGATGTGGTTAATAAGTTTTTCCCCCAAGTACTGATCCAAACCAGTTATGAATTTCTCATTCTTTTTCTCGGCAGTATCAATAAGAGATAACCCGTACTTCGACAAAGTGTCAAATTCAGCAATATACTCCGAGACAGCTCTGCCATTCTGCTTGAGCTCCAAGAACTTCTTAAACAACATTGACTTCTGAGCAGCTGGAATGAACTTCTCGCTAAAGCGAGCCTTAAACTGCTCCCAAGTAATCTGGTCTTCGGGAGTAGCTGCCTTTATAGCATTCCACCAATTCATTGCCCGCCCTTGCAACTGACGGGACGCTAGCTTTCTCTTCATCACATCCTCGATACCCAAATCCTCGAAGATACGTTCGCAACTATCCACCCAATCCTGAACATCCGTAGCCGACTCCGTTCCGTGGAACGGCTTCCCACCAAGGCTAGTATAATCCTTATTCAGCTTGGCGAAGTCGACTCTCGGCGCCTGCACTATTGGACCACCACCATTTCCACCATTGGGAGCTGCCCTCTGTACATCTCTAAGCATCTCTCTCATGAGGTCAGTAAACATCGTCCTCATGTCAGCAGCATTCCCATTATTGGCTCCCCTACCGGCACCTCTAGCATCTCGGCTCATCGTCAATCTGAAAAAGGAAACGATTAACGAGTCCATAGTGGTGCTAGTGCAGTACGACTTCATCCTTATACTACTAATAGTATATATATGTATATATATAGTTTTTTAAAAAAAAACCAAAGTAATCACAAATACGCTCTCTCGTATACGTATCTTATCTCTCCCTGATAACTTCCCTAGGTTAACTACGCAACCTAGAGCTCTGATACCAAGTGTGACGGCCCGCCTCGCACCAGCCTGCATTTCCTCCAAAAGTGCGCTGTACACATGCCCGACTAGCACAAGACGGTCGTCAGAAGAAAGGAAAGAAGGGAATGAACTAATCAAAGAACCTGTAGAATGTCTCACAGCGCATGGAACAAAATATAATAATAACATACTTGACATAAAACAGGCGAGACAGTGCATAAGCTGATAACTAAAACCAACATCAATCTCAAAGCAGCGGAAATCCAAATACAGCTTATTACAATTTTTCCAAATTTACTGTCTCTAAACAAAAGAAAGCTAAAGTAGAAGATACACCAACAATGCCCAAGCAGTGATCTTCAACAACACTGGGAGAATATTATGTATATAGTACGTGGAAGCCTCCTGCTCGTCTCCGGATCATCTACCCGTGCATCACCAGCTAACCTGTCTCTAGTCTGCTCGTGTGAGCACCCAGAGTAATAAGAAGAGACATAAAACTCTGGGTCAGACATAAAGCCTGGTATGAGCGATAAGCATCTAAACAGAGAAATAACAGGTATACTAAACCATACCTGAACCTGGACCTGCAACCAAAGAGTTAGTACCACATACCGTACAATACTCCAAGGTGCCATAATAAATAGTGTAAGAATACGGGGGTGGGGTGTGCATGTCACAACGATAGCAAACAAATCATCCATAGCAACCATCCTCGCATCTCTCACTCAGTGCGTAAAGCGTACGACATCTACCACTTTGGAACACTAGACAAACTGAGGCAACGACGAATCCCGACTTGTAGAAACCCTGCTGTGACCGAGCCAAACACTTGGAGTCATGACCAAACATTTCAATGACCCACTTCATTGGTCATAGCCCTTGGTTCTACCAATGCCATAATGGCCCTGAATCCGCCTTCGTACCTCCTACCATAGTGGTCCAAAGCTATAGGTGTCGATAACTCCTTAGCACGCGTCCCGCAGCAAAGCCCAACCATGAAGTGAACTCGTTGATTCCCATCTGAATCTTAAGCTCTAACTTCTCATTTGGACCTCCTTTGCATCTCGGGTTTGGTCGAATTGGAGTGGGTCTTCAGAAGAGTTGTCGTACATTAACAGTCCTAGAGTTCTGTTCGGTTCGGTAGTCATCACCATCATCGGGTCGGGTCGGTAGTCCACTTCGGGTCGGGTCGGTGTCTCCCTCCGGGTCGGGTCGGTTCAGTGATTCCCCCCTTCAGTTCGGTTCGGCAATCATTGCCCTCGTCTGTTCGGTTCGGGTTTCTTCACTCCGGGTCGGGTCGGGTTGCTATCCTCCTTCCAGTTCATGCTCCTTCTTCGATCAGCTCCCTCGTTTCTTCTACTCCGATCCGATCACTTCGCTTTACTTCAGTCTGATCCGCTCCGCTCCCTAGCCTACTCCGATCCGATCTGCTCCAACTCCAACTCTAAGCAATGGCCTTCCTTCCTGCCAAACTTCTTCCAGTGGCAAGTCCCCATCCAGTTCGGATTCCCTTGGTCAGTTCCCTAGTCCGATCCGACCCCTTTCTCCGATCCGAACCGGTTCGGAACCTGCACACTTCTGCAACTTTCCAGCGAGCTTTCTGCGCCATTCGACGACGTTTTCGAACAACTTAACTATTCTAATCAATCATGAAACATACCATAGAGTCATAGCAACATGTAATAGCAACCACAAACAGCAAACAACAATTTAAATGAATCAAAATGAATCAAAAGTGGCTAAAACCTCACATTTGCCTATAATCCCTCTTAATCATGTTTAAGCATACGATTAGCAAAACACATCGAAATTAACCCAAATTTCTAACAGAGCCTTAAAACATTATTTTAGAATTTTAAGAATTTTTCCAGAATTTATTTACGTATAAATTCGCTAATCTTCACTAATTACCCTTAATCACCGTAATTAGTGCAAAAACTATGCAAATCACTCACCTTGGCCACAAATGAAATTCTCAGAACTGAAACTCCTCTGATTTGGGGCGAATACTGATGTCTAACAGCGGCTCCAACCTTGCTTTGGTGCTTTTTCTCCTTAATTTGGTGTTGCTAAGCCTAATCTTCAATTAGAGAGTGATTTGGGGTGTCTTAGATGTAGGAAGCCATTACTAAGGTCTCAAGGAGGTTTGTGGCGGCTCAAAACTGAAATGAAAGTGATAACCTAACCCTAATCAGACCTCCTAGACCTCTAAACCCGAAATTCCCCTTGGGCCTAGCTGCTAATCACCCGGTTAAGCCCAATTAAGCTGTTTTTAACCATCTGAAACTTGTTTCAGCCATATCTCCCAAACGGTGAGTCCGTTTGGCTAATGTGACCACCCTACGGAAAGAGAAACCATCATCCGGAGCCAATGGAAGTGGTTTCAGGTCAAAATTCCTATCCAGTCAAAAGTTATGGCCAAAACAGTGCCAACTAGGGGTAAAATGGTCATTTAAAAATCGGGAAAAATCATGAACATGGGAAATGACCCCAATAGTCGTCTCCCAAAGTTACACGACCATACGACTTCGTATGTGAAAGAAATAAATATTCTACGATCCTATGATGCGTAGAATGCGGGTCGTTACAAAAACCCTGTCCCCAACCTCAAACTCAAGGTCGGTCCTTCTTTTGTCTGTGTAGGATTTCTATCTATCTTGGGCAGTCTTCATTCTCCTTTGTATCAAGTACACTTTTTCTGAAGTCTCTCTAATCATGTCTGGCCCAAGTATGAGCTTGTCTGTAGACTTCCACCAACAAGTTGGTGATCGGCACGGTCTTCCATACAAAGCTTCGAAAGGCGCCATGCCGATGGTGGCTTGGTAGCTGTTGTTGTAGGCGAATTCCACTAAAGGAAGATGATCCTCCCACGTCCCTCCAAAGTCAAGAACGCACAGTCTCAAAAGATCTTCTGATACTCTGTTCACCCTTTTCGTCTGACCATCAGTTAGGGGGTGATAGGCCGTGCTCAAGCATAACTGTGTGCCTACAGCTTCTTGCAGACTCCGCCAAAACTCTCTTGTAAAGATAGGATCTCGGTTACTCACTATGCTGGAGGGTATTCCATGGAGTCAAACTATTTCCTTGAGATAAAGAGATGAGGCAATCCTTCTACTCTTGACAGGTATAAAGTGGGCGATTTTTGTGAGCCTGTCCACTATTACCCAAATGCTAGTATTGCCCCTTCTTGACCTAGGCAACCCATCAATGAAGTCTATTGAAATGCTATCCCACTTCCGTTGCGGGACTTCTAGAGGATGAAGCAGTTCTCCAGGCTTCTTTTGTTCCGCCTTGACCTGTTGGCATATCATGCACTTAGAAATGAAATCTGCCACGTCCTTCTTCATGCCGTTCTAAAAGAAAACTCTCTTTACGTCTTTGTACATCTTGTCTCCACCTGGGTGTATTGTCATTTTGGAATGTTGTGCTTCCTCGAGAACCATCTTTACCAAATCCCTTGCTTGTGGGACGCATAGTCTTCCATCTCGCCTCAGCCAACCCTTATCATCGATGGAGTACCTATTGAGGCGACTGGAAGTTTCACCCCTAATTAGCTTATCAGTCACATCAACAAGTTGAGGGTCTTCGCGTTGTGCGGCCCCGAGATAGTCTAATAGAGTTGGTCACACTTCTAATGTTGCTAGCAGGCCAGGTACAAAGTCAATGGAGGGTCTGAAGTTAAAGCTTGCTATGAACTCCAAGCTTTGCCTTTCCACAAAGATAGGGCTTAAGGTTAGCTTCTTTCTGCTTAAGGCGTCTGCTACTGCATTGCCCTTGCCAGGCGTGTAGGAAATCTCAAAATCGTACGAGGCAAGAAATTCCATCCACCTTTGCTGCCTTAAGTTGAGATCTTTCTACGAGAATAGGTATTTCAACGATTTGTGGTCAGTATACAATTCAAATTTCTCACCTAGAAGATAATGGCGCCAAGACTTAAGCGCAAAGATGATGGCGGCTAACTCAAGATCGTGGGTTGGGTAGTTCTTTTCATGAACTTTCAATTGTCTTCCACCATAAGCTATTACCTTCCTTTCTTGCATCAGAACAAAGCCTAGTCCTGTTTCACATGCATCTGTGTATACTGTGAACATCTTGCTTCCATCTGGCAATGTAAGAACTGGGGCTATTGTGCGAGCCCTTTTCAAGCGTTGGAAAGCAATATCATAATCCAAATCCCAAGCGAAAGCTAGATTCTTCTTTGTTAGGCTTGTGAGTGGGGCTGAGATTTTCGCGAAATCTTTAATGAACTTTCGGTAAAAACCTGCTAGCCCGAGAAAGCTTCGGACTTCGGTTGCATTTCTTGGTGCCTTCCAATCTTGCACCGCCACCACTTTCGCGGGGTCCACAGTTAACCCCTCTTTGGACACTACATGACCAAGAAACCTTACTTCTTCTCTCCAAAAGTGGCATTTGGAGAATTTGGCTTTCAGCTGATGAACTCGAAGAGTTTCCATGATATCCTTCAGATGCTGAGCATGTTCTTCCTCATTCTTTGAGAAGATCAAAATATCATCTATGAAGACCACCACAAACTTATTGAGGAATTCCCTGAACACTCTGCTGATTTGGTCTACGAAATAAGCGGGTGCGTTTGTCAAGCCGAAAGGCATGATAAGCCACTCGAAGAAACCATCTGGGGTTCTGAACGCCGTCTTATCAATGCTATCTTCAGCTAGCTGATGGAACCCAGTAGCCAGATCAACTTGGGAGAAAACCGACGCTCCTACAAGCTGATCAAACAGATCGTCTATTCTGGGAAGCGGGTGTCTATTCTTCTTAGTTAGCTTGTTTAGCCCTCTATAGTCCACACAAAGACGTAGTGAGACATCTGCTTTGGTGGCGAACACCACTGGAGCACCCCATTCCGAGATACTCTGCCTTATAAACCCCTTCTCGAGAAGCTCCTTAACTTGCTTACCGAGCTCCTTTCTCTCTTTTGGAGCCATGTGCCTAACAGGTAAAGCAACGGGCTTTGCATTATCAACAAGATATATGCGGAAGTCTATTTCCCGCCTCGGAGGTAAGCCCTTCACCTCTTCAAAGACATCCAGGTATTCACAGACCACTCTAATCGACTGCAAATTCTCAACAGAAGCATCAAGCGACTCTAGATAACTAAGCATAACAACATTCAAGGGATTACAAGAAATTTCTAGAGTATTACCGAGCCGAGTCAAGAGTCTAACCACTGTCTTCTCACAATCAAGAATGGCACCATTACTGGATAACCAGTCCATGCCTAAGATCAATCCATATCCCGAAAAACCCAAAACAAAGGCACTACATCTAAACTCAACACTTAGAATAGTGATTTTCAAATCCAAACAAACCATCGACAAATAAGCTAAGCCCCCAATTGGATTTGAAACAACCAAGGGATCTTCTACCATACTAGTGTCTAGGTGTAGAGATTCTACTAAAGAAGATGAAATAAAGGAGTGTGATACGCCAGAATCAAAGAGAGTGCGAATTGGATGATCATAGAGATAAACTAAGCTTTCTACATAGATATTTCTACCTCGTTCATGCGGAGGTGCCACTAGTGCATGACCCTGTCCCCCTGAAGTGGATCCAGTCTTCTGTCCCTGCCCCCGCTTCTTTTGGCAGTCCTTAGCCATGTGTCCAGTCTCATCGCAATGGAAACAACCATCATTCATCTTTGTCTTCTTCTTTCTACAGTCTTTCACTATATGTCCAACAATGCCACATAAATTACACTTTCTCTTTTCACGGGATTTGTTGTTCTTCCCGCCCTTCTTGAAGTCTGTTTTCTTAGCCTGTAAACCCTCTTTCTTTTCTTGAGGCACTTCCACCTTTGCCTCTTTCTTGCCTTTATCTTCCTCGTGTAGCAGCGCCATGTCCACCAAGCTTTCATAAGTCGCTCCCATGGGTATATGGGTCATAGCAAGGCTGTGTAGAGGCTCATTCAGACCTTTGACGAAGCGAAGGGCCTTCTTGTGTTGGGTGTTTACTAAATCAAGACCAAATCTGGCCAGCTGATTAAACTGATTGACGTACTCTTTGATCGTCATACTTCCTTGTTTAAGAGTTAGGAACTTCTCCATCTGCAGGCTTCTTTCAGCTTGGGAGAGGAATTTCATCTCAAACCTCACCCTGAAATCTTCCCAAGTTTCTACTGGCCTCTCAGCATGGGTAACTTCCCACTAATAAGAAGCTTCGTCTTTAAGTAACCACACTACTAGCTGTATCTTTTGCCTGTAGTCAACTTCGAAGATGACGAACGAATCTTCCGTCTCCTTCAGCCAGTTCCTTGCTACCACAAAGGATTCAATTCCATAAAAGTCCTTTCCACCCATAGCCTTGAAGTCTCTACACATCTTAGCGAAAGCATTTCCACGAGGAGGAGGATGAGGAGGAACTGCTGCCACTGTGGGAGGAGGAATGTCTGCTGGGCTCGCACCATTGGCCCTAGCCTCTAGGTACCTTCGGAACCAGCCAGGTATCGATACTCCTTCTGGAAGGTTAAGATCTCCAGACATGCTGAAACAAAAAGGAAATATTCAAGACAAAAGGATAGAGAGATAGTGTGTATGGCTTTGGGGGATTATGCCTTTTAAAAACAATGCTTTCTTGGAAAAAAATGCTTCTTTAAACTTCTTTTTGAAAATAATTTCAAAAACCTTTATCTAATCTGGTAAACCTGTGCTCTGATACCATGTGAAATACTCCACCTCATTTAAGGTCACTCACAAAGGGAATACCTTAACTTCGGTGGAGGTTTATAAGTAAAAGTCACAGATAAAACACAAGACAGATATAGACACATATATAAACAGCGGAAAACAAACAGACTTTCATTATCATAAATACGTGTTCATACAAAACATATCCATAATTGCCTCAAAACAAACTATCAATTATTACAACCATAAAACTATCTTGATTTAAAACTTAAAGAAGCATCAAACAAAATTAAAACTGCATAAATCCCCATAGAATGTCCAAAGCCATAGCCCAAAACGAAAGAGGTCCAAGTAATACATTCTCTCTCTTCAAGCTGGATGAAAAATCTGACTAAGCTGAGGTGTTTCCTCCCTATGGACCTGAGGGGGAGGGGGAAACGAAAGAAAACAAAGTGAAAGGAAAATGGGTCAGACATAAGTCTGGTAAGTCTAGTTATAATTCTAGCATGAGAACAATAAAAAGATCATGACTTGTATAAACTGAAAACATGACAATACCAGAATATAAGATACGATATGACAGGAAATACTAACTATACTAAATGCACTCACTATTACTTCTCTACGCCTACTTGCACTGTCTCAACTGGCACCCCATGATCAGGGTGAAGTGATCCCCTTTCTAAAGATCGGCTCCTACTCGCATAAACATATGTCTCATACGGCCCCACTTGATTGCAGATTCCTATGCTGGTCCCACCATGGGGTGTATCAAGTCCCATGGTGGCGGCCCGACACAATTCTAGAATGCATAGGTTATACTACTGGTGCTCAGTGCCCTGTTTGTCTGCTCCGAAGTGTGTGCACGCCCGCACACCATTAGAACCCACACTGCTACACCAACCGCCGTCGCTTTTGACTGCTTACAATCAGCCTAGTAATCGTTCCTCACCCTGCCTAGTTTCAGGGTACCATGATACCTAATTGGGTTACTGCTGAAATGGGTCCCCGTTACTAGGGTTTTCTAGTCAAACATGTTAAGTGGTTAAGTGTGTGTATTAACCTAATCCCACCCATCAGTTTAATTAACATGTTGAATTGGTTAAGTGTTTTAGTTAACTTAACCCTACCATCCTGACTTGTCTGTCCTTAGCTTTAAATCAGTTAAAGCACCAACCACTCACGTTAGACATGTATTGTTACGGTTACTGGATGTGCCGGTCGGTTCCGGGCAGGTTTACACAGTAACTCAGTCTAACCTTGGGTCCTTATTGGGCTCAATGCCTTAACCTCCCACATTGGATAGGTATTGTTGTGATTACTGGACAGCTGGGCGGGTCCGGGCAAGTTTACATCACAACTCAATCCAACCTCGGGTTAAACATATTTGTATTTTCTAAATTTACATATTTGTTCTTTTATTCTCATATGTAAATTTGTTAACAATTAAATTTTATGGCCCACTTTCCAAATTCATCATTTTTAGGTATATAATTTATACCGTTTCATGGCATAAATTATCTGTGTGATTTTTCAACCATTCATGTCAAGTTTCCTATAATTACCAATTTTTCCCATCGTTACCCCATCTAAATATTAGGCTAACAATCGTAGCCTAATTTTCCGCTCGCATGATTTTTGACATATAATATTAAGCTAAAAACGTAGCCTAATTTCGTGTACACAAAATTTGCATAAAGGAATCGATTAACATAAACATGGCATAGGTGTAAACTTGGCATTTTTGGCATAGCCAATATGAACACAATAGGGGTGAACTTGCAAAATAGTCATCATGAATGTCATGGGCGTGAACTTGCAACGTAGACTAAGCCACATACATATATGTGAATTTGCATCATAGACATATATGTGAATTTGCAACATAGACTAAATCAACTTATATATATGTGAATTTACAACACAGACTAAATCATCTTACATATATGTGAACTTGCAAATCAATCATAAACATATGAATAAATGTGAACTTGAATTATGGCATAGGTTTAACATATACACATAAACATGTAGAACTAACATTTGGTCACATATGTGATAGGATTTTACAACCTAAAACTTGCATAACATGATAACTACACAACTTGTCATAAAAGGTTATACTCCAAGTTCATATACATATAAATAGACTTATCCATTAATTCCCAATGATAACAAAATAGAACCACAGACATAGATCAACATCATTCAATTCCACATATAACATAATAAACATCGTTTTATTTTCAATTTATTTCCATGGCATGGCATTTATTTTGATTCGCATCCCAAAACATAACTAAAATTACAATGAACGACGAACTTGAGTTCTGGTTTCTGAATTTGCAATGCTTTCCTTTGGGTAGATAACGTTGTTTGAATCTTGTTTTTACTTTAGTTTTTCTCATCTCTAAGCTTTCTCTAACTGACGGCTACTCTTAGTTTCTTCCCGGCAGCATGTTGGCTCTAGTTCTATTTTATTTGTGTGAATTTAGGTTGAGTGTTGGGTTATATTTATAGAATTTCAGATTGATTTGAGCCATCAGATGATCATAGAGTAAATCTACACCATACACACCAAGAGGAGCCAATCAGAAAGTGACAAATCAGCCTTAGTGACACACCAGAGCTCAGGAATTTGACCAGAACCAAACCAGGCCAGCCAAGACCTGACCAGGTCGACTGGGCATGTCGACCCCCTGGTCGACCTGGGTACCCAGGTCGACCCCCAGGTCGACCTAGTTCCTGGGCAGGAATTTTCCCGCCCAGCCCAGTTTGGGTCTGTTTTTCGAATTTTTGAACTGAATTAGAACTGTTTGAATTTAAATTGAATTCTGAAACTTCGGACGGTCATAACTCCTTCATACGGAGTCTGATTTACGCAAACTCGGACTCTATCTCAATTAGAATTCCGAGATGAACGCAATGGCATAACCCGTTTCCCTTAATTCTTTCATTTTGAATTAATTATACTTTAATTTGTTAATTTAAAGTTAATAGAAAATTCGGGGTGTTATAGAGGGGAAGCTTGGAGTGAAGGAAATTCAAGTGGATAATGCCATAGTTGACGTTCCAGGTGTCTTGAATCAGCATTCTGCCCTATTATTCCGGAAATTTCTTTGCGAGCACGCCCCTTTACCTTTGGGACAAAAAAAACTTCTAGAATAACCTTCTCCCTCACGTTCAGTGGTTCTTGGGGATGGTTCACACCAACCTTTCATGGTACCTACCCTTCCTGAGTCTTTGTCTAAAAACTGGTCTGCTTCGGCCGCTAACAACGATTCTACTATAGGTCATAAGAGAGAAAATTTTATCTTGCATATTTCTGGAGATGAAATTGTTGAGTCTCCCTATCGTCAGCTACCGTATACCAGCCTTGCACCCTCTACTGGAAGTTTTCCTAACATGTGCCCTTCCTCAGTGGAGACTGTAGGAAGTGACTTTGTTGCAGGTTTTCTAAGATTTTATTCTCAGAGATATTCGGATTTAAGAGAGCTTGAGCTTCTCTTTTCGCCTTATCAGTTGTGTGACCCCAGAAGTTCTTCTTTACAGGCCTTGGACTTTGATAAGATTATCAGGCCTGTCTTACCCACCGTTGATGCCTTTGACATTCCGGAGTTTGCCTCCAAAGAATGGTCTGATTTTTGCCTTAATTTGTAAAACGACAACTTTTGGTTTGTACTCTTATTTTCCTAAAACTTTTCATCTTCCTTCTTGGTGTAAGGACTAACATTATATTGTTCCTCTTTTCTTTTTAGATATCCAGGAATTGGTATGTTGCCAGGGCGACGACTACGTCCTTATCATGGGAGAAGAAAGAACTCCAAGAAGAGAAAGCCATGTTAGATTCTAAGCTCCACGATTTAACCCTTGCGAAGAGTAGCAACAAAGAGGCTTGTAGCCAACTGAGAGTGTTTCTTGAGAGGGAAAGGGCTGGCAATTGTTCCTTAGCTGCTGAAGCCTCGACCCTCAAGCGTGAGCAGTCGGATATGTTGATGAAGCATGCAAGGAGATTGAAAACAATGGAAGCAATTCTTTCTAATGCTAAGCGGATAATTTCCGAGACTCAGGCCCATATTTCCTTGTTTTTGAAGGTGCATCTTCCAGACATGGTGTCAGAATGCTATGAAAAGGTTCTCTTTTTAGTCTACTGTGATAATCATGGCAAGTTTTCGGACATGGACTTTCCTTCCCTTCCCTCATCCCTTCAGGATAGAATCTTGGGGGGTTAGTATTTTTAAGATAATTTGATATTTAGAAATCAACCCATCGATATATCTAGAAGTCGATAAGAAAACGAACTTAAAAATAGAATAGTAAAATCAAAAAGGAAGACTAAAAATAAAATATAGTAAGAATAGAAAGAGAAAGTGTATACGTGTTTAAAAGTGAATAATTAGTTGTATGGTATTGATTATTTGAGTAAGCAGTCTTATATGTTTTGACGTTATAAATGTTATTCAGTCAAGGTCTGAGAGGTAGTTATACCCCAACTTGATTGGTTTCATTATTAACAAATAAGTAGTAAGATTTTAGGCTCGAAGATCAATGTTGGATAAGAGTTAGTTGAATATAGTATTTGGGTTGTCGTAACGATGTTTTACACAACATCCGTTTTAATCCAAATAAGCGTAAGCTGGGAAATAGTTTGATTTTCTTTTTGGGGCTGGAGATGGCCTAGAGAGGCGAGTTGTGATTTTACCGATAGGGCTGTACAAAGGAGGTTATGGCGAAATTTTAAAGTGTTAGAAAATTTTCAGCATTTTTGAAAATTTTAGTTAGTCGGAAGGAATTAATATTTTAGTCGATATTAATCGGTTCAGTTGAAATCAGAAATAAGAGGTAAACAAATCTTAGGAGTTCCAATATATAGGGTCGTCCTCTAACTTAGCAATTTCGAGGACGAAATTATTTTAAGTAGGGAAGAATGTAATGACCCGCATTGGCAGAGATATTATAATTAATTTATTTAAGTATATATATCATGATGTAGTGAATTAAATAGAGGTTTAATTAAAAAAATATGGAATAATTAATTTAATTAAATAATTAAATAATATATTTAATTCAGAAATAATCAAAAATATTGAATATCACAATATTCTGTGAATGGGGTCGTCTCTTAGATTTAATTCAGCTTAGAGTTGAATTATATTGACGAATATATTCAATCGACGACAGTTTGAACGTATAATTATAATATAATTAAAATAGAGCGCGTAACGACGCAGTAGTTCGCTATTTGGCGATTTGAACTTCAACTGAATGTACATGATACGTTTTAGACCGGATTTCTGTGAAACAAGAAACGTGTGGAGCTGGTGGAGTATATCTTTCTAGTGGAAGAGAAAAATCGGGATTTCGTCGTGTAAATTTTAATGTATGTCCAAATCAAATTTTAGAAAAGTCGTTGTGGAATTCCTTTATAATTTATAAAGGAATTATTTATATTTTTAAAAAAAGGAATTTCAATATAAATCAAATATCGGGTTGACCCAGAAGTGAATATCGAGTTGTAAATACATACAGGAATATTCTAGAGCTGTGTGGTATGCCACTGTGAATATAGACGATAATATTTAATTTAATTATATTTAAATATATTTATATATTTAAATAGGCTATTTAGAGCGTTAAAAATAGCCACTTTTGCAAACGAAGTCGGAATTCGACGAAACCAGTTTTGTTGGATCCGCAATATCAAATAGTTGTTAGATTTCCAGTTTCGTGATTTTTAGAGTCACTATGTGGCCGTATGGATTTTTAGAGTGAGAAACAATCAGTATTTTGACAGTTAAAAATACGCTGTGTGAGCATACGGAGTCGGAATTCGACGAAACCAGTTTCGTTGGGACCGTAATGTCGAACTCTAGCTGCATGTCCAGTTTCATGATTTTTGGGTATCGTATGTGACCGCAGGAATTTTTAGAAGTCGGATACGATGAGAAATGGACAAAATAAAATATTAGTAAAAAAAATATCTAGATATTTTGTGATGCTATAAATACGCCCCTTAAAATCTAAACGTAATAAAAAAACTCAGATTTCCGCCGTCAGTATTTCATTTCATCCTCAAGCAAACACAACAGAAAGAAATCAAAAACAAATGAAAGAAAAATCTACAAATTCTTATACATATATATTTAGATTGCTTGAAGGATCCTCTTTATTATGGTGCCCTTTTTGTTGAGTTCGAACATGTTTTGGGGTATCGGGAAATTTGCCAGCGTGGTGACTTTGGGGTAGGGTTCGGAAATCGCAAGTCATACAAGCATTAATCCATCGTTTTGGGTTCGTAGTTGGATTGAGTGGAGAGAGTAGGATCGAGTGTAGTATTTTTGGGAATTTTCGTGGATGTTTTGTTCGGTACCTGTAGCGCATCGGAGGTGTTGACGGGGTGAGCAAGGGGCGTGCGAGGCTGAGGTGGAGGTGACCACCAGGTGCGGATTGTGGTGCTGAATCCGAGGGTGGAGGCGGCGCCAAGGATTGATGACCGGAGGTGGTGTGGAGGTAGGTCAAACCCAACGTGAGGTATTCATTTGGGGATTTTTCTCTGGAATGCGACGGTTTGAGAAGAAGAGTTGGGAGGAGCGGGTCAGGATGTTTAAAGGAGGGTTTGGGCCTTAGCTAAATGTAAGCCCAGTTAGAAATAATATTTTAGTTTATTTAAGATTTAATAGTTATACAAACTTGTTAATTCGATATCTCGGTCATATGAAATCAGAATCACGAACCGTCAGCCACGTTGGGATCGTATGGACGAGAGCTTCACAATGAAGCTGACTGGATGTGAATCCGAGCTCGTTACAATTTATGGCAAAATAAATTGTCCGTCTGAATCAAAGACAGTTAATCGTTTTTAACGATAACAGTCCAATGTGAGTAAAACTCACCAACTCTGAACAGTTTATAATTTCATGTTGTATTTCTAGAACGGTTAGAAATTGTCTGTTTGACTGTGTGTTGACTGTTTGATTTGAACTGCTAGTCAGTTAATAGAAATATATATATATATATATATATATGTATATGTATATATATATAAACCGTTAAATATTTATATGTGATTCTGCTATCAGAATAATTCATATCAAAGTGAAATCGATGTTAATCGTATTGTCTAACATCTCTGGTGCAGGGAAACAGGTTGGAGGAATCCAACTGGATTCCTCAACAGTTATTTTACTGTGATTTATATATTGTGATATATAAATGTGATATATAATCTGATGATGATTATGTGTGTTTGGACGATATTTATCATTGTTATATGGTGTGTTAAATACCATAAGAAATACCAGAATGTAGAAAGAGGATTTTCAAAGTATAATTTGAAAATATTTCATTTATATAAAATCACCGGATTTTATATATAAAAGAAAAGGGTTTTGAATATAAAAGGAATTATATTTGTAATTCAAATATAAAGGGATTTATTTATAAATCAAATATATAAAGGAAATATATTTGACAGCAAATATAAAGGAATATATTTGAAAGAGGTAAAAGGATATATTTATTTAGGAAATAAATCAAAGTAAAAGGAATATTTATTTGTTAGAATAAATAGAATTAAAAGGACATATTTATTTGTTAAATAAATAGGATTAAATCGAGGGATATTTATTTGATAAATAAATAGAGTTAAACCAAAGTGGATTAGTTAAGTTAAACCAAAGTGGATTAGTTAAGTTAAACCAAAGTGGATTAGTTAAGTTAAACCAAAGTGGATTAGTAGAGTTAAACCAAAGTGGATTAGTTAAGTTAAACCAAAGTGGATTAGTTAAGTTAAACAAAGTGGATTAGTTAAGTTAATCAAAGTGATTAGTTCAGTTAATCGAGATAAGTAAAATCAAGTGAGGTTAATCGAGTTGAATTAGTCAGTCGAGTTAATCAATTGAGTTAGTCAAACCAAGTAAAACCAGTTAGGGTTGACCAGTCAGAGTTAACCAGTTAGAGTTAACTAATTTGAGTTACTTAAATGTAGTTAATCGAGTAGAGTTATCAAATATCACTTATTCGAAGTGAGTTAATCGAATATAGGGTATTCGAGAGAAGAGAAATCGAATATTGGTTATTCGAAAGGGGAGTTATCGAATATTGGTTATTCAAAGTGAGTTATCGGATATAGTTCATTCGAAAGGAGTTATCAAACCGAGTTAATCCAAAGGAGTCAATCGAATAGTTTATTCGAATAGAGTTGGAGGAGCTAATCGAATATAGTTTATTCGAATAGTGTTAGAGGAGTTATCGAATATAGTTCATTCGACGGGAGTTAAGTAAATAGAGTTAATCCAATAGGGTCAGTCCAATAGAGTTAATTGGAAAGAGTTAATCGAATATAATTCGAAAGAAAGGTTAAGTAAGGAAGTTAGTTAAAGAATTTTAAAGTGAGCTTTGTCTATTTCAAGGTTAGAAGTGTTGTTCAGTTAAGGTCTGAGAGGTAGTTCTACCCCAACTTGATTGGCTTCGTTTTTAACTAAGAAATGGGTATGGTTCGGCAGTAAAAGATGGTTAAGTGAATTTAGTAATTTAAAAGAATGGAAATGTTTTCCAGTGATAATAACATATATTTTCTAAATCTAGAAAATAGAAAATGTTAAATATAGGGAAACAGGAGATGTAAAATGAACTAAAGAGATTAATGATTAATGATTAATGATGTTTGATTGATATTATTTCCACCTGGAAATAATATCGTTGTTTGCACACTTGTTTTTCTTTGATAGTTAACTCACAGACTATCAAAGTTTTGACCATTTTAACGTTGTTAATATGGAGAGACCGATTGGATTATTATCCAAAGAACCACTCTGTATTGGCATAAGCGTTGCGAATAATATATGCCAAAGATAAGTAAAGACGGAGTAGAGTGCAAGGGCTGTTGTATAAATCTTAGATAACAATGACTAAGATGGATATACTGAATAGTGCCTTCGGATTGTCCAGTCCTAGGACAACGTATATGGAAGAAGGTCTGACAGAGTATATCCAATGGATCACGTAAGTTGATCTGTCCAAACGTATTCACGTTGGTGGTGGAGGAATTCGTTTCTCTTAGCTGTATACCCGGGTTATGTTTGGATAAGTCAATTTGTGATTTGGCGGGTATGACGATGTGATATTCTAAGTGTATGGATGAATGTCTGACAGAGTATTTCAAGAAAGGTCACGAACATTGATTTCTTCAACTGTACAAAGAGTGGAAGCAGAGAAGGAAACTTCTTTAGTTAACACGTAATGTACTGTCGTAGACGTCAATTAGTGATTTTCGATGGATCTGACAATGTGGCATTCGAAGTGAATCTGACGTGATGATAAAGCGTAGCTTCTAGCCTCATCAACCGGTAAATGACAGAAATCGGGCAGGCAGCATGGCTAAGTCGGTCGCACCGAAGTAGGGTGTATAATCACCTATCTAGAGAATATTCATTTGTTTCTTAAATATATCAATGTTGTCCCATATATATATATATATATATATATATATATATATATATATATATATATATATACGGGAACGGTTTCTGATCCCAACCGTTGGTGATGTACATTCGATACACTCAAGCGAAATGAGTGTTCGGTCATGTGTGGCTGAGTTACAAGATGTTCTTGTTGAACTCCAGTGTATCATTCGTAGAGTACACTGATCGGAAGGTGGTTCCATACCTTGTCATAGTTGGAAATCCATTAGCCAATACGTGCTTGCGATTTTGATTGTATACTATATATGTAGAACGTGAGATGAAAGCGTTTCTGCTAGTTGATATCTGTTTGTATATAGACATTATTATAATATCAAAAGGTTTTTGATATAAAGATATTTTGGATTCTCATAAGGGAAAAACCCGTTCCGTTCTGCGGCGTGGTCTTATGAGATATCATTTACTTGTTCGTACTGTTTTAAACTGTTTTACTCATACCAGTCCCATGACTGACCCGGAGTTTACTTTGTTGTTTTCCCTAAACTCTTGGGTGCCTAAATTTGTACGGGCAGTCAAATAGTCGGGATTTACAGATATACTTGAAGAGCTGGAGCAAAGGCTTCTGGATCATATAGCTATAGTTTATTTCCGCTGTGTTGTAAGTTCTGTACTCTGATAAGTGCTATTGTATACATAACTGTTATATTTCAAAGTTATGTTATCTATTATATGTTATTCGTTCCGCTGTGAGGTTCGTGTTACTCTGATGTTGAGTTCTTCTTTTCTTATTCTATTCTAAGTTTCTACCTTATCTATCCTCACCCTCTAATTTCTTTCCCTAATTACTGGGATTTTTCGATGTTTTGGTTATCGACATAGTGCTTATGTCGATAACCAAAGTCGCTCAAAATCCGGGTCATTACACTTTCACGGTCTCTACCCTTCCTGAGTCTTTGTCTAAAAAGATCTGCTTTGGTCACCAACAACGGTTCTATTAGTGGTCATAAGAGGGCAAATTTTATCTTGCATCCTTCTGGAGATGTAATTGTTGAGTCTCCCTATCGTCAGCTACCATATACCAGCCTTGCACCCTCTCCTGGAAGTTTTCCTAACATGTGCCCTTCCTCAGCAGAGATATAGGAAGTGACTCTGTTGCTGGTTTTCTAAGATCTGGTTCTCAGAGAGATTCGGATTTAAGAGAGCGTGGGCTACTCTTTTCTCCTTATCGACAGTGTGACCCCAAAAGTTCTCCTTTACAGGCCTTGGACTTTGATAAGAATATCGGGTCTGTCTTACACTCCGTTGATATCTTCGATATTCCGGAGTTTGCCTCCGAAGAATGGTCTGATTTTTGCCTTAATCTTGTTAAATGACAACTTTTGGTTTGTACTCTTATTTTCCTAAAACTTTTCATCTTCCTTCTTGATGTAAGGACTAACGTTATATTGTTCCTCTTTTCTTTTTAGATATCCAGGAATTGGTATGTTGCCAGGGTGATAGCTACCTCCTTATCATAGGATTAGAAAGAACTCCAAGAAGAGATATCCATATTAGAGTCTAAGCTCCACGATTTAACCTTTGCGAAGAGTAGCAATGAAGAGGCTTGCAGCCAAGTGAGAGTGCTTCTTGAGAGGGAAAGTGCTGACAATAGTTCCTTAGCTGCTGAAGCCTCCACCCTCAAGCGTGAGCAGTCGGATATGTTGATGAAACATGCAAGGAGATTGAAAACAAGGGAAGCAATTCTTTCTGATGCTAAGCGGATAATTTACGAGACTCTGGACCAAATTCCCTTGTTTTTGAAGGAGCATCTTCCAAGCATGGTGTCGGAATGCTATGAAAAGGCTCTATTTTAGTCCACTATGATAATCGTGGCAAGTTTTCGGACATGGACTTTCCTTCCCTTCCCTCATCCCTTCGGGATAGAATCTTGGGGGGTGTTATTACTTCAGATTGGGACAGTGAGGTTTCCAAAGGGAAAAAGGCGAAGGTTGAGGATCCTTTGTTTGTCGAAAAGCTGCCCGATTACTCAATGTCTATTGATGATGAAAATCTGATTTCGCACATAGGAGGTGGTAATATGGGCAACTGTAATGGTAATCTTGGCTGCAAGTGTGGACATGGTAAGGATAGCAGAGAGGAAGGTATTCTTCTTACGTTTATAGGTGATTTCTTGGACTTTATGAGTGTTAACTCTTCATATGTCCCAGTTACTTCGCGTGGAGATGGTGGGTATGCTGAGGAAGTCAATCTCCCAGAACTTGGTGAAAAAGAATAGGCGATGCATGAAACCTTTCCTCTTCCCCAGGTATAAATTGTTTCTGAATTCTTTCTTTGCTTGTAGAAATTGACCATTGATGATTTGTTCTTACGGTGATGAAGATTCCATTTTCGCCGATTGCTCTGTTTTTCAAGGATGACCTACATTCTCTCTAGGCTGAGGAAGGAATTTCTCACAAAGCATCCTTATAAATCTGGCAGGAAACGCTTCTTGAAAGAGCTCAAACATATTTATATGAAGTACCCCCAGTTATCTTTCAACTTCTTAGGGAATGATAAGGAAATGATATTAAAGAAACTTAGAACTCATCGTTGCGAAGTTAATATGTAACATGAAGGAAAGTAGTACTGGAGAGAAAAATTAACTTGTCATATAATTTTCAGTTGACAATAGTGCGTATGGACGCGAATTGTATTCATTTTCATTCTCTTTTTGTTGCATGCATTTCTGGGGCACAAATAATGATGTCTTTTGACAATTGATTTCACAAATGGTAGCTCATTTGCTTTCGTGAACAGAAAGTTCACCCGAAGACACTTCTTCTTTCGTTTATAAAGGTGTTTAACTTACTTTGCGCTCAGGAAATTTCTCGGGGAATTGTCTTGCCGGCGTTGATGATGGATCTGCCCTATCCGGGGAGCTATTTGCGCAATGTTCGATAGAACAAATAGTTATATTAGAGGCTCAAATAAAGCAAAAGGATAAAAACAACATTGAAGCGAAGGGCTATAAATACAAATTCTTCTATCGACTTTAATGGAGAAAAAGATGAACTACAGCGTCAAGCTATTGACTTAGAGGCAAGATGTAAAGGCGTACTGAAAAAATGTAATGGATAGAGATTTATCTTTTGATGTGCTCTTGGGATCTATACTTCTTTTGTCTCGCAGTCTTCGACGGGATCTGAATATTCTGAGCTTGAGATAAGGGACTTTCCCTCTGGAATGGGTTATCTCTTACAGCCAGATGGCATAGACAAGTTAAGGCCAACATGAAAGATTTTTATGATAGGAAGGGTATTAAAGGCAACTCTCATCGTGCCGCTTTTTATACTTCCAAAATTAAGCAATTACAAAAGGTGAAACGGTCTTTCCACGAAGATGCTTTTGACTTGAAGAAGGAAAACAAAAACCTTCGTGAAATGGGCAAGTCTTTCTATCATGCTTTAAAGTGGTAGTCTAAACCTTTGGATGATTCAAGCGTGGTCATAGAGAAGATGTGAAAAGTCGATGGGCTTTACGTACTGCAATTCATTGTTCCGCAACTTCTTCCTGGTCCCATGAATAAGAAGCATTCTGTTGAGGAATAGACTATTGCTTATACGGAAGTTGCAGTACTGGGACATAGGTGTTTTATTTGAAGATGTATTCATCTTATAAACCTTCTTGTAAACAATCATGTAATGTATGAAGTATTCAATATTTTGTCCGGGGAGTATAATACTCTGTATTGATGGTATTTACGAATAGGGGTAGGACTTACAACGATATTACTTAACACGTGACCACGCATTTTAGTATAAATGCTTTTCTTTAGATATGGTTACATCATGACAAGATGCACATCTCCGGCGTGTTTCGTTTGGAGTTTATCTTACGGACTTTTATACAGTGTCTTATTCCCATGGTAGGATTAACAACATCAAAGTGCATTAAACATGAAATGTCTGTAGTGCTTACTTGTGTTTCATGTGTTAGTGCAAACATTTGATGTACTCGGATAATGAATTGATGATCGTATAAATCAAAGACACTTTCCTGAGAGAAAAGGGGGAGGCTACCAGTATGTGCGTAATAATGAGGGAAATGCGCTTCCAAGCCAGATTTGAGTTATGTCGAAGGTCGACTAGTTCTTTCTTATTCAGCTCTGAGAATTCGAACCGATCCAGATTTGGACGCCTTGTGTTTAGATTGAAACCCTACATTAGGTTGCGATTGGCGCCTGAGCTCAGAGTCGAGACGAGGTTGGATTGCTTCTTCCAATATTTGTGAAGAACTAAATCAATCCCGATTCAGGTATTAAAGACTATAGGCTAGAGATTTCCTTTTGCCATTAGCGGATGTTCCGAAATAACTCTTATTCGGGTAATTAAAGATTGGGGACTAGGAAGCCCCTTCCGGTATTTGCGAAGCACTGAATCAACTCAAATTTAGCATTAATATAGATAGAAGTCCGAAAACCCCTTCCGGCATTTGTGAAGAGCATAATCAACCCAAATTCTGGTATTAATATAGATAGAAGACTGGGAACCCCTTCCAGCATTTGCGAAGAGTCGAATCAACCCAGATTTGGGTATTAATATAGATAGAAGTCCGGGAACCCCTTCCGGTATTTGTGAAGAGCCGAATCAACGCAGATTCGGGTATTAATATAGATAGAAGACCGGGGACCCCTTTCGGTACTAATTGTTTTGGAATCCCTTTTGGATTTAATTTACGAAGCAGAGGCCATTCATGCTTCCTGAGCCACTCCTAGGGCTTTTGATGACAAAGCAGAGGATATACGTGCTTTGTTGTCTATTCTTTGGGCCTGTGCGCTTGGTAAGCTTATCCACAAGCAGGATCCAAGGACTTACCCGACCTCCCTACAGGAGGCGCCTTATCCTGACCATTTTAGGTGATGATAAGGTCGAGACTTAGATGGGGCCATCCTAGGCACGGAACTAAGGTTTACTCTTTTGATGCTCTATATTGACCATCGTAGGTTCTGATAGAGGCTTATACGCTAACCCCCTCTAAGGGATGCCCTACCCTGACCATTGTAAGCGATGATAGGGATTAACATTCCCTTCCATGGGTAACGCATAACATAAGCAAAGGTAAGACATGCTCTTCTACGAGCAGAGGTAGGACATGCTTAGTTCTAGCAAAAGCAGGGCATGCTAATTTTAGATGCACCTCCACGACCATTTCTGTTGTGAAACGGAGGCTTACGCTTTTGATGCTTTAACCTAGCCCCTCTGATTTAGGCATGGAGAAAGACTAACACTTCATCCCCCTCCGGGGGATGCCTCATCCCACCAATTTGGTGATGACAAGGGATTTATCCATTTGTGGCTTGACCCCTTTTGGGTTTTAAGCTTCGAAAAAGAGGTTTCCCGTATCATTGGACATGTTTAGTAATCCTTTTCCTAAGGATTTTTACCAAATCCACTTTGATCTTTTCATAAATTCTCGTAATTGGCCTTGGCTGATGAATTTAATGATGGTTTCCTCAAGGACTCTACAGTGGTTAGTTTCGTGCCCATTCATTATGTGGTAGTGGCAGAAGGGCCCTCCTGTTTTCCTTTCGTATTTGGGATTTTTCTTTGTGAGTGGCCAATAGTCAAGTTCACATTTGGTTAGGAAGTAAATATTTTCTATTTAAGTGGTGAGGTAGTATTCCTTAGGTAACCCTAGTGAATGCCCCTCTTCTTGCCGCTCAGGTTTGATCCATTTGTGAACCAGCCTAGTTGTTATCCCTGTACTCTCGTTCTTTGTTCCCAAAATATATTGAGGTTGGGATGTCAACCCTTTGGACCATTTGTTGGTGAGGTCGTCGAAATCGTCCATTATTTCCTGTTTATATATCGTTCCACTAACTTGCTTAAGGAGAATTTTCTTTAGGTGAGAGAAAATGTTAATACCTTTTAATGTAGAGTCATTTGGAGGAGGCGCTAGGGTTTGTCCTGTTTGGGAGTAGCTATACTTTTCGATATCGGAAGCATATCGTCCCATTTCCCTTTTTTGCTTTATGATTCATAATGCATCAACCCTCAAACTTAATTCTTCTGCCATTCCTGTCCACGATCTCCGACTCATCCATTTGAGATTCTGAAGGCTTTTGTCGAGACATCCTACCAATAATTTTGCTTTTTCATGGCCTTAGTCCAATCCGGGATGGAAAAGCACAGGTAGATATATGATGAGGTTAACCAAAGGATCGGAGGTCTAAGCCCTCCTTCTAACGCCAAAATGTTAACGATTTTTTTTTGTCAACACCGGAGATAGGTCAATGAGAATGGATCTGAGGGGAAAAATAAGTTGATTGGCTTTCACGGGTTCGGGATTTATCGTCGTCCCTGGGTACCAGAGCCTAGAAGAGATGAGCCACTAAGCATAGCTCCAGATAAAAGTCTTAACGAATGGTGGGAAGGAATTCCGCACCTATCTCGTTAAAAGATCAAAACTTGTCAGTAGGGTCTAAGTTTACAGGATTAATTTAAACATATAGGAAGGGTGTCTCACCCGATCTGCGGAGGGGTTCTAACATGGATCCATGCATATGTAGGAAGAAAACAGTAAATCGTAACAATAATAGATGAGAAATGAAATGATAAACTCACAGGAAAATGTTATAAGTATGAATATGCTCTTTATTAATCTCCGATTTAGAGTACATGAACAGAAATTGGAGGAATTCTCCAATTGATCTAAGTATTAGGATCTTTTTTTGAGAGAAAGAGTATCTGAAATCAGCCCCCTTTAATATGACCCCTGGGGTCTTATTTATAGGGAATTTGGGGCCCCTTCAGCTGTTGGGTTGCTGGGCCTTCAGGAGTATTTGCCGATCGCCTTTTTCCTTTGCCTTGAATGTCTTCTCTTCTGGCCATTTTGCACTGTTAATTATAGCTTCCGCAATGGATGTTTCGGCTAGCCTAGAGCTTCTTTGAGATTGATATGTGCTTGTTGTCGTTGTATCTCTTCGAAAGATATTTTGAGTTCTTGGTTGCATGCTCTCGGTCATGGACTTTTGGATATAGGCTTCTGGCTTTCCCTTGAATACTTAGAGGAGCCTGCCTACATTATGTGTGTGGATAGCTGCCGGTTCGGAACCACTTTCGGTGTTTGTGCTAAGCAGACTAATGTGGATAGCTTGTATCCCTTTCGGGGTCTCGGTCTAATTTTCGGTGGGATTTCCGGGTATAGCCTGATACTCCGCAAGGTTGCTCTAGGTGATTTGCCTGTTGTTTATCAAAACGACCTTTCGGTGCTTATGCAGAATGTGTTTCGGAAACTGGTTCTAGATATCCTCTATGTACTTCTAGTTTGATGCTCTTGATGTTCTAGCTTCCATAGTATTGGTACTTGGGAGGGTCAATACTGAAGGCCCTATCGGCCTTCCGAGTCTCAATTGGCAGATCTCTTTCATTCATATTTCTTGTCGTCCAGCTTAGATGACCTCTTGCCGAAGAGTCCCCCGCCAGGTTGATGTTGTCGGAGTAAATCTACTGGATTGGTTCTGTTGGCCTTTTGTAGCTTTCGGGATTTCTTTTCCCAGGGAGTTGTCGACTTACGTCTTCTCTCATATCATTCTTTCTAGATTCTGGAAGCTTCTTCTGTACTTGTATTCTTCCAATACTCCTTCACCATCAGCTGGTTTCAAAGTTAATTTTGGTAGTAATAGGTAGCATTAACATTGTTTCTGATTATTTATTCTATAGAACTGATTTAGTTATATCCATGCACCATACTTGATTGGAATTTAGTAAAGTACAAATGCTATTAACACCTTTTGGCTGTATACATTACTTTATGAAATGTGTTTGTATGAACGTTGCACTCATGGGAAGTAAACATTCATGACTGTTGTACTCATGTGAAATGCAATGGATTAATATGAAATCCTTAAGTTAATCACTTGTGGATTAACTTACAAAATAGTCGTGGATCAACTTATTAAAATAAAATGGTGAATTAACTAATGGAATGCGTGGATGTAAATAAAACTTGTCAGAGAAAAAACACCTTTCTTCAATGGCCACAAAAACAAGACCCAACGCTAAAGCAACTGAATCTATGCACAAAAAAGAGCCAAAACGGCAAGAAAAATAGAAAGACAACAAATAAAAATGCACTCCAGTACACAAAATAATAAAGGAAGCCAAAAAACCAAATCAATACATAAGCCGACAAGCTCCCATACCACCAACAAACCCAATGACTAACACAAGAGCCCAATTCTTCGGACCCATAGCTGCTCAAGAGGCCATAAATCGATCTGAGAGCAAACATCGTCCAATCCAGCTCATAAAACAGGTAACTTCCCAGTCCAATCCATCAACATTAGGTTGAAATCTGATCTTTTCTATCCATCCACCTTAAGCAACCAACCAAAAGCTCTGCGGATAAACAAGACTTGACCTAAAAGAGCGGCATTCAACACCAATCTAGCAAACCTATGAGGACCCAAAAAAGAAGAAGAAAAAAATAACTCAACCCGCACCAGCTCAGGGACATGAAGCCCAAGTAACTGAAAAAACACAATCCAAAGAAGAAAAGGGGGTCTGATAATTCCCATGAAAGGGCGACCTCTAAAAGCAAAGAAAACATCATCCAAGACTTTCCAAATGATAATAGATGACAACATCGGGCAGTCCTCAAAAACATCCTTATTTTGCGAACACAAATATACCAGCCGATGAGACAATGGATAAGTCTAAAAAAGATCGATCTAAGATCCGTCCCAGGGCCTCTAACCCACCAGGAGAGAAGAAGGCCACTTACGGAGGTAAAGTCCACCTGATTGCCAAATAAACCTACGAAGAAGGACCAAACCGCCATAACACACTCACCCTCTAAGAAAACATGAGATAGCAATTCAATTGCACCATAACAGTAACACATACAACGGGACATAAGCAGAATGCTAATACTCATGAGGTAAAAATTTCGTGGGAGTCCCTCATGTAGAACCTTCCACATAAAAATGGAAAACTTGAGAGGAATGAGTTTATCTCAAATGAAAGAGTAGACCCTTACACTACAAGAAAAACCATTTATAGTTGCAAAATTTGGTGGCTTTTCAGTTTATATACCAGAAGGGGATAAGTAGCAATATAAACGTGGCTAAAAAAAAAATTTAGGATCACGCTTTTGGAAAAAAGTGCATGTAACTTAAATTAACATGACATATTGATTTTCTATTCGCCTATCCCCTCATACTAAGAAAATTCTAAGCGTCATTCACTTTCCCCAATTCAATCCCCGATGAAAAAAAACCTTCTTTTAATCGTGGTCAAATTTCGTCGCACTTTACATCGCCATTTCCCCAATTTCATCCTCAACTCCATTGTTGTACTCCACTCAACATCGTTGCGACAGCCAACAACAGTTTCTCCGATCCTCATGATATAGGTATATTTAAGTATGAACTTTTTAAATCAATTTTGTGATCCTATTGGAAATTTTGTATGAATTTGAATGCATTTTGTTTTCGTATTTCTACGTAAACCCTAAATGAAATAGTTGATTAACCCTAATTGCAATGATTGATTTTATTTATTATGTTTGTGTATATCTGCTTGAAATAGTTGATTTAACCCTAATTGCATTGATTTAACCCTAACTGAAAGTGTTGATTTAAGCGCTCGTATTATTTGTTGTTTGAATATTTTTTTTTGGTTTTATATATGTGAATGAATGCATGTTTTGTTATTTTATGTCGCTTTGAAATGATCAAATTCCAACTGTCTGATTTCTTGTGTTATATAGTTTTATCCATTTTACATCTTTGTGGTAAACCATCTTTTATGTTCATATATGCATATCGTAAACTTATAGAAGTGGAACTCATTTTCTTTCGGAAATTCACTTAACATTAAAACATGCTTTGCTGAAGAAAAATTGTTTGGCTATATTTGTTTTTAATTTATCGATTTATAATTGATTCGATTTCCGATCACATAGACAAGGGCTATTATTTCGTGTGCTAATAAAATTACTAATGACTGATGATGAACATATGACCTAAAACTGCAAAAATGCTTTTTTGGCTGATTATTGTATGTTTATACTTGATTAACATGTAAAAGTATTTATTTTTATGCTCATATCTTATTTTTGTTGTATATAAATAAATGATACTTTGGGTATTTTTATGTGTTTTTATAGATTGTCAATAAAAGTCCCCTCTATCTCAATCAAAGACTATTGGAATAGAAAACGCTACTTCTTGGAATCAATAAGTTTTAAATCGCAAAGGAAGCTGTAGCACACTGGTAAAGGCCTAGAAAGTTTGGTGGAGTGTTCCAAGTTCGATCCCTATCAAGTTCTATTTTTATGAAGAAAGGAACATGAATGCTTCACACCTCGCCTCCTGCATTTTGAAGAATATATGGAGTTGTGATATGTCTGTCGTACACACACACACACACACATAGAGTCATGCATGTGTATATACAACACACACATAATAAAGATTTTGGGAATTTGACATATTCCTCTCAAAGAATTCAACTCAAATCAATTATGTTTTATTGCAATGCAGAAGAAAAAGGAAGACTTTTATTACAAATCTCCAATTAAACAAATGCTCATCTGCCCACTGACAGTGCCTTACATCAAAAGGAATGCACTGATTACGAATCTTCAATTAAGTGCCATGAAAGGAATATTTCTTTATTTTTGGAAAGAATTTATTTTCATATATTTTATTAGGCCTTATATTCACATTGATATGAGACTACATCCCCTATAAGTACCCATTTTATTCATTCTAAACTCCTTTTCCTTTTTCTGTATTCTCTTCTTCTCCATAATAAAGTTATTTTTATTTCAGCTTATTGTTCTTTTCTTTCATAAAAATACGTGTTTTCTACTCAATAAGTTTTGGTATAACACAAATTGTCATTTGTTTATTTTTATTGCATGTTAGCGATTGACCGTTTGATTAGATTCAATGACAATTCTAATTCTAATTTTCTGTGTTTGCTATTTCTTTTCCAGTAATTTGTTCCATTTGTCTTGATTATTGAATTTAGTATAGATCTGATTAGATTCGAATCTATAACAAATTCAATAGCATTATTTCAAATCACATCTCCAAATATTGTCTAACTCGCCTATGAGATTACATAAATAATAAATTTAAGATTCCTCCCTGTGTTCGACCTGCATATTACACATATGTGTGCTTGCAGTTTACAATAAATTTGCACTTTTCTAGTCCATAGAAAAGTGTCGATCAAGTTTTTGGCCCCATTGCAAAGAAATCTCAAAAATAAATCAAAGGCCGAAGTGAAGGAACAGATTCAAGCAATCAACAGAGACATCGAGCAAAGCAAACAGTGATTTTTAATTGCTTTGGATGGACAACTACATCCTTCTGTAAATTCTCTTAACCCTACAGGTGCTCTGCTGCAAAGAAAAATATATAGAAATTTCTTGTAAAAGATTTCTGCAAGGGCTACGACTTGCTTGTATAACATTTTAGTTTTCTGCTATTATTATTATTTGAGAGTTGTGCTAGCTGAAATTTTTGAATTAATTGGTGAGGAGCGAATTTCCATACCTAATCACTCTTGTCGATTTTCAATTATAAACCTTTATTTTATTTGCAAAATATTTAACTACTAGAGTGTATTTTGTGAAATTGATCCTCTCAAGGGTTTGATAGCAAATATATATTAGTTCAATTTATTGAACTTCTAGCAAAAGTGGTTGCTTACTACCCGTAAAACATTGGTCGTATCCCTTAATATATATACTATACGTAAACGACCATAAGACCCTCTTCCCCCTTCAAATCGATATTATTAACTAATAAGATATACTTAGAGTTTGTTATTTATTTTGAGTAGGAGCTAATAGTGTCAACCATAAGTCTAGGATATTCTTTGTTTGCATTTGACAACTATGAGTGAAAAAGTGTCAGCCACCATAATTGTGCTAGGGGTTCCTAAATAAATCAAAATTTTATAACGAGACGGATCAAAATCGAATACATCGAAATTTTCAAAATCTCAAAGTCGAAGTGGATAAACCCTTATCTCTTCGAGATCGATGTTATCCAACTAGGATTATTCAACCTTCTGTCATCATGTTCCCACCAGCCGAAGGGAACAATTTTGAGCTTAAGCATTCGTTTATTCAAGTGGTACCAAAATTTACTGGTTTTGAAACTGCTTATGAATTTCTACGTGAATTTGAATTATATGCATCCACAATAAAAATGCAACAATTTTCTAATGAATCAATCAAGCTATGGCTAATTCCATTCTCACTACTTGAAAGCGCTAAACAATGGCTAAATTCTCTTCCCGAACATTCCATAAGAAGTTCAGATGAAATTGTCAGTGTATTCTTGAAAAAGTTTTTCCCTTTCCATAAAACACCAAAAATCCAAACGGAAATAAATCAATTTTCTCAAAATGAAGGGGAAACTTTTTCAAAATACTTTGGGAGATTCAACCAATTATTATATAGTTGTCTTCATCATGCAATTCCCAAACATCACTTATGCCAAATTGCATATGAAGGAATTAACAATCAGACTAGAACTCAACTTGAATCAATGTGTGGAGGATAATTTATGTCTAAAACAGTCGATGAAACTTGGGAATTCTCAAAAAATTATTCTGTAAAGTACATGCAATGGGAGTCAATTATTGTTCCCATTCATACTTCTACTAAAGGAGTGCATGTCGTGGATCCAAGTCACATTCCCTTAGAAAATCAAACTCCTCAAATTGGAGAAGGACTACCCCACTATTACTTTCAAAACAAAGCCAATGCTATAATGCAAAATAATCCTTATTCATCCACGTATAACCCTAGTTGAAGGAATCATCTGAATTTTTCTTGGTCAAATCCCAATAATTCGACAAACCCATCTCACATGCAACCCTTTATTCCAAATCTGAATTACCAAGCGTCAATTTCTAATCCTCAAACCTCTCAAGCTACATCTCAATCCAAACAACCATATAGGCATCCTAACTTTAAATTATTGACTCAATCCTCTCAATGTTCTCAGTCGTCACAAGAAATTGTTCGTTTAGAGAAATAAATAAACTCTCAAGAGGCAGAACTTGATGAATATGATGAAGGAACTAATGAAAAATTATGAGAAGGGATAATTGCCTACTCAACCTGAGGTGAATCCAAAATATAATTCTCGTACTGTGAATTCCTATGAGGATGGAAACAATAATTTGGTTAATGTTGTCATCACCCTTAGGTCTGGAAAAACGATTAACAATAATGTCGGCAGTCCCGATAATCCTTCAATCTTAACTCCAGATCAAGATCTTGATTCTTACACGATGGCAACCATTGCCAACTCCTTGGAACCTTCTGAACCCCTGTCTTCTTCGAATGTTGGCAATCCCAACATCTTTTCCTCTAATGTCGGCAACCCGGACAATATCTCATCCTCTAATGTTGGTAATCCCATCATCTCACCTTTTATTCGTGTACCTCCTTCACTTCCCACATCGAAACCTTCTTTTTCAAACGATCAAAATTCTAAAGAGTCTGTACGCCAATAGCTCCTTATCCTCATAGCCTTAACAATAAGAAGGATGCGAATTTCGAAAAAAATCTTGAAACCTTCAAACAAGTTCGTGTCATTATTCCACTCTTAGACACTATCGAAAAGATTCCTCAATATGCCAAGTGTCTCAAGGAGCTATGCACCCGAAAATAAGCCACTAACATTCTGAAAACTGCCTTTTTGATTGCGAATACTAGCTCTGTTTTCTCGAATCCTTCACCAATCAAGTATAAGGACCCTGACTGCCCTATAATGATTGCAAAATAGGAAATAATCACATCTCTCATGTCTTACTTGATCTTGGAGTCAGTGTCAATCTTCTTCCTTATACTATTTATCGTCAATTTGGATTAGGGGAGATTAAACCAACAAACATCACTTTTCAGCTGGTTGGTCGCTCTGTCAAAAAGCCATTGAGAATAATGAAGGACGTCTTGATACAGGTTGAGCAGTTTTACTTCCCTATTGATTTCAAAGTTCTAGAAACCGAGCCTGTCTTAGATCCCAGTGTTCAAATCCCCTTAACATTAGGACTCCCCTTCTTAGCAACCTCAAATGCTATCATTAATTGTAGGAACAGTAAACTTCGACTTTCATTTGGGCACCTAACCATTGAGCTAAACATCTTTAATCTCAACAAACAATCTTGGGATTTTAAGATTAATGAAATTGACATGATTTAAACCACCGTTGATGAGTCCATTAATGACACTTATGAAACCTTGGAAATGTGTCTTGACCATTTCAGCTCCGATTTCGATGAAATACATTTCTGAACTAAATGAACTACTTGACTCGATGTTAGCGGATAAGAACTTCCTGAGCTAGACCTTAAACCACTGCCATAAGACTTAAGTATGCTTACTTAGAGTCAACAGATTTTTTTTCGTAATCTTGGCCTTTGATCTTACCGAGAACCAAGAAGAAAATCTTTGAAATTTTTATGGGATAATCTACATCTCAATTGTATAAATCACTGGCACGACAAAATTTTCATAGGAAGGATGTAGCGGCCCGAAAATCCATACCAATTTGAGCTGACTAATATCCTACATATTCAACTCGAAGTGCATGAAAATTCAGATCATTAATAGTAAGAAATTAGAGGATGAGAAAGATAAGATAGAACTAATAGAATAGAAGAAGAAGAGCTCAACTGAATAGAATCAGAGTAAACACGAACTCACAGCGGAATGAATAAAATGTATTAGATAACATAACTTTGAGTTACAAAACTGCATTGTATATACATACCATCTATCAGAGTACAATACATCATATCACAGCAGAAATAATCTCTTAATATTAACGGTGAAGCCTTCTACTTTGACTGTAAAAGCCTGAAACACTTGACTTCCCGTACAAATTTGGGCACCCAAGAGTTTAGGGAAAAACAAACAAAATAAACTCTGGGTCAGTCATGAGACTGGTGTGAGTAAACCCCAACCATACTGTTTAACTTTGAAAATCCTTTTGAAGAAAAAGATAATAATAAGACCAGCCCACACATAAGCATGGACGGTTTTTACCTTACTATAACCCAAAACACTTTGATATCAAAATCCAGTGATATTATAATAATGCCTAATCAAATAAATAACCAAATAGCAGAACGCTTGCATCTCACACTCTACATATATAATATAAAATCTAAAACCGTAGAGCGCTTATTGGGGAATGGATCCCAATAGACAAGGTATGGTTGCACCCTCCGATCAGTGTACTCTAGAGGGTATACACCGGGGTTCAACAAGTACGTCTTGCAACCCGGTCTCACAAGACCGCCCACTCATTTAGCTTGAGTGTAGCGAATATATTATCACCCACGGTTGTTGGCTATCCAACTGTCATCCAAAGATACAGAGTCGAAAAGAAGAACAAATATGAATTTTTTCTAGATTGGTGACAATACACCCTACTTGGGTATGACCCAAATAGCCATGCTGCCTAGCACAACTTTTGTTATTTCCTGGTTGTGAGGGTAGAGGCTACATCTATCTTCAGAACATCTGATCACCATTCACTTTGAATGTCACATCGTCAAATCCGTCAATTTACTAATCGATTTCCAAAAATATCACGGGTGTAAAAAGCTAAGAGGAATAAATTCCTCCACCACCAGACATAATTCCTTTAAAAGATCAACCATACGTGATTTATTAGGTATACTCTTTCAGACACTCGTCCACACAAGTTGTCCTGGGGCTGGACAAACATAAAGCACCATTCTGGAACAGGACGACCCTTGCATTTCACTCCTTCATTTATCTTCAACATAATCTAATTCGTAGCGCTTATGCCTATACGGAGTGGTTTTCAGATAATATGTCCAACCGGTCTCTCCGTATTGACAACGATGGTCAAAACACTTCGATAGTCGGTTATTTAACTATCGAAGTAAAACAACATCCATTCAAAATTACAGCTAAACATAAAAGAATCATTGGCCCTTTGAATTAACATTATTGCTTCTAACTTCCCATATTTTTTACACAAAATATACGTTATTAATGTTCGAAACCATCCCACCTTCAAAATTCCTTATATTTCAGGAAATATGCATCACTTACATTGGAAACATTTCTAATTTTCATATAATTATAAAATGTCTGTTCTGAAACATTATTCACTTTAAAACGTGAATATTATAGCTTATAGAAATCTGCTCAACCTAACTTGGTTTTTATAAATAAATACCATCATCGGTTTAAAATTTCATCTTATCTAATTATTTCTAAATCTATAAGTCCAACTTCACTTCCTACCCTTCGATATAGTTGAATTCAGATTATATATCCATATGTACTTATTTATTTTTAATCCCTTTTCGAACACAAAAATAAAATTCACTGTTTTCTTTTAAAACAATTTCCATTTCTCTTTTATTTCTCATTCTTGAATTTACACTTCCACATTATCTAATAATAATTATTTAATATTTCGTTTTAAACCCAACTGCTTGTTTTATATACTTGAAACAAATTTATAGTTTTCCTAGCCCAATCCATATTAAATTTCTATTATTTAAATAAAATAAATAATAGATTTTACCCTTTTAAAACTTGAATTCCTCTATAATATATTTTACGGTACGTAAATACCGGTTATCCTAGGGCCAATGTTATTAACATACAATAATTAACAACATGTTATTTATCACATCATATAATACAATATATGACAAACAACAAATATGATTATTTCAACCAATTCATCCAAACAATCATCACGCATCATTTAACCACTATTTGATTATATTATTATAAAATTGATCAGGGTTAGTGAGTTTACTCACCTTGGCACGTTAACCGTTAAATAACGATTTGCGTCAGTTGATTCACATCAGTTGTTTTATTTCGCCATAATTTCTGACGAGCTCCAAATGGTTCTGATCTGTCTTCATAACGCAGCTTGCTTCCGTACGGATCTAAAGAATTAGACGGTTCGAAATTCTTATATTTTCCGTTCGGCCCATCCATTAACGTTTGAAGCCTACACCTACTACAACTCTTTTCAACACCTATGACTGCAAGAAGATCCTGTACTTCTCGAACCATGGCCAAAACTCTCCTCACGTGTTTCTCCTTCCACATCACATAAATCTGCAAATCGTCAACGCTGCTCCCATTTGCCCCTTCCTCCTTTACGCTGCTGCGTCCGTAACCATAACCAATTATGTATATCACCGTGTACAGTTCCAATTTCCTACGACAAACACATTGCCAATCTTTGTTCAGCAAATAACTAATCACGTGATGGGAAAATCGGAGCCTAGCTCGCTGCTGTACAAACAAATGAGTGACATAATTATTTTCCATTTTTCTTTTTATTTTCCAAATTCTGGACCTTGCAAATTTCAACGGCCCATATCTTTGTGTGAAAACTGCTTCCTCCACATAATAGAAAATCCGCTCCCTTCCATCTTCAATATGGCAGCACGCTCCAGCTTAGCACCATGACAAACCCTCCGCCATTAATACTTGAGGCCTGCTAACCCCATCATCTCATGCCGACACCGTCGCTTATATGAACAGTGTTCCCTCTTATATATATATTATAAAACCGCACCCCAAATCTTCTTGATAATCTGATAATACACGTTTATGTCCTTCCTGCCACTTTGTTAGGATACAAACTAGTGCCACCATGCTCATTCTTCTGCTGTTACATTGCATACTCCCATATCTTTCTCCACCTTATATAAACATAAATCCAGGAACAGCTAACATCTCACTTCCATCAAAGCCAAAGACCGAAACCATTCCATTCCTCCTCAAACATATTCTTCCAAACCACTCCTTATGTCTTTTGGTTTACATCTCATCACCTAGCTGTTTGCATGGAATTCATGCGTGATCCCTCTTCGGACCATACCATGCTGCCGCTTCGCTACACGAGCACCACACGGACACCCCAAACAGTCAGCACCTTGTTCGCCTTGTTTCTGCCTCCTGGACGCCATCGGAACCGGCCCTGCCATTGACGTAGTGGAGGATCGATTTGTGTTTTTAGTGAAAATTTAACATAGATTTAGTCTCATTTTTACTTTTGGAAAATAATCGAGCTGGGTAATTTTGTATATTTATAGATCTTTGAAACTTCATTGTTAATGTGTAGAGCATGGGTAGACATGACAGTAGGCCTTAGGATTATGGTAGCTGAAAGAAAAACTAAGCTAGCTGGTGATTTGCAAGTTCATTGCTTCATTGTTAAGCTATAGAGGTTGACCTGGACATAAGGTATGGTCTAAGTATGGAATTTGAGTTTTCACCTCAATGTTCTATGGCCTATATTTAGTTTGCTTGATTTTTCTTATCACTTTACATTTATATGATGACTATTGATTTGATAACACGGAAATGCTTAAGCATGAAGCTTCATTGATTTGCATAGTGTCTTCAAAGAAGCCAAATTGGACTTGACGTGGTAGGTATATGTTGCAGTTCCTAGCTATGTTAGTTGTTTATTACAATAACACTATATTGTTTTAAACTAAAAGTTCAACGGTACCTTGCTACACAATAGTTCTGTTACGGATTAATACCAACAAAAATAAAAATACAGTCGTGTCCAGCGAGATGCCACGACCCCAAAAATATAATAATATCGGTAGGTTAACTCATACTGTGTAACCCCAAAAAATCGATATAGGGTGCAAAATACTCCAGATAAAAAGTTGCTTATTTAATTAATTAAAAATTACAGTAAAGTTCTAAAAATTAAATTATCACTACGTCTCAAAAGAATCTTGTCTAAATTTGCAACCGGTATCTAGTTATATCAAATAAACTATTACTGTCGATAAATAATTCTATAGCGACTATTTGGAAATTTGATTTGGACATAACTCACAATCTGTAACACGAGATCTTAGTTTTTCACTTCTGTTAGAAAAATACAATTCAATAGATTTCAATGTTTCTTGTTTCGAAGAAATCCGACTAATAACGAATCCTGTACCCTCAGCTGAAGTTCAGAATGTTAAATTACGAACTGCCACGATATTACGGGCTCGGTTATATTTAGTACATACTTTTATACTTCAATTTCGTTTTAATTAATATATAAATCCACTTATATTACGAGTTCAATATTTAAACTGATTTAAATATTCAAATACAAACCGATAAAAATGCGGGACGTTACAAAGGATTTTCATTTCAGAATTCACTTACATGCCTATTGCACCTCACCAATCAAATAAGAAATCATTGTGCATCATTTCCGATAGAGGCAAGTGCCGGGGGGGGGGGGGGGTGGGGGAGGGGAGGAAATTTCATTCTTCAAACATTCATCATCATCATAGATTTCATTTTGCTTATGATTTTCATTCGTACATAGCTGCTAAACTTCATTTCATTTTACAAAAAATTTTTCATCTCATTCAGTTTGGACACTGTTTTAAACAAGTGTGGGGGACTTTGCATTGCACTCTTTTCATTTTTCATTTTTTCATATAGGACCATTATGCATTTTAGATTGTAGTAACATGCCTTTTTTTTGAAACATGACTCATTTTAGATTGATGCAACAAAATAAGTTAACAATTGTTAGTCAGTTGATAGTAGTTTTTCTCTCAACTAAGATCGAATAAGAAATATAACGAAAAGTTGAATTACAAGCGATTATAGTGTAGCTGGTACATAGGGAGATTCTTAGGTGATGACACTGAAGTCTATTCTAAATTGTAGTCTTTGTTTAATGAGTAGAGGACTTAAAATACTTATACTGGCTTTTCGAATCTTTAAAACTAAGTTGTGTTAAGAAAATTTGCAAAACTCTTTCTCCTTCTTATTTCAATAATAATAGTATTCCAAGTGTATCCAACATCGCTTGTAAATCTTGCATTGGTATGCAAACCCGCCAAGCTCTTTCCAACATCTTATTGACAAAGTCAGCGTCGGCATACCTTGTTCTCATTATATGAGTTGGACACCTAAGGATTACCGACATCTTATTGACAAAGTCAACGTCAGTCTGCACAATCTGCCAAACTTTTTTCGAACTCTCCATCAGTCCGGAGGTAGTGCATGGGTGATATACGTTGGTCTTATAAGTTAGGTATATGTAATTAATCATAAATTTTAATTTTTATAAAGATAGAGAATAAGCAATGATGTCCAAACACTTCTTGACCTTATTGATTTGACTAGCCATATTCGAGGAAAAAATAACACCACTTTATAACTGTGACAAGCAAACTAAGAATTTATTTCATGGTTGCACTATGTTACCAACCGAACCAACTGGTCAAACAAGAGTTTAACATTGAAAACTCGAATTATGTTAAAAAATTGTGACAAGTTGAGGTATCTAAAATACAATTAACTGATTAAAAATTGTTAACTTACTTTGTTGTGCCACTTTCGTGAAATAAGTCATGTTTTCATTTTTTTTGTTTTCATTTGCATATGTCCATTGCATTCACGTAGTTGCATTAGAACTACAACATATTGCATTTGGATTTTGTGGGTAGTATCCGCTGAAAACCCTCAAGAGACACCACTCGTCCTACTAAGGACACCTATAGGTTTAACGGCTTGTTGCATACGATCAATGCAATCGTGTTTCCTACGAAAGTATGATCTATCTAGTTTAGCTTTTCATTTTTTTTACTCGAGGACGAGTAAAAGATAAGTGTGGGGGGTATTTGATTAACATGCAAAAATGTTTATTTTTATGCTTATATCTTATTTTTACTGTATATAAATAAATGATACTTTGGGTATTTTTGAGTGTTTTTACAGATTGTCAATAAAAGTCCCCTTTGCTCAATCAAAGACTATTTGAATAGAAAACTCTATTTATTGGAATTAACAAGATTTAAATTGCAAAGGAAGCTATAACACAATAGCAAAGGCTTAGAAAGTTTGGTGGAGTGTTCCGCGTTCGATCCCTGTCAAGTCCTATTTTATGAAGAAAGGAACATGAATGCTTCACACCCCGCCTCCGGTACTTTGAAGAATATATGGACTAGCGATATGTTATATATATATACATACACACACACACATGCATATTCATGCATGTGTGTGTGTGTCTATATATATATATATATATATATATATATATATATATATATATATATATATATATATATATATATATATAATACACACTTAATAAAGATTTTAGGAATTTGGCACATTCCTCTCAAAGAATTCAAATCAAACCAATTACGTTTAATTGCGATGTCGAAGAAAAGGGAAGACTTTTATTACAAATATCCATTAAGTACATGTTCGTCTTCCCAGTGATAGTGCCATTCATCAAAAGGAATGTGTAACAACCCGTATTTTCAGAACTAATTCAAAATTTATTTTTAATTGATTTTAATAAAAATTTAAAATATCGATTTATTTTGAGAATAAACGACGCAAAATTAATTTAGAACGAAGTTTGAGTATATAAATTTATTTTAATTAAAAAACGAACTTGAAATGGCATTGTTGTTTGAAAATTCGATTTTTAATTTCAAATGAATGTGCAGAATTCAAAATATATCGGATTTCAATAAAACAAGAAACAATAGAACCTGTTTAACAAAATCTTTCTAACAAGTGTAAGAAATTTAGATTTCACTTGATAAATTGTAAGTTATGTCCAAATTAAAATTTAAAATAGTCGCTATGGAATTTATATATATATATATATATATTAATATAATATATAAGCCCTTAAAAATATCCATTTTGCAAACGACCTCCGTTTTTAACGAAACCACTTTTGTTGGATCCAGAATGTCAAATTATTGTCAGATTTAAAATTACAAGTCATTTGGAATTAGTATGTGAGCGTAGTAAATTTAAACGCGTTTTCAATTTCAGTTTGAATTCAATAAGCTAGTAAAAAGGCCATTTTTCAGATGGTCTCCAAATTCGACAAAATTAATTTTGTTAGGACCGTATCATAAAAACTAGAGGTGGAATCGGTTCGGTACCGGAACTTTGTATTCAAAACCATTACCGTACCGACTTTATATAGTAATAGAAAAATTGTACCATTACCAGCCAAAGAAATCTGTTACCAACAATTCGGTTTATGGTTGGTAATGGTTGGTAGAGGATGGTAATAAGTTTTTGTCGTTCACTAGTATGTGATCTTTTTGTTTACAATATTTCACGTTAAAATATTAAAATTGTTTTTTTATTTATATTATTATTTATCTATCTTATTTTACATAGTCAAACATACATAGAAACTTTATGGATGAACGAAAATATCATATAAATTATACCGTTTTTAAGATATATGATAAAAATTGCATTCAATCTTGTATCATAACAGTATTTTCCTAGGTATTTTATTAAATCATTACATATTAGAAGTTCTTTGTTATGTAATAAACATATACGATGAAATATAAAGAATACACGTATGTATTGTATAAGATATGTGGTAGGTACGGTAATTACCATTTTTAATGCTCAATTACCATTACCGTACCGCATAATTTCATGTGGTTTGACATACCATATCAATCGAATTGGTTACTGATTGTTCGGTACCACTTTCGTTGGTAGCGGTTGGTAATGGCTGGTAAGTGGTAATATGGTAAAAATGTCCAGCCCTAACAAAAACATAAGCTAGATTTCAATTTTCATAATTTTTTGAGTTAGTATATGGCCCAGGTAAATTAAAATGTACGTTGAAATTCAATATGTAACGTTAATTAATTTATATTTTAATTTTGATAAAAAATAATCAAAACAGAAGAATTGGCTTACGAAATACATCTCATTGAGTCCGGAATGGGGCTATTTGGTTAAGGGCGACATTCATTGGTTTTATTTGCAGTTCAAATTGAAAATTTTCAACGTTTGGGAATATTTGAATTAAATATTAATTTAAATAAGGGTATAAAAGCCCTAATCCTTACTAAACCCTATCTTTCCCATTAATGTTGCCACTAGTAAGAATCAAAGGGCCAGAAAGCTCGAAATTTTAGTCCCTCAATTTCCCTTAATCGACATCGAATTAAACCAAGATTCTAAAACAAAAATGGAAGTACTTCACGAGGTTTCATTTGATACGGTTTTGATCGTCCTTCGTGATATATGCTGTTCAAAATCAAGGCTCAAATGCCCACCGTTCTAGCGCAAAGTCCAGTGAGGGGAGAGTGTCGAGGCAGCCTGGGTTCTTGGAGGAGGATGGTTGCACTCCGACGCACGAGGGGGAGGTGTCTGATCAGGTGCAAGTGGTCCTCTGGCGGTGCGGGATCGAGCCTTAGGAGGTCCGTTTAGTTGAATTTGGTCCAGGAGTAAACGATGAAGATGGTTTAGTTAAATTAGGTTATTTAATTTTATTAATTATCCTAATTAATGTAATTAAGGTTAAACGATCATAACTTGTGCAAATGAACACAGAATTGAATGAAACTGGATGCGTTGGAATCATGGATTCGAGCTCTACAACACGGAACTGACCAGACCAGAAATGGAGCAAGTTGAATTTTAAGCTAAATTAAATGCCTATTTAATTTAGTTTAAAAATAAATCCTAAAAAAAAGTCTGACGGAGTGGAAATCAAAGTGAGAACTTTCTCACTCAAATATTTGTACAGTTATTTATATTTATAACTAAATATATAGATTGCCAGTGTGATATTTTTAATTTATTTAATTATCACAAATTTGTATATGGTGCCTGTTAGCTCACCTCAGTGTTGTTTGAAAACCCATGGATGGTTTGATTGACTATATTATATTTTGTTTGTGATGTTGAAATGTTGAACATATTAAAAACAATGTTAGTATTATTGTGGCAGTTGAAATTGGATATAAATATCCATTTACAATTTGGACATTGAAAATTGGTTAATTAGAAAAATAATACAAATCGAATTAAAATTGGTTAAATTTGTTAACCAATGATTAATTTTAATAGATTGTTATTGTTTGAAAACCCCACATGGGTCTACAGATGATAATTAGTTCACATCTCCCTTGGATTTAATTGTATGTCAACCGATTGATTGACAGACTCTCATAAGCCTTATTTAATCATTTAATGCTTATATAGTTGTAAATTGCACTCTGGATGTGAATTGAATTTTTAATAGCTGTTTTTCACTATTTTTGAATACATGCGATGTATGGAATCCATATAAATAAATTTATATGGCAGTTGATTGATTCTGATTCCAATTTAGAAATAACGAATATTTTAAATAAATTCAGTGAAGGATCAAAATATGATTTTGATGTCCGGTTTTGGATGGACACGAAAATATTGAAATATTCATAAATGTAATGAATATGAAGCCGAGTTAAGTATATGTATGCTATTTTAACTCGAACGAATCTTTATATCGATTTTATTCATTTTTAAAATAAATATCGAGAAGATTGAGTTTCAAAATCTGACATTTTGAAAAGGTTATCATTTTGAGATAATAATAAAATGGGATGTTCAGTTTTAATTTAAAATTAAAATGGAACTTGAAATTATTTTTAAATGAATTTAAAACATTTTATAAATTACGTTTTGAATGGAAATCGATGAAATATATTATATATTTTTTAAATGGCTTGAACAGAACGCGTCACGCAGCGATCGTTCGCGAATTTCAACCATTAACTTCAAATTGACATAACAGGAGATTCGACTATCGGATTCTCCTAAACCCGGAACCATTGGGTTTGTATCGAAAAGATCTTTCCAATGAATATAAGAGATTTAAATTTTAATGGTTAGATTTTAAAATATATCCAAACTAATTTTAGAAATGGTCGCTATGGATGAAGTGCGGTGACCGATATTGGAAACTGACTGTAAGGGCCTTAATAAAATTATTAAAAATATGAATAAATAATGTAAAATCATAATTAATGATTTGGAACTATTTTGGATGAAAAATTCCGAGTTTGAAAAGATAATAGATATTTTGTTCCAAATGAACTAGTGAATAACTAGAAAATATTCCAATGATTTTTAAATTAATAAATTGGATTTGTAAATGGTTTTGAAATATCCAGAGTTTTCCCACAAATAAATTAGAATGGACTTGAACGGAAATTATCTTCCACTACAACAAAAACACCATATTACATGTAATAACCCGGAAATCTGAGCCAATTTAAATTTTTTATTTTGGCGATTTTAATGAATTTTGAATATTTAAAATGAATTATTTTAAATAATAACGACAGAAAATATATTTTCGACGAAGTTAAAACGAATAAATTTATTTTAATTTTATAATGAGCCTGAAATTGCGCGGTAGTTCGAAAATTCGATTTCAAAGTTCAAATGAATGTATATGATTCAAAATAAACCGGATTTTAGCAAAACGAAAAATATTAGAATCCATTTGAGAATATTTTTCCAACGAATCCGAAAAATTGAAATTTCATAGCGGGAGTAAAAAGTTATGCCCAGTTGGAAATTCAGAATAGTCGCTCTAGGATTTTGGCCCTTAAAAATGGAAATTTTGTAAACGACCTCGGTTTCCGACGAAACCACTTTTGTTGGATCCGGGATGTCTAGTTATTGCTAGATTCCAAAATTCATAATTTTCTGAATCAATATGTGAGCGTGGCGAAGTTAAACGTGTTTTAACAGTTTTAGTTAAATTGGATCGACCAGAAGATGGCCACTTTTCAGACGGTCTTCAAGTTTGACGAAATTAGTTTTGTTAGCACCGTATCGTCAATACGAAGCTAGAAATAATTTTTATGGAATTTTTCGAGTCAGTATGTGGCCCCGGTAAATTGAAATGTACGTTCAAAATTAATATGTACTGATTTTAATTTTAATTTTAGCGGAAACTGATCATAACAGTCGAATTGGCTTGCGATACATATCCCATTGCGTTCGAAATGAGGGTAATTAGCTAGGGACGACAGTCGTTGGATCTCATTTGGAGTTCGAAAATAAAAGTTTCTTTTTGGGAATTAATTAAATTAAAAAATACATATTATATATACTATTTCCCTAATCTCTCTCTTCCCCCTTACCAGTCAACGTCCCCTTTATTTCGTTCAACCCACGAAAAGAAAAAAACCCGCCCAAATCGATTTGTTTCCCCGTCGCCCCCACCGTCGAGCGACGTTGGTCCACCACCGCGACCGGCGATGGCCTCTCCCTTCTCCGATCCCCTCCCCCTCCTTATCAGACCATCCCGTACCCTCTCCATCTCAAATCTCGTGAAACCCCAAGCCAAATCGAGGCGCCACAGACGCAGCCACCCCTTGAACCTCCGACGTGGATTGTCCTCGGTACCATCCGTGCTTTCCTTCACGGGGAAGTTCAGGTCGTAACATTACAACTTTAATTTTACAACGGTCAGAAAAGCACAGTTGTAATAAATGTTTTTTTACAACGGTCAGGAAAGCACAGTTGTAATAAATGTTTTTTTACAACGGTCAATTCCCTAAAGTTGTAATAAATATATTTTTAACAACTTTTCATTCTGTTAGTTGTAATAGATGCCTATTACAAACTTCATGTTTATAATATTTATATTTAATAACTAATTGTATTAACATTAAATAATAATTAATAATAAACTTAGAAATCAAAAATATTTATTAATTATTTTTAAATAATTAACAGTTAATAAGAAGTAATTTATTCTTATTTGTTAATGTTAACTGCTTATTAATTAATAATTAATAAGCAGACGCTATTTAAAATGTTTTTTTTTTAAATACTCAAAAATCAATATTAAATAATAAATATAATAATTAGTTATAATAAAAATAATTAATAATCAATAAACAAAACTAATATGAAATAAACAATGCTTAATCAACATTGGGTATTGAATTATATGAAATTGACTTAAACGTCCTCTCATGTCAGCTCTCCCACTCCCTCTCCCTCTCCCACTCCGTCCTTTCCCGCCCAATCCAATCGCCTCACCTAACACATCCAACCCCTCGTCCAGCCTTCTTCCATCGGCCCCTCCTCCTCCCGACCCCCCTCCGTTACCTCCTGATCCAACGCCAAACCCTGATCCCCTTCCATCCTCCCCCCTGTTTTGAATTCGAAAGCTTCATCCTGTCAACAACCATGGACTTCCCTTTTGTTCAAGCGCAAACCCATTAATGCGGGGAAGTACATGCCTGTTGACTTACTTCCTGTCATCAAGGATGGTACGTTGAAGCTTGTCTCTGGAGTTCCTGAAGCTGGCAATGAAGTATGTAAAAGCTTCTTGGTAGGCTTCTTTTTGGACAGAGCTCTGTCATATACTGCTGTTGTGGCCAAACTGAACTCCTTATGGAAGCTCAAAGGCTCCGTTAGGGTCAGATATGATGGTGTGCTCTTTATGTTTGATTTCTCGTGTGAGGAAGATAGAATCAGAATTCTTCAAGCAGACCCCATTATCATGAACAACAAACTCTTCATCATCAAGCAGTACGATCCCTGTATCAGCAACGTTTGTGGTAATGTTAGATCAGTGCCTGTTTGGGTCAAACTTTATAACATCCCGATCTTTGCTTGGTCGAATTACGGCATAAACTGGATTAGTAGTATGTTGGGAAAACTCTTGTGTTTAGATGCTATGACTGAAAGCAGGCAAAGAATTCATCATGCCAAGTGTTTGATAGAAGTGAGGCCTGACAAGGAGTTAGTTAATGATTTTTTAATAGAAACGGTTGAAGGGGGTGTTCAAAGAATCTACGTAGAGTACCTGTGGAAACCAGACATATGTGGTAGTTGCAACTCCTTCGGACATGTAAGTAAATTCTGCGACAAGGAGAGTGACAGAAACAAAGAATTACAGAGAGAACAAAACCGCAGTGTTGTAGGTGTCTTTAGATAGGAAGCGGAGATTGATAATAGAAATAAAGAGATTCAAAGGAATCAAGCAGGTTTACATGAGCAAGTCAGATACAGGAAACATGTCAACAATGTTTCAAGTAATCAAAGCTGGAAGTTTGTCGAGACTAGGAGAAGCAGAAACTATGCAAACTTGAATGGCAGCAGAGTACGGCAGTCTACGCAAGGAACTTGGGTGTCTAAAGGTAAAGAAGTTATACAAGAAATAGAGAAGAGAAATAGCTTCGAAAGTTTAGAAGAGGGAGAGATAGATCAACAAGAGAATGCTAATAAAGGAAAAGATGTAGTTCAAGTGCAAACTGCTAATGAAGACAATGAAACAAGTCACGCATTTGAGGATATGGATCTGTCTGACATAGCTAGCATTCCAATACCCACTGTTGAGGAACTGCTGTTACTAGAACCTATTAATGTCATAAATTTAGAAGAGCAAATAGAACATGCGAATAAAGATCAAAGTATAGAGGATGTTGAAGATGAAAGACTATACTCCTTTGTTAAAAATGCTGTCATACGGGGAAATAAAAATGAATGCATTGCGCAAGAAATAACAGAATCAGTCAAGTTTTGTTGAAAAATTATGTGGAGGAAGAGGAACAAATTAAAAGAAAATTGAATATTTTATGGAAGGAGAGAAAAAAAACCTTTTTTATTTCTTGATCCTTTCTTCATACATACATCCTATATTTATACATGAGACAATCTCCAGACACTTCTTTTTCTAGACTTTTCTTTTACATATTCTTTAGTCTAGATTCTTCTCATTTTAATATGTTTATAATTTATTTCCATTTATCTTTCCCTTTCCTAATACAATAATTAATTATGTCACTAATTAATATTTCCTATTAAAAACCAAGTTTATTTTTCAACATCCCCCCTTAAACTTGGTTTTATTATTCCAAGCAGAGCTCTCATTCTTCGAAAATCTTCAATCTTCAATGGCTTGGTAAAAATATCCGCAACTTGATCTTGAGTTTTCACATATTTCAGCTCCACTTCATTGTTGGCAATGCATTCCCGAATAAAATGATATCTCGTGTCGATATGTTTGCTTCGATCATGAAATATAGGGTTCTTTGCAAGTGCTTGTGCTGATTTATTATCAATGCATATTTCAGTAGCTCCATTTTGTGGCAAATGAAGTTCTTTCAACAGCTTTCTTAACCATAAAGCATGACATGTACTTGAACTTGCAGCAACATATTCAGATTCACATGTTGACAACGTGACAATGGTTTGCTTCTTTGATAACCAAGAAATAGCACAATCACCCAAGAAGAATACATACCCCGTAGTACTCTTTCTATCATCTATGTCACCAGCAAAATCACTATCGCAAAATCCATGTAACCGAAGATCATTGGATGAGGAATAAAATATTCCAAAATCAAGCGTTCCTTTAATGTAACGAAGAATTCGCTTAGCAGCGGTCATATGGACAGAAGTAGGAGTCTCCATGAAACGACTTATCACTCCAACGGCATAAAGTATGTCGGGCCTTGTATTTGTTAAATATCTCAAACTTCCCACAAGACTTTTGTAAAGAGTAGGATCTACCTTTTCTCCATCTTCAACCTTGGACAACTTCATTCCAGCATCCATGGGTGTGTTCACAGGATTGCAATCAATCATGTTAAACCTTTTCAACACTTCCTTTGCATAACCTGTTTGAGCAAGAAATATACCTTCCTCCATTTGTTTCACTTCCAATCCCAAATAATATGTCATTTGCCCCAAATCTGTCATCTCAAATTCTGTCAACATACAACTTTTAAATTCATCAAACAAATCGGGTTTATTGCCCGTGAAAATGAGATCATCAACATAAATACAAACAAATATAACATCTCCATTGTTGTGAAACTTAGAATATAAAGCATGCTCATTTAAGCAACGAACAAACCCATGATCTTGAAAGTATTGGTTGATGCGGCTATTCCATGCTCGTGGGGCTTGTTTCAATCCATACAATGATTTCTTGAGTTTCAGTACCTTCTTTTCATTCCCTTCAGCTACGTAGCCCAACGGTTGATCAACATACACCTCTTCTTTAAGATATCCATTCAAAAAAGCCGTCTTGACATCCATTTGATAAATTTTCCATTTCTTTTGAGCAGTGAGAGAAATCAACAAGCGAATAGTCTCCATGCGTGCAACTGGAGCAAACACTTCATCATAGTCAACTCCATGCTTTTGTTTATAGCCCTTCGCCACAAGTCTTGCTTTATATTTCTCCACATCTCCTTTTGCATTTCTTTTCACCTTGTATATCCATTTAACGCCTATGGATTCATGACCTTTGGGAAGAGAAGTTAATTCCCATGTGTCATTCTTTTCAATGGATTTAATTTCTTCATCCATAGCGTCTCTCCACCTCTTATCTTGCACGGCTTCTTGAAAATTTATTGGCTCACTATCTGCAAAAAAACAATAAAGTTCATCATTATTAAAATTAATTTCTTCAGTTCTTTCATATATATCAGCAAGCGATTTCATTTTTGGCGGTCTTTCATTTGAGCCTTCAAGATCTGAAGCTGGAGAAGAATGTTCTTGTATAGTTTCAACATTCTCTGATTCTTGATCATCATCAAGATATGGGAGAAAATTATATGTGCTCTCTTGCTGTCCATCCCAATCCCAAGTTGCTCCTTCATCGAATTCAACATCACGACTTACCACCACTTTGCCATTGTTAGGATTGTACAACCTGTATCCTTTGGAATGATAATCATATCCAACAAAAACATACTTGGCACTTCGATCGTCTAGCTTTGAACGCTCTTGCTGCGGAACTTGAGCATAAGCGATGCTACCAAATACTCGCAAATGATGAACACTTGGCCTTTTTCCATTCCATGCTTCTTGAGGGGTTTGGTCCTTGACATTCACAGTTGGAGAGCGATTTGACAAATACACCGCACAAGAAACGGCTTCAGCCCAAAACTCCTTTGGCATATTTTTTGTTTTAAGCATACACCTTGCCATATTAAGAATTGATCTATTTTTCCTCTCTGCCACGCCGTTTTGCTGAGGTGATCTAGGAACAGTGAGAGGACGACGAACTCCATGCGCTGCACAGAAATCATTGAATTGCTTTGAAGTGAACTCGCCTCCTCGATCAGACCTCAATGCCTTGATATTGTAGCCACTTTCTTTCTCAACATGCGTCTTGAAATTTTTGAATGTGGTGAAAGCTTCTGATTTCTGTTTGAGAAAATAAACCCACGTTTTTCTGCTATAATCATCAATAAAAAGTATAAAATATTTACTTTTACCAAAAGACGGTGGATTGATAGGCCCGCAAATATCCGTATGCACCAATTCAAGTGGTTTGGAGGCTATAGATGTTGCTTTCTTTGGAAAACTTTTCCTTGCATGTTTGCCAAGAAGACATGCTTCACACAAATGATTTGGATTTTCAATTGTTGGCATTCCTTTTACCATCATCTTTTCTCCCATTGCTTTCAAAGATCCAAAGTTCAAGTGTCCAAATCTCATGTGCCAACACCATGCCACATCCTGCACATTAACCTTCAAACATCTTGCTTCAACAGTTTGGACATTCAATTTGAACATCCGGTTCCGTGACATGCCCACCTTTGCAACCAAGTTATTGTTTCTATCTTTAAGCCAAAGATAATTATCTTTCATCAAAACTTCATAACCATTCTCAACAAATTGTCCGAGACTAAGAATATTGCTTCTTAGTTTAGGAACATAATAAACATCAGAGATCAATTTATGGTCACCATTCTTTGTAGAGATGAGAATTGTACCTTTGCCTTCGATGTGAATTTTCGAAGAATCTCCAAAGGAAACATTACCTTTCACCTTGTCGTTGATCTCCACAAATTTTTCTTTGTATCCGCACATATGATTGCTAGCACCATTATCCAAATACCACGAGCTTTCAACATCATTTTCTTCCTTTTTCTCAGTTAGCAACAAGGTGGATTCTTCAACTTCTTGGTTATCATTAACAAGATTGGCTCTTTCTTCAGTATTAGCAGTTTGACATTCCCATGAATAATGACCAAATCTATGGCATTTATAACATTCAATTTTGGACTTGTCATACCTTCTTTCAGTTGATCTTTGATAATTTCCATGACCTCGTCCTCGACTTCTTCCATGGCCTCTAAAATATGAAGGATTTCTCTCTTTGTTATTTGAACTTTCACCATCGCTTCTTTCTTGTTCACGTCCTTGCCTTCCGCGTCCTCTTCCTCGTCCATATCCGCGTCCTCTTCCTCTAAAGTACTGCTTTTCTCCTTCTTCATTTTTTAAAGTTGCTTTAGTTTTAAGAATTTGCTCCTGTGGTTCTTCTTGTCTTCTCTTTATTTTCTCTTCTTGAGCGCGTAAGGAACCTTCCAATTCTTCTACTGTCATTTCTTCGAGGTCCTTCGTTTCTTCAATGACACACACAATATAATCGAATTTCGGTGTCAAAGAACGAAGAATCTTCTCCACCACTCGAACATCTGCAATTTTTTCTCCATAGCATCTTGATTGATTTACATTCGCCTTCACCCTTGTAAAGTAATCCGAAATCGATTCGGATTCACTCATCTTCATTGCTTCGAAATCACTCCTTAGTGATTGAAGCTTAACTTTCTTTACTTTATCAACTCCTTGGAAAGATTTTTTTAAAATTTCCCAGGCTTCGTTTGAAGTGGCTGCATCCGCTATTTTATCTATCATTGAATCATCCAAACATTGATGGATGAGGCTAAGAGCAAGTTGATCCTTTTCCTTCGTCTTTGCTAAAGCTTCCTTCTCCGTTCGAGTTAATGTATTTTCATTTTCTGGCTCGTCGTAGCCTTTGTCTACGATCTCCCATACTCTTTGTCCTCCAAGTAAAGCTTTCATTCGAATACACCATTTTTCATAATTTTCTTTTGTGAGACGAGGATATTGGAGGGGAAACATTCCACTGTTTGACATTTATCACTCTTTCACTAACCTCGCTCTGATACCACTTTGTTGAAAAATTATGTGGAGGAAGAGGAACAAATTAAAAGAAAATTGAATATTTTATGGAAGGAGAGAAAAAAAACCTTTTTTATTTCTTGATCCTTTCTTCATACATACATCCTATATTTATACATGAGACAATCTCCAGACACTTCTTTTTCTAGACTTTTCTTTTACATATTCTTTAGTCTAGATTCTTCTCATTTTAATATGTTTATAATTTATTTCCATTTATCTTGCCCTTTCCTAATACAATAATTAATTATGTCACTAATTAATATTTCCTATTAAAAACCAAGTTTATTTTTCAACAAGTTTATGGGAACAAGTGAAGCAACAGATGTTGAAAAGGAAGCAGAGCATACCAAAGAAATAGGTGCAAGTGACACGGTAGCTACATCGGCAAATGCGGACTCACACATTGTGCATGCACACAATTTAATTTTGACAGCAACTGCTGGCTGCATGCACAATCCACCAAAACCACCGGTAATACTTGAGCCCAACATTCAGCTGCAGCTTATAAACGCTCAATTCAACTCTTCAGGGAAAGAAATTGACAACGACAAATCCTCTCCAACACCTGCCATGACTAACAAATACGGTCACATCCTCCCTCCCTCTGCATATTTAAAACCACCTGATGACTCTTTTTCTCCAGTATCTCAAAGTATCTGTAACATGGACAAGGATTTCAACACTCCCACTGCAGTCACTAGAGAGTATCTGACAAGGAGCAAGCAATGCAAAGGAGCTCTACCCCCTTCAGTTTAATATATAGTGAAGACAATTGGTGTGTGGAATATCCGCGGGTGCCACCTAGACACGAAACTAGATCAATGCAAAACTCTTATTTCTGAAAATAAACTAAATGTGTTAGCTATTGTAGAAACCAAACTGAATCTGCAACTGACGAATAGAGCTGCTAGATATATAAATTCAAGTTGGATCCTACTGCATAATTTGGTTGAAGCTCCTTATGGTCGCATTATGATTCTTTTTAACCCCCAAGTCATCCTGCTCAAGCCTCTTCATTCCTCTGACCAGATGATTCATTGGCACGTTATAAACCAGTCTGACAACACTTCCTTCTACCTCACCTTTATCTATGCTTCTAACTCCACAAACCGCAGGCTGGCTATGTTCCAAACCATCATTTCCTAGAGGCAATCCACCCACCCTTGGTTCATTATGGGCGACTTTAACTGTTGTTATGATGTTTCTCAAAGGACTGGAGGTAATCCTTTATCTTTGAGTGAAATCGGACCTTTTAAAGATTCTATTGAAGACTCTGACCTTATCAATATCAAATGCGCTGGCCTTCCCTTTTCCTAGAACAATAAGAAAAGACATGGCACGAGAACTTTTTCACTTATAGACCACGCCTTTTGCAATGCCAATTCCCTCAACCTCTGGCCTGCTCTTTTTTGCGACCGACCCCCACCTCTCTTGTCCGATCACTCCCTAATTATCCTACACCTTAGACTGCTTGATATGAGAGGATTTTCAAGTTTTAAAATTTTTAATAAGTGGGTTGATGAACCTGACTTCTTTGATTATGTTAAAGGAGTATGGGAGAGACCTATTTTCGGTAATCCAATGGTTATTTTGCAGGCAAAGCTGAAGAGCATCAAGATGAAGCTTAAAGAATGGGCTAAAGATAAGTTCGGATGTGGTAACAAACAAAGCAATTACTGGAAGAGGAAATTGCAAGAAATTCAAATTATCATGATAGGAGACCCAACTAATGATACTCATTCTAATACAAAAACATATATTTGTAAGCAATATCAAGATGCACTGGAAATTGAAGCTTCGATGATTAAACAAAAGGCTAGGGTGAAATGGATAATTGAAGGTGATTGCAATAGTGCGTTTTTTCATGCTACTCTCAAGGACAGACAATGCAGGAGCAATATGGTCAAAATAATAGACAGGAATGGCAACACTACGAACAATCAGTCTGATGCTGAAAATGCATTCCTATTACACTTCTCGGAGTTGTTTGGTAACAAAGAAAACTTTATCCCTAATATTGACTTATTTAATCCATATATCTTACCAAAAATATCTAGCTCGGACTATGATTTTCTCTGTCTTGAAGTTACTGATGAAGAGGTAAAGCAAGCAATGTTTGCATTAAACAGAAATTCGGCAGGGGGACCGGATGGTCTTAATGCTCAATTTTACTACACTTCTGGAACTTTATACAAGATGATGTTTGCAAAGCAGTGAGGTTTTTCTTCTTAAAGGCTAATATGTTCCAGTCATACAACACCACTAATATAGCCTTAATTCCTAAAGTGAAAAATGCATCCAAAGTTTCTGACTTCAGACCAATCGCATGGTGCAATACTATCTACAAATGCATTTCTAAGATGATAGTTGCTAGGCTCAAGAAGGTCCTCCCTACTATTATATCACCGAATCAAGCGGCTTTCTGAACGGGGAGAGACATCCTTGACAACGTTCTTGTGTCACATGAGTTACTGAATGGCTACGCAAGTAAAAATGCTACTCCGAGAGCTATGTTCAAATTGGACATCATGAAAGCGTTCGACACGTTACAATGGGATGCAGTTGTCAGAATTTTGGGTTATATGAATTTTCCTACTCATTTCATCACTTGGATTTATTCTTGCATCTCCTCTGCGCACTTCTCTATTATACTTAATGGTGTTGCGGTTGGATTCTTCGGGAGTAAACAAGGCATTAGACAAGGCGATCCGATATCCGCATATCTATTCATCGCTGTCATGGAGGTCCTGACGCAATTGCTTAATCATAAAATTGACAGTAATTTGTTTCAACTACATCCCATGTGCCAATCTCCGAGACTCTCGTCGCTCATGTTTGCGGACGATCTTGTTATATTTTGTAACCCAGACTCACGAATGGTTGATACAATTTTTGAAACTTTGGATGCATTCTACGCTATGACTGGTCTAAAAGTGAACATGCTCAAATCCGACATGAAACTAGCTGGGCTGTCAAGTGAACAAATACATGAAGTGCAAAGTAAAATTCGATTGATCAACAACACTAATTCTACCAACTATCTTGGCCTACCTCTAACGTCCGCAAGGGTTACCGTGTCGCAATGTCTGCCTCTTTTCAGAAAAATCACTTCTAGATTAAACTACTGGACTTCTAAGCTTTTGAGCCAGGCGGGAAGGTTAACACTAATTAAGGCAGTAGCTTTGTCCATGCAAATATACTGGTCTAGGACCTTTATTCTCCCTACCAAGTTAATATCAATGATTCAGACGACCTTCATGCGGTTTTTATGGAATGGTAAAGGAGAAGGGCGGTTCATTTCTCCAACAGCATACGCAAACATTGAAAAACCTCTAAGCAAAGGTGGGTTTGGTCTAGTCAATTTGAAGAATTGGAATAGAGCGGCCTTCGTTAAGCATATAAATGACTTTTTGATCGACAAAGACAGCTTATGGGTGACTTGGTCGAAAAATAATGTGGTGAAACATAATAACTTGCAGACCATGAGACAACCGCAAAAGACAAGCTGGATATGGAGAGGAATTTTCAGAATACGATAGCAAATCCTCCCTTTTCTACGTGTTAGAGTTAGTGCCTCATCCAATGTTTTGGTGTGGGATGATCCTTGGTTACAGCGAGGTCTGATCTTAAGAAATGCTCTTACAAATCTTGAATTTCTGAATTCCGGAGTACACAGCACAAGCAAAGTAAGTGAATTTATCAGGAATGATGCCATACACTTTCCGCATTCACCTTGTGCAGCCGTCAATAACCTTTGGTGGCTGGCTTGCGATATCCATATTGATAGTGGTGGTTCAACCAAAGTTGTGTGGGGAAGAAATGAGGAGAGCTACAGGATCAAGATCATGTACAATTGCCTAAGTGGTGTGGATGAGATGGTTAACTGCAGATGGTATAGGAAAGTGTGGATGAAGGATAATTGTGCAAGAGAGAATCTTTTAATGTGGAAAGTATTAAACAAAGCTATCTTCACTAAAGAGAGGCTTCATCAGAGAGGTATGCAAATTGATCTGGCTTGTGTCTTTTGCGCTGTTCAAACTGAAACATTAAAACACCTATTCTTTGAATGCACGGAAATCTTTCTTATCTGGAAGGAAGTAATGGCGAATATTGGATATCAAAATAGTAGAGCTGACAGTGATGCAGAATGGTCGAAAATGTTGAAACGGACTAGCAGAAGGAGGCCGAGAGGAAGGATGTTGAATTATGTGCTAAAGAAATTTGTATATGTAATATGGCAAGAAAGGAATGCATGGATATTTCAAGCGAACTATGACAAGAGCCTGGACAAAGTCAGGAAAGGGATTAGGATGCAAATCAGGGAAGGCATCAAATTTTTGAACTTCACTTATGATCCTGGAATTATCAATGCTTTGATGTAATACGTAGGTTTTCGTTGTTTTTGTTGTAATTGCTTTTCTTTTCTTCTTTTCTGATATACCGTGTTCCTGCGTACTCTTGTTTTTGTTGTAACTTCTTTTTTTCCTCTGGTACCTCAATAAAAGTGGTAGGGGTCCACTTAACCCCGTTAGCCTTGCAAAAAAAAAACAATGCTTAATCAATATTAATTAAAAATTAATATATAATAATTACTAATATAAAATAACAATTGATAACTAATTCGAGATATGAAATAATTTCTATCAACAAAAACAACTAAGCCATAAATCCTAAATAAGTTGGGGTTGGCCAGGCATGAAAAAAAATAGTAGTAATAATAAGAATAAATAAATAAAGAAAGTTAAAAAAAGTTAAGACTTTCATAAAATATATAATAATAATAAAGTTAAAAGCTTTCGTAAATAATTTCTATCATTAATTATTAAATAAAACAATAATGAATAATAAATAAATATTGGATATTTAATTAATGGTTGATGATTAATAAATAAACACTAATAGCCACTACTAAATAAAATAATTAATAGAAAGTGAATATAGAAGCTTTCCTTGATTTCAAAAATAACTTTTTTTGGTTGCAGGTCAGGTCACAACGTTATTTATTTTACTGCTTCCCCCCGCCAAATATCATTTCCCGCTAGTCTCATCTCGTTATAATTTTCAATTCCCTCTTGTCTTCTTCTGTACAACCCTAATTTCCAAATCCTGCTGCCGTAAATTCCCACCACACCACTGTAAATCCTCCATCCTCTTTTAATAATTCTTCTGTACAACCGTAAATTTCCAACTCCCTCTTGTCCTATTTTAATCCTACGACCGTAAATTCCCATACTCTCTATGTGTTTAACGGGCTTGGACGGACTTCTAGGAGCCCGAGCACTTGCGGTTCACGCTCGAAGCAACGTAATATGGCCGGGATGCAGCGGTCGTACTAGACCAGTGTAAGGGTGACAAATGTCCTCAACGTTCCCGTCTCATCCCTATGCAGCGGGTCCAAGGGTTTGGGGTTTGCTCAGCTCTTTTCTGGTTCGGGTTCAAACACGGCAGACAGTCACAAAAAATGAAGACGATTATTTCCTGGTTAAGTTTCGCAGTAAGTTTTGGCTCTATGTACCTTGTTCTTCTCAAAATAAATTAGCTTTTGTATATAATAAATGTTGATACAGGCAATGTTTAATTTTGTAAAAGATGGGGTTGTTTTGACAAAAAAAGAATGGGGCTGAGTAGCTTTGTTATAGGCATCAGTGAAGTTGGGTGTTTCTTTTTGGCTTTCGATTTTGCTTTTGTAAGCTAAGGAGTATTTTACACTAACCCTGTTAGATGCTTTGGTGATAAGATATGTGTTTTTGGAATCTATCTAAGCTTGGTTTTGCTTTGATTTATGTTTTGGCATCTGTTGTTGTATTAGTATTTCAACACATGTTTCTTTGTTTATTGTTGCTTATTATCCAGGTTCAGAACAACTATAAATAATAGATTTCTTAAAAACTGCCTTGGTTGTGCATCGTATATTGTTCATGCTTTCAATGACATAAAACAACACTCATTCCAACCAATAACAATTTAGATTATGAGTAGTTATTTTCCAAACAATAAATATGCAGCTGAGATTGTGTTTATGTACACTAGATGATAGTAGGATGCATAAAGATAAAGATTATTGAGGACACTATGCTTAATGTGTTCATATTGTTCTTAACTGTTTCAAAAGATTAGCATAGCATGAGAATGAATTACAAAAACACACACACACTCACTACTTTTCTACATTGTCTCCTTAGCACATGGTATTGTCAGAAATGTTGTTATGACAATATCAATTATTACATGATCATTTTCTTTCTTTTTTCAGTATTTGGGTCTGTTATTATAAGATTACTTCAGTTAGTATGATTGTGTTTTCATGGTTTTATTTTTTTAGACTCAACAAATGTTTAACGTTATTCAGTTATAGGAGTTTCGAATAGTTTTGGGAATGCTTAGCTGAGCAAATTTTGAGTAATGTTGCACTTCTTATATAAATTGTGTAGCCTGTGTTGATTTAACTATGCATGGTGTTATTCCTTGTATTCATAATCTAAATTGTCAAATGCTTTGGTGATAAGGTTTTAGATTTAGTTCTCGCTAATGGAAGGTACTTATGCTGATGTATTGGACTGAAGCGTGGTGGAAGTGTTCTAAAGGTAGGCGTAGACTAGTTTTGTTAACTTCTTCAACCGTGCTACGCCTACTTCATCATGAACATGCAACTTGTTGAATCTGAGGTATCCATCTTCTGTCGACTACCTTACTTCTATTGATGTACTTTTCTTTAAAATTATATGATTTTTTTAACAACTCGTGCCACTAGTCATATTCTTCTTTATTAGCAATTCACAACATGATTTGTTTGTCAGTGTATACTTTTGTTCATAATTATCAGGTTATGCAGCTATCACCATCAATTTTGAAATCTGAAGGAGTTCCTATTCATCGGGCAATACAGAAATCAGTAGAATTTAGTCACTCTGCGAAATGCCTGCTTGGAACGTGCGCAAGAAAACCAGAACTTGATGATTGGAATAGAGAGTTGTTGGCAGTCAAAAATCATCTTTGATTGATGCCATTGATCTTGTGTACCTGTTAAAGTGTTGGACTATGAGTGTTGTGTTTTGTAAGCGTGTTATGTAAAAAAAGATGATGAGATTTTTAAAATATTAATAAATTGTTTTGGTTCATGTTTTAAGTTTATTTGATATCTTAAGTTTTGAAGATAATATGTTCTGAAATGAATTCCTTTGTCAGTAATATATATATAATTTGTGGATATATTACAATTGTAAAATAATGATTATAATATATAACAATGGTTATAAAAAGTTGTAAAAATCATAACAACAACGGTGCATAACAGTTGTAATAAAAATTATTATAATGGTGGAAAATAGTTGTAAAATAGACATGTCACAATTGTGCCGCAACTGTGCAATAAAGTTGAAAAAGATTTTAGTCTATTACAACTTCTTAATAAACGACGGTGGCTCCACCGTTGTAAAAACTTTTTACAACGTTTTTGCACCGTTGTAATATGGTATATTTGTTGCAGTGTTCGGATATTTTGATATTGGATTCTGTAAATATACAGATATTGTTATGGGAATTTGAAAGATATTTATATCGTTATTCCAAAACGATACCTGTAAATTTTAGAATTTGGTATTGAATTTAAGTCGACATAATTTCCATTTAAGATCTTATATTTAATATCAAATTGGATTTTGAGTTTGTTGTGAATGGTATCTTAAATAATACTGTTCTTGAACCTGTAAGTGAAAGGAATAAATCATTCAAATAAGATTTAGAGAAGTTTTCCAGTTTATTTAATTAGATTGGAATTCAATGAAATTCGATTAATAATAATCGAGATGAGCTTCTGTGAAGGAAGGCATTTACTAGTTATGGAATCTAAAAGGCTTTGTCATTATTCCATTTTGATACTAGTCTAAGATGGAAATTTATATCAATTATATATTATTCAAATTTCCGTGAAGATTCCATATTAATTGAAAATGGCCTTGGGTTTATCGTGAACTGTGTTTTAAATGACATTTATTCTTCAACCCAAATAAAGATAGGATTAATTTCCCAAGTTGAAAAATCATTAAGTAATGAAATCTGGAGATTAAATCTAAACTAGAGTTTTGATGAGTCTTTGATTAGATTAAATGTGAATAAGGTGATTAAATTTACCGAGTTTAACAAATGTTTGTGATGGAGTACCCTTACCCCCTACCCCCTCCCCTCTCTTCCCCTTCCCCGCAGTTTTACTTCATGTGATAGTTAAATATTTAATTAGATTTAAACGATAAATGGTAATTAAATTTACCAACGACACATGGATGTTAGATATGGAGTACTACCAGTTTTTCTCCATGGGATGAATAGGCTGGAATTGAGATTAATAAAATAAATGGTTACTTCGATAAGGCTTGTCAATCCCGACTAGTTTATAAACCTTAAATTTGGTTTAAGTGGTGAAACGACATAATAAAATCTTTTGAAATGATATCCAAAGGAAGATTAAACAAAAAATTTGAAAGAGTGTACCTTTGATAAAATTAATAGGAACCTTTCCCTAAGATGTGAATATTTGAGTAAAAGAATATTCTGGATTAGAATGAGATGTGTGTTATCTTTGTGTATTTATCACATGATTATAAAGATATGCTAGTTATTCGGAAAGACAGGGTTTAACCCATTCTGAATAACTGTTACGACGATTAAAAGTCTAAGATATGAAGACGGTGGCTGAAGATCGAAGATCTTCACATCATTGGGATGATTGTTGATGTCTCGACTTGGGGTGTACGCCCAAGATGAGGTAAGAAGTGGTGATCGTCCTGATGTACTTGGAGATTGACCGGATATGGGAGGACCTCTCTCCTGTATTGGCATATGGGACGAGGAATAAGGTTCCTCCGGTTTCGTTCAGACCCAGAATGGACTTGTGAATAGATTATATTTGACATTGTATTTCGTTCTATATTGACTGATTTCTATTAAATATGTATCTGTCTGGTGGCGGAGAATTTATTCTCTTGCTTAACACTCTTCTCTGAGACGTACGAGCTTAGAGATTATATACTGAGATATCAGTCGTATGGCATGAATTGTCAATGTGGCATGCTAAGATGCAAATGAACAAGGCTTTTGTTGAAAAGGAGAGTGTGGATAATGATCGAAGTACAACTTTAAGTAGCATAGCTTTGTGTATAGCGTTAATTCGCGAGCCTCACACCTCGGTATGAGTCAGAAACGACATAAGGGACGTAAGGAGTGCATAAGATTCTTTCTAGATAGAAGTTGTGTAATGGTATTGAGCCCAGACATTTTTACTTACATGGATGATGGATTGTGAGGCGTGTCGGATATAAAGCCGACTAGAAGGCTTATATGGTCGACGTACTGACCATTTTGGAAGTCTGATAGGAACGGGAAACGTATGTTCAGGAATAACTAATCCACAAACATTAGGTGTGGAACGGTCTTGTAGGATTTAAGGTTGCCCATAGGTGTGATCCTGGGTCATCTTGCTAAAAGTGATCCGAATCGATAAGGAGACCATTCCTTGCCTTGAATCATGATAGAATTCCAATTTCCAATACATGATTTTTTGGTTTTAGTTGTAAACCTATATGGCAATATAATATATGGTACTTATGTCTAATTGATACATATATATTTGATTGACACTATGCACCTCTAGTATATCAAAATGGTTGTTTTAATATATGGAATTTATATATATATGTAACAAACCATATTTTAATAACGTGTTATAACCATAAATCTAGGAAGAATTAAATTTTATAATAAGAATCGAGGGAAACGGGTTGCGCCATTGCGTTCGTCTCGGAATTCTGCATGAAATCGAGTCTGAGTTTTCGAAAATCGGAGTCCATATGACCAAGTCATGGCTCCCCAAAGTTTCAGAAATATTCAGAGTTCAAAACAGCTCGAATTCGAATTCAAAATTTGAATTTCAAACGCAGAACAGACTGGGCGGGAAATTTCCCGCCCAGACCCAGGTCGATTGGGGAGTAGACTGGGCAATCGACACCCCCAGGACCAGGTCGACTGCGCAGTCGACTTGGTAGTCGACCTGGTCACCTAGCCTGTTTTTGAGCCAGATGTATCTGGTCTCGTTGCTTGTCCAGATTCACTCTCTAAACACTATATAAGCAGCGCCTGACCCAAGACTTTCTATCACATTCTTGTCCGACCATATGCTGCTGAAGTTCCGACTGGAAGACAGAGAATAAGGAGGCTATTCAGAACTTTGTTAGTGCTACGTTGGTTTGGGGATTTGTTAGAGATTCTGCTTCTACTCTTTTTGCTTTCTCATTCTCTAGACTACGATCTGTAAGCCCTTTGTCACTCTTAGATTTAAACTGTAAATTTAACCTGAACATGATGTAAACTGAAATTATGCCTAAACATGATAACTAAGTTGGATCTACTCTTGTATATCTTGGATCTATGACTATCACTTTTAAATCTGTTATTTTGAATCGAGTTTTGTACACCCCGATCTATTCATCTTAAATGTTGACTTGTGGAATATCAGTATGAACTTGATTTGGATATATTCATGTTTAATCTAAAACCCCTTTTACGATCTTTATCTTGCCATGCATGTGATGTTGAAACTATTATTGGGGTACCATTTTATATCAATCCTTTACCATATCTACCACCATGTCTTGTCAAGTTGATGTTGAGACCCTATTTCATATGCCTGTAATGTTATAATCATCATGCCTAACTTGTGAACACCTTTGCCATTCTATGACTATCCTGTTTGTGTTATTCCCTATTTTGACATGTTGTATTAATGAGAATTCACGTACGTTGGGGATACGTTTTGGGGTAGATTAGACAAACTTGAAATTGGCTATGGAATTGACATGATATGACATGAAAATATGACATGAAAACTTGACATGAGAATAAGCTTGAAAACATGAATTTGGGACATGACAATTAGATAACTTGAAAATGGCCAACTCGAGGTTGGGTTGAATTTGCAACGTAAATCTGCTCGGAACCGCCCGGCAAATCCAGTAGTTGCAAATAATAGGACCCAATGTGAGTAGTTGGTCATATAGCACTTTAAACCCGAGGTTAGACTAGGTTATGGTGTAAATCTGCCCGGAACCGCCCGGCACATTCAGTAACCGTAACCAAGTCTAATGTGAGAGGTTGGGGTGCGTTAAGTGAATTAATGCCACATGGTAAGGTTAAGTCATGGACCCCTTGAATATACTTAACCAATTTGACACGTCGACTTGATAGGGTTAAGTCTTGAACTGCTTGTATATATACTTAACCAACTAGATACATGTTTGGGTAGGGTTAAGTCATGACCTTTTTAACGACAATACTTAACCCATTAGAAATCCTAGCCACGTGATCCCTTTCAGCAGTAACCCACTTAGAAGTATCACGATACCCTGGGGGACTAGGCAGGGTGGGGCACGATTACTGGGCTGATTGTAAGCGACCAAGAATAACGGCTGAGTAAGGTGCGCCAGTGTAGGTTCAGGCGGACTAGGGTCGTGCACTTAGTCCGGAGTTGAAAAAGTAGGCATGGGCACCCGTAGTACTACATTGTGCGTGCTTGAATTGTGTCAGTGGTTGACACCCTAGGACCTGATACACCCTAGGGTGGACCTAGCATATGTGACTACATTCCGCGATTGGGCCGTACGACACCGATACACGACGAGTAAAGCCGATCGATTAGGATGGACTGTTAGACCCCGTATTGGGTCATTTCATGTTATTGGGCCTAGGGATCATCTCTGGATTTATACTTGACATGGATTTGGACACTAGTACAGTTAGTGCAGTAAACCTTGTATATGCGATTCCACCCTTATCTTGTTACCTTTTATTGTCATGCCAGCCCAGTTATTATCTTTATGTTTAATCTCGGTTTCTCATGTCCAGTTAACTTTATTAGTTTTTATGCTGATAGTCACTAGGGCTTACCAGTCTTTTTGACTGACCCGTTTTCTTCCACCTCTTTTTCATTCGTTCCCCCCCAGGTTCTTAGGGAGGAAACCCTAGCTCTTAGCTTGGACTTTGCTTGCTTTCCGACAGCTCATGTACGGTTTGGTCTTGAGCTATGCTATGGCTGCACTCATGCTCTTTTTGGGAAATAATATTGGACTTATGTTGTTTTAAGTACTTTGCTTCTTTAGAACTTGATGTAATGAAATAATGACTTGGTAATTTGATGTAAGAGGTTTTGACTCTATTTTCCACGTAATGAGATTTGGTTAAATTTATATCTGCTGCTTTATATACTCTGTTTAATTTATGTTCTGCCTTGTGTTATCTCTGTGCCTGTTTACTAGATAATACCCCTCCAAAACTAGTGCATTCCCTTTGTGAGTGACCCTAGCAGAGGTGGGGTGTTACAATATATATATATATATATATATTAATATAATATATAAGACCTTAAAAATAGTCATTTTGCAAACGACCTCCGATTTCCACGAAACCACTTTTATTGGATCCGAAACGTCAAATTATTGTCAGGTTTAAAATTTCAAGTCATTTGGAATTAGTATGTGAGTGTAGTAAATTTAAACGCGTTTTCAATTTCATTTTGAACTTAATAAGCTAGTAAAAAGGCCATTTTTCAAATGGTCTCCAAATTCAACAAAATTAATTTTGTTAAGACTGTATCGTCAAAATATAGCTAGCTTTCAATTTTCATAATTTTTGGTGTCAGTATGTAGCCCCAATAAATTAAAATGTACATTGAAATTCAATATGTAACATTATATTTTAATTTTGATAAAAATTGATCAAAATAGTAGAATTGGCTTACGAAGCATATACCATTGAGTCTGGAATGGGCGTATTTTGTTAGGAACGACAATCGTTGGATTTGACTTAGAGTTCGAATCGATAAACAGGTAATTGGTGAATTAAGTAATACTAAAATAAGGATATATACACCCTTAACCTTAATAAAACTCTAGCCTATTCATTTTAGCGCTGCTCCCTCCCTTTCAACAAACGAATTGCTCTAGGAAAACTTGCGTCCAGTCTCCCTCTACACTTGATAAAATTCAAAATTTCCTAAAGAAAAATTGAAGAGCTTCTCGAGCTCTACAAAGCCAACAGTCATGATCTGTTCTGGGGTATCGAGGAGGCGGATTTTTAGCCATAAAGGGCGTGCAAATGAAGCAGTTTTTCTGGCCGTGGGGCCCACCGAGCTTGAGGCGCTTCCAGGTGGTGGAGGCTCTGGTGATGGCGCATGTCGTGGGGGAGTTTAATGGTGCTCTGGTGCTACGATTTGCGTGCGAGATGGAGTTCTTTTTGGCGCTGATGGGTTCTCGTGGCTTCAGGAATACACGACGAGGGAGTACGCTTAAGAAAAGGATTATGCTATTAATTTTAATTAATTAATTAATTATGTAATTTAAGTTTGTAATATCATATCTTTTTCACACGAGATTGGAATTGAACGATTTCAATTGCATTGCGCTCATATCAGCGAACACTACAACATGGAACTGACCAGAGCGAAAACAAAGCAAGTTGAATTTCGAGCTAAATTAAACGTCTATTTAATTTAGTTTAAAAATAAATCCTCAATTAAAGACTGATGAAGTGGAAATCAAAGTGAGAACTCTCTCTCACTCAAATATTTTTATAGTTATTTATTTTATTACAGAATATATGGATTGCCAGTGTTGGTTTTTATCAGATTTAATTATCACAAATTTGTATACGGTGCCTGTTAGCTCACCTCGTTGTTTGAAAAACCATGGATGATCTGATTGACTATATTATATATATTTTTTGATGTAGAAATTTTGAACATATTAAAAATAATGTTTATTTTGTTGTGGTAGCTGAAATTGGATACAGATATCCATTTATAATTTGAACAGTGAAAATTGGTTAATCAGAAAAATGATTCGAATCGAATTAGAATTGGTTAAATTTATTAACCAGTGATTAATTTGATAGGACTATTGTTGTTTGCAAACTTCACACGGGTCTGGGGATGATAATTAATTCACATCTCCTTAGGATTAATTGTATGTCAACCGATTGACTGACAGAAAATTATAAGCGTTATTTAAACATTTAATGCTTACACAGTTGTACATTGCACTCTGGATGTGAATTGAATGTTTAATAGTTGTTTATCACTATTTATGAATACATATGTATGGAATCCATATAAATAAAATTATATGGCAATTGATTGAGTCTGATTCCAATTCAGAAATAACGAATATTTTAAATAATATTCAGTGAAGGATCAAAATATGATTTTGATGCCCGATTTTGGATGGACACGAAAATATGGAAATATTCATGAATATGAAGCCAAGTTAAGTGTATAAATGCTATTTTAACTCGAACGGATCTTTATATCGATTTTATTTGTTTCTAAAATAAATACCGTGAAGATTGAGTTTCAAAATCTGACATTTTGAAAAGGTTATCATTTTGAGATTATATAAAATGGGATGTTCAATTTTAATTTAAAATTGAAATGCAACTTGAAATCATTTTTAAAAGAATTTAAAACATTTTATAAATTCTATTTTGAATGGAAATCGGTGAAATATATTATATATATTTTAAATGGCTTAAACAGAATGCACAGCGCAGCGACCGTTCGCGAATTTCAACCACTAACTTCGATCCGACCATCAGATTCTCCTAAAATTGGAACCATTGGGTTCGTATCGAAAAGGTCTTTCTAATGCATATAAGAGATTTAAATTTGAATGGTTAGCTTTTAAAGTATATCCAAATCAATTTCAGAAAAGGTTGCTATGGATGTAGTGCGTTGGCCGATATTGGAAACCGACTGTAAGGACCTTAATAAAATTATTAAAAATATGAATAAATTATGTAAAATTATAATTAATGATTTGGAAAGGATTTGGATGAAAAATTCCGAAATTGAAAAGATAAAAGATATTTCTATCCAAATGAACTAATGAATAACTAGAAAATTAATCCAATGATTTTTAAATTGATAAATTGGATTTGTAAATGGTTTTGAAATAACCAGAGTTTTCCCACGAATAAATTGGAATGGACTTGAATGGAAATTATCTTCGGATATTTTGATATTGGATTTCGTAATTATACGAATATTGTTGTGGGAATTTAGAAGATATTGATATCATTATTCCAAAACGATATTTGATAATTTCAGAATTTGGTATTGAATATAAGTCAACATGACTTCCATTTAAGATCTTATATTTAATATCAAACTGGATTTTGAGTTCGTTTTGAACAGTATCTTAAATAATACTGCTCTTGAACCCGGTTGTGTAAAGAATAAATCTTTTAAATAAGATTTAGAAAAGTTTTCCAGCTTATTTAATTAAATTGGAATTGAATAATAATCGAGATGAGCTTCTGTGAAGAAAGGCGTTTACTATTTAAGGAATTCAAAAGGCTTTACCGCTATCCCATTTACAGTATTAGTCCGATACAGAAATTTATATCGATTATGGATTGTTCAAATTTCTGTGAAGATTCCATATTAATGGAAAATGAATTTAGGTTTATCGTGAACTATGTTTTAAATAACATTTGTTCTTCAACCCAAATAAAGAGAGGATTAACTTCTAAGTTGAAAATTCATTAAATAAAGATTTTGGAGATTAAATCTTAACTAGAGTTTTAATGAATCTTTAATTAGATTAGATGTGAATAAGGTAATTAAATTTACCGAATTTAAGTAGTGTTCGAGATGGAGCACCCCCTCTCCCCTCCTCTTGCCCTACCCCCAACGCCCCCCTTGGTTTTACTCCACGCGATAGTTAAATCTTTAACTAGATTTGAACGATAAATGGAGTACCACCAGTTTTGATCCATATTACTACCAAAATTAACCCCTAATATTGGCCGACAGTGAAGGGGTATTGGAGGAACACTAGCATAGAAGAATGTTTCGAAAGCAAAAAGCTGAATAATAGAAAGAACTGAAAGTAGGAAAGAATGATATGAAAGCAGCATAAACCGACACCTCCTAGGGAGAAAGGAGCTCAAAGTCTACATAATGCCAGCAAAGTTTATCTGGCAAGGTCTATCCGACTGGGTCTACCCGGTAGGGAGTTCTGTAGCGAAAGGTCACCAAAGTCAAAAACCAGGAAAGAGGGAGACAAAAGCTCTACTTATTGAAACCCGGAAGGGCTGTCAGTATTAACCTGCTTAATACCGATACATCAGAAGGTGAAGGTATCAAGGGTATCAAGCCAGAAGTACTTAAAAATTATCCGTTACCAGCTTCCAAAACATCTACAGCACAAATGTCTAAAGGTTACATTGATAAACAACAGACACATCACCGGAAGCTGCATTCTAAAAGACCAGACTATCCCAAAAGCTCTATCGGAAGGCCAACCAGAACCCTAGCGGAGATACAGGCAATCCGTACTAATCTACACACACTAAAGGTGGTTTTGAACCGGTAGCTATCTACGTACGTCCTGAGGGCAAGCTCCTCTAAGTATTCATGAAAGTGGCCAGAAGCCAAACATCGGAGACCAAGGAAAATACAGTCGATCGAAGCCCGTGTTGGCCTAATAGCCCAACAGCAGAAGGGGCCCCGAATTCTCTATAAATAAGACCCCAGTGGTCACATTTGGAGGACGAATTTTTCATTTCTCAATCTTTTTCTTTCTTCTTTAAGGAGAAAACCCTAATTTCTAAATCAGATTGGGCATTTCTCAAACTCTTGTAATATGTCTACAATTTATGAATGAATAAGCCCAAGGCTTAGACATTTTGTGAATTTATAATCATATTGTGTCGCTTATGATGGAACAGTGAGTTGACACTAACCTTTCGTATGAAAGAGTTGACCACGAAATCCTCATAAAGAGGGAAGATTTCATGGGAACACGAAGTCTTCCCCCTTTTATTTCGAGGGTTGGCAACGTGAATCAACCCTCTCATAATGAGCCTAAGCAGCTTAACCCCGGAAAAGAGGTTGATTACAGGCTTATAGCTTGGTCACTGACGCAACCAAGGCCCCTTCGGGCTGGCTCGATGCGAAAGGATCGTTTAAGTTAATAAGTGTTGCAGTAACCTTACCATCTGAGTATCGGGAAGCATTAGCCTGTTTTCTTCATATCATAATGTATATTATCTTATCTATGAGCTAAGAGGAAACCGATTACGCATAGCTTCAGTTGTACTAAGTTAAATAAATCCTTCTTCAAGGTACTTCAGAACCCTATAATTCTGCAAGCGTGATATCCATCCTTGAGGGAAGGATAACTAATCCTCAGAACGGAGATTCTGGTACCTAAGAAATGATTGATTTGGCTAAGGAACACTGATCCCAAATTTCCCTTCGGTAACAATAGAGCATGGCTGTACAAATTTGTCTAAATATATGTTCCATATAACTCATCCCGGGTGTTGACAGAAAATATCGTTTACATTTTGGCGCTAGAAGGAGGGATTGAACCTCTGCCCTTGCGGTTACTAGCCATAAAAATTAATTTAGTAAATTTATTACGCTATGGCAGGAAATATTAAATCAAAGATATTGGAAGAGCGAAATAAGGAACTGACTCCTAAAGCAACCCTTGAAGGAAACATGGACTTAGTGCTTAATTTGAATAATAATGAAAGAGGAGCCAATTCATTCCAACACAACCACCAAATCCAAACGCCATGGAAGATAATGTCGCAAGAATTATGGACTTGAAGAAGCGACTCCAAGAGATACAAGCTCAGATGAATGATGCTCAAACACAGAAGTCTTCAAGACTCACCAAATCTGGTCAAAGAGAAATGAATGAGTCTCCAAAAAGAAAGGCTACCATTCAACACTCTGAAGCAAAGGAGAAGCTCAAGGCGATTTCCTCCAAGAATAAGAAGTCCTATTTGACAGGAATAGACCATCAAGGAAATCAATGCAAGCAAGAACAATCAGGGAGTTCCACTTCCAAGGTTATGATCCCAAGAGAACAAACTACGACAACACGAAAGCTTATCTTAAAGATATTGCTCAGAAGAACGTTAAGGACTTGCTGGGAAGTAGGGGAAAGAGGACCCAAGATGATAGGGTTAACGACAACGAAAGGGTAGCTCCTTTCATCAATGAAATTATGAACACCATAATTCCATATAGAGTGAAGGTTCCAACCATAAAATATCTTGGGACAACTGACCCTGCTGATCATCTTATGGCTTTCGACAGCCAGATGGATCTCTATAATGCTTCAGGAGCCGTAAGATGTCGTCTTTTCCCAGTGACCTTTCAAGGAGAGGAAGCAAAGTGGTATCGTCAGTATAGAGAAAACACCATTTATTCGTTGAAACAATTCTCCTACAAATTTTCCGCGCAGTTATGCATCTGCAAAGATCCGACAGTTGACTATACAGTCATCGCTAACATCAAATAGAGGCAAGGGGAGTCTCTCGGAGATTACCTAAAAAGGTTCAACATCAAGGCATTAAGGGACAAGGATATGAACGACCATGACAAGTTGATTGTCGTGCATTTAAGGTTAATCGAAAATACCCATTTGGAAGGAATTACATATTCACAGCTGTAAAGACTTTCACTTCCAAGCCGACAAGTTTATATGCATGGACGAAATGTACTTCACAAAGAGAAAGTTTGGGCCTCGAAGGGAAGGAGGATGGTCGAACTTTGGATGAAAGCCCCGGGAGGGAAATCAAAAGAGATCAAGACATGAAGATTCTAATACCAACTCGGTTTCTCTAAACAAGCCCATCACATTTGTGTATGTTATCGCAAGAGAAAGGGTTAATAACTTCCCCGTCTCGTTCAAAGCCAAGAATTGCCATGAACCTTGTCCCGATAGTAAGTATTGTGAATTCCACAAGACCAACGAACATAAGACTGACGAGTGCAAGGTATTGGACATGATTATTCAGAAGCTAATCCGAGAGGGACATCTGAAAGAATTTGTTTTAAACAAGACAACATCATCTCAGCATACAAATGGACAACAGAAAATTTGGTGAATGCAATAGAGGCTACTATGGAAGAGGGCAACCTAAACTTGGGTATGCCCATAAATCAAATTAATGTGATCCTTGGAGGGCCACACCCTATCGGAAACTGTCTGAGAGCTAGGAGTCAATACATGAAGGAAGCCATGGCGGGAATATTCTTTATTCGAGAAGAACCATCATTGAAAAACGCATGTTATGATCTAAAAATGCACAACCTAATGGTCTCTCCAGGAGAAATGAAGAAAGGGGTACGCCACCCGCATAATGATCCCCTTATGATAACAACGCAAATTGGACTCTTTGTTGTTTCCAAAATCCTTGTGGACACTGGGAGTGTCGTTAATGTCATCTTCAAGCATGCTTTCGATCAGATGGGAATTTCTGAGAAGAAGTTGGAGCCAAGCAACGAACTAATCTTCGGCTTCAAGAACAAGGGATCAACTCCGGTGGGGCAGATCAACCTTCTCGTTCAAGTTGGACTGTCTCCGCATCATAGGACCTAATAAAATCTCTCCATTGTGATCGATCAAACATCCTATTACAACGCCTTCTTTGGACGACCAGCTTTGTAAAAGATGGACGCTTTTGTCTCTTCCAAGTATCTTATGTTAAAATTCGTAACCGAGAAGGGATGGGGTACCATCAGGGGAGAACATTTTAGTTCCCACGAATTGTACTTCGCAATGGTTGACAAATACAAAAGGGATTGTTCTTCGTACTTTGATTCTTCTATTGTTTTTATACCTTCGGATAAGAGATTCTTACATTTGACATTTGAAGCCAAGATAAAAATTAATAAGGCTGACAAGCGTGTAAATGGTAGGTACACTTCTTTGGAAAAAAAGAGGAAGAGATCTGATGATGTAAACTTGACTGGAGGAGAAATCGTCATGGATTTAGATTCTAGAGGGGACATTAAAAGAATGAAACCAATAGAAGACGTGGAAGAGGTAAATGTTGATTTAAAGGATAAATCTAAGGTCGTCAACATAGGGAAAAAGCTGACAAAGCCCCTTAGGAGCGACCTAATTCAGTCCTACCACTCAATAAGAATGTTTTCAGTTGGACCCATTTAGACATGATCGGTATCAATCCTTCTATTATGAGTCACGCCTTAAACATTGACCCTTCAGTAATCCTGATTCGGCAAAAGAAAAGACAATATAATAGAGACTAGTTAGAAGCCTTGAAGAGGGAAGTCAAAAGGTTAGAAACAGACGGGTTTATCCGAGAAGTCTTTTACCTAAAATGGTTAGCCAATCCCGTGCTAGTGAAGAAGTCCAATGGGAAGTGGAGAAGATGTGTTGATTACACAGATTTAATCAAGGCTTGCCCAAAGGTTTGTTATCCCCATCTGCGGATTGACCAGTTAGTTGATGCCACGAGTGGTCACCAAATACTATCCCTTATGGATGCGTACTCAGGGTACAACCTAATTTCAATGCATAAACCCGACGAGGAGTATACTAGCTTTATCACTAATTGGGGAACATTTTGCTATAAAGTGATTCCCATCGGGTTGAAAAATGCGGGGGTAACATACCAAACACTAGTAAATAGGATGTTCCTAAAACATATAGGGCACAATATGGAAGTATATGTGGATGACATGCTAGTAAAGTCCACCAAAACAGAGAACCATCTAAAGGACTTGGAAGAATTGTTCAATGTCCTGAGGAAATACCAAATGAAGTTAAAACCGCAAAAGTTTTCTTTTGGAGTCCAGTCTGGAAAGTTCCTGGGATACGTGGTAAGTGAGCAAGGGATTGAAGTGAGTGCTGACCAAATCCAGGCCATAAAGGACATGGAAGAACCTAAAATGAGCAAAGAAGTCATGAGCATAAACGGAAAAGTAGCAGCCCTCAGTAGGTTCATTTCCAAAGCCACTGACAAATGCGTTCATTTCTTCGATGTTATAGAGAAAAAGAAAATTTTCGAATGGAATGAGGAATGTAGAAAGGCCTTCCAAAATTTTAAAGTTTATATGGGAACTCTTCTGATTCCATCCAGTCCTGAGAAAGGAGAAGATATATACCTATATATGGTCGTCTCAGAATATGCGGTGTCCAGTAAGCCAGAAACCTCCAGGAGGTTTGTAGCGTCCCGAAAATTTCGACACTCGAATCCAGACATTTATACAACTCATGTCCAAATTCAAGTATCAAAATGTAGAAAGCTAATAGAAAGAAAATTAGAGGGTGATATAAAAAAGAAAGAAATATTAGAATAGAAGAATGAGAAGAAGAACCAATACAGAATTAGAGCCTCACATCGCAGCGGAACAAAATATAATATATAAATAACGTTTTTGAGAGCTTGAAATAATACTTACAACATCAGAGTACATCAGTACACTTGGACAGTTATAATAGCCTGTCCTTATATATATCTATACAACGGAATAATAACATCATACGTATGAATTCCTTCAGCTCGTTTTTGGACTTCACATCTTGCGATAACCTGAACCTGTACAACCCGGTGTAACCCGAGCATTACAAATACTGGGTCAGTTGGATGAACCAGAGTGAGAAAACTCGCAAAGTTTTTAGGGGAATCATCCAACTTGATTTTAAAGTTTAAAAGCTTTTCGAAAGAAAATGATAATTGTAAGACCAAATCCACATATAAATACAGACGGTTTTTACCTTACGATAACCCAAAACATTTTTGAAAATAAATACTTTTCTGATGTTATGATAGTGTCTAAATACAAATAAATAGAATCTAGCAGAACGCTTTCATCTCGCGCTCCACATATATAATATATAAACAAAATCGCGGGCACTTATTGGAGATTGTATTCCGACTATGACAAGGTATGGAACCACCTGTCGATAGTGTATCTCTAGAGGCGAATACACTGGGTTCAACAAGAACGTCTAGCAACCCGGCCCATACATGACCGACCACTCATTTCGCTTGAGTGTGTCGAATGTATATTACCAACGGTTGGGCTCAAACAACCTATTCCCGAAAGGGACAACATCGATAGATTAAAGAATCAAAAGGAATTTCTCTAGATATGTGATTATACACGCTAATGGGGGAGACCCATATAGCCATGCTGCTTGCCTGATTTTTTGTCATTTTCCGGTTGATGAGGCTTGAGGTTATAATCATCTTTTGAACATCTGACCACCATTCACTTTGAATGTCACATCGTTAGATCCGCAAGAAATCACTAATTGACGTCCACAAAAATACTCTGTTCGTTAAGCCAAGAGAAGTGCCCTCCTCTGCCACTAACAGAATTACGTTTGTAAAAATCAACGTAAGTGATCCTTAAGAAATACTTTATCATAAATTCGTCCATACAAGTCATCCAGGAATAGGATGAACCGAAGGCACTCTCCTACCACATCCTAGGAATCACCCTATAGACCAGTAGCGAGTAGTCCTTGCAAATCCGTAGAGTTCAATCACGACAGAATCATTTTTAAATATATATCTCTAGGGATCAGCTAGAGAAATTCAACAATAGTTCCCCCGCGTATGAAGATTTACGGTCTTCAATTGCTCCATCTCGATCAGCTTCAGATATCTTCTTCGTTTACGTATTCATTGGTCAGAATGGTTTTCGAATATAAATTCAATCCTGGTCTTTTCATACCAACAACGCATTGGCATGATTTTGATAGTCGGTTATTTAACTATATAAATAAACAGCCATATAGAAATAAAATAGATTCATTGGTTGAGTACACAACGTCACTTGGCCATTAAAATAGTATATCAGTTTTAATATATTAAGTAATATTTTCAAACCCTTTTATTTTAATATTTGGAAAAATATCTTAAAATCAATATCCCATTCCCCATTAACTACCATTTCAAACCATTTGTTACAGCGTTTCTTATTATTTAAGATTGGGAAACCAATTCAATTTATCATTTTAAACAATCGTTACAATATCTCTTTTGTTTCGTTATTTGAATACCATAATCTTTACTTTTCCTTTCAGAATATACCCATCCCAAATCCCATCTCCTAATTTTGAAAATATCGTTATATTTTCACCAATCTCCTTTTAATTTCTTTATTTGTGCAAATATCAGTTCATATTCTCAAGCCCCTTTTTTTAATTCCCTTTTATTTCTAGAATTGCATATATTCTCAAATTCTTCAAATAATGTTACAACACCATTCCTCACAATATATTACTTCAAACATCTCCACTATTACAACTTATATCATATTTCGATAATCCTGAAGTCGTTCAAGTTAGGGTATTTTAATTACCTCTTAGACCTTGATCAACAACATTCCTATCTTAAGATAAATATTAATTGTAATTCAAAGACTCATATTCGTCCCATTACCAACAAATACCGCTCCGCAAGTTTATTTAAAATATGGTTTTATAAAACATCCTAACTTTAGAAATCTCCTTGTTATTAAATATATTACTATTACTAAATTTATTGATTTAGTAAATGATTAAATACCATTAACTTTTAAACCTTAACATCTTTAAACTATTAGTTTCATTATCTGGGTTTTATTACAAATCACATTACTCGATCCTTCGCCCAATTCAATTACAAGAATCCTTCCCTAAACCTTCCAATCAGATATTCTGGGAAACCTTATTTCAAAACCCATCCATTTCACTTAATGCCATTATTAAGTAACGTTAATTTAAAATTAGCGCTTTACCATCACATCTCCTTTTATAAACTCGTTTAGAAATCTCTTGTTTAATATCAAACCTTTTCTTATCTTGATTTCCTTTACTTAATTCAAATATTAAGTAACATATTTTTTAAGCTTAGTATTCGCTTAAAATCTCGTTTATAACTTAATTCGCCAAACTTGGTTTAGATATGAACCCCTTTATGAACTCCCTTTAAAACTCAATTATATTTCATTACTAATTTACTTAAATGAACTTCATTTAAGAAATAACTTCTCAGATTATTATTAACTAAAATTATAATTTACTTGATCGTTAACTGGAATAAATATTAAATTCCCTTTTTAATTCTTATAAAGTTAAACAATTATTGATTAAATGTTTTCATTAGATGAGTCGGCACAAAACTAATTTAATTTAATAATTAGTTTTCCGTTAAAACAGTTAGTTTAGTCAACTCTAAAACATGATTAATATGTTGATCAACTCTAACTCGTCTTTTCATTAATAAATAATATTATTAATTTAAATAATCTCATTTTCTTTGATTATTATTAAAATAAATAATAATCCATTTTAAAATAATATCTTTTTAATTGTTTCTTAGAACATATAATCTCATTTATAAATTGTTACCTTAATCCTTGCTCACTTGCTTAACAATCTATGCTTCATTAACAATTACGATGAGGCATGTGCTTCGCACACGACCCATTTTGGCACAAAGTAGTGATTTGTGGTTAAGCAAACAATATATATATGATTGGTTTATTTCCTTTTTATAAACTTATTTTAAAAATAATATATTAAAAATCTATATTTAGTAATAAAATAAATGTTATAACTTCATTTTGATCGATTTACCTGATGGTAAATCAATTTTTACAAAGCAGTTTGTATTTTGGCCATGTGCAATTAATTCCTCAACCAATACCACTCATTGGTTAATAACAAAACAAATGTTGAATTTGGGTTTTACAATCAATAACCAATTCAATAATCCCATCATATGGGTTCGACTATCCATATAATGATCATATGAAAATAAACAATCAATTAAACTAGCAGCAATCAACCAAAATAATAATTCAAGTATCCAATTAAATTTTAAATACGTTTATATTGTCATAAACGTAACCAACAAGGTAAGTTACCTTGTTGAGAAAACATCGTTAAAAATAATGATGCCATTTCATTTAAATTAAACAACCATTTAATTTAAATAACAGATATAAAATATTTAACATGCATCCAACCAATAATTAGCAAACATAACAAATGAAAATTAAACCCAACTTATATAAAATATAAGTGGGATAACTGAGTGAGTTTAACTCATCTTGGTTTTATTCTGTCGATTAAACGAGTCATTTAAATAAAATTAAACAACCGTTTAATTTTGTTAGAAACTTCAGCTGTTTCCATTTCAAATCAAACTCGCTCAGTCACGTTGTGCTCGTTAACGCGATTTCAGCGCTTCCTGAATTGCTCCCTTTACCTACGAAACCACGCTCACTCGCCATTCAGTACTCGAACCCTGTTATAATTTAAATACTATATATAATTTAGTAATTTAAAGTTTGTGATTAATTAGTAAAATTAGAGGTGATTAGATGAATTGCTTTTAGAACATGAGTTACAGGCTGATTATACTGCTGCCCTTCGCACTGCTGTTTCTTCCTTGCGCACTCCTACATAATATAAGTAAGAACTAAATTTCTGAATTACAAATTTAAAACATTAATTATTTTATTCATAAATTAATTATTTTCGTTACCCATTCTTCGTTCTCTCAAATGTCCTCGGGTTCCTTTGTTACAACTCCTTTTGTATAGCAATCTCGCTATCTTCACTAAAGCAAGCACGCAATTCATGCCATCCATATTCATAACTATTTTACTCTTTCCCTTCTTATATTTTTTTCTTTTTCTCTCATTTATGAAATTGCCAAAATCCCATCAACGCATGAACAGCCTACCGCAAGACTACCATCTCCCATTTGCTACTTCACTGTTTTTCCTCCATATCTTTTCTTCATGCTATAATTCCGCTCCACTTGTTAATGCAGCAGCTTCGTTCCAGGCATTTTATACCCATGCCTATCCCCTCCTTTTCATTTTGTTTCTCTTCTCCAACCTTCCCCACCTGCTAACACCTCCTCCATTAGCACCACCGTACCTCAATCGTCCAGCGATTGGAGCATCACCGATCCCCGCCACGACCACGTCGCAACCCTCAGTCAGCCACTCGTGTCATAGCATCCGCCTGCTGAACAACCATTCTCGGCACAGCACCAAACTCGCTCATAATCCTCTACAATCTCTCTCGGTTATTATCTCATGCACTTCCGGAAAATGACTTCATAGCTGAACACTCTTTTCATTTCATTTACTGTTTTGAACAGTATAAGCTTTGTCGACTTTTTACTTTGAACAGTTCGCTCCAAAAAAAGGCAAAATACAAACCACCAGTTTCTTCCCTACGCTCTAGAAAGGAAACAATCCCGCACTTCCTTCGTTCTGCCTTCCTCTTTTCGTTAGAAGCCCCCAAAACAAGCCTACTGCAACAACTAAGACAATGGAATTTGGCACTGGCTACTGACGTGGAGGGAGAGAGTGTGTTTAAGGATCTAAAATAGATCGGTTTTATTTTTATATTCTTTTTTTTTATTTGATTTCGTTGTAACGAAGAAGCCGAGCTATCTTACTTATATACGCAAGGAACCTTGGGCATCACGGTATTGTGATTTCTTGGTAAGCACGGGTCATCACGTGTACAGTAGGATGGGTAGGTGTAGATGGTCGAATAGGACTACAGTGTTTCTTGTTAGGACTATGGTGATGTGAAGATACAGAATAGGCGCGTGATGCATGTAAGGTAGGCATGCACTTAATTTACATGCTTTGTAAGAGAATGCTACAGTACAAATATTTTGAAATACCAAAAATAGATAAATGAAAAAGATGGTCCATATCAGTCCTATTTCCATTATCATGTTCATCTTCCTATTTTATCCTAAGCGTTGCTAACTGTTTATTTGTGGTTTGTATATGATATGAGACTAGAACTTGTTGTATTTGGTTTGTTGTTAGGACTGTAAACATGCGCATGATAACCCAGGCTTACTTTCTTCCCTTTCAACTCATCATGTTGATTGTAATTGGTTATCTACAACATAAAAGGTGAGAATTTCATGAGGGGTCCCAGAACCCATGTTTGTATCTTGCTGTCATTACATAGGAAATCATACTTAAAAGGATCAGCTGAAATCCATTTAAACATTTAAAATTTTCAGATAAACTTTATTGATGAAAGAAAAAGAAGGAGAAGAAAAGAAGTATAAGATGGAAATATGTTTGTAGGAAATATCGGGTTTTCAATCGTAAAATCGTATAGGCGAGAGCTAATGACCTAACATGTATAATTTAGCATGTGAATCAACAAGAATGGTGGTTAACATTTATAAAGGGTAAACCGATTACTAAAATCTTTTCAACGTTTATTTTATACAATCTGCTTAAAATGGTTGCTAAATATCATTCATATTTTATTTTAATAAATATCAAATTATCATCTTTTTGTTTCAGTAAACCGTAAATACCATGTTTGCCATCATTTTTCCCTCGTGGAAGTTATTCTATAAAAATATCGTCGTTTCATTACAAATTAGATCAACTAGTGTAGGTTCTGATATATGACCATTGTTCCGTGTCACTGAACCGATATAAAAATATAACTCAATGTCATCATTTTCGCGTTAAACGGTGTTCAAAACATATAAAAATCCCTTTTTATATTTATTAAATAAACGTTATATTTCATTAACGATTCCATAGCGACTATTTTTAAAATTCAATTTACCCATAACTTACAATCTATAAGCTGAAATATCAATTTTCCTCTTCCATTGGAAAATTATAAATAATTAGATATCAACGTTTCTTGTTTCACAGAATTCCGATTTAAAAAGGAACTGTATCTTCAATTTGAAGTTAAAAAATTCAATTTTACGAACTACCGCGATATTTCAGTTTGATTTAAATAAATATAAACGTTCAATTGTCGTTTAAATAAATGAATTCAATATTGAAATCCATTAATATTTCAAAAATAATATCTAAAACCAATTTAAATATTCGAATTCACATGATCGAAAAATCCGGGTCGTTATATTCTTTCCCCCTTAAAAGAATTTCGTCGCCGAAATCACTAGGTAAGAAGAATGCTTTGAACTCAATTATTCTCCAAAATAATTAATTTAAAATAAAATCAAACTAATTTTTAAGTCTTAAAAATATTCTAAGTTTTAAAATTTTACGAAAAACTCGTCAGCATCTCCTTTGTAGTGTTCGATCTAAACCACCACAACTGCTACTCCATCATTTCATATTGACCAAAAGAGAACGAAGCCAAGTGGCAACCCAACTCAAGGGTATAAAATCAAACACTCAATTCAGTATTATTAAGGTTTACCTATTTGTCGAGCAACTCAAATTCTAATCGCGAAGCAAATCAACTTATAACCTTCCAATCCTGCACTCAACTTTATGTCCAAAGCCAATAACATATACAGGGTTAAATCATCGAGTTTTATTTTGTATTTGATTCCGTTCGAATTGATTATACTGAAATTTATCTCTTTAATTCTCAATTCAATAACTGTGGATGAATTTTAATTATCCAACCAATTCATCATTCAAAAAGCAGACAATGGACAATCCATTTAACCAAACAATTCCATTTTAATTAACTTATCTTAAGTTAAATCCTGACTGACTTAATTCCCTATTAAAATTCTATTAACAAGTTCTATAATTTAAGTTCCCTTCTGGTTTTATTAAACCATTCAAATTCACAATTCTATTGGAATTCTCATTCAAGTTACTCAACAAACCAATATCTAAATAATAACATTATTTCCTTTACTATATAAAAATATATTTTGGGAAAATTATTTCATTTACCCGCTTTACAAAATAATATTGTATCAATTGCCAGTTCAACCAGAACCGATCAAACAACACAATACAAAACATTTTATATATAAAATCTATAAATACGCCCTCGTATATATATATATATACACACACACACACACTCACTACTCAATTTATATATATACTCACTACTCAATCTAAGGTATTACTAACCCAGTCTCTATTAGGTAAAACCACAGAGCCAAGGTTATTCCTAAACCATTGCTATGACACCAACTGTAGCGTCCCGGAAATTTCGACACTCGAATCCAGACATTTATACAACTCTTGTCCAAATTCAAGTATCAAAACCCAGAAAGCTAATAGAAAGAAAATTAGAGGGTGAGATAAGAAAGAAAGAAATATTAGAATAGAAGAATGAGAAGAAGAACTAACACAGAATTAGAGCCTCACATCACAGCGGAACAAAATATAATACATAAATAACTTTATTGAGAGCCTGAAATAATACTTACAACATCAGAGTACATCAGTACACCTGGACAGTTATAATACTCTGTCCTTATATATATACAGCGGAATAATAACATCATACGTCTGAACTCCTTCAGCTCGTCTTTGGACTTCACAGGTATAACCCGAGCATTACAAATACCGGGTTAGACTGGTGAACCAGTGTGAGAAAACTCACTAAATTTTTAGGGGAATCATCCAACTTGATTTTAAAGTTTAAAAGCTTTTCAAAAGAAAAAGATTATCGTAAGACCAAATCCACATATAAACACGGACGATTTTTACCTTACGATAACCCAAAACATTTTTGAAAATAAATACTTTTCTGATATTATGATAGTGTCTAAATACAAATAAATAGAATCTAGCAGAACGCTTGCATCTCACGCTCCACATATATAGTATATAAACAAAACCGCGGGCGCTTATTGGAGATTGGATTCCGACTATGACAAGGTATGGAACCACCTGTCGATAGTGTATCTCTAGAGGCGAATACACTGGGTTCAACAAGAACGTCTTGCAACCCGGCCCACACATGACCGACCACTCATTTCGCTTGAGTGAATCGAATGTATATTACCAACGGTTGGGATCAATCCACCACTTCTCGAAAGTGACAACATCGATATATTAAAGAAGCAATTGGAATTTCTCTAGATAGGTGATTATACCTCTAATGGGGGCGACCCACATAGCCATGCTGCCTGCCCATTTTTTGTCATTTTCCGATTGATGAGGCTTAAGGTTATAATCATCTCTTGAACATCTGACCACCATTCACTTTGAATGTCATGTCGTCAAATCCGCCTGAAATCACTAATTGACATCCACAAAATTACTCTGTTCGTTAAGCCAAGAGAAGTGACCTCCTCTGCCACTAACAGAATTACGTTTGTAAAAATCAACGTACGTGATCCTTAAGAAATACTCTGTCAGATATTCGTTTATACAAGTCATCCACGGACAGGATGAACCGAAGGCACTCTCCTACCACATCCTAGGAATCACCCTATAGACCAGTAGCGAGTAGTCCTTGCAAATCCATAGAGTTCAATCACGACAGAATCATTGTTAAATATATATCTCTAGGGATCAGCTAGAGAAATTTAGTTCCCCCCTCATGAAGATTTACAGTCTTCAATTGCCCCATCTCGATCAGCTTCAGATATCCTCTTCATTTACGTATTCGTTGGTCGGAATGGTTTTTGAATACAAATTCGATCCCGGTCTTTCCATACCAACAACGCATTGGCATGATTTTGATAGTCGGTTATTTAACTATCAAAATAAACAACCATAAAAAAAATAGATTCATTGGTTGAGTACACAACATAACTTAGCGATTAAAATAGTATATCAGTTTTAATATATTAAGTAATATTTTCAAACCGTTATATTTTAATATTTGGAAAAATATCTTAAAATCAATATCCCATTCCTCGTTAACTACCATTTCAAACCATTTGTTACAACTTTACTTATTATTTAAGATTGGGAAAACAATTGTCATTTTAAACAATCGTTACGATATCTCTTTTGTTTCGTTATTTGAATACCATAATCTTCACTTTCCCTTTCAAAGTAAACTCATCTCAAATCCCATCTCCTTATTTTGAAAATATTGCTATATTTTCACCAATCTCCTTTTTATTTCTTTATTTGCGGGGATATCACTTCATATTCTCAAGCCCCCTTTTTTAATTCCCTTTCATTTCTGGAATCCCATATATTCTCAAATTCTTCAAATAACGTTACATCATCATTCCTCACAATATATTACTTCAAACATCTCCACTATTACAACTAATATCATCTTTCGATAATCCTGAAGTTGTTCAAGTTGGGGTATTTAATTACCTTTCAGACCTTGATGAACAACATTCTTATCTTAAGACAAATATGAATTGCAATTCAAAGACTCGTATTCATCCCATTACCAACAAATACCGCTTCACAAATTTATTTAAAATATGGTTTTATAAAACATCCTAACTTTTGAAATTTCCTTGTTATTAAATATATTACTATTACTAAATTTATTGATTTAATACATGATTAAATAACATTAACTTTTAAACCTTAACACCTTTCAACTATTGGTTTCATTATCTGGGTTTTATTACAAATCACATTACTCGATCCTTCACCCAATTCAATTACAAGAATCCTTCCCTAAACCTTCCAATCACTTATTCTGGGAAGCCTTATTTCAAAACCCATCAATTTCACTTAATGCCATTATTAAGTAACGTTAATTTCAAATTAATGCTTTACCGTCACATCTCCTTTTATAAACTCGTTTATACATATCTGGTTTAATATCAAACCCTTTCTTATCTTGATTTCCTTTACTTAATTCAAATATTAAGTAACATATATTTTAAGCTTAGTATTCGCTTAAAATCTCGTTTATAACTTAATTCGCCAAATTTGGTTTAGATATGAACCCCTTCATAAACTCCCTTTAAAACTTAATTATATTTCATTACTAATTTACGTAAATGAACTTCATTTAAGAAATAATTCCTTAGATTATTATTAATTATAATTATAATTTACTTGATCATTAACTGGAATAAATATTAAATTCCCCTTTTAATTCTTATAAAGTTAAACAATTATTGATTAAATGATTTCATTAGATTAGTCGGCACAAAAGTAATTTAATTTAATAACCAGTTTTCCGTTAAAATAGTTAGTTTAGTCAACTCTAAAACATGATTAATTTGTTGATCAACTCTAACTCGTCTTTTCATTAATAAATAATATTATTAATTTATATACTCTCATTTACTTTGATTATTATTAAAATAAATAGTAATCCATTTCAAAATAATCTCTTTTTATTTGTTTCTTAGAATATATAATCTCATTTACAAATCGTTACCTTAATCCTTGCTCACTTGCTTAACAAGCTAAGATTCATTAACAATTGCAATGAGCCACGTGCTTCGCACACGACCCATTTTGGTACAAAATAGTGATTTGTGGTTAAACAAACAATATATAAATATGATTGGTTTATTTCCTTTTTATACACTTATTTTAAAAATAATATATTTAAAAATCTATATTCAGTTATAAAATAAATTTTATAACTTTATTTCTATCGATTCACCTGACGGTAAATCAATTTTTATAAAAAAGTTTGTATTTTGGCCACGTGCAATTAATTCCTCAACCAATACCACTCATTGGTTAATAACAAAACAAATGTTGAATTTGGGTTTTACAATCAATAACCAATTCAATAATCCAATCATATGGGTTCAATAGTCCATATAATGATCATATGAAAAAAAAAACAGTCAATTCGACTAGTACCAATCAACCAAAATAATAATTCAAGCATCCTATTAAAATTTAAATACGTTTGTATTATCATAAACGTAAGTCACCTTGTTGGGAAAACATCGTTAAAAATAACGATGTCATTTCATTTAAATTAAACAACTGTTTAATTTAAGTAATAGATATAAAATATTTAACGTGCATCCAAACAACCAATAATTAGCAAACGTAGCGCATAAAAATTAATTCCAACTTATATAAAATATAAATGGGAAAACTAAGTGAGTTTAACTCACCTTGGTTTTATTCTGTCGATTAAACGAGTCGTTAAATTAAATTAAACAACTGTTTAATTTTTTCAGAGACTTTAGCTGTTTCCATTTCAAATCAAACTCGCTCAGCCACGTTGTGCTCGTTAACGTGATTTCAGTGCTTCCTGAATTGCTTCCTTTACCTACGAAACCACTCTCGCCTGCATTTAGTACTCGAAACCTGGTATAATTTAAATACTATATATAATTTAGTAATTTAAAGTTTGTGATTAATCAATGAAATTAGAGGTGATTAGACGAATTGCTTTTAGAACATAAGTTACAGGTTGATTACACCGTTGCCCTTCGCACTGTTGTTCCTTCCTTGCGCACTACTACATAATATAAGTAAAAATTAAATTTTTGAATTACAAATTTAAAACGTTAGTTATTTTATTCATAAATTAATTATTTTCGTTACCCGTTCTTCGTTCTCTCATATGTCTTCATGTTCCTTTGTTACAGCTCCTTTGGTATAGCAATCACACCATCTTCACTGAACCATGCATGCAATGCATGCCATCCATATTCATAACTGTTTTACTCTTTCCCTTCTTATTTTTTTTCTTTTTCTATCATTTAAAAAATTTCTAAAAGCTCATCAACGCATGAACAACCCACCGCAAGACTACCGTCCCCCATCCGCTACTTCACTATTCTTCCTCCATATCTTTTCTTCATGTTATAATTCCGCTCCGCTTGTTAATGCACCAGCTTCGTTCCAGGCTTTTTATAACCACGCCTATCCCCTCTTTTTCATTTTGCTTCTCTTCTCCAACCTTCCCCACCTACTAACGCCTCCTCCATTAGAACCACTGTACCTTAGTGGTCCAGCGATTGGAGCATCACCGATCCCCGCCACGACCACGGCGCAGCCCCCGCTCAGCCTACTCGCGTCATATCATCCGCCTGCTGACCAAGCATTCTCAGCATAGCACCAAACTCGTTCATAATCCTCTCCCATCTCTCCCGGTTGTTACCTCACGCACTTCAGGAAAATGACTTCATAGTTGAACACTCTTTTCGTTTCATTTACAGTTTTGAATAGTATAAGCCTTGCCGACTTCCTACTCTGAACAGTTCGCTCCAAAGAAAGGCAAAAATACACACCACCAGTTTCTTCCCTACGGTCTAGAAAGGAAACAACCCCGCGTATCCTTTGTTTTGCCTCCCTCTTTTCGTTAGAAGCCCCCAAAACGAGCCTGCTACAACAACTGAGACAATGGAATTTAGCACTGGCTACTGACGTGGAGGGAGAGAGTGTTTAAGGATCTAAAATAGAACGGTTTTATCTTTATTTTTATATTCTTTTTTTTAATTTGATTTTTTTGTAATGAAGAAGCCGAGCTGTCTTGCTTAAATACGCAAGAAACCTTGGGTATCACAGTATTGGGTAGTTTGGCCATCACTGCATTGTGATTTCTTGGTAAGCACGGGTCATCATGTATACAGTAGGATAGGTAGGTGTAGATGGTAGAATAGGACTACAGTGTTTCTTGGTAGGACTATGGTGATGTGAAAATACAGAATAGGCGTGTGATGCATGTAAGGTAGGCATGTACTTAATTTACATGCTTTGTAAGAGAATGCTACAGTACAAAGATTTTGAAATACCAAAAACAAATAGATGAAAAAGATGGTCTATATCAATCTTGTTTCCGTTATCATGTTCATCTTCCTATTTTACCCTAAGCGTTGCTAATTGTTTGTTTGTGGTTTATATATGATATAAGACTAGAACTTGATGTATTTGGTTTGTTCTTAGGACTGTAAACATGCGCATGATAACCCAGCCTTACTTGCTTCCCTTTGAACTTGTCATGTTGATTGTAATTGGTTATCTACACCATATTAAGGTGAGAATTTCATGAGGGGTCCCAGAACCCATGTTTTTATCTTGTTGTTATTACATACCAAATCATACTTAAAAGGATCAGCTGAAAACCATTTAAACATTTAAAATTTTCAAATAAACTTTATTGAAGAAAGAAAAAGAAGGAGAAGAAAAGAAGTATAAGATGGAAATATATTTGTAGAAAATATTGGGTTTTCAGTTGAAAAATCGTATAGGCGAGAGCTGATGATCTAACGTGTACAATTTAGCATGTGAATCAACTAGAACAGTGGTTAACATTTGTAAAGGGTAAACCGATTACTAAAATCTTTTCAACGTATATTTTATACAATCTACTTAAAACGGTTGCTAAATTTCATTCATTTTTTATTTTAATAAGTCTCAAATTATCATCTTTTTCTTTCAGTAAACCGTAAATGCCACTTTTGCCATCCTTTTTCCCTCGTGGAAGTTATTCTACAAAAATATCGTCGTTTCATTACAAATTAGATCGACTAGTATAGGTTCTGACGCATAACCATTGTTCGGTGTTACTGAACTATTGGCTAGCTTTTGGATCAAGCCATCAAAAGTTCACACAAAAAGAAAGTATGAAGCCTCACACGTCAAAACCTTTGGAAACTTGATCGTGATCTCCTTACCTTCCTTGGCTCGTGCCCCTGCTACCACGACCCCCGGTCATGACCACCTATAGCGACCCAATCCGCTCACATAAGTGCCCCACGACCTGATTCTCGTGGACAAGAAATGGAGGCAGCGACCTAGTCCATCCCAACCCGAAAGGCCCGGATCTCATGATATTTATCCACAACGGCCATTTTGACCATTTCTACATCCGCTCACGAACTAGTCCGAGATCCTCGGGATTTGTGCCACGTATGACCACGATCCGCCTGCAAATATCACCTATAAATAGCTCAGTGCTTGGCATTTTTCAAGATCTTTGGGAAGTTCTTAGTGTTGTTCTCACCATTATTGTCCTATCATTATTTCTAGTCAGAATTATTTCGAAATTATTGAGAGAATCATAATTTTAAGAGTGAGATTGAGCGAAATATTTGATTGTACTAGCATTCAACGTATAATCAAAGACATATAAAGTGGATGTAGGCTCGTTAACGCCGAATCATTATAAATCTTGCGTGTTTTCTGCTTTTTCTTCATTTTCTAGATATAATCCTCTACAAATCTGAACAATTTAGGTGTTAGAGCCAAATTTTGGTCTAACATTTTGGTGCTTTCACTGAGAAAGGAGTCTCAGTATATCGATTGTTGCTCTATTTGGATATTCGAGTCCGAAGAAAACAGTCCAAAACCCCACTGTTTCGATTTTCAAAGATTGCAGCAAATTCCAGATGTCATGCCTGGAAAGAAGTCTAAGGTAGTACGAGTTTCGCAAGCGAATGAAGCTACAAACGAAGCCATTGAAGAAAGTGTGCACGAGCAGGCCGAGGAAGAGCTGTCGGTTCGTGATGGCGTGGGGGCAACCCGACCTGAGGGGGGTGTCACGACCCGCCTCCAGAATGCTTCCACGAGCCATCCAAAGGGAGCCACCACAAGCCGTAGTCAGGGGGTTTCCACGAACCGTGAACCAGATGTTGTCACGAACAGCACCACTCAGAGGACGTCAACTCGACCTGGAAAGGAAGATATGGCTCGTTCTACTAGTGTTGGCCCTTCAGTTCGACCTTGCTCGGGATCTCTACGTATAAGAGATAATGTTGATGATCGGTTCAACCCTACTGCCCTAGCTACTGAAGGAGATATCTCTCGCATCATTGGAATGTTGGGTAGGAAGAATGATGAATTAGCCGTGCAAAGGCAAGAGAGCTCCGTACTATGACAGAATCTGACTATATGGATAGGCATACTGATGATCTTCTGAGGCAAAGGATACCTCCGCCAGCTCGACCTCTTACCCCAAAATACTCCTCTTCATCAGGAGAATCTCCAAGACCTACTCGCCGACCATTGGAAAAAGATGAATATATAGAACAGCTTCGATTCGGATCACTCCCTTCTCGGGAGGAAGCAGCACGTCCTTGAGCACAAGTTGTCGATGATCCTGCGGAGAATCAACCACCGCAGCCCCTTCGCCGCGTGATTGTCCGAGGTAACAGAGGGCAAGGAAGTTCCGCCTAGGCTCTAGATTTTGTGGCAGCCCATCGAAGGAACGATGGAGGGCCACGTAGGGCAAGGAGTGCCAACCCTGAATCTATGGTAACTCATGCTGAGGTTGAAGCAATGATTAGACAGATCATGGTGGTTAGCCGTGGACAGAGAAATGAAGATTGGGGTATAGAGCATACTCATACGCCCTTTACTGATGACATATTGGAGGCTACATTCCCGAGGCGTTTCAATATGCCAACTATGAATCGTTATGCCGACAGGACAGATCCAATTCAACACCTGATGAGGTACTTATGGTCTATGAATGCCGCGGCAGCCTCCGACGCCGTAAAATGTAAAGCGTTCCCGATATTCCTAGAAGATGTGGCATTACTGTGGTTCACCCCGCTTGCCTGCATGATCGATATCTAGTTTCAGGGAACTAAGTGAAAAATTCATGAACCAATTTCGGTTTTACGCTCAAAGGTCAAAAAATGTTATGGAATTATCCCTCATTAAACAACATCCGGACGAGACTCTGAGATCGTGTCTAGACCGCTCCAACCTAGCTATCACAGAAGTCAAAGACCTTCACGAACAGACTATTCTAATGGCCCTAATAGACAGGGTGGATAAAGATACTGAATTTGGAAGATACTTAGCTGGCAAGCCGCCGTTGACCAGAGAGTTATTCTACGAAAAAGCGAATGTTCGTCTGCGTCAGGAGGAGATATATGCCAATCGGAAGAGGAAGGTTACTGATAAAGAGGATATTTAGAGTAGTGTGGCCATCAAGCAGATGGGAGACAGCTCAGGAAAGGTAGAGGTCAATGTTGGGAACAAGAACCAGGGAAATGGTCGTCAGTCTGGGAACGGTAACAAAAGGAGAAACCGAGGAAGCGACTCACAGAGGAGACCTCGACCTAGGCCATTTGAGAACTTCACACTGCTAAATGGCATGCTAGAGAACATTTTTATGGATACTTATACCGTTCTCCAGTACAAGAGGCCTCCCTCGAGGGATTCAACGGAGAAAGAGCGTGAAACCGGAAAGTTCTACCTCTTCCACCAAGTTTATGGTCACTCCACCAACGAATGTCACCATTTGAGAGATGTGGTTGAAAAGCTACTCCAAGAAGGAAAACTTGAAGAGTATAAGGTGGCTTCGAAGGATAGGGGGCAAGCTGGATAGGCCCAGAACCAAAACCAACCTATTGTTAGACCTACCCCTCAGCAGAAAGGAAAAAACATCGTAATCAATTCCATAGTTGGAGGGCTTCATTTAGTAGGACACAGTTTAGGGCAATGGACCAGTATGTCAACGCGGCCAGACAACATCTTGAAGTTGGAGAGTGAAGTAACCCTGACGATACTGCTCCGGTCAAACAACAGAAAACAATGTCCGACGACATTATATTCCGCAGCAGGGAAAGTATTGGAGTCCATTCTCCGACTGAAGACCCGTTAGTGATTACAGCCACCATTGGTCCAGCTATAGTTCACAAAGTATTAGTGGACAACGAGAGTTCAGTTAACATTCTGTTCAAGAAGACATTTGATCGGATGAAGATTGAACCAAAGGATTTGAAGCCTTGCGAAGGATGGGTACGCGGCTTCAACAGAGCCTCAACTTCTCCGATGGGATACGTAGAGTTGTCAGCCACCCTTGGGGAAGGAGAACGCTGAACGGTGAGAATTCTCCCTTTTGTAGTTTTGGATATTGAATCACCGTACAATGCCTTTTTAGGCCAACCAGCCCTGGCAGAGTTTAGGGCCTGCATCGCACCCTGGTTTTTGTTATTGAAATTCCCGACGGATGCTCGTGTAGGGATAATCAGAGGAGATCAAGTGGTTACACGAGAATGCTACATAGCAGAACTAAAGTTGTTGCATAAAGGCAGAGATGTAGAAACAAAGGGCACCTCCTCCACCACAAGGGAGGAAACGTCATAGCAATTAAAGAAAACAACTCTGGGAGAGTTGCCCAGAGAATTGCCCGAGGACATAGATCCCAGAGAGGATGAAGAGCCTGGAGGAAGAATGGCGACTCCAAATGAAACAACTGTGGATGTACCAATCGATGATAGTGACCCAGAGAAGGTCCTGAAAAATTGGATCCCCGTTGGACCTTCTTCGAGCCAGTGAATTAATGGATTTCCTGAAAGCCAACTTAGATGTGTTTGCCTGGACCCACACTGACATGTGTGGAATATCACCATCGATTATGAGCCATTCATTAAGCATCAATCCGAAACATCCTCCTGTCAAACAGAAAAGGCGAATGCTTGGCCCAGAGAGGTCTGCTAACTTGAAGGAATAAGTAGAAAAGCTGAAAAGTAATGGGTTTATTAGAGACTCAGTCTACCCGGAATGGATCTCAAATCCAGTCCTTGTAATGAAAGCTAACGGGAAGTGGCGCACCTGCATCGACTTCTTAGATTTAAACAAAGTCTGCCGAAAGACATATTTTCGCTACCAAGAATTGATCAGCTAGTGGATTCAACGGTAGGTCACGAACTCCTCTCCTTTATGGATGCCTACTTGGGGTATATCAAATCCCTATGCATGTCCTGGGCCAAGAACATACCAGCTTTGTCACAGATCTAGGGCTGTATTGCTATATAGTAATGCCATTTGGTTTGAAGAATGCTGGTGCTACCTATCAACGATTGGTGAATAGAATGTTCTACAACCAAATTGGGAAGACAATGGAAGTATATGTAGATGACATGCTAGTACAGTCCAGACAATCATCCGACCACACTGCCGACTTAGCAGAGATGTTTGATATCCTCCGGAAATACGGAATGAAACTCAACCCTATGAAGTGTTCATTTGGGGTCGCATCTGGGAAATTCCTAGGATTCATCGTCAGTTAGCGTGGAATTGAGATCAATCCAGATTAGATTGCGGCAACCAGAGAGATTCAGAAACCAAGACAAATCAAAGATGTGCAAAGCCTCGTAGGAAAAGCAGCCACTTTGAGTAGATTCATCTCCAAAGCCATGGACAAATGTATCCCATTCTTCGAATTGATAAAGCGAGGAAAGCGCAATTTCGAATGGACCCTTGATTATGTTGAAGCATTTCAGAACCTCCTGGATCATCTTGAGAAACCCTCGATACTGTCAAAACCGATCGATCACGAAGACTTGTTTGTGTATTTGGCAGTGTCGTCCTATGCGATAAGCTCAGCCTTGGTAAGGGAAGATGATAAAATTCAGAGGCCAGTGTACTATGTGAGTAAGAAATTGGCGGCAGCCGAGCAAAACTGCCCAAGAATAGAAAAGCTTGCATACATCTTACTAATTGCCTCCCGGAAGCTTTGCCATTATTTTCAGGCTCAACCTATCACTGTGTACACTGACCATCTGCTTAGACAAGTTTTGCAGAGACTAGAGGCCTCAGGAAGACTGCTTAAATGGAACATCGAGTTGAGTCAGTTTGATTTGAATTTCCAGCCCCGACGATCGATAAGGGGGCAGCTGCTGGCAGATTTTATAGCGGAATTCACTATCCCAGAGGATGATGTTGTGAGTGAAGGAGCTGGTTCCCCGAAACGACTTCTTGATCCCAGTGCCTGGAAATTATATAGCAATGGCGCCAAGAACGACATACAATCTAGTGTTGGGGTTGTACTTGTGACTCCCGAAGACCGATCAATATACTACGCTCTTAGATTGAAGTTTCATGCCATGAATAATGACTCCGAATATGAATCCCTGATCGTCGGGCTAAAGCTTGCAAAGGAGTTAGAGATAACAAAATTAGACATCTTTTGCGACTCCAAGCTAGTTGTGAACCAGGTTAATGAGAAAGTTCAAGTTAAGAGTCCAAGACTGATATTATATTTGAAAGAAGTGAGGAAACTATTGGAAAACCTTGATCATTACAGCATATTCCATATTCCTCGAGAGGAAAATCAAAAAGCAAACAAGTTGGCAAAGATGGCTAGTTCCAACTGTCCTAAGGATACTGAGCTAGTCCTAATTGAAATATAGCATTCTCCAAGCGTTGATTTGATAGAAGTTGATCTCGTGTTGGAAATTGAACCAGAAAGGGAGTCATGGATGACGCCCTTGAAGAATTTTCTAATTAACGGAATGCTTACGACAAAGAAAAATGAGAGGCGTGCAGTTATCTGGAAGGCTTCCCGATACGTATTGCAAGGCAAAGTGCTGTACAGACAAGGATTATCGATGTCTCTTTTACGGTGCATCGCACATGACGACATCAAACGTGTACTGAAACAAGTACACGAAGGTGAATGTGGTGACCACACTGGAGGACAAACTCTGGCAAAGAAGATAATGCGATATGGCTATTTTGGCCTAACATAAACAAGGATGCAGCCAAATATGCACGACATTGTGATGCATGTCAGAAATTTTCCAAGATACCTAGGGCAACCCCTAACCGGTTGAAGACTACGATGAGCTCGTGGCCTTTCCCTGTGTGGGGAATTGACATTATTGGAAGTCTCCCCATAGCAAAAGGTGGAGCAAAGTTTTCCATTGTGACCGTGGATTACTTCACGAAGTGGGTCGAAGTGGAGCTATTGATCACGGTCAAGCGATTAATTAACTTCATCGTCAGAAATATCATATGCTGATTAGGGATCCCAAAGGTCGTTATAACAGATAACAGAACCCAATTTGATAGCGCAGAATTCAGAGACTTTTGCCGGAAGTATCACATCGAGGAGAGGTACACCTCTGTGGCATATCCGCAATCGAACGGACAGGTCGAAGCGACAAATAAGGTGATTAAATCAATTTTGAAGAAGAGATTGAAGCGGGCCAAAGCCATGTGGGTCGACGAACTACCCTTGGATCTATGGGCCTATAGAACAACCTACAAGTCGGTAGCGGGCCACATACCTTTCTCCCTCGCTTTTGGAGCAGAAGCAGTCATCCCAATTGAATTAAAAGTGCCCTCTCACAGAACCACTTATTTTGACCCAATGACCAATAATAAGCAGCTTCTTGAATCCCTGGATATGGTTGAAGAAAAGAGGGATGAAGCCGACCTCTGCGCCTTAAGGCACAAGCAACAGGTTGCTCGGTATTACAACAAAAAAGTCTGAGCCCGAACATTTGAACCAAGAGACTTGTTCTGAAACGTGTCTTTCCACCCCAGTGTATATGGGCCCAAAATGGGAAGGACCTTATTCCAATTTACGAAGGCTTGATAACGGAACTTTCAAGCTAGCGACCGTGGATGGAGATGAAATCCCCAGAGTGTGGAATGCCTAGCATTTGTTCCATTATCTGACGTGAAATTTTTTAGTTTTATTCTTTTGTTTGTTGGACCGTGTAAAAAGGCACAACTTGCCTAGAACAGTCTGGTTACTTGAGTAAAAGATTATAAAGTGGATGTAGGTCATGATTCGATCGAACTACTATAAAACATCGTGTGTCATTTACCTTTATTGCACCGTTACTTACCTGCTCTTTTATTTTAATTAACATAAATCATTACCATCCTGAGATTTGCTATAAACTATGCAATGATTCTGAAACGTCTAATCCAAAGTGCCTTCTATCAGATTGGAAGGTGAACAACAACTAAAGTCCCGAAGGTGCAACAAAGTAGATCACACTGTCATCCACACTCTAACTCTCAAGATCTAAGAGAGAGTATAAAGGACGCAAAGATGACGTCCACAAGGCATAAAGGTGCACCATGATAAAACCCGACTTGACAATGCACATGCCTCGTTGAAGGATCGATGAGCAGATAAAGAACCGAGCTCGAACTCTAACCCACTAAAGGATCGGGAGAGTATAAAGGTGCTAGACACTTAGTGCTGCAAGAAATTTTACCCCGCTGAAGGATCAGGAGAGTGTAAAGGCACAGTGACATATGCCACCGACAAATGGCTTCTATTCCGTCACACGACTGGAAACAAGAACGAAAAGTGGAGCCCCAACCCCTCATTTCCAGGAATGGGGGGGCAGCATACATATAACTCTAATCAATCCTCAATAAGCCCTGGCCAGGTGTAACAACCCGAAAATCCGAACCAGTTTAAAAATTTTATTTTGGCAATTTTATCGAATTTTGAACATTTAAAATGGATTATTTTAAATAATATCGACGAAAATTTATTTTGAATATAGAATCGAACGTATATATTATACGAGTCGTCATTAGAATATGAATATTTATATATAATTATAAAGGAATTGAAAATGGCACGGTAGTTCGATAATTCGATTTCAAACTTCAATTGAATGTACCGGGTGCAAAACAATCCGGATTTTAGCGAAACCGAAAATAATAGGATCTATTTGAGAATATCTTTCCAACGAATCCGAAAAATCAAAATTTCATAGCGGGAATCAAAAGATATGTCCAGTTGAAAATTCTGAATAGTCGCTATGGAATTCAGGCCCTTAAAAATGGGAATTTTGCAAATGACCTCGGATTTCGACGAAACCACTTTTGTTGGATCCGTGATGTCAAATTATTGCTAGATCCCAAATTTCATAATTTTTCGAATCAATATGTGAGCGTGGCGCAGTTAAACGCGTTTAACCAGTTTCAGTTGATTTTAATCGACTGGAAAATGACCATTTTTCAAACGGTCTCAGAATTTGACGAAATTAGTTTTGTTAGGACTGTATCATCAATACGAAGCTAGTGATATTTTTCTGGAATTTTCCGAGTTAGTATGTGGTAAATTAAAATGCACGTTCAGATTCAATATATAGAGTTATATTTGGATTTTGACGGAAACTGATCGAAACGATCGAATCAGCTTGCGATACATATCCCATTGTGTTCGAAATGGGGGTAATACACTATGAACGACAGGCGGTGGGCCTCGTTTAGAGGTCGTATGTAAAAGTACCTTTATGGGAATTAAAAATTGAATAAATTAATAAATAAAATCTCCTCTCTCTCTCCCTCCCCTTAATTCCCTCTGCGCCCCCCCTTATTTCTTCGTTTAACAGAAAGAAAAGAAAAATGGTCGAAGCGGAGAGGAGCTCCGCCCCCTCCGATCGATGCCGCACCGCATCCCCCCCCCCCCCCCCCCCGATGATCGCTGCCGCCGCCCAGATCCAAACCCCGCACCCCCTGCCCTCCTCGACAAAGCGAAGACCCCCCCCCCCAGCGGCGCAACAACCGCGAAGCCCCCCCTTCAGCTCAGAATCGAAGCCGCCACCGCCCTGTCAGACGCCGAGCCCTCCCCACCACCTGCGCCGTCTTTCTCCCTCCCTTGGCTAGCCAATCTCGATCCCGGCGCCTCCTAGCCCCATTTCCGACTGTGAGTCCTCTATTTAATCTCAGTTTGCTTATTTAAAGTATTATTTAAAACTAATGTTTTCATTTATATAGTATATGAGAAGGTAGGGGTGTAAAGAAATGATTTTTGTAATAAAGGATAAAAGACGATATTTTTAAAGGAGAAAAGGCAAAAATTTTATAATAGAAAAGGCGAAATTTTTATAATAGAAAAGGCGAAATTTTTATAATAGAAAAGGCGAAATCTTTATATTAAGAATAGCGTGATAAAATTCGATTTTTATATATAGAATAGCAAAGTAAAAAATTGATTTTTATATATTGAATAGCAAAGTAAAAATTCGATTTTTATATATTGAATAGCAAAGTAAAAATTCGATTTTTATATATTGAATAGCAAAGTAAAAATTCAATTTTTATATATGTAGTGGCTACGGGCGAAAGCAACAAAAAGGCGAGAATGGCGAAGGTTCTATAAATGAAATGTCGTGAAGTTGGATAGCTATCGGTGAGAATTTCTCAACTTTCAATTTCTTTTTCCAGTTATATATATATATACTAGGATGCAGACGGTGTTTAGTAGCACCCGACACAATCGTCCATAGACCATGGACTTGTTTGTTTGATTGCAAAAGATGGTTAGATTATTTGGTTTGAATTGGATTGTTTGATGAAATGGAATGGATTTGATTAATGTGTGAATGGCATGGGCCTTCACTAGACCGGGGATAAGGCTAGGTCTCGTCCCGTTTCTAGTATCGTGCCGTTATGCCGCCGAAATTTTCTAAAATAAGTTAGAAATATAAAAATATCATTTTATTGAATAAATGAACTGAATAGAAATTCATATGTTAAAAAAAATGTTTTATCGTTAAAAATATAATTTTTAACGTGAAGTGAATAAAATAAAATATTCATTTACAAACCGGACGGTTTGTTTATCTACACCTATTTGAAGGACATTGATTAGGACGATAAATTTTACACATCGCCCAACTGCACAAATAAAATCTGTGTCTGATTGTTTGAAACCCCACACGGGTGTTAGGATGAAATTTGAGGTTCACTCATCCTGATTGATTAAATATGTCGATCGATTGATTGACAGGCTGGTTAAGCGTTAGATATCTATATTTGATGCTTATACAGTGTAGTGCACTTTGGATGATGGTTGATTGTTTATCGTTGCTATTATATACATGTGTTGTATGGAATCCATATAATTAACATAATATGGTGATTGATTGGGCCTCATTCCAATTTAGAAAATAAAGATCTTTATAAAATATAGGTTCATGTGTTGACTGTACTCATCCGTTGAGATTAGTCATGTGTTGAACGAAATATTTTAACAGTAAAATTTATATCTTTATCTTTATAAAATAAAGGTTCATGTGTTGACTGTACTCATCCGTTGAGATTAGTCATGTGTTGAACGAAATATTTAGATTCACATATTGAATAGAATAAATGTTCATTTTTTGAATAGAATAACGAATTTATTGAAATATATAAAGCCGTGTTGATTAGAGATGTGCCATTTTGACGCGAACGATATTTATATCGATTATATTCGTTTTTGAATTTAAAACAAAAATGAATTGAATATAAAACGATTTCGAAATGAATTGAATATAAAACGATTTCGAAATGTATTGGATATAAAACGAATTCGAATTGAATTGAAAACGAATTCGAATTGAATTGAAAACGAATTCGAATTGAATTGAAAACGAATTGAAATGAATTCAAATTGAATTGAAATTTGAATTGAATAGAAATGAATTTTAAAACGAATTTATAAGGAAAAATTCAATTTTGATTTGAATTGAAATGGAAGTTGAAATTGTTTTTGAAACGAATTTAAAACTATTTATATAATTCGTTTTAAATAGAAATCGACGAAATATATATTATATATATTATATATATAATATAATGGCCTGAATAGAACGCGCCGCGCCGCGGTAGTTCGTGAATTTCGACCATTTATTTCAAACGGATATTACGGGAGATCCGACCGTCGGATTCTCCTAAAACCGGAACCGTTGGGTTCGTATCGAAAAGAACTTTCTAACGAATATTAGAAATTTGAAATCTAACGGTTGGATTTGGAGGTACGTCCAAATCAAATTTGAAAAAGGTCGCTGTAAGTGCAGTTCGGTGGCCGTTGATGGAAATCGACTGTACGGGCCTTGATAAAATTATTAAAAATAGTAATAATTTGTGTAAAATCATAAGAAATGATTTGAGAAAAATTGGGGTGAAAAAAAACTCCATATTTGAAAAGATAAAAATGGATTTTTATCGAAATGAACTAGTTTTGAATTAAAATTAAACCCGTTTATTCTTAAATAAATAAACTGGATTTGAAATGGGTTTAAATAGAATTGATTCATGGGTTTATCGTGAACGGCGTTTTAAATAACACTAGTTCTTTAACCCGATAATAATTAGAATGTGATTTGGGTTTATCGTGAATTGTGTTTTAAATGACATTAGTTCTTTAACCCAGTAAAAGGAGTTTTAATGAATCTGCAATTAGATTGAAATGTGAATTGATAATTTAAATTATCAAACTTGGAAAATGAGCGAGGATGGAGTATTACCAGTTTTGCTCCAAAATGATAGCTAAATCTTTAATTAGATTTGAACGGGAAATGGTAATTAATTTTACCGATAACACCGTGGTGTTAGATATGGAGTATTACCAGTTTTGCTTCATGGGATGAATAGGTTGGGATTGGGAAATAAAATAAATAATTACTTCGGTGTGGTTCGCTAATCTCGACTAGTTTAGAAAACCATAATTTGGTTTGAAACGACATCCAAAGGAAGATTAAAGGATAAATTTTAAAGAATTTATCTTGGATAAAATTAATGGGAACTTTTCCCTGAGAATATGAATTGGAATGAGGCGTATGTTGTGTTTGTGTAACATTCGTTTTTAATATACGCGGGTTGTTCGGAAAGACCGGGTTTATACCCATTCTGAATAACCGATTCGACGATATGTCGAAGATGAAGACGGTGGTTGAAGACCGGAAGTCTTCACATCGTTTGGATAATTACTGACGATCCTGATTGGGCCGTACATCCAAGAGGATGGAAATAGTTGGTGGTCGTCCAGACGTACTTGGAGATGGATGGATATGCGAGGAAAGTGTCTCCGGTTTCGTTCAGACCCAGAACGGACTTGTAAAGGGATTGTGTGTCTGACATTGGATTTTATTCTGTGTTGATTGATTTCTATTAAATATACATCTGTTTGGCGGCGGAGAATTTATTCTTTTGCTTAACGCCCTTCTCTGAGACGTACGAGCTCAGAGGTTGTATATCGATGGACATCAGTCGCATGGCATGAATTGCCTGTGTGGCATGCTAAGATGCAATGATCAAGGCTTCTATTGAAAAGCAAATTCTTGTGGTTGATGATCAAAGCACGCCTACGTGGCAGCTTTGTGTATAACGTGAATTCTCGAGCCTCACACCTCGGTATGAGTCAAAAACGGGATACGGACTGCAGGGAGAGCACGACGTTTCTTTCTAGCTTTGGTGGTGTCAATGACTTACCAGCCCTGACATTTATATACTTTTCACCTATGTGGTTGTTGGAATGCGAGGCGCCTCGATTATAGGTCTGTAAGGACCGGGAAACATGTGTTCAGGAATTGCCAATCCTCTAACGTAAGTGAGGACCGGCCCTGAAGATCCAGGGGTTGCCCAGAGTGCGTAACCCTGAGATATTTGCTAGAGTGTCTCAAACGCGGAGAGGAGCTTGCCCCTTGCCTCGACTCATGACGGAAATCCAATTTCCAATACGTGTATTTCGGCTTTAATTGTAGAACTAGTATGGCGACATAGTGGTATGGGGCACTTATGCCGTCTATGATTTATATTTATGATTGAAATTGTTTTGACACTATACACTAATTATAGTATCAAATGTTTTGTTTTAAACGTACCAAGCATGTTTGGCTGTTATAAGGTAAAACCCTATCCTCCGGCTTGCGTTGCATTGTGTGATGGGACCTGGATCTTATAATAGCTTCATTTTTCGGAAAAGCATTGCGTTGTTTATCTATATGCACTGGTATTCTTGCGAGGAAACCCGTTCCGTGTTATACGGCGTGGTCCCTTGAATTACTCTCTTTTAAAATAAAGTTTGAATAACTGTTTTAGTTCTCACACCAGTCACATGACTGACCTGGAGTTTATTGTTTTAACCTAAACTCTGGGTGCCCCTATTTACCGCACGGGCAGCTTGTAGTTTTGGTTTTGCAGATTTATATTCACAGGATCCTGATTTACAGCCGGAATGATATCCGGAAAGCTCTGTATCCGTATATCACCTTCAGTTGTGCTTTGTATTATTTTCCGCTGCTATGTAATTTATTGTAATCTCTGATATTTGTCGAATGTAATTTGTTCAATTATACTCTGTATATTCTTGTATCTGATGGAATTGTTGTAATAGCAATGAAATGTTCTTCCGTCTGCGTTCTGTTTTGTCTTGTCCTCACAGTAATTCGTTCTTTCTCATCTCTTCGGAGACCGGGGAAGTTCGGGTCGCTACATTTGGTATCGGAGCTTTGGTTTACAGAGCTCGAGAACCAGACACGTTAGAACCATACGAAAGAATTCATCAGATATTGGATTAGTAATATCCAATTAGAATGATTCGTTAGAGATAGGATCAGTAGTATCCTAGAACGAGTATGAAGAGTATATTTTTCAAATGAAAACCATTTTGTTTTGAAAATTTAAACCATTTTATGCGTATTTAAATATTTATTTATTTTGAATTTGGACAATCCAGTATATAAAGATTTTGCGTATACGCGTCATGAACATATATTCGAAGTTTAAAATATACTGGATAGATATAGAATCATACTCTAGTGGCTCGAAGATGATTCTGATGATTGAGTACTCATTGTCAGAATTTATATTCGTGTGACGAAGGTGTGATATCTATATATTTCCATTAGACTGGTGTGAGAACCAAAACATATATATATATATAGCTAGAACACATTGTTGTGAATTGGCATCAAAAACATGATTTTTTGTATATATATCAAAATTATGAATTTGAAAACTCTAATCCACTAATTGATTGATGTTTGTGCTGTTTGTTTATTTGTTTGATAATTTTGAACCAATATGCCTAATTGTATCAAATATTGAACTATATCGAAAATTGGTCGCATTTGCTTGCATATACATATATTTACATTGAACAAGTCATAGCAAGGAGGCTAGAGCAGAGAATAAAATTTGTTTGCCCGACAAATAGGTACATGTTTACTACGTAATTTACTGTTTTGTTTGGGTGATGATGATTTTATGAGCCTATTGGCTTTTTCTTTTTCTTTTTGAGATCAGAAGGCCTATATGGCAATTTCGGGATTTTCCCGTGGCTCCCGGTGCAGGGAAGGTTATGGCGAAATTTTTCGAAAATTTAGGGTGTTAGCCAAATTTTTGAAAATTTGAAAATTCTCAGAAACTGAAAAGTTGGAGAATGGAAGCCAGATCGAACGTAGAGCTGATTAATCAAACCACTTTCGACTTTGTTCCTTTTCGGGGACGAAAAGTTTTAAGTGGGGGAGATTGTAACAACCTGAAAATCTGAACCAGTTTAAAATTTTTATTTTGGCAATTTTATCGAATTTTGAACATTTAAAATGGATTATTTTAAATAATATCGACGAAAATTTATTTTGAATATAGAATCGAACGTATATATTATACGAGTCGTCGTTAGAATATGAATATTTATATATAATTATAAAGGAATTGAAAATGGCGCTGTAGTTCGATAATTCGATTTCAAACTTCAGTTGAATGTACCGGGTGCAAAACAATCCGGATTTTAGCGAAACCGAAAATAATAGGATCTATTTGAGAATATCTTTCCAACGAATCCGAAAAATCAAAATTTCATAGCGGGAATCAAAAGATATGTCCAGTTGAAAATTCTGAATAGTCGCTATGGAATTCAGGCCCTTAAAAATGGGAATTTTGCAAATGACCTCGGATTTCGACGAAACCACTTTTGTTGGATCCGTGATGTCAAATTATTGCTAGATCTCAAATTTCATAATTTTTCGAATCAATATGTGAGCGTGGCGCAGTTAAACGCGTTTAACCAGTTTTAGTTGATTTTAATCGACTGGAAAATGGCAATTTTTCAAATGGTCTCAGAATTTGACGAAATTAGTTTTGTTAGGACTGTATCATCAATACGAAGCTAGTGATATTTTTCTGGAATTTTCCGAGTTAGTATGTGACCCCGGTAAATTAAAATGCGCGTTTAGATTCAATATATAGAGTTATATTTGGATTTTGACGGAAACTGATCGAAACGATCGAATCAGCTTGCGATACATATCCCATTGTGTTCGGAATGGGGGTAATACGCTATGGACGACAGGCGGTGGGCCTCGTTTAGAGGTCGTATGTAAAAGTACCTTTATGTTAATTAAAAATTAAATAAATTAATAAATAAAATCTCCTCTCTCTCCCTCCCCTTAATTCCCTCTGCGCCCCCACCCTTATTTCTTCGTATAGCAGAAAGAAAAGAAAAATGGTCGAAGCGGAGAGGAGCTCCGCCCCCTCCGATCGATGCCGCACCGCATCCCCCCCCCCCCGATGATCGCTGCTGCCGCCCAGATCCAAACCCCGCACCCCCTGCCCTCCTCGACAGAGCGAAGACCCCCCCCCCCCCCCCCAGCGGCGCGACAACCGCGAAGCCCCCCCCCCTTCAGCTCAGAATCGAAGCCGCCACCGCCCTGTCAGACGCCGAGCCCTCCCCACCACCTACGTCGTCTTTCTCCCTCCCTTGGCTAGCCAATCTCGATCCCGGTGCCTCCTAGCCCCATTTCCGACTGTGAGTCCTCTATTTAATCTCAGTTTGCTTATTTAAAGTATTATTTAAAACTAATGTTTTCATTTATATAGTATATGAGAAGGTAGGGGTGTAAAGAAATGATTTTTGTAATAAAGGAGAAAAGGCGATATTTTTAAAGGAGAAAAGGCGAAATTTTTATAATAGAAAAGGCGAAATTTTTATAATAGAAAAGGCGAAATCTTTATATTAAGAATAGCATGATAAAATTTGATTTTTATATATAGAATAGCAAAGTAAAAATTCGATTTTTATATATTGAATAGCAAAGTAAAAATTCGATTTTTATATATTGAATAGCAAAGTAAAAATTCGATTTTTATATATGTAGTGGCTACGGGCGAAAGCAACAAAAAGGCGAGAATGGCGAAGGTTCTATAAATGAAATGTCGTGAAGTTGGATAGCTATCGGTGAGAATTTCTCACCTTTCAATTTCTTTTTCCAGTTATATATATATATACTAGGATGCAGACGGTGTTTAGTAGCACCCGACACAATCGTCCACAGACCATGGACTTGTTTGTTTGATTGCAAAAGATGGTCAGATTATTTGGTTTGAATTGGATTGTTTGATGAAATGGAATGGATTTGATTAATGTGTGAATGGCATGGGCCTTCACTAGACCGGGGATAAGGCTAGGCCTCGTCCCGTTTCTAGTATCGTGCCGTTATGCCGCCGAAATTTTCTAAAATAAGTTAGAAATATAAAAATATCATTTTATTGAATAAATGAACTGAATAGAAATTCATATGTTAAAAAAAATGTTTTATCGTTAAAAATATAATTTTTAACGTGAAGTGAATAAAATAAAATATTCATTTACAAACCGGACGGTTTGTTTATCTACACCTATTTGAAGGACATTGATTGGGACGATAAATTTTACACATCGCCCAACTGCACAAATAAAATCTGTGTCTGATTGTTTGAAACCCCACACGGGTGTTAGGATGAAATTTGAGGTTCACTCATCCTGATTGATTAAATATGTCGATCGATTGATTGACAGGCTGGTTAAGCGTTAGATATCTATATTTGATGCTTATACAGTGTAGTGCACTTTGGATGATGGTTGATTGTTTATCGTTGCTATTATATACATGTGTTGTATGGAATCCATATAATTAACATAATATGGTGATTGATTGGGCCTCATTCCAATTTAGAAAATAAAGATCTTTATAAAATAAAGGTTCATGTGTTGACTGTACTCATCCGTTGAGATTAGTCATGTGTTGAATGAAATATTTTAACAGTAAAATTTATATCTTTATCTTTATAAAATAAAGGTTCATGTGTTGACTGTACTCATCCGTTGAGATTAGTCATGTGTTGAACGAAATATTTAGATTCACATATTGAATAGAAAAAATAATCTTTTGTTGAATAGAATAACGAATTTATTGAAATATATAAAGCCGTGTTGATTAGAGATGCGCCATTTTGACGCGGACGATATTTATATCGATTATATTCGTTTTTGAATTTAAAACAAAAATGAATTGAATATAAAACGATTTCGAAATGAATTGAATATAAAACGATTTCGAAATGTATTGGATATAAAACGAATTCGAATTGAATTGAAAACGAATTCAAATTGAATTGAAAACGAATTCGAATTGAATTGAAAACGAATTGAAATGAATTCAAATTGAATTGAAATTTGAATTGAATAGAAATGAATTTTAAAACGAATTTATAAGGAAAAATTCAATTTTGATTTGAATTGAAATGGAAGTTGTAATTGTTTTTGAAACGAATTTAAAACTATTTATATAATTCGTTTTAAATAGAAATCGACGAAATATATATTATATATATAATATAATGGCCTGAATAGAACGCGCCGCGCCGCGGCAGTTCGTGAATTTCGACCATTTATTTCAAACGGACATTACGGGAGATCCGACCGTCGGATTCTCCTAAAACCGGAACCGTTGGGTTCGTATCGAAAAGAGCTTTCTAACGAATATTAGAAATTTGAAATCTAATGGTTGGATTTGGAGGTACGTCCAAATCAAATTTGAAAAAGGTCGCTGTAAGTGCAGTTCGGTGGCCGTTGATGGAAATCGACTGTACGGGCCTTGATAAAATTATTAAAAATAGTAATAATTTGTGTAAAATCATAAGAAATGATTTGAGAAAAATTGGGGTGAAAAAAAACTCCATATTTGAAAAGATAAAAATGGATTTTTATCGAAATGAACTAGTTTTGAATTAAAATTAAACCCGTTTATTTTTAAATAAATAAACTGGATTTGAAATGGGTTTAAATAGAATTGATTCATGGGTTTATCGTGAACGGCGTTTTAAATAACACTAGTTCTTTAACCCGATAATAATTAGAATGTGATTTGGGTTTATCGTGAATTGTGTTTTAAATGACATTAGTTCTTTAACCCAGTAAAAGGAGTTTTAATGAATCTGCAATTAGATTGAAATGTGAATTGATAATTTAAATTATCAAACTTGGAAAATGAGCGAGGATGGAGTATTACCAGTTTTGCTCCAAAACGATAGCTAAATCTTTAATTAGATTTGAACGGGAAATGGTAATTAATTTTACCGATAACACCGTGGTGTTAGATATGGAGTATTACCAGTTTTGCTTCATGGGATGAATCGGTTGGGATTGGGAAATAAAATAAATAATTACTTCGGTGTGGTTCGCTAATCTCGACTAGTTTAGAAAACCATAATTTGGTTTGAAACGACATCCAAAGGAAGATTAAAGGATAAATTTTAAAGAATTTATCTTGGATAAAATTAATGGGAACTTTTCCCTGAGAATATGAATTGGAATGAGGCGTATGTTGTGTTTGTGTAACATTCGTTTTTAATATACGTGGGTTGTTCGGAAAGACCGGGTTTATACCCATTCTGAATAACCGATTCGACGATATGTCGAAGATGAAGACGGTGGTTGAAGACCGGAAGTCTTCACATCGTTTGGATAATTACTGACGATCCTGATTGGGCTGTACACCCAAGAGGATGGAAATAGTTGGTGGTCGTCTAGACGTACTTGGAGATGGATGGATATGCGAGGAAAGTGCCTCCGGTTTCGTTCAGACCCAGAACGGACTTGTAAAGGGATTGTGTGTCTGACATTGGATTTTATTCTGTGTTGATTGATTTCTATTAAATATACATCTGTTTGGCGGCGGAGAATTTATTCTTTTGCTTAACGCCCTTCTCTGAGACGTACGAGCTCAGAGGTTGTCTATTGATGGACATCAGTCGCATGGCATGAATTGCCTGTGTGGCACGCTAAGATGCAATGATCAAGGCTTCTATTGAAAAGCAAAGTCTTGTGGTTGATGATCAAAGCACGCCTACGTAGCAGCTTTGTGTATAACGTGAATTCACGAGCCTCACACCTCGGTATGAGTCAAAAACGGGATACGGACTGCAGGGAGAGCACGACGTTTCTTTCTAGCTTTGGTGGTGTCAGTGACTTACCAGCCCTGACATTTATATACTTTTCACCTATGTGGTTGTTGGAATGCGAGGCACCTCGATTATAGGTCTGTAAGGACCGGGAAACGTGTGTTCAGGAATTGCCAATCCTCTAACGTAAGTGAGGACCGGCCCTGAAGATCCAGGGGTTGCCTAGAGTGCGTAACCCTGAGATATTTGCTAGAGTGTCTTGAACGCCGAGAGGAGCTTGCCCCTTGCCTCGACTCATGATGGAAATCCAATTTCCAATACGTGTATTTCGGCTTTAATTGTAGAACTAGTATGGCGACATAGTGGTATGGGGCACTTATGCCGTCTATGATTTATATTTATGATTGAAATTGTTTTGACACTATACACTTATTATAGTATCAAATGATTTGCTTTAAACATACCAAGCATGTTTGGCTGTTATAAGGTAAAACCCTATCCTCCGGCTTGCGTTGCATTGTGTGATGGGACCTGGGTCTTATAATAGCTTCATTTTTCGGAAAAGCATTGCGTTGTTTATCTATATGCACTGGTATTCTTGGGAGGAAACCCGTTCCGTGTTATACGGCGTGGTCCCTTGAATTACTCTCTTTTAAAATAAAGTTTAAATAACTGTTTTAGTTCTCACACCAGTCACATGACTGACCTGGAGTTTATTGTTTTAACCTAAACTCTGGGTGCCCCTATTTACCGCACGGGCAGCTAGTAGTTTTGGTTTTGCAGATTTATATTCACAGGATCCTGGTTTACAGCTGGAATGATATCCGGAAAGCTCTGTATCCGTATATCACCTTCAGTTGTGCTTTGTATTATTTTCCACTGCTATGTAATTTATTGTAATCTTTGATATTTGTCGAATGTAATTTGTTCAATTATACTCTGTATATTCTTGTATCTGATGGAATTGTTGTAATAGCAATGAAATGTTCTTCCGTTTGCGTTTTGTTTTGTCTTGTCCTCACAGTAATTCGTTCTTTCTCATCTCTTCGGAGACCGGGGAAGTTCGGGTCGCTACACCAGGCATCATGTCATGATTGATTGGGGGAATATATATACACACATTTGTGCAGCGCAGAAATTTTAAAATGTTTTACTGCTAAAACGACTTATGGTTTGATTTTAACTTAGTTATGATCTAAACGTTTGTGACTAAGTGTGAAAAAGTTAAACCTGCAGGTACGCAATGATGCAAAAGAAACAATTTTTCATTTACCAAAGGCAGGTTTACATGACAAAGCTAAAATAAAAGTGAGGGCCATTCTCACGACTACATTTTTTGGCCAGTGGAAAGCCTAAAAGAAAAATATGGACTAACAAATACATTCTACTTATGCTTGGGGGATGATTTTGACTTCTTTTCCTTCTTCTGTTTTTCCAACTCCTCCTTGTCAGCATCAAATCAGTCACCTTTCTTCCTCTTCCTTTTATCAGAGAGGGGATCCTGCGGAGTGCTGGAAGGCTGGGATGCAAGCTGTGAACTTATTGATCTGGAGGAGAATTTTATGACCAACACGGTTTTGGGATCAACTTCTGAGATAGGAGGCACATATAGAGGCTCTTGTTCCTCTCTTTTCAAATCTAGCTGCTTATCTCTCTTATCCTTCATGTCAGCCAGGGTCTCCTTGTCGTCATCCTTGGTCTCCCCTGTGATGGTGACCTCTTCTTCATCATCTCCATGGTCACCATCCATATCCTTCAAGGCATCAATGATCTCGGCATCCTTAGGAGCATCAGTGCTTGGTGCCAAAATGACCTCCCTAGTTGTTGTGCCCTCAGTTTGCTTTGGAATCTCAGGAACTCCAACACCCGCACCTGATGGGACACTAACTTGTTCCGGCTCTGTTTTATCTTCCGCATCCTTCTCAGCCGGTTTTCCACCTATATCATGAGAAGCAAATGTTGTTAGTTTAGGAGAGAGTGTAGTCTTCTCATTTGATTGTTCCGAAAGACAACGACAAGTAACAATTGCTTTGACGAATTATGGAGAGAATATGGAGATACCTTCAGTCGACACATCACCCAGACTGGCAATAGCAGCTCCATCTGACAGTAGGAGAGGTTGGAGCCAAGGGAATCAACGGGTCATCAGGATTATATTTCTCAACTTCGGAGGTCTTGGGTTCCACCGTCGAGCTCGAGCCTTCGTCGATTTTATCCTTGCCCTTGAGCTTAGTTCTCTCCTTCTCAATTTCTTCTTGAATCAGGCGTCTGCCCTTCTCCAAAGCCTCAGGCTCTTTACCTTTGAGAAAGGTTTGCATAAGCTGAGTTTTGTCAATCTCCTCGACTTTCAATCGCTGCTTCTCGCCCTCAACAATCATATCCCATGCAGGGGCCAAAGTAATGTGATAGTTCTCAATCCAAGAGATGTCTCGAGTCTTGAGTCTTAATAACTCGACTGAAAAAGTCGAATAACAGTTCATCAAAACTTTCTATCTCTTCTTTAGCTACAGCAAGATTATCAGCAGTGGCGGAGGCCGATTCAAGAGCGTTGTTGGCGTTACTTTCAGCAAGAGTTGCACGCTCCTCAGCATTGACAAGTTGATCATTCAGAACTGCTTTCTCTTTTTCAACAAGAGCAAGGCTGTCTTTAAGGCTCGCTTTCTCTTTCTCCCAAGCAACCTTCTCAGTAGCAAAACAGTCCTGTGCCATCTTTAAATCAGTATTGATTGTTCTAAGATCCACTATTTCATTTTTCAAAGCTACACGCTCTTGGCTGTATGAATCGAGCTCAGTGTGGAAACGCTTCCTGACGCATTCCAACTCCGATTTGTAATTTCCCGCATCCCGCTAAGTTAAAGCGAGTTGAGCTTGTGCATCCTCTAGTTCTTTTTCAATTTTGCTCCTGGCCCTAGCCTCAATGTCAATCTTCACTCTGGTTCTGGCTGCTGCCGTTTTTAGGTGACGGGTGGCAACAGAAAGATTGGTGGCGTGCTTCTTCATCGCCCTATATTGTTTGGCTACATGACTCACTTGCCCTATGACCTCTATGTCCCACTCCTCGGAAACCGGTTCAAGATCTGGAACAAACATCATCCTTTCGAAGAAAATGTCAGGAAACTGCTTCCGCAAATGCTCCAGCTTGACCTGAGTCTCAGAGGTGTAAACGACATCCTGTGCAGCGGTAGTATCCAAATCACGCTGACTAGAGGGGACAATAGCTATTTTGTCCTTTTCTAAATCCTTTCTCGGATCTTTGTTTTTACCTTTCGGCTCATGGTGTTTCTTGGAAGACTTGCTATGAGAGGGTGTACTTTTCGGAGGAGTCAAGTCTTTGGGAAGTTTCTTACCCCCCGACGGTGGCACTAGACGACCGTGGGGCTTCCCAGGGTCTTTCTTTGATGGAGAACGAGATCGTGTAGAATGAGATTGATAAGAGTAACGAGGTTGATGACTATCTCCCCCCCCCCCCCCGATTGTCACTGCGAGCATGCTCAGGATCAGAAAGGAGCCTTGGTGTGCTTGCTCGGAGAGAAAGATAAGAATAGGATTGTATACGAGGCATTTTCCCTGCAAAGAAAACAAATGTGTATTAGAATCGTGAATATTGATGGTTCAGAAGTGTTGTGATGAGTGGTGCAGGTGATTTGTGCATCCCGTGTAATCCCCTCTAACAGACCAAGGCCTAGAGTCTGGCTCATCTGTGTGGTTTCTTTTTCGCCGACTGGAACATCCACTTCCTCAAAAGTGAGAAAGAATGGTTCCCCTTCGAAGTCTTCTTGTGTGTAAATGTTGTCTGGTAGAGGAATCTTGCTCAGTTCTCCGAATATATGTTCCTCTGTTAATTCATCATGAGAAGGAGGCTCAGGTGGTGGGGAAGTCCTTGAGGGAGATTGTCCCTTAGAGACTGGGACTTCCCTTGGCTCATCGGCTCGGACATCACCTCCTTTATATACATTTAAATCCTCATCATCCTGATCGATCAGTGGTGAAGGACTCTTGCGAAGTTCGGTGGTCTTCATGGCCCCTGAGTTCCCTTCTCCCTCGGCTGCGGGCACATATTTGTAAGGTTTTCCACCCACGTCAAGTCCGAATCTTACACTCAGAAGTTGGTGTTTGTGAAGATTCTCGTCGGTGATACACTTCTTGATTTTTAGAAAGACTGATTTATTTTTGAGGAGGCGGGACAGTCGGTCTTCATACATCGAACCTTCTGTTTTCCTAAAATTGTGATCTGCACACAAAAAATAAACACGTTACTTCTCTGATTATGTAATTCGGTCATGCATAGAGAGACTTAAGGCTCACTTGATTTTAACCACTTTCTCGCACACCCGGCCTGGTGCTTTATATCAATTTTGGCGTCCCCTATGTTGCTGTGACCCTCCGATAAAACCTTCTTGTTGGCCACTGATTCAATGAAAGTGAAGTTTGGAGTCCCTATGGAGTGGTGTTTGAAATGGTAATAGAATTTCAAATCCTTGAAAGTGAGCTTGATATGTAGAATTTCTGCATATGCAATGTACAGGGTATAGAAAGCTGCATAAGCATTAGGATGGAGTTGCATGGAGGCAATGTGTAGTCGTCTTAAAAGATAAACTACAATCGGAGGAAATGGAATGATAGCGCCTATCCAGCACATCAGCCGACTGAAAGTCATGTACCCTTCTGGGGCAGGATGAGGCTTATCCCTATCTTCTGGAGTTTTCACATCATCCTAAGAGATCCCATGTCTTAGACATATTTTCTTGAGTTTTACGTCATCCAATTGGGAGGCTAGACTATCACTGAGTTTCTCCCTCTCCACTTCCTCAATACCCGGGATTTCATCAGGAGCTCGTTCATTCTCATCTTCAAGAGATGTACTTTTAGAAGTCATTGATTCTGTATCGGTATCTATTTCGTAATCGAGGTCGGAATCCTCCCAATCTGAATCTGTAGGAAGTGCATTGGGATCATAATGCTTTGATGACTCTGATTCTGTATCTTTCTCTGATAATTCGGTTGATCATTAATCAGACATAGCTGTGTTGGCGAGTAAACATGAGAAGTTAGAACACAATTACATGTTCCCCATGTGTGTAAGTGCAAGTATGTGCATGTGCATACACTTAAAAAGCATGAAATTAATCAGAAAAGCGGGATATTGGCTATGATCTGCTGTTGAGTTATGTTGTTCTCCAGTTCAAAAGGTTTGCGCTGAAGGCTCTAACCTAATTGTCCATTGCCATATCAGAATTACATTGAATTTTCTAGTCAACATGTATATCGGATCGTTGGTCAAGCTGGTTCGTGAGACAGGGTTTGGCTCGTGACACTTCATTGGTTCATGAAACAAGTCCTGGTTCGTGGGGAAGCATCAGCTCATTGAAAGGCGTCGGATCGTGGGACACTTAAGCTCTTAACCCATTCCGCTTTACTTGATCGGATCGTGACAGACCCCTCCACGATCCACCTTAATGCCTAATGCCACGACCCGATCCCGTTCCAATATCGCGATCCAACCCGCTGTCCAGAATCACACCACAGTTTCCTCCTTGGTCCATTTGTTCCCACGACCCGAGCCAAAACCTCGCCTACGAACCGACCTAGCCTGCTTCTTCTCCCTTCTTGAAATCCACGAAATTGAACCCATCACCACCGTCGCTAAACCCAACGCCCTCATCATCGCCATCGCCATATTGGTAAAAATTCAAGGGAAATAAAGAGGAGTGAAAAACAAAAAAAACAAAAGGGAAATGATCCCAACACTATTACCTTTTGATTATGGAAAAATCTTGATTTTTAACAAAGGCTAAAATAGGGTTTCGGATTGAAGAATTGGGTGGCAGCGGCAAAGAAGGAAGGAAAGGAACGGAGAGGGAGGCGGCCAGTTTATATCGCCGGAGAGAGGACCGTTCGTCTCCCCCTTTTTGTCGTACTAGGCTCCGTGAAGGCTTGTGGGCCACGATTGAAAGCCCACGACGGCCCCTGAGACAGCCCGATCCATCTGAAGTTCGTGGCCAGGACCAGAGTTCGTCGCGGTTCAAAAAAAAGCCCGCTCGACTGGGGACCGTGATGAACGCCGTGCTCACGAATCGCAACGTGTTCCATGTCTAAATTCAAAAAAAAAGGAGAGAGAAAGATATGAAGGTATTCGTGGAATTCAAAGCTTCCCTGACAGTTTCATTGCGGTCTGTTCTGACAAATTTAAAGGTGGAAACTGATCGATGAATAAAGAAATAATGGATGATTTAATTTGGTATTTATACCCGTCGAAGAACGCAACTCTTTGATGTAGTGCATTGCTCCAAACGAATACAATCTTTGATTCACATCGTTTCATGAAAGGATGGCTCGCAAGTTCCATCATTGATAAAACATACTTCGAGGGGGCAAAATATTGGCTATCTTTTGGATCAAGCCACCATCAAAAGTTCACACACAAAGAAAATATGAAGCCTCACACGTCAGAACCTTTGGAAACTCGATCGTGATCTCTTTACCTTCCTCGGCTCATGCCCCTGCTACCACGACCCCTGGTCGTGACCACCTATAGCGACCCGATCCACTCACATAAGTGTCGCATGACCTGACTCTTGTGAACAAGAAATGGAGGTAGCGAATTGGTCCATCGCGACCCAAAAGGCCCAGATCTCATGACATCTGTCCATAACGGCCATTTTGACCATTTCTACATCCGCTCACGAAACAGTCCGAGATCCTCGGGATTTGTGCCATGTATGACCACAATCCGCCTGCAAATATCACCTATAAATAGCTCAGTGCTTGGCATTTTTCAAGATCTTTGGGCAGTTCTTAGTGTTGTTCTCCCCATTATTGTCCTGTCATTATTTCTAGTCAGAATTATTTCAAAATTACTGAGAGAATCATAATTGTATGAGTGAGATTGAGCGAAATGTTTGATTGTACTAGCATTCAACGTATAATCAAAGACATATAAAGTGGAAATAAGCTCATTAACGCCGAACCACTATAAATCTTGCGTGTTTTCTGTTTTTCTTCATTTTCTAGATATAATCCTATACAAATCTGAACAATTTGGGTGTTAGAGCCAAATTTTGGTCTAACATGAACCAATATAAAAATATGATTCAACATTATAATTCATTAACGATTCCATAGCGACTATTTTTAAACTTTGATTTACCCATAACTTACAATATATAAGTTGAAATCTCAATTTTCCTCTTCCATTGGAAAATTATAAATAATTAGATTTCAACATTTCTTGTTTCACAGAATCCCGATTTAAAATGGATTCTATATCTTCAATTTGAAGTTAAAAAATTCAATTTTACAAACTACCGCGATATTTCGAGTTTGATTTAAATAAATATAAAGGTTCAATTGTCATTTAAATAAATGAATTCAATATTGAAATCCATTAATATTTCAAAAATAATATTTAAAACCAATTTAAATATTTGAATTCACATGATTGAAAAATCCGAGTCGTTACATTCTTTCCCCTTAAAAGAATTTCGTCCCCGAAATTACTAGGTAAGAAGAATGCTTCGAACTCAATTATTCTCCAAAACAATTAATTTAAAATAAAATCAAACTAATTTTTAGTCTTAAAAATATTCTAAGATTCAAAATTTTACGGAAAACTCGCCAGCATCTCCTTTGTACTGTTCGATCTAAACCACCACAACTGCCACTCCGTCATTTCATATTGACCAAAAGAGAACAAAGCCAAGTGGCAACCCAACTCAGGGGTATAAAATCAAACATTCAAATCAGTATTATCAAGGTTTACTATTTTTCAGGTAACTCAAATTCTAATCGCGAAGCAAATTAACTAACAGCCTTCCATTCTTCCAATCCTGCACTCAACTTGATGTCCAAAGCCAATAACATATACAGGGTTAAATCATCGAGTTTTATTTTGTATTTGATTCCATTCGAGTTGACTATACTAAAATTTATCTCTTTAATTCTCAATTCATTAACTGTGGATGAATTTTGATTATCCAACAAATTCATCATTCAAAAAGCAAACAATGGACAATCCATTTAACCAAACCATTCCATTTTAATTAACTTATCTTAAGTTAAATCCCGACTGACTTAATTCCCTATTAAAATTCTGTTAACAAGTTCTATAATTTAAGTTCCCTTCTGGTCTTATTAAACTATTCAAATTCACAATTCTGTTTGAATTCTCAGTCAAATTACTCAACAAACCAATATCTAAATAATTGCATTATTTTCTTTTCTATATAGAAATATATTTTGGGCAAAATTATTTCATTTACCTGCTTTACAAAATAATATTGTATCAATTGCCAGTTCAACCTGAACCGATCAAACAACACAATACAAAACATTTTATATAAAAGATCTACAAATACGCCCTCGTATATATATACTCACTACTCAATCTAGGGTATTTACTAACCCAATCTCTATTGAGTAACACCACAGAGCCAAGGTTATTCCAAAACCATTGCTCTAATGCCAACTGTAGCGTCCCATAAATTTCGACACTCGAATCCAGACATTTACATAACTCATGTCCAAATTCAAGTATCAAAACCCAGAAAGCTAATAGAAAGAAAATTAGAGGGTGAGATAAGAAAGAAAGAAATATTAGAATAGAAGAATGAGGAGAAGAACCAACACAGAATTAGAGCCTCACAACGCAGCGGAACAATATATAATATATAAATAACTTTATTGAGAGCTTGAAATAATACTTACAACATCAGAGTACATCAGTACACCTGGATAGTTATAATAGCCTGTCCTTATATATATATATATATATATATGTATGTATGTATATATACATACAGTGGAATAATAACATCGTATGTCTGAACTCCTTCAGCTCGTCTTTGGACTGCACAGCTTGCGATAACCTAAACCTGTACAACCCGGTCTAACTCGAGCATTACGAATAACGGGTCAGTCTGGTGAACCAAAGTGAGAAAACTCGCTAAGTTTTTAGGGGAATCATCCAACTTGATTTTAAAGTTAAAAGCTTTTCAAAAGAAAAAGATAATCGTAAGACCAAATCCACATATAAATACGGACGGTTTTTACCTTACGATAACCCAAAACATTTTTAAAATAAATACTTTTTTGATATTATGATAGTGTCTAAATACAAATAAATAGAATCTAGCAGAACGCTTGCATCTCACGCTCCACATATATAGTATACAAACAAAACCGCGGGCGCTTATTGGAGATTGGATTCCGACTATGAAAAGGTATGGAACCACCTGCCGATAGTGTATCTCTAGAGGTGAATACACTGGGTTCAACAAGAACGTCTTACAACCCGACCCACACATGACCGACCACATATTTCGCTTGAGTATATTGAACGAATATTACCGACGGTTAGGCTCAAACAACCGTTTCCCGAATGGGACAGCATCATAGATTATAGAAGCAAAAGGAATTTCTCTAGATAGGTGATTATACACCCTAATGGAGGCGACCCACATAGCCATGCTGCCTGCCCGATTTTTTTTCATTTCCCGGTTGATGAGGCTTGAGGTTATAATCATCTCTTGAACATCTGACCACCATTCACTTTGAATGTCACATCGTCAGATCCGCTAGAAATCACTAATTGACATCCACAAAAATACTCTATTCGTTAAGCCAAGAGAAGTGCCATCCTCTGCCACTAACAGAATTACGTTTGTAAAAATCAACGTACGTGATCCTTAAGAAATACTCTATCAGACATTCGTCCATATAAGTCATCCAGGAACAGGATGAATCAAAGGCACTCTCCAACCACATCCTAGGAATCACCCTATAGACGAGTAGCAAGTAGTCCTTGCAAATCCATAGAGTTCAATCACAATAGAATCATTGTTAAATATATATCTCTAAGGATCAACTAGAGAAATTCAACAATATTTCCCCCGCTCATGAAGATTTACGGTCTTCAACTGCTCCATCTCGATCAACTTCATATATCTTCTTCATTTACGTGTTCGTTGGTCGGAATGGTTTTCGAATATAAATTCGATCCCGGTCTTTCCATACCAACAAAGCATTGGCATGATTTTGATAGTCGGTTATTTAACTATCAAAATAAACAACCATAAAAAATTAAAATAGATTCACTGGTTGATTACACAATGTCAGTTGTACATTAAAATAGTATATCAGTTTTAATATATTAAGTAATATTTTCAAACCCTTTTATTTTAATATTTGGAAAAATATCTTAAAATCAATATCCCATTCCCCGTTAACTACCATTTCAAACCATTTGTTACAATGTTACTTATTATTTAAGATTAGGAAACCAACTCAATTTATCATTTTAAACAATCATTATGATATCTCCTTTGTTTCATTATTTGAATACCATAATCGACACTTTCCCTTTCAAAATAAACTCATCTATAATCCCATCCCCTTATTTTGAAAATATCGTTATATTTTCACCAATCTCCTTTTTATTTCTTTATTTGCGGGAATATCACTTCATATTCTCAAGCCCCCGTTTTGTAGATGGAGCTTCTAACATTTGCGGGAATATCACTTCATATTCCCAAATCCCATCTCCATTAATATTTCAAAAATAATATTTAAAACCAATTTAAATATTCGAATTCACATGATTGAAAAATCCGGGTCGTTACAAGGTTAGTCAAATGGGGAATTGAACTTAGCCAATACGAAATTGAATTTCACCCTCGAGCGGGAATTATGGGACAAGCTCTCGCAGACTTCGTGAATGAGTGCACAAGCTTCATTACAAAACAACCAGTTAAAGAGAATAACTTAAAGGCCAAGTGGAAACTTCTTGTAGATGGAGCATCTAACGAACAGGGAGCAAGGGCATGTTATATTATAATTACCCCTGACAGACACCGCTTGCACTACGCCATAAAGTTAGAATTCCTTGCAACTAACAACGTAGCAGAGTATGAATCAATGATGGCTGGTTTGAATTTGGCACTGCAGTTGAAGATACCTCGAATGGAAATCTTTAGTGATTCACAACTAATGATGAACCAAATAAAGCAAACCTATCAAACCAAAGATGCATGCCAAACCTATATGTGAAGAGGATATTAAAGATGCTTTCTCAGTTTGAGGATTTTTCAATTATTTAAATACCCCATGGGGAGAATACTCAAGCGGATTCACTAGCCAAATTAGCCAATTTCCGGGGCCTCCCGAAACTCGAGTAATTCCCATGGGTTATCAAGAAAGACCTAGTATCGAGCATGAAGAATCAGAAACAGGGAAAAAATTATTAGTCCTGACTAGATCCCAAGCCTTGAGAAGAGGGGACGAAGGAAACAAAGAGGGAAACTCCAATGGGGAACCTCCCTTAATGGAAACAAATTGCTAACATGAAATTACATGGATTACTCCCATAGTAGATTACCTCCTAAATGGAACTTTACCCCTTGATAAGCATGATGCGAGAAGGATAAAACACAAAGCTTCTATATTTGTGGTTATGGATATTATACACTATAAAAAGGGACATTCACTTCCTTACTTAAGATGTGTAAGTTCCAAAGAATTTTAAACCTGTTAAGAGAAGCCCATGAAGGATTGTGTGGAGACCATTCCAATGGAATTAGACAGGACAAATGGGTCATACGACAAGGCTGTTATTGGCCACAGATGGTTAATCGAGCAATTGAATATGTCAAAAATTGTAAAAGTTGTCAAAAGCACTCTAAGGTACCCCGGCTTCCTCCTAGCAAGCTAACCATTATCTCGAGCCCCTGGCCATTCGACGTGTGGGGAATAGATCTAATCGGACCCTTACCAATCTCCAAAGGTGGAGCTAAGTATGTCGTAGTGGCCATTGACTACTTCACCAAGTGGGTGGAGGCAGAACCCCTTCAACAATCACATCTAAAAAGGCTTTGAGATTCATAATAAAGAATATTATTACCCGCTTTGGAATCCATGTTCGACTACGAATATTCTATTAATTAGAAACCCGTTGCGAAGTGTAAGTAACTGCAAGCGCACGGCGTACACTTGTAATACATTGGTGAGTACGAGTCGATCCTCAGGGAAAGAAGTAATTATAATTATATTCAATCTATTCTATTTGCATAAAATAAATCTAAGCTACTTGCATAAAAGAAAAGAACATGTAAGTAAAAGACAATTAATTAAAATTGCATTAAAAAGAGAGATTACATAAAAGAAAATGGCTAACAAGCCATGGAAGAAAAAGAGAGGTTTGGATTTGAGCTTCCACTCTAAACTAAACTAACTTCAAGAGGATAAAAGAGAAGAGACTCTTTACATCAACATAAAGGGGGTATTTATACATGCTCTAACCCCTAAACCCCTAATTACGTTTGTTGGGGACTACCATAAATGCCCCTTCATGAGGCTACCATTTGTCATTGACTGCTAATGATTCATTAAAATTGTATGATGCTTTTTTTGTATTCGTTTATCAATATATTAGCCTCTAATTGTTCCATTAAAGAAAGAGGGAGAGTGGGTGGGGTCTTCCACTAATCTTCTATGATATTCCTCCAGAGAACATATCTTTTATTTATGTAATTGCAATGCAACAAAAAAAATTCTAATATTTCTTCTAGGATGTTGGATTTGCTATATAAAATTAAATCTCTAGAACATCTCTTCAATAGATTAATATACATACTATATCTTCGGGATATTCAGTTAATATAAATTGTACATGAAAGATGTCAGTTAGATGAAACCCGTTTAGATATTTTCTATTGAGTCCAATGTTATTGTCACATATTATGATGTGTGTGTCTCTTTTAACTTCTTTTGAAAGTATAACCTTTTCATGTCACAACATTTAAGAAAGCTTCAGGCTTTATTTTTTTTCAACATATGAACATCGGGTTCATATTATTTCAGATTCCAAAGAATTAATATACCTTATGGTTTTTCGTTTGTTTATTTTTCATAATTCACTTTTGGTGATATATCAATATTAGATCTGAACTTAATACGATCTTCCAGATACGTATTATATTTATGTTTGTTTCTCTAAGGAACAATACAACATTTCTTTTGGAAATATGAATTATGTAACAAAATCAAATTAAATTCAATGAATTTATTTGAATAAAGAAGAACAAAATTTTGTCGAATCCAAAAGGATAAATCACTACAATCAACATCTCATTTTTAAATCATGTAGGGATCTCAAATGTATATAATTTGAGTATAGTTTTGAGATCAACAGTATGATTACATCAAAAAAAATCAGATCTATAATAGAGTGAGGTCTGAAATATGATTAACAAAATAAGAATCAGATCTCAAAGTGTAGATCTATATGAGTTCTAAAATTATAAGACTAAACAAAAAATCTAGAAGATAACACAATAGATTTAAATCTAGAATGAGAAGAGATCTAACAAAAATGGAGATTTGAAAAATCAAATCAATCAGGTCAGAAAAATAACCTACCGTTTCGAGATCTATAATTAGATTAGTTAGAGCTTCGAGCTGATAACGTGTTATAAAATAAAACAGAACATATGTTAAACAGAAACCATTAGAGAGAACAGGAAAGATCGGGGAGAGACTTTTATTTCTATTACTTCAAAGTGTACAATTTCTATTACATTGGTTCCTATATATATATATATATATATATATATATATATATATATAGGCTTTGTAGCTGATGTTAGACTTATTCCCATGATGTGAGACTAAATAGAATATGACAAGAGCATATTCACTCATATATATTACAACACACACAAGTGTTTTTTCTTTTTTTCTTTAAGAAAAGAAAAAGAGAACACAGATCAAAAACAAAAACAAGTACAAAAAACAAAGATTATCAAGCAAATATAACAACACACATAGAAGCAATACAAGTGAAATGAACACACGCAACCTCATTGTTTTTCATTTTCTTTTTTTGAACGAGAGAAGAGTTGGTTTATGAGAAGAGGTGGTTTATGGTAGTGAATTTGAACCGTTTGGGAGTTGTAGGAGAAGGAAAAGATGTGGTTTATGAGGATGGTAAAGGTTGATTGTTCAAAGGGAATGGTTTGAAAGCCAAGAAAATAGGAAAATAATCTTTGTAATCTTTTTGTTAGAAGATTCGTAAAAGAGGAAAAGAGCCAAGTGTATTAAGAACATGAAAGAGAATAAAGAAGAAAAGAAACAGAAAAATTGGCAAGAGAATGAAAGAAAAGTGGCAATTTTTTTCTTGTTTAGAAGATTACAGTATCAATGAATAATACAAATCTAACCAATCAATATATTTTTTCTATATACACAAGAAAATAGAAGGAAAAATAAATAAAACAAACATTTTTTTTAAAGAACTATATGTGCAAATGACTAAAACAACGCAACCTAAAACAAAGCACAGTACTAACAGTGAACTCAAACTGAAAACAAAACACAACACTATGCGAACAAACACTTGTTTTTTTTAAGAGGTACAAAAAAATTAATTCGAAGAATAAAATCAAAATTAATTAACTTTCCCCGGCATCGGTGCCAAAAACTTATTCGACGATGAATATTCTCTGAATTAGAAACTCGTCGCGAAGTGTAATAAACCACATGCGCACGACATACACTTGTAATACGTTAGCGAGTACGAGTAGATCCTCGGGGAAAGAAGTATTTATAATTATATTCAATCAAATTAAAACAAACTTTGGATTGATTTAATTAACAAAAACTAATTAATACTAAAAACTAAGTTGAGAGTTAAATATGAAATGAAAGCAATGTAGAGGCAACTTCACCCTCACGACCACACAAATCAACATACAACAATTTCATGATCTCTCATTTGATCTTTTGAGCACTTAGTTAGGACATTTATCATAAGCACGGCCTAATGTGTCATTAGAGAACACGCTTAAGCCGTCAAACTTTAATACATTCTCTAATCCGCAATTTTACTTTATGAAATGACAACAAAAGTGAAAGTCAAATCTACTTTAAGCATGACCTATTAACTAATGTTTAGAAATATAGGCCGTCAAATTTTGAATTTCAATCGCACTTTAATTACCATATTCATATGTAGATGAAGAGGCAATCTTCTGTTTATGTTGACTAAGCATAACCTATTTTGTTGTCGACAAACATAGACTATCAAAACCAAAACTCAAACAACAATGTAATTACTACTTCATCGATTCCATTAAGCATAAAAAGATATCACAAAAACCAAAATATGTTGCATCTACATAATCAAGATGGCTTTATTACCCCTAAATCAAAGGGATTAGCCTCTCATGTTTGTTATTCTAACAACAAAAGTATATTGCAACATAGAACAAAGACTAAAGAAAAGGAGAAAAATAAAGGAAAATCTATTCTATTTGCATAAAATAAATCTAAGATACTTGCATAAAAGAAAAGTACATGTAAATAAAAGACAACTAACTAACATTGCATTAAAAAGGGAGATTACATAAAAGAAAATGGCTAAGAAGCCACAGAAGAAAAAGAGAGGTTTGGATTCGAGCCTTCGCTCTAAACTAAACTAACTCCAAGAGGATAAAAGAGAAGTAACTCTTTACATTAACATAAATGAGGTATTTATACATGCTCTAACCCCTAAAAACCTAATTACATTTGTTGGGTACTACCATAAATGCCCCTTCATGAAGCTACCAATTGTCGTTGGCTACTAATGATTCATTAAAATTGTATGATGCCTTTTTTTCTTCACTTCTCAATATACTAGCCTTTAATTGTTCCATAAAAGAAAGAGGGAGAGTGGGTGGGGTCCTCCACTAATCTTTTATTTGAATTAATTCCTTCTCCATTGATTGATTTCCTTTTTGTGCATGCATATCTTTTATTAAAGCACTTGTATTTGTAGACAAATTTCTATAAATCAACATGAAAAATGAACAAGTAAATGTTATCAAAAATAAATATGTGCACAAATGACCATTTTGCGTCAGTATGAAGATGTGTGCATGATAATTTGAGAATTTTGGGTTTTTGGTTAAAACATGTAAAAATAGCACACTTATGTTACTTATTTAACTAAAACAAGAATAAATGTGTGAATAAAAATGCATATTTATGTGCATATCAATCCCTCACAAGATCATATCAGATAATGGAACACAATACGAGAGCAAAGAATTCACTCGGTTTTGTGAGAATAATGGAACTATCAAAAGTTTTTCCTTGGTAACCCATCCCAAAGCTAATGAAGCTGTCAAAGCCGCCAACAAAACCATAAAGACAATCCTTAAAAAGCGCCTAAACCAAGCCAAAGGAAATTAGGCCGAGTAATTACCCTTAGTGCTTTGGGCATATAGAACGTCTGCTAAAACAACAACGGGACATAGCCCTTTTTCCTTGACATATGGATGTGAAGCCATGCTTCCAGTTGAGGTCAAAATCCCATCGCATAGAAGGATAGCATATGCGTTTAACCCCAATCAGGAGCTAAGAAAGGAATCCCTAGACATAATACATAGATTAAGAGATGAGGCTGCAATCAGAACAGCTGAATACCAAAAACGGACCATGAAATACTACAACACGAAGGTCAAGGCCAAAACCTTCACAAAAGAATAATTAGTTCTACGAAGAGTGATGGCTAAAAACAAGAATCCCACGGACGGCCCTCTCGACCCAAATTGGGAAGGACCCTTGATCGTCCATCAAGAAGTTATGCTCAGAACATATTGACTATGCAGACCCAACAGTGGTTTCATTCCAAGAACATGGAACTCGGAACATTTAAGGCCATACTTCTCAATAATAAAGGAATAAGGGAAAGACTTTCCTCCAAAGATGATCAAACATGATCGAGGGTACAGAAAACCCTCCTTTCAAAACTTAATGAAACCCAAGAGGGGTCAAACCATAAACGGATTGAATCCCTAGTCATCACCAAATTGGTCAGGACAAGGCATCCCCTAGAGGGGGATGGTGTGTTAGTCTTTCTCCATGCCCAAATCAGAGGGGGCTACGTTAAAGCATCAAAAGCGTAAGCCTCTGTTTCACACCAGAAATGGTCATGGCGGTGCATATAAAATTAGCACCCCCTGCCTCTGCTCGCAGAAGAGTACGCCCTACCTCTGCTAGAACTAAGCATGTCCTACCTCTACTCGTAGAAGAGCACGTCCTACCCCTGCTTATGTTCCGAGTTACTCGCAGAAGGGAACACCAACCCCTATCATCGCCTACGATGGTCAAGATAGGGCACCTCTCGAAGGGGGTGGTGTGTAAGCCTCTATCAGTACCTACGATGGTCAGTATAGAGCATCAAAAGAGTAAACCTTAGTTTTATGTCTACAATGGCCCTATCTAAGTTTCTAAGACCTAATCATCACCTACGATGGTGAGGATAAGGCGCATCCTGGAGGGAGGTCGGGTAAGTCCTTGGGCCCTACTTGTGGATAAGCTAGCCAAGCGCATCGGACGCACAAGCCCACAGAGTGGCCAACAAAGCACGTACATCCTCTGCTTTGACATCAAAAGCCTAGATAGTGACTCAGGAAGCACTTATAACCTTTGCTTCACAATTCAAATCCAAGGGGGATACCAATACATTAATGCCAGAAGGGGTATCCAGTCTTCAATCTTTAAATACCCGAATCTAGGTTGATCCGGTTCTTCATATATGCCGGAAGCGTATTTTCGGTCTTCAATTTTTAATTGCCTGAAAATGGATTGGTTCGGGACTTCTATTAATGCCGGAAGGGGTTTCCGGTCTTCAATCTTTAAATACTCGAATCTAGGTTGATTTGTTTCTTCATGAATGCCAGAAGGGGATTTTCGATCTTCAATCCTTAATTATTCGAATAAGGGTTGGTTTTAGACTTCTATTAATGTCGGAAGGGGTTTCCTGTTTTCAATATTTAAATCCTGAATCTGGGTTGATTCGTTTCTTCACGAATGCCAGAAGGGGATTTCCGGTCTTTAATCCTTAATTACCCGAATAAGGGTTGGTTCAAGACTTCTATTAACACCAGAAGGGAATATCTTGTCTAAAATCTTTAATTACATGAACAAAGGTTGATTCAAGTCTTCTATATTAATACTCGAATCTGGGTTTATTCAGTTCTTCACCAATACCGGAAGGGGATTTCCGGTCTTCAATCTTTAGGTTATCCAAGTAAGGGTTGGTTTAAAGCTACTATTGTAACGACCCAGATTTTTAGCTGTTTTATTTTGAATAAATAAATTATTTTAAATATTGTATTAGAAGTATAAATGGAAATTTATATGTAATTTATTAATTTAAAACGAAGTTTTAACGTATTTATAGTATAATAAAAATCGAGATTTCGTCTTGTAGATTGTGAGTTATGGCCAAATCATGTTTTCAAATAGTCGCTATGGATTCATCTATAAAGCATAACGATTTATTTAATAAATATATCGATTTTAAATAAATTTAGCATCTTCTTAACTTGAAAACGAAAATGTCGAGTTTAAAATCCAAGATAGATTATTTATATCTTATATAATATTGTATTTGAATATAGACGATAATAAGAATTTATTTTTCAATTGATTTGATTGTTTTGAAATTAATTTATATATATATATTCGTTTTAATTTAATATATTAAAATAGCCAATTCTCAAACGACCTCATCCTTCAGCGAAACTAATTTTGTCGTGTTCGAAATATTAAATTATTATATGGTTCCCAATTTCGTTTCAATTAAAACATTGTATATGGCTGTACGAATTAAAATATCAAGTACGTTAAATTATCAAATTAGTGAACCCAAATCTTTTATGATCTCTGCAATATACATATATAATCTTTTCAAAATCTCGGCGTTTAATTTTGTATGTTGCCATACGCGTGTTGACCGGTTGATAAGGGCATATTCAAAATAATAATAATAATAATAATAATAATAATAATAATAATACATATTTAAAGGTTTTCACGCATAGGATGAATGATGCTCATTGTTAGAAATCTATAAAATCTTATCTACAAGCTACAGAATCTGTACGTGAGTTCCAAGGGTGAAGCATTATGACTATGACCTTGTTTTTATTAGAACACCTCACCTGCATACATAATAAAACTAAACAGGATAAAACACTTTTCAGATTTGAAAGTAATCTAGCCATGTTACTTACGGTGTAGGTGATTTCATTTGTTCGGTTAACAGGGGCATTTGACCTTAAATGATAATTAATACATAATAAAATAAACATGAAGCTTCTATTGAAAGCTATGTATTACTTTCCACAGAAGCCACCTAAAGCTTCTCATATAAGTCGATTTCCTTTTTATATAATCCTTCCATTTATTTTTGTTTTTTACTTTTATTTCAGTTCTCTTCTTCCATTTACACAGTAAATTAAAAGCATATTCTCCTAAAAATCGTTTGATACTTCCTCATAATCCTCCAACTAAAACAAATTTCACGTTTTCCATTTTCAGTCAACAACCAAAATGAAATAGCACCCCCTTCAGAATAAATCCCAAGATCGAAATCAATTAATTTCTTCAACGAAAAATTCTAATACTTAATTCGATAATCTGGAATTCGCTGAACTCCAAAATTCGAAGGCGTCCTTCCCGGGAATCTTGGTTCGGTGCGATTTCCTATTCGTTGGTGCTTGTTTTTGCGAGCAAAAGCCTAGGGCTTTGGTGTATTGTCGACTGGGGCTAACATGAGAGGGACAAGGTATAGGCGTTGTGTTCAGAAGGGAGTGGCACACAGTTGGATGGATTTGTGTGCCATTTTGTAAGGGTTTGTGTCGATCTTTTATTTCCTGTAGCGTGTATTCTTAGCACTTGTCACGATTTGTTGTGTTGAAACGTGTTTCACGTTATCATGTTGGAGTTGTAAAGTTTTGTCGAGGACAAGAAGGGGGGTTCCAGTGGGATAGTCGGTGGATGTTAAAATGATCAACGTTGGGATTTTCCTTGAATTTGATTGAACTAGTGAAGGAGGAGGTGGCTTGTTATTGTTTGGTGCGTGGAAATAACTTACAGGTAATTGGGGTTAATACCAAATGGGATGATGTTTTGGAACACATGTGGTTTAACATGGAGTTATGGTTGAGTGGAAATTTACTGTGTGGATGATTGTCTGGTTGTAGAAGAAGACAAATTTTGGTTTTTGTATGAAGACTAGGAGCAGTAGAAGGAAATGCACGATAATATGTAAGTGGTTTTCAACAGTAGACTATTTGAGTAAATGGAGAAAGAAGGTATTAAGGGAAAGGAGTTAGTGGATTAAAAATAAAAGAAGGTAGCATACTAGGTCGTTATATGTCCTGAGAGGAAAAAGTTGCGTTGTTTGGCAATGAGGAAGTAACGTGGCCTTGGTGTTCTTTCAGCAGTTTCGAATGCATCTACAGGAGAAGAGGACGGGGTTGGAAAAGGATTAACGGCATAATGAAACAATCATGGGTAGATTAATGTTGTTATTAAATTAAGCTAATAAGGAGATGTTGTTGGGTTTAGGAACTATGGCGAAATGGTGAGCAACACTTAACCGAGGAAGTTTTTGCAAGCACACATATTCTGTTTTTGGAATGGATTTGAGGTATTCAGATGCGGTGGAAAACTTCAGTTGGTCACAAACCACCTTCGAGCTCGTTTCTTTCAAATTCTGACTCGGGAAGAAAAGGAAATTTGGGAAAGGAGATTAATAAGGGAATCACCTAATTATATATATAATTTATTAAATTAATGACTAATACATGGTTGATAAGGTCATTAGTCGGTTAATTTAACTATTTAAACCGTAAATGCTTATAACTCGTTCCTATGTTAACAGAATTACATGAAACCAGCCATATTGGAATCATAGCTATGAGTTCTGCATTTTGGAATAGATTTTGCTAAGGAACAGAGCTAATGGAATTTCATGGTAACATCAGAGGCTCGTTTGATTTTAAATGAAATAAAAGCAGATTCATCAACTGCAAAACAAGGTGAGTAAATTCACTAACTCTGACTCGTTTACATTTTTATACAAACGATTTTTAAATTTATTTATGGTATTTTATACTGTGTGATGGTTGTTTGGATGAATGGTTGATAAGTTGGTTGAATTGATTGATATAGATATATCACTGATCTTTAATACTTCTATTTACCACGATATTTCATATAGGATGTGAAATTACTATTGCTGATGTTATTTATGTTAATTAACATCTGTGGATGCAGGGAAACAGGTTGGAGGGATCCAACTGTATTCCTCAACATTTATATTACTGTTTTATTTGATTGTGATATATGATGTGTTATATAATCCATAATTGCCTATGATGTGTTTAATTTACCCTGGCCCTAGGAACTTGGTATTTTAGATACCGTAAAATATTTTTGAATGTGGAAAAGAAAATTTAGGATTTAAAAATTGAGTTTATTTCCAAAAATGAAATAAATTTTGAATAGAGTTGAAAATGCAAACCTATTCAAATGGATAAATCAAGAAGTTATTTTTAGACGAAAGTATAAAGTGAATTATTTATCATTGGATAAATTGAATTATAAATTGAAATTTGAATTTATATGAAAAAGTGGAAATTGGTTTTGAAACTAATATTCGAACTGAGGTTGGAACTTAGCAAATTATAATGGAAAATATAAACGAGTTTTTAAATGATTACAATATAAATGATATTGGTATGGAAAGATCTGAATAGAAGTTATAAATAGAATCTGGGTTTAAAATATTATTTAAAAGTAGGAAAGCAAGCTAATTTGATTGTATATAAAGGAAATATATTCATGATTAAAGTGAATAATGGATTAAAGGAAATATTTTGTAAATGAAATATCTCTGAAGGAAATGTAGATTTGAAATATGAATCCAGATTAGAAATTGAATGAAAAGGAAAATGGGTAATCATTATAAAGAAAATGATGAGTTTTATTTCAAAATTCAGAATATAAAATAAAGTGTGATTACGTTTTGTAGATTGGAATGGTTAGAAAGGAATTTGGTAATGATTTGGAAAGGATAATTCAAAAGTGAATTTGTAATTTGAATTAACCTGAAATGGTAGATAAATTCCGAATTTCATAATATAATCGAATATAGATTATTCGAGTGAGAGTAATTTATTGGAATTCGATTATATCGAATTTAGGGAAGTGGTTATTTTTACTTTCCGTTTTGAATCAAATCTATTTATTTATTTATTTATTTACTTATTAATTGAATTAATAAGTACAAGTTATATTTTTATATATCAATTATTTGGGAACAACGATTATAACGCTACCGCTATAAATCTAAATAGTGATTATAATGCTACTGTTATCATAAATGTTTTATAAATCTAAACAACGATTTTAAAGCTACCATTATAAGTTATATTTTAGAAATCAAATATTTGGAAACAGCGATTATAACGCTACCGTTATAATCAATGTTCTTCTGTAAAAGAAATGGATTCTTAGATTGAATCTGAGAGTCGCGTAAGCGATGGTTAGTTTGAAATTGTGAGCTTTGACTATTTCAATGTTGAGAATGTTGTTCAATTAAGGTCTGAGAGGTAATTATACCCCAACTTGATCGACTTCATGATTGATAGAGGAATGGTTAAGGTTCGATAGTGAAGATTGTTTAGCAATATGGTTAGTTAATACATGATTAATGGTTTGAGTTATAATAACGATGTTTTTATAACATTGCGTTAATTTAAAGGATTTTGAAATGTTTTCCCAAGTAAAAATGAGAGATATTTTCTATGCATAGAAAATGAAATGCATTGGTCAACGAGGAATTAAGAAATGGCAGATGGAAATAATTTCCGATATTAATAAGGTATATTTTCTAAATATAGAAAATAAAGATTCATGAATATTTAGAAATGGTTTCTAACTAGAATAAGAGAAATTTTCTAGAATAAAGAAATTTGGATATTGGGAATATATTTTTCCAAGAATCAAGAGGGAGAAATAGAGCTTTGAAAGGATACAAAAGATGGGAAATGAGAATTGGAAACGATAATATAATAAGGAAGTAATATAAAAAGGGGTCAGTGTTGCTTGATGTTTGATCGGCAAAATTTCCAACTGAAAATAGGACCATTGATTGTATGGATGTTTCTTTGATAGTTAAATCACCGACTATCAAAGTTTTGATTTACTTTATAACTCCGTTGTCAATATGGAGAGACCGGGATCAGATTTAATATCTGTAAACCACTCCATATTGGCATAAGCGTTACGAATCAACTTATGCTAAAGACGATTGAAGACGGAGTAAAATGCAAGTGCTGTTCTGTTAATCCTAGGTAGAAATTGCTCAAGATGGATTGATGTAATAGTGCCTTCGGTTTGTCCAGTCCTAGGACAACGTATATAGAAGGATCTGATGATGTGGCATTCAAAGGAAATGATGGAAATAGGTTCTAAAAGATAATCGTGACCTCAAGCCTCATCACCCGGGAAATGACGGAAATCTGGCAGGCAGCATGGCCATGTGGGTTATTCCCGTTAGGGGTATTATCACCTGATCTAGAGAAAATTCATTTGCTTCTTATTATATTCGCTGCTATATGCTTTCGGTAACGGTCGCTGATCACAACCGTTGGTGATAATATGCTCAATACACTCAAGTTAAATGAGTGCTCAGCCATGTATGGGCCGGGTTGCAAGACGTTCTTGTTGAACCCAGTGTATTCCCCTCTAGAGATACACTATCGGAAGGTGGTCCCATACCTTGTCATAGTCGAAATCCAATCTCCAATAAGCGCCACGCGGTTTTCGATTTTATATTATATATGGAGCGCGAGATGCAAGCTTTCCACTAGATTCTATTTATTTGATGTAAACACTATTATAATATCACCGGATTTTGATATCAAAGATATTTTGGTTATCATAAGGTAAAAACCCTTCGTATTTATGTGTGGGTTAGTCTTACGATTATCATTTCTTTCGAAAGGATTTTGAAAGTTAAACAAATGGTTGGAGTTTACTCACACCAGTCCCATAACTGACCCAGAGTTATTTTGTTTGTTTTCCCTGAACTCTTGGGTGCCCAAATTTGTACGGGCAGTCAAGTAGTCGGGATTTTACAGATTCCCTTGGAGGAATTTGAAGCAGAAGGCTTCACCAGTTAGCTATAGACTATCATATATTCTGATGTGCGCCATGTTTGTATCTGGAAACAGGTGTTTATAACTATTCCAGACATAGCTGTTGTGCACTGATGATGGTATGTATATACAATTAATGATTTGTATTTCAAAAGTTATGTTACATAATATATTTTATACATTCTGCTGTGAGATTGTGTTCTTCGTTTTCTTCTACTCTAACTCTTTTTTCTTTCTATTTCTCATCCTCTAATTTCTTTTTAATAATGATTCGTATTTCTGTGCAATTTAAGTTGGACGTGTGGTGTTATTAGTCGACTCAAAGAGTATGGAAATTAGGGCCATTAAAAGTATCAAACCAGGAAATCAATCATTGGCCCTCAATCTTTAACAATCAAGAAAGAGCTAACCTGGAAGCATTGCCTTGTAGGTTTCGTGATGCAATCCTGCGTTAATAAACAACTCACAAATGAATGGAAAATAATCTGGAATGAAAAGTTTGACTTGGAAAGTCGAAAACACCCATTCACTTTGGGGGGGGATGTTACTACTAAAACTAACCCCTAATATAGGCTGACAGTGAAGGGGTATTAGAGGAACACAAGCATAGAAGAATCTTTAGAAAGCAAAAAGCTGAACAATATAAAGAACCAAAAGCAGGAAATAATGATATGAAAGCAACATAAACCGACACCTCCTGGCGAGAAAGGAGCTCGAAGTCTATAGAATGCCAACAAAGTTTATACAGTAGGGTCTATCCGACAGGGTTCACCCGGCAAGGAGTTCTGTAGCGAAAAGTCACCTAAGTCAGAAACTTGGAAAGAGGAAGACAAGAGCTCCTCTTATTGAAACCCGGAAGGGCTATCAGTATTAACCTGCTTAATACCGATACATCAGTAGGCGAAGGTATCAAGGTATCAAGCCAGAAGTACATAAAGATTACCCGGAACCAACTTCCAAAACAACTACTACATAAATTTCGAAAGGTCACACTGATAAACAACAGACACATCATTGGAAGTTGCCTTTCAGAAGACCAACCTATCCCAAAAGCTCAACCGGAAGGCCAATTAGAACCCTAGCGGAGATACAGGCAATCCATAATAATCTACAAACACTGACGGTGGTTTCGAACTGGTAGCTATCTACGTACAACATGAGGGAAAGCTCCTCTAAGTATTTACAAAGGCGGTCGGAAGCCAAACATCCGAGACCAAGGAAAAAAGCAGCCGACAGAAGCCCGTGCAGGCCTAATAGCCCAACAACAGAATAGGTCCCGAATTCTCTATAAATAAGACCCTAGGGGTCACATTTTGGGGACAAAATTTTCATTTCTCGATCTTGTTCTTTCTTCTTTAAGGAGCAAATCCTAATTTCCAAATCGGATTGGAGATTTCTCTAACTCTTGTAATATGTCTACAATTTATGAACGAAGAAGCCCGAGGCTTTAACATTTTGTGATTTGATAATCATATTGTGTCATTATGATGGAACAGGGAGTTAAAACTAACCTTCGTATGAAAGAGTTGTCCACGAAATCCTCATAAAGAGGGAAGATTTCATGGGAACACGAAGTCTTCATCCCTTTATTTCTAGGGTTGGCAACGTGAATCATCCCTCTCATAATGAGCCTAATGCAGCTCAACCCCGGAAAAAAGTTGATTGCATGCTTATAGCTTGATCACTGACGCAACAAAGGCCCCTTCGGGTTGGCTCAATGCGAAAGAATCGTTTAAGTTAATAAGTGCTGCAGTACTCTTACCATTCGAGTATTGGGAAGCATGAGCCTACTTTCTTCTTACCACAATGTATATCATCTTACCCGTGATCTAAGGGGAAACCGATTACGCAATGCATAAGTTGTACCAAGTTAAATAAATCCTTCTTCAAGGTACTTCAGAACCCTATAATTCTGCAAGCTTAATATTCATCCCTTGAGGGAAGGATAACTAATCTTCAGAACGGAGATTCTGGTACTTAAAAAATAATTGATTTGGCTAAGGAACACTGATCCCAGATTGCCCTCCGGCAACCTTAGAACATGGCCATACAAATTTGTCCCGGGTATTGACGTGAAATATCGTTAACACTCAAATGGGACGAATAGGTTGGGATTGGGATAATTAAGTAAAAAATTACTTGGGTATGGCTCGTCAATCCCAACTAGTTGGTAAACCTTAATTTGGTATAAATTGTGAAAAGATATAATAAAATCTTTTGAGATGATTTCCAAAGAAAGATTAAAGAATAATTTGAAAAGAAATTATCTTTGATAAAATTAATGGGAACGTTGCCCCAAAGGTGTGAATATTTTAATAAAAGAATATTTTGGATTGGAGTGAGATGTGTGTTATCATTGTGTATTTATCACATGATTATAAACATACGCTAATTATTCGGAAAGACAGAGTTTAGCCCATTCTGAATAACTGTTACGACGACCAAAAGTCGAAGATATGAAGAGGGTGGTTGAAGACCGGAGATCTTCACATCGTTGGGATGATTGCTGATATCTCGACTTGGGGTGTACACTTAATACGAGGTAATAAGTGGTGATATTCCACACGTACTTAGAGATTGACCAGATATGCAAGGACCTCTCTCCTGTATCAGGCATACGGGACGAGGAATAAGGTACCTCTGGCTTCGTTTAGACCCAGAACGAACTTGTGAATAAATTATGTCTGACATTGTATTTCGTTCTGCATTGATTGATTTCTATTAAATATGTATCTGTTTGGTGGCAGAAAATTTATTCTCTTGCTTAAAACCTTCTCTGAGACGTATGAGCTTAGAGGTTATGTATTGATAAAAATCAGTTGTATGGCACGAATTTTCAATATGGCATGCTAAGATGCAAATGATCAAGGCTTATGTTTAAAAGTTGGGAATTATGGATGATGATCAAAGCACAGCTTTAAGTAGAATAGCTTTGTGTACAGCGTTAATTCGCGAGCCTCACACCCCGGTATGAGTCAGAAATGGGACAAGGGACGCAAGGAGTACATACGTTTCTTTCTAACTAGAAGTCATGTCATGGTACGGAACCCAGATATTTTTACTTATGTGGATGATTGGCTGCAAGGAAGCTCGGATATAGAGACAACTAAAAGGCTTATAAAGTCGACGTACTGACCATTTTGGAGGTCTGATAGGACCGGGAAACGTATGTTCAGGAATAACTAATCCACAAATGTTAGGTGTGGACTGGCCTTGCAGGATTCAAGGTGTGATCCTGGATCATCTTGCTAGAGGTGATCTGAATCGGTAAGGAGACCATCCCTTGCATTGACTCATGATGGAAATCCAATTTCCAATACGCGACTTTTCGGTTTTAGTTGTAAACCTATATGGCGCCATAATATATGGTACATATGTCATATATGATTGATACATTTATATTTGAAGTTGTGTTTGACACTATGCACTTATAGTATATCAAAATGATATTATTTTAGAACATATCAAGCAAGTTTGGCTATTATAAGGTAAAACTCTATCCTCTGGTTTGTGTTGCATTATGTGATGGACCTGAGTCTTATGATAGCTTCATTTTCCAAAAAGCATTGTGTTGTTTATAAATTGTTTTATTTCAAGCTTTGGTATTCACCTAGAGTAAACTCGTTCCATGTTATACAGCGTGGTCCCGTGAATTACCCTATTTTAAAGTAAAGTTTAATAATTGTTTTAGCTCTCACACCAGTCTCATGACTAACTCGAAGTTTATTGTTTCCACTTAAACTCTGGGTGCCCATATTTTCCATATGGGCAGCTAGTAGTTTTGGTTTTGCAGATTCTCTATTTTCACCGGATCCTGGTTTACAGCTGGACCCATATTCGGAAAGCTTTGTATCCGTGTATTTCTTTCAGTTGTGGTAGTTGATGTATTTCCGTTGTGCATTGTATTTATGCACTTTAATTTCTGCTGCTATGTAAATTATTAATCTCTGGTATTATTTTTCCGTTGTGTAATATTTATTCGTACTTTGGTATTCTTGTACTCTGATGTGAATTGTTGTAATAGAAATGAAATGTTCTGTGGTTCTACGTTCCGATGCGTCGTGTTCTCGCACAATTCGGGCTTTTGCGTCTCCTCGGGGATCGTGGGATTTCGGGTCATGGTAGAATGCATTGATTACAAATCTTCAGTTAAGCACCATGAAAGGAATATTTCTTTATCTTTGGAAAGAATTTCTTTTCATATATTTTCTTAGGCCTTATATTCACATTGATAGAAGACTACATCCCCTATAAATAGCCATTGTATTCATTTTAAACTCCTATTCCTTTTTCTGTATTCTCTTCTTCTCCTTAATAAAGTTATTTTTATTTCATCTGATTGTTCTTTTCTTTCATAACAATAAGTGTTTTCTACTCAGTTAGTTTTGGTGGAACAAAAATTGTTATTTATTTATTTATTTATTTATTTTTATTGCATATTAGCGATTGACCGTTCGATTAGATTCAACGGCAATTCTAATTTTAATTTTCTATTGTTGTTTCTATTTGTTGTTTCTTTTCTAGTAATTTGTTCCATTTGTCTTGATTGTTCAATTGTATAGATCCGATTATTTTTTAATCTATAATAAATTAAATAGCAATATTTCAAATCACATCTCCAAATATTGTTTAATTCGCCCACGAGATTACATAAATAATAAATTTAAGATTCGTCCTTGTGTTCGACCTGCATACTACACATCTGTGCCCTTGCAGTTCATAATAAATTTCCACTTTTCTAATCCATAGAACAGTGCCGATCAATACTACCAATCATGCATGCTAATGAAATTGCAGCGTCAAATCATGTTGATATTTTAGAGTTCTGCTATAAAAATTATATATTGGGCAATTATCTTGGCTTCTCAAGTGTATAAATTTTGCATCAATTGCCAGTGCAATGGAAGGATGTAACATGAAACTTCTATCCTCAACCCCTGTTAAAATATTACAAATCAATAGGTAATAAATAAGTTTAATAACTAATTTGTTCTTATATTTGAACGCACGTGATGTTATAATAATTAGATATGCAGTTATTTTCAACCTTTCAGCTAGTGTTATAATATGCAATTTTTTAATTAACTATGAATATGCATATAATTTTGATCTATTTAGATATTCATGTTAAAATATTCGATAGGGTTCAAGCCTATGATCTTTTGCTTAACATTATATTAAACTCATGAATTAACAACAATATTTTTATATTCTCTATACTTATCGATAATACCATGTTTGTTTCAACTGTATGTTAGAGAAGCCTGGTAATTATTCGCATATAAGTGTACATGGATCTTTATGATTGTGTGCATTTTGCATGCACATGTCCAATCCATGCTTCGCTTGCAGTTCCGTTATAGATAGTTAGTGCATTATTTATAAGATGCTTGGATGTCTTTTTGAGTAATAACTTCAACGTGTACTTATTTTTTTTTATTATTACAATAGATAACCAATTTATATATCAACGATTATTTGCCTTTATATGTCGATGACAGAAAAAGATTAGGTTTAAAAAATATGATTATAAAACCTACTTATTATTTGAACTAATTTATACATTAAAGATTATTTGTCTTCATATGTCGATGATGGAAAAAGATTAGTTATTTTTTAAACAGGTGATACAACCGTGCTGAACTTAATATGTATTTTGAGAATCAAAACATATAATCTAATATTAAAAATCAATTTTTTTATGTTTATAATTTTTTTCACAGAACTAGTATAGAATACTGACAAGGAGCAATGAATTCCATGCATTCTGAAAAGAGGAATATAAGAAGTGTAGAAATTTTTTATGCCCTTGCAAAGATTGTCAGAATCTTAGTCGTAAAGATAACCATATCATCGTTGAACATTTAATAATAAAAGAAATGGATCCTAAATACATGGATAATGTGTGGTGTAACCGTAGTAAAGAGATTAATGTAGAGAAGAAAACAAATATTTTTGACGTATATGATATGTTCAAGATGATTCACTATAAAGATAAAGATTTTGTGAATCATGATTTTTTTGATGACGATAAAAATAATGTTGATTCTCAAAGAAAAGAGGATGAGTTACTCAAGAACTTGGAAGATGCAAAAACTCCATTATATCCTGGTTGCATAGATCACACAAAATTATCTGCGATCACCATCTTGTATAATTTAAATGTAAGACTGGCTTGTCTGGTAGTGGGTTTGATAAGCTTTTAACTGTGCAACATTAATTTCTACCGAAGGATAACGTGCTTCCCAAAACCTTATATAAAGTAAAGAAATTTCTTAGAGCATTCGACATGGGTTTTGAAAAGATACATGCGTGTGAGAATGATTGTTGCTTTTCAGAAAAGAATACAAACATTTGGAAACTTGAAGAGATTATATAAGGTATAGGGATGGCAATGGGGCGGGGCGGGCGCGGGTAGTACCACCCCATCACCCGCCCCGTTGGATGATTTTTTGCCCCGTGCCCGCCCCATACCCGCACGGGTATCCATTAAACGGGTTTGAAACAGGTTGCGGGTAATTGCGGGTATTCGTGGGTATCCATTATATTTATTCAATTTATTTTTTAGCCATTTATTGAAATTATTCAAAAGTACATTTGGTAAAAAAAAAACAAATTAGACCAATGCCTAAATGCTAACATCAAAATACCAATACATATTTAAACCAATATCCAAAAACCAAGAGACAACAACAGAAGTTTCCATCAAAATATCAACAACCAGTTATAAATTGTTGAGTAAAATCTTGCACACAAATACCGAACAACCAACAACAATATTTTTTGTATTAACTATTGAAAATAAATCACATTCAATACGGGTACGGGTACCCGCGGACATGGATATCTTACTATCCGTACCCGCCCCATTAATTAACGGATATTAAAAATACCCATTTATTTTACCCACGGATGCCCATTTAACTATCCATTTCATATCCATAACGTATTTTACCCGCGGATAACCGCGGGTACGGATTTTTTTGCCATCCCTAATAAGGTATCCAGTTAAAGTATTGAGATACTTTTCAATAATTTCGATATTTATAAGAATGTATAGATCTCAAAATATGGCAGAAGATTTAAGATGATATTTCAATAATAAAAGTATCAATGGAAAAATGCATCATCCCGTGAACTTTATGGCATGGAAACGGTGAATGAAAAGTATAAATCTTTTTCATCTGATCTACGTAGTCTTAGGCTTGGTCTTACTACAAATGAATTCAATCCATTTTCCATGTTGAGTTCGAAATATAGTTGTTGGCCGGTAATGCTTGTGACACACAATATCTCGCCTATGTTGTGTATGAAGAAGGAAAATATTATGTTAACTTTTCTTTTTCTAGGCCCGAAGCAACCCAGGAATGATATTGATGTATATTTGGCTCCTTTGGTGGAAGACTTGCATCATTTGTGATGTAATGGAGTTAATGCTTATGACACATTTAGTAAAACTTTGTTTAAATTGGATGCAAATTTGCTATGAACGATTCATGATTTTCCAGCTTTAGAAATCTTGCTAGATGTCGCGTGAAGGGGGGAAAGATTGCCCATTATGCAATGTCAATATCCAGTCTCGTTGGTTGAATCATAGTAAAAAGAATGTCTACATGGATCATACAAGATTTCTATCTGCTTCAGATCCACGGAGGAAACAGATGGCATTGTCGGATAACATCATAGAGAAAGTGATAAGGATTAACATAATTTAAGTCAATCTCTACATATATGGTATGCCATAATATGAAGAAATAGAATAAATATCATTAATGATATTATTAAATATCATTAATGATATTATTCCATAACTAGAGCATTATGTATAAATGGTATGCCATAATATGAGGAAATAGAATAAATATCATTAATGATATTATTCCATAAATATCATTAATGATACTATTCCATAATTGTTGCAGTGCGTATGACTGCATGTATCTTGTAACTTGATATATCTGTGATTCATGAATGGAAAAATATCCTTCTCTTCAACTATTCATCATGGTATCAGAGCCTTGATCCAAAACAGTTCAACTTCCTCTTCTTCAATGACTCTCATTAACCAAACTTCATCCTATCAGATTCTTAACGGCAGTGATCCCATAAAGCCCTACACTTTTCTAGGCAAATCCACAACCCCTACATTCTACGCAAGCACAACTAGTTCACTTGATTGGCTTCATCGATTAGGGCATCCGTCTCGTAATGTTTTTAGGCATATTGTTTCCAAAAATAAACTTCATGTTTCTAGTATCTCCACTTTAGAATGTAATTCATGTGCTTGCAATAGAAGTCATAAACTTCTTTTTTCTACTTCCTCCATTGTGTCTACTGCCCCACTTGAGTATGTTTATTCTGGTCTTTGGATATCACCAATTTACTCTTATGATGGCTTTAAATATTATCTTATTTTCGTTGATCATTTTTTCAAATACGTTTGGTCATATAATTTGAAATGAAAATCAAATGCAAAACATATATTCATTTGCTATAAAGCTCTAGTTGAAAAATACTTTCAACTGCCTCTCAAAACTCTCTACTCAGACAATGGTGGTGAGTATGAAAGCCTACGTAATTACCTATCCATCGATGGAATTTCGCATCTCACAACTCCACCCCACACCCCTCAACACAATGGCTATTTGGAGCGACGACATCGACACATTGTTGAGACATTTCTATCTCTCTTAACTCATGCTAAAATGCCCTTGAATATTGGAAAAATGCTTGCTCAACAGTTGTTTACTTGAATATTGACAAGTATCCTTCTCTTCAAATATTCATCAGAAAGTTAGTGCTCCTAGAACGCGTACTAGGAGAAATATTTATGCATTTTTGAGGGATTATCCAAATCATTTTGGAAAAGAAAACGAAGAGAAAAATAATAAGAGAAAGTGTGTTTATGATACAGAAGATAAGTATGATAATACTAACAATTCTACAAAAATGGAGCTATTAAGGTGGAAAAAAAGATTAATTTTCTTTGATTTGCCTTACGGGGAGGTTAGTGGTTAATTTATTTATTTTCGTAGTTTTAACAGAAGAAAACCCCAATAATGCGTTATATTTTTAGTTTTCGCAGGAACTTTCATTACGTCACAATATAGATGTGATGCATGTGGAGAAAATACATTGGTGAAAGTTTATTAGGCACGATGTTGCATGGTAATAAATCAAAAGATGGAACCAGCTATAGAAAGGATTTAGAGGATTGGGGAATATGAAATGAGCTTTATGCACAACCTCGTGTGAATTAAACATATCTTCCATCGGCTCCATACATATTGTAAAAATCGGAGGGGAAAATATTTTGCAAAAGATTGTACGATTTAAAATGACCAGATGGCTACTGTTCAAATTTGAAAAATCGAATTTCGTTGCAGGATTGCAAAAATTAGGGGATTGAAGTCACATGATTACCATGTATTAATGCAACATTTATTGCCAGTAGCAGCAGGAGGATTCATGGGAAAGGAGGCAAGAAAAGCAATAATATGCTTATATTCAATTATCAACAAATTATGTCAACGTGTTATTGATATAGAGAAAATATAACAAATCAATGTCTGATCAGATCCATCCGATTTTCCTATCTTAGATCTGCAAAAATGAAGCTTATTTGGTCTTTCTAAACGAACCATTCTACAGTTGAGTCCGTTGAAAAGCGCACATTGGGCTTGTCACTAGTTGTTTGTTCTAAATCAGGAGTTTGGCCTCATTACGAATCTGGTCTTTGCTACCACTCAAGATGGAAAATCTTCTCTAAATGGTTATTGATGATGAAAAGGATGAGATAAAGGTATACTACCATCTTATTGATGATAAGTTGATTCTTCGCAATAATGGTGAATACGGGGCAAACAACGAAATGGTCCTTCCTGCTCCAGATTGGGAAAGGAAATTTATCTTTTCTCCTCGCACTCAAGTTATCACCAAGATATCATAAGTTGGTTTCGTACATGTTCACATGTTCCCGTTATTAGTTGAGGTGGTTGTTCGCTTGTTAATGTTTTTGTTTGGGATATACTAGTCATTGTACCAGTTGTATAGACTTATTGATCATAATGTGTTTATTGTCTGGTGTATTCTACTTTCACTACCTGTCGGGCATGTTGGTAAGTTTGCTTTCGTGAGTTCTGCAGCTTTGGAGGCATTATGTCTCACATCTGCGTTTCCTGTATTGTTGGACGGTCCACCTAAAACCGCAGGCCAAAGGGAAAGCCTTATTGATCGTGCTATATTATCTATATCCATCCATTATGATTCGATGGCACCAGGTCATACAAGCTTTTAATAATAAGAAAAAACGAACTTAATCAATTAACTTATTATTTTTTTACTTTAGCTATTTGTTATTTAAAATTAAGGTTAAGTTATTCCTCTCATTAGAGCAATCGGTTAGACACCAAAAGGACTAACAGTCCGTTACCAAGGGCAGGGACAAGACGTGATGTGTCGTCTACCATACGTTCACTTTGTGTCTTTACTCTACATCTCTTCTTTAATCTTCTTATGGTCATCAAGTAACTATTATTCTTTGAACCTATGGTCGTCTTCTGTCAGCCCAGTTCTCAGTTGATGGAGTTGGATCTGGATAATTAGGCCCAATTTTGCAATGGTCAATAACGGCCTTAAATCATTAGCACCTTCAAACTTTTTTTCAAATCATCGCAGCAAATTTTAGTTCAGTATGTTTTGAAGGTAGTCAATAATGAAATTTTCTTCAATTTTCTCTGCAAGTTACGTTGTTCACAAGAATTCAACTTTAATTCGCAAAACTCAGTCATTTGATTTCTCTTCCGGCTCAAAATCAACAAAATCGTACAGAAAACCACGCCCCAAAAGACCTAAGCCAAAAAAAGGACCACCTCCTTCACTTTTACAATGCATTACAGACATCGTAGGCAACAACGAGAAAGAAGAAGACACGTCATTTCCACTTCATAAAGATCGAGACTTCGACATTCGAAATACCCGATCACGCTTCCGAGATGTTTGTGAAAATGCCGATCAGACTTCACCTCATGCAGATTTTGAAAATACGGAATACGTTAATCAAAATGTTCATAAAATAACAGCGATTTTACGGACAGAGAGTGAAGAAGTTGGCATTGAGCAAAAACTGGATGAGATGGATATTGCATTGAATTCTGAGATTGTGGAGAGGGTTCTAAAGAATTGCTTCAAAGTTGGGCACTTGGCACTAAGATTTTTCAACTGGGTTAAGTCCAAAAATGGATTCAATCATGATACAAACACTTACAATGCCATGATTTGTGTAGCTGGCGAAAATCAAGACTTTGATTTGGTAGAAAAGTTAGTCAAGGAAATGGATGATGAGTCATGTTCAAAAGATACGAAGACGTGGACTATTCTTATTTCACGATATGGGGCTGTGAAGAAGTATACTAATGCATTGGTTGCTTTTGAGGCAATGAGAACATCAGGTTGCAAGCTTGATGGATATGCATATGAAGCTATTATCAAAACTTTAGCGACTTCAGACAAGGCTGACCTTGCTTTGGAGTTTTACAAGGAGATGGTATTGAAAGGCATTGATGTTGGTGATGTGAAGTTGTATGATATGCTGATGCTTTGTTTATGTAGGAAGGGGAATATTGTAGCTGCCAGGGAGGTTGGTTTTGAATTGATTAAGAGTAATAAAGTTTCAAAAATTGAAGGATATACTCGAATTTTGAGAAGTTATTGCATAACGGGGAAGGTATACAAAGCTATTGCATTGATGAATGAAATGAAAATCAATAACTTGGCTATAGATTCATATGCTTATGAAGTTCTACTACAAGGCTTATGTAAAGCTGGTAAGATAGATGAAGCAACAAAAATTGTAGACGAAATGAAAGAGTGTTCTTTGCTTGATAGTAGAATATATGGCATTTTGGTTGATGGCTTATTGAGAAAAGGCAATGTTTTGGAAGCTCTTGAGTTGATACAGCGTATGAAGGAAGTCCAGTTTGTGCCTACAGTATCCACCTACACTCAAATACTTCAACATCTTCTAAAATCGGGTAGTTACCACAAAGCATGCAAAATATACAATGACATGGTAGAAAATGGAACTAAACTGGATGTTGTAGCATATACAACATTGATAGCTGGTCATGTACGGAACAATCATACTTTTGAAGCATTTAATTTATTCGAGAGAATGAAGAGTGAAGGAATAAACCCAAACCGAAGAGTTTATTCAGTGTTCATCCAAGAGTTGATTAAGACATCAAAACCAGATGAGGCTTCGAAGCTTTTGATTGAAATGGTAAAATCGAACATAAATGTTGCTCAAAATTTATTTCATTTGGTAATTTCTGCTTGCTTAAGAACAGGGAATTCAGAGATAGCGAGTACGCTAAAGGAGATGTCAAAACCTTTGAAGTTTGATTCTTGTAGGGAAAACGAACAGGTACATAATCCAGATATTGATTCATCCAGCATAGAAGATTCCAAACCAAAGCAAATTCAGAAAGAATATAACGACAAGGATTTCAAAGAATTGCGCAAAATTGTAAGTTCTTCAAGTGATTTTTACCAAATAAAGAAAGATCTGAAAAAGAGCAACATTAATTTTACACCTGAACTTGTAGCAGCTATACTTGAGAGCTGCAATATGAATGGCCATGCTATGATAAACTTCTTCGAATGGGTAGGCAAATTATCAACCTACAAACACACGACCCAAACATATAACTCTGCTATAAAAATATCAGGAAATGCAAAAGATTTTAAGCAAATGAGAGAATTATTTCAAAATATGAGAAGAAACAAATGCTGTATAACAGCAAACACATGGACTATCATGATAGCTCAATATGGCAAAGCTGGACTCACAGAAATAGCTCTCAAAACCTATAAAGATATGAGAGTGGAAGGTGTTCAACCAAATGCAAGTACTTACAAATATTTAATTATTTTCCTATGTGAAAAGAAAGGACAGAAATTAGAAGAAGCATTAGAAATATTCAAGGAAATGATACATGAAGGATTCTTGCCGGATAAAGAGACAGTTTCAGTCTTCCTATCTTCATTATGTGAATCAAATAAGATTGAAGTTGCTAAGAAATGCCTTAACTATCTATTCAGAAAAGGCTTTACAAAGCAAGTTGGTTACTTACTGCTTGTAAAGTCTCTATGTAGAGCTGAAAATCTTGAAAAGGCTGCAACTGTTATCGAGGAAATGGAGAACGATAACTGTTCTGTAGATCACTTTGTATATGGAAGTGTTATTCATGCTTTATTACGAAAAGACAGGCTAAATGAAGCACTGGACAAAGTAAAGGAAATGGAAAACAAGGGTATATCTCAATCTATACACATACAAACATCATTTATAGTACATTACTGTAAGCTAAAGCAGATTGAGAAAGCATTAGAAATATTTGAAAATATATCGAAGCCTACACTAGTAACGTATTCAGCGATGATTAGGGGGTACATGAACGTGGAAATGGTAAATGAAGCTTGGGGTATTTTCGAAAGATTGAAAAGCGAAGGGCCATTGCCTGATTTTGAGACGTATTCGATGTTCATTTCGTGTTTGTGTAAGGCTAGGAAATCGGAGGATGGGTTGAGACTTGTTGATGATATGTTGAGAAATGGGATTGTTCCGAGTGCAGTTAACTTTAGGACTGTGTTTCGTGGATTGAACAGAGAAGGGAAGCAAAGTTTAGGTCATTCGCTGCTCCAGACAAAATGGAGGTTGAAGAGGCAAAGGATGTCATCCTTATAAGTCTTTATATAGTTTTTCATTCATTTGTTATTGTGTGTTAATGTTAGTTGTGGTATAGGACATGCCAAACTTTATGCATAGTAAGCAGCCCTGGCTCGGGGCAGTCCACTAAGCTCTTGGGCAAGGGCAGCCCACTGGGCTAGGACATCAAATATGTAATTTTTGTATTAAATATTTGATATATAAAGTTAAACTAGTTTCTTCGATAAAAGAAATTGTAGCTTGGTGGGATGGAGCAGATTTAGATGGGCAGAATGGTGCAGGCTAGATGCTGACTGAACTTGGAGTGGATAAAATTTAGCCATTGATTTAGCCTATTTTGGCTAAATGAGCTTAGGCAACAAATTTTATGGGCCGACACTGATAGTAAGGGATGGATAAGAATTATAATGTTCTTTTTTGCATGTATCTATTAGAATTAGATACCTTGTTCGGTTGGTTTGTATAAACAGAGCTGAATTATGGTCCCAATTTCTCCACCCTTTTGTAACTGTTAAATTCGTATACAAAATAAGCCATTAATCCCAAACAAGATGAGATTGACTAGAGATGGAATCGGAAACCAAATGGCAAGCTCAATTTAAAGATAGTAATGATGATAAAAGATTTAAAGGTGAAAATGGAAATAAAGATAAGTAAAATAATTATACAATTAATAATAATCCTAATAATAATAAATAAATAAAACCAAGATGATGATGATAATAGTAGTAAATATAGAATATCAACACTACGCCTTATGACTCTATTCACTTGTCATATGATCTAAAACTTATAATACTCTCCCTAGCTAAACCTAAGCTCATGCTTTTGGTACATGTATCGCTAACTTTCATGCACTCTTCTTCGACAGCAGCACTTCCGATATATTCGAATTTCTCAAAAAAAAAAAAAAAAAAAAAAAAAACCCTACTATTTACTCTCATGTCTAGGGCTGGTTGCGGAAATTTTCCGTTTCAACCGGAGTCTTTTCCACTTCTTCCAGATGATGGTGGAAATATGATATGTGGAATGATTTTCGTTCCATCAACTCTGGAATTCCGTTAAATGGAATTAATGGTTAATGGAAAAGACGGTATGGAAGATGAACTTTCCATCGTTTTCCAAAAAGCCACAAACAATCCAAAAAATTACGATCTATATTCACGAAAATATCCTTCATTTTGAAAAAATTAAAAAAAATGAAAAAATTCAAAAAATTACGAAACGAAAAATAAAATATAATTATTCGAAAATTACGATTTTAAAGCTAAAGATGTTAAAATTACGTAAATACCCTTCATTTTGAAAAAAAAAATCAAAAAATTACGAAATGAAAAGTAAAAAAAGAATTATTCGAAAATTACGATTTCTAAAGCTAAAAATGGCAAAATTACGAAAATACCCTTCATTTTGAAAAAAATAAAAAAACGAAAAAAATCCAAAAAATTACGAAATGAAAAGTAAAAAAAGATTTTTTTGAAAATTACGATTTCTAAAGCTAAAGATGTCAAAATTACGTAAATACCCTTCATTTTGAAAAAACGAAAAAATTACGAAATGAGAAGTAAAAAAAAGAATTATTCAAAAATTACGATTTCTAAAGCTAAAAATGGCAAAATTACGAAAATACCCTTCATTTTGAAAAAAGTAAAAAAAAGCGAAAAAATTTCAAAAAATTACGAAATGAAAAGTAAAAAAAGAATTATTCGAAAATTACGATTTCTAAAGCTAAAAATGTCAAAATTACGAAAATACTCTTCATTTAGAAAAAAAATTCAAAAAATTATGAAATGAAAAGTAATAAAAGAATTATTCGAAAATTACGATTTCTAAAGCTAAAAATGGCAAAATTACGAAAACACCCTTCATTTTGAAAAAAGTAAAAAAAACGAAAAAATTTCAAAAAATCCAAAAAACTACGAAATAAAAAGTAAAAAAAGAATTATTCGAAAATTACGATTTCTAAAGCTAAAAATGGCAAAATTACGAAAATACCCTTCATTTTGAAAAAAGTAAAAAATTCAAAAAATTACGAAATGAAAAGTAAAAAAATAATTATTCGAAAATTACGATTTCTAAAGCTAAAAATGCCAAAATTACCCTTCGTTTTATTAAGAAAATACCTTTCATTTTATGGTATTTTCGTAATTTTGACATCTTTAGCTTTAGAAATTGTAATTTTTAAATAATTCTTTTTTTACTTTTTATTTCGTAATTTTTTGAATATTTTTCGTTTTTTTTACTTTTTTCAAAATGAAGGGTATTTTCGTAATTTTGCCATTTTTAGCTTTAGAAATCGTAATTTTCGAATAATTCTTTTTTTACTTTTCGTTTCGTAATTTTTTGGATTTATTTTTATTTTTTTTCAAAATAAAGGGTATTTTCGTAATTTTGCCATTTTTAGCTTTAGAAATCGTAATTTTCGAATAATTTTTTTTTTACTTTTCATTTCCTAATTTTTTGAAATTTTTTCGTTTTTTTATTTTTTTCAAAATGAAGGGTATTTTCGTAATTTTGTCATTTTTAGCTTTAGAAATCGTATTTTTCGAATAATTCTTTTTTTACTTTTCATTTCGTAATTTTTTGGATTTTTTTCGTTTTTTTTTTACTTTTATCAAAATGAAGGGTATTTACGTAATTTTGACATCTTTAGCTTTAGAAATCGTAATTTTCAAAAAAATCTTTTTTTACTTTTCATTTTGTAAGTTTTTGAAATTTTTTCGTTTTTTTATTTTTTTCAAAATGAAGGGTATTTTCGTAATTTTGCCATTTTTAGATTTAGAAATCGTAATTTTCAAATAATTCATTTTTTAATTTTCATTTCATAATTTTTTGAATTTTTTTCACTTTTCAAAAATAAAGGGTAATTTTGATATTTTTATCACTACTTACTTGTCGTATTAGATGATGGGCTTGGCCGAGTTAACGGTAGGAAATAAATTTTCTGTGGAAATTCCAAAGCCCATCCCGTGTTTTCCATCTCTAAGCGGAAGGAATTCCTTCCATTTGTATTTTCGTTGGAGAAAGACGGAAATCAAAATTATTGGAAATAACTGGAAGGAATTCCGTGGAAATCGGAATAACGGAAAAAAAAACCAGCCCTACTCATGTCATCCTTTACTGACCTTTATCTTTTCTTGAGCATACTGTGTGACCCATGCTTCCAATGCATTCAGGAGCGTCATGAAGTTTCCGTTAGAGATATCTATACCATCTTAAGTGATGTTGTACTAGTTTCCCTTCAATTGGTAAAACTCTAAGTTTGTCTCATATATCATTATTTCTAGTTTAGTCGGTCTTGTATACCCATAGCTTCATCGCAGCATACGTATTTATGTTACACTTATCTTCTAAATGTATTGCTTCTTAGTAAGCCAAAATTCTACATCATTGAACATCGCAGGCTTGGCTGTTGTTGTGTAGAACTTTCCTTTAAGTCTTTGTGGGATTTTCTTGTCATAGAGAACGTCAGATGCTAGTCGACATTTCGCTCATCCCGCTCGAATTTTAAAACTAATATCCTCATCAATTTCACCATCAAACTACAACATTGATCTCAAATATCGAAAGGATTCTTTCTTATGCACTACTACTTGTCTAGTCAGAGTGATATCTTCATTCTCTAACCTAACACCGATGAACTCTCGTTTTAAAGACTATGTTATAGTTCTACTAAGCCTGATATAACGACTTGGATTTTTGACCATTTAAACCGACAATAATCCACATATGTCGACTCAAACAAATCCAAAATACAGAAAGTTATCGGGGTGTGTGTGTGTGTGTGTGTGTGTGTGTGTGTGTGTGTGTATATATATATATATATATATATATATATATAAACAATTTCAAAATCTCACAGCGAAACGACAAAATATGATAAACAAGTAACAATTCATGAAGTAGTTAAAAACATACATTTGATTTTACTTTACAACAATTATCAGGGTTAAACTATCACAAACATACCAATACAACAGAATAATACTAATTTGTACATTTGTCATGCTCCATCTTCATCTTCATAACGAGGTCTTCGCTAACGAAAAAACTTCGGTTGACCTAAGCACAAATGAAAAGAAAAAACACTCGGATCAAAACCATTCTCATATCAGTCAAATCAATACCACGTAGTAATATGAATGTCACAGCGTCAGAGATGCTACTGTAATTTACACCTCATATCCAACATGTTCGCAAGTGCATTAACTTAAGAGATGTTATGGAAATTTCCATCTTCTAAGGATCCGTTAAGCTAGATTTTATATAAAACAATGCATTATTATAATAGTGTCTATGGTTAAATATAAAGTAATGAAATAGCATAAGTATGATTACATTTTTACCCTTACATCGTTTATAATTACATAGTTTATACAGGTACTGTAAAGTTCACTCTAAACCAGTGGCTATTAGAGGGCAGTCCATAGGTTTGGTAAAAATCAAAGTCGTAGAGGCTCGATCATGATAATATGACAAAACATATGAGGTCAATACCCAGGATAGGAGTAAATCAATTGCACGCTCGGACTAGTGATAACGCACAGTTATAGCTACCGCCCATGTCGGAACAACACTCACAAATCAAAGATGTGCATCAAATCAATCAAACCGAGGAACTATAGTAATAAAGGAATAACAATTGCCCGGGGGTAGTAATCCCACTTGGTAATGGTATAACTCATGTTTTAGTCATTTTAATTATGACTCGAAGGTTTAGGATATTCATCATCGTTCTCTTACTGCATTCCAATAATGTTCGCCAAACCAACATACTTCATTCTTAATTCTCCACCACGTGCATAGTTATTAAAGTGGTTTTCGGTACTGGCAAAGGGTATGACAATATTCAATCCCGGTTTCTTTAACAACCAAACGCTTACATTTTTCACATCGTTGGCACTTTACACATCAAAATGGTTCATACATCATATCAAAATATCTGATTTTGCTTTAAAACCATTTCATATTCAAAATAGAATATACTTTCATATTAATTTTCCATTGAAAATATAATATCGCAAAAGGTATTACACGTAAAAAAGGGCAGCCACGCCTGGAATGTAATCGGTCTTCTTCTGCCACCTATGCACACGTCTCCATGCTACGCCGCCGCACCACCTTCCAAGTCTCGAATATCTAGCTTTCACACTCGGTCAGGTCAAACGTTCAACTCTTCTCCTTCTAATTCCAGATCTGGATCTGGTGCGGCTGAGGCTAACCCCAACGCCGAGCTAGTGGTTGTTATAGCTGAAGATTCGATACCTACTAGAGCTGCTCTACCACTATCTGAAGTTGCTGGTAAGCTTATGTCGACCCACCTCTACCCTATTCTTGCCACTGCTGGAGGCACCCAAAGGAAAGATCCTTCTTTGTCTGTGTCTGTAAATGATGAACATGGGGCTGACGCACCACCTGTTGAGGCTGGTCTTGATAGAAGTGAGACAATATTGGACGGCAACGATGGGGTTAATGCATTTCTGCTGTAAAGGTTTAGAGCATGTCATCTGCTTGTCAAAATGCCAAACCGAGCTCTACATTTCCCTGCACATTCCCTAATGAGGTGACGAACACTGTAACCCCACCAACTTTACCAGATGGGCGTCATTGCTCGATAGTCTTCCCATGGTTGCGGGTGAATATTGTCCGCAACAGAACTTTCAAACTAAGATGGTAAATGGACGTTGTGTAATGCCGTCTGAAGTTCATCGTGTTGGTAAGGCTGTAACAACTCGTTATTTTTAACGTCTCGAATCAGTAATAAAACCGACTCAAGACGCTCAAAATGGTGAATCGTTATTTAGCTTACGGGTTTAAAAGGAATATCACACAGAATCACAGAACATAAAAGTTTGCAATGAAATAAATTTTACACAAATATCAGAGTTTTACAAAACATTTTGCACATCGGAATAAAAACATATACATGAATTTTAAAATACAGCTTTACACTTTAAATTGGGCTTGCGCGCGTATGTGCGTCTTCACGAATCCTCATCGTCGCCAGCTTCAAATCTAAGATGTAATTAATTACTCAGGTCTGACCCCGACCCGAACAAATAAAAACTCAAATCAGATTGTATTCAAGTAAATTAACTACATTAAAACTTTTTTTTTTTTTGCAATAATTTCATTTTTAAACTTTCATGCAGATCATAACATTGAATATATGTCAAGAGGCTAAATAGAACAACCCAATCTGGTATAGGAACAATAAGAGATACATACACACATGGCCTCAATTGAAACAAAGCAACAAAGTAACGAGTGGAAGCAAGGCAAAAGCATGCATGTTAAATATTGCAGTCACAAAAAAATTAAATGACCAACCAAGTAATGTTACAAACAACTAGTAAACGGATAGGGTACAACATGTTCATAAATACATGCACAACTCGTACTAATTGATAGGGGCCACACAATAGGTACTTTTTTTCATGTGTGACACACAAAAAAAAACATTGTTCCATTTTATACAATTGTTCAACACGAAGGGTGTAAATATATGTTTAAGATCGACATGACACTGTTACTTTACATACATGCAGCAGGTATACCACATGCAAGCTATTTCTTCCCTTACATAAATATATTATTATATACATGTTTAGACATGTATTCACACATGAGAGAAGAAGCTAGCAACTCCTATACTACACCAAAAGTTTGCACAGCCAAACTAAATCAAATATCCTCTCTTATCAAAAAGTGTTTTTTTTTTAACAATAATATAAAACGCATATGGCAGACACAAAGCAAACAAGGGGAAAAAAAAACTTTGTTTCCCTTCTTTTCAAAAGTTTCAACACACGTAGTGTAATTGAACAACATACAAACCAATATTTCTTTCACCTACTACATATATTATTATAATTATATCAATTTGAAGAGAGTTGAGTGTTGCATAGAACGTATGAGCAAAGAAAAAAAAACAAGCAATAAACATGGCAGATGATGATGTAGTCAAGATAGTGGATCGACAACAAACACTAGCAGGTGCATGGTGAGTACAAAAGGGAAGCAACTACTACACGCATGGCAAAAGGAACCCCAACCATCAACAGAAAATAATTTTATTCTCACAAATCAAGATGTCCAAACTTTTAATAATAAATTTACTTGAATTTGGAATGGGAGAGAAGGTCTCCCTTGAAGGCACAAGAATAAAGACGTGCGTTGGAGGCTTCGGGATGCGGAGCTTCCAAGCGATGTCGATAGAACATGGTTCGATCTAGGAGCGGTTGCTAGCGCTGAAAGGAGAATGAGGCTTCGATCTTGGCTCACGAGCGAAAGGGGATTCGCGGTGGATATAGTAAGCGGCAGTGAGTGGTGGAAGAACGCTAGTGATGGAGGCCGTTACGATGAGTTTGGAAAAATCGAATTTGAAGGGCAATGGCAATATTTTTTATAGATAGGCAACAAAACTTAATTCAGATCTAAACAAATAAATAGATCAAGAGAGTGGAGAGAGAAGCGGTGAAAGAGTGGAATGGGTAAGGATGCACTAACTGATTTATCCATGAATGACTGTTTCTATGAATCATTAAAACAAAATCCACGTTTTCCGAATCCACCTTTAATTTCTTTTATACGGCTGGACATTGCTCTTTATACATGTGTATTCCCTTCCGTTAAAGGAGGAATTTTCTTTAAATGGTTTGAACATGTTTTTTATGTTTGATTTATATTTATAAAGATGTTTCACTTATGTTGCATGCCCCAAAAATGCATGCATATCTTTAAAATTATTTTGTTTCCAAAGATTACACTTAAAAAAATCAACGCATGTGCATGCATGAAATAATGGGATGGAAATAATGCATGCATTAAAGAATATAGGGAAAGAAATTAACAAGATAAAGGGAAATAAATTAATAGATAAAGGAATGAAATGAATGTGCTTAATATAAAAAGGAAAACATTTATGTTATATGAAACATTTTATACTATATATTATATGCAAACATTAAAACATGTCTAGGGAAGAATAGGAAAAATAGTAATCATTTATTTATATTTGCAGTCAGTAAAACGTTTTATATTTTGAGTAGACATTTCACAAAAAGGAGGGAAGAAGGTAAAATGGGTAGTAACTAAGCATTTATGTTATACTATGTGTATTATATGTAATATAAAATGTTACAACTTGATATAAATAAAAGAAATTGAAGGGTGACATAACGCACGACTTGGAAATGAACTAACAAACGTTTTGTTTTGCATTCAAGCAAAAACTGATGACTAAGAATTAAAATTTACCTTTCCAAAATTACGTTTTGTTTTGTTTTAAATGTAACATATTAATTATTCCATTTTTTTTCATTAATTGCTTTGTTTTTAAAAGGAAACTTAATGAGTGGGACTAAAATTTTAACAGACAAAATAAAGAGGCTGAGAATACATGGATATTAAAACAGAAGGGGAAATATATTTACACTTAATGGAACAAACTTCCATATATTACTATAGAAATTTTTACACTACTACACTTAATTAAGCGTATTCCAAATACAATTAAATTTTATTGCAAATCTTTAATGTTAATTTTTGTTAACTACGCTATTTAAACTGTGCATTATTTAAATCGCTTCCATATGAAAATAATATTTTTATTAGGGATTAACGTTTCCTTGTAAATCAATTCCATGAGTTAATCTCCAAATAAATACATTAAATTAATTTTGTCATCTGATTCTTGTTTTCAAATCAAACATATCTTATATATCGTTGACACTCAACATGTAGTAATTTCTTATTAAAAATCACATTTAACCATTTATTATTATCATAAATTTTATTTTAAAAACATTTTAAATTTAATAATTAAATTAAATTATATATACTTAAATAATCGAAATATACTGGATGTTACAGTACTGGTCTGATCATCTTGTTGGATTCTTTCTTGGATCATCTCCTTCATATCAAGTGGTGCATGGACAATGAGACAAATATTGGAGATTGAAAGGTAAACTACATATAAAAAAATTTAATCAATGTTTTATCTGAAAATTCAGTAATCCACATGACAAATTGAGTATACTTGAGAGGGATCCCCTTATTATTGAAGGCCAACCCTTTGTAATTACTCCTTGGAGTGTCACTGTTGGCAAAACTAGAGAACAAGTCTTATCCATCCCTGTATGGGGAACATTCACCAATGTTCCGTCGGTTCTTCAGCCTCTGATTGGTTTGGATTGGTTGGCTAGTCTAGTAAGCAAGCTTATATGTTTCGACTCGAATACGATGGCAAGAAAGAATCTTAACTATGCTAGAGCACTTATAGAAATTACACCATTGAAGCCACTTCTTAAAAAGCTACATGTGACATCATGGAAGGATATTATTTTGATATGGACGTACGTTATAGTTGGAGCTCGGATATATGCTCCAAATGTCAGTCCTTTGGTCACGTTTCTGAAGCTTGCTTGGCAACCTCTTCGACTGCTTCTAGAGTACCGCTTAGTAAGCCTAACCTTCAACGGGTTCCGAAGCCTCGAGCACCGACTAACTCTCTGACTGTTACTGAGCCTCCAATTAAGGAAATCCAAGATAATTTGCAAAATGTGATACACTAGATGGTGAGATCTTTACTTGGAATGCTCGGGAAGAAGTTTTAATTCATACTAACTCCGAAATGAGATATAACCCAAGGCTAGAGAGGTATTACTTATATGTAGGTGAAGATCGTGAAACAAGAAGGTTAATATACCAAGTTGAAAATGAAGGGCTTGTTCAGGCTAAAGATGGTGAGGATGGAATTCGTAATGTGCAACTGCTAAATGATACAACATGGGACAAGTGGTTCCTACATACCAAGCAATCTCTGCACTTCGTAGTGGACCTGGCCATGCACATTGCTCAGGCCATCCAGAGTATTCCACCAGGCGATGATAATGGGGAGTAACTTCCTTGTTAGCGCATAGTAGTTTTGGCATATGTGTCAAGCTCCTGTACTTAATTGATTTTGTAGTCTAGTATCTTTGCTAGCTCCTGTATTGTAAGTCTGTTTAGGCATAGTGGACGAAATAATATAAACTCCGTATGTGTTGGACAGTCCACCTTAAAAACCGATGTAGCTGATTGTCAACTAAAAATCACCTATACTCTATTGTAATTTATTATTAGTTATAATTAAAGGTGTTTGGGGTCACCTTAAAAATCGGATGTCTTTGCCAAAAAAATAAAAAATAAATAACCAAACTTAGAATATTGAACAATTCCAAATTTTAAAACAATTTGAATAGTTAAAATAGTTGAATTTGCTGACATAATATATAGTTTAAATATATTTGAAATAGTTTGAAAATAATAGTTAGCATATAAAATGTTTTTATATATAAATAGATTGAATTAAAAATATGAGTTACCAAAACCGTTGATTTCTAAAGTAATTTATTAAAATAGTTAATGTAAATAAGTTAAAATAAATAGTTATTTAGAAAAATAGTTTATATAATGGGTTTAAATACTATAGTTTGATTTAGAATCGTTTCTTTTAATTTTTATAAACCTAAAGTCATATTCTAATTTCAAATCAATTCGATTCAATTCCAATTTCAGTTCGAATCAAATTCCATTTTACATTCAATTCAATTCAAATAATTAAGTTTCCAATTAGAATTCTCATTTTGAATGAATTCAGTTTATAACAAATCTTGAGTTCACAATTCAGATATCGCTTTAAATCAATATTAATTTAAAGTAATTTTCAAAGATGGATAAAATAATTCAATTTCAATAGATACAATTCATATTCAATTACATTTTTAACTTTAGTTTACAACATTGAATAATTTTCTTTAGCTTTAACATCTCAAAATCCAAAGTTTAAATTCAAACGAAATCAATTACATAACATCATTTATATTGTTTTCAAAACAATATTTAAAGATTCAAGGTTAAAACAAAATTTATTTAACCAAACGGTGTCCATATATAATTTTCTATCCTAAGGCCAAGCGATATTTAAAATTTAATTTAGTATTTCGAGAATGGATATATATCATTTCATTCCAAATCAGGGTCACGGATATTTATCATTTCAACCTATGTTTTTAATTCATTTTAATGATTAGTCCTAGGTTGATTTGATGCCCATAAGACCTAGGGTAAATGATTGGGATTAATCAACACAAAAGAATGGTCATTTATAATTATGGTAAATAACAGTATGAATCACACAATTAAACATCAATACATCAAACATATCAATCAAGGCATTCATCAAAATAATTTCGTCCAAATGACTCGATATCACATTAGTTAACTAGTTATTAGGTGTCACGTTTAACTTGCAATTAGATTTTAATTTAATCTAGTTGTACAATTTAAATTATCATTTAGTTAAATTATACTATCGATGCAAATCAACATAAATATGCATTTTCAACTAACAAACATCAATCAATACATACCATGATTTTAATTTAACTAATCAATCAAATATTTTAGTTAAGTGTGAGTGAGTTTAATCACTCATCTTTGATTTTGAAATCCAAAAATATAGACCTAAAATTTAGATGTCTCCAAATCTAATCAAACCAGTTTAGTATCATCCGAATTTTCAATACGAGTCCAATGGGACAAACCTTGCATCAATTTGAATTTATATGAGAAAGTTATAAATGTTTGGACATACGAAATTTAAATAATTATAAAATGATAGCCCACCCAATATCCACTTGCCATGTCACCTACAATCTTCATCTTTCTCAACCCAGCACACTACAACATGAGACCACACATATTCATGTCCAAAACCCTCGCCTTCTCTCCCGCCCTCCTATTCTCTCAACGAAATACCAAACCGACAAATCCACCGAACTTCTCTTCGCATAAGCTTCCTCCCCGTCACCAACTCGTTGAAATCGGCCTCGCCATCAAAACCCCAACTCTAGGCTTCTCACGCATGGCTACAGCACATGTGCGACACTTTTCGTCACCAAGTCTCGCTATATTTTGCCAATCCGAGCTCCTTTATGCCACAAACCCGAATACAATCACTAATTCGTGAATTAGTCCCTTTATTTAATAGCAACTCCAGCCCTAGTTCTCCCATGCATTGAAAAATGATGAACCGGACAAAATATGAGGCCGCCCCTTCCGTAACTTGTACAAACCTTAGATCTCACCTTAAAAGGTTCAGAGGTAATCTCATATAAATTTAAGGATTTACTTTGAATTTTTCTTGATTTTTGAATTGTTTCATTTAATTGCATATTGACACTATCCGAGTCAAATATTTTTCAATCAATTACGCAAGGGCGCTATCTGAAATCAATGGGGAAATCGATATACTTCAAATGACAAGTTAGAGGAATAACTTTAGTTTTCATTGTAATCTATTTTTTTAATAATCAAAATTTGCTTTCTCTTAATGCTCGTTGTATTTTCTGATGGTCCAACTCCCGTGGTAAATCCATCTGAGCTATTCTCGCTTGCATTATTCATGCTTATATCTGTTGGCACATCTGGTGTGCCCGAAACAAATTTAGATACGATGACAAGATGTTTGATCGAGCCAAATTTATCATCCTTATTCATGAGGACATTAAACTTGTGTTCATCGCATCACCCTACTTGGGGCCCACTAGTAGATTCCTTAACTATTTCATCACAGACTTTAGCAAATCCTGCTCCCTATGATTTGCACATTCTGTTTGGTTCACTTTTACATGTTTGCTTTCTCTTTTATATTTCGGATACTACTGGCATGTTGTATTATTTTCAGGTTATTAGAGTTGGCATTCAAGCGCTTGGATTTGGTTCTCGTTATCTGCTCGGTTTGTCCTTCCTTGAGCTTCATGATGGATCCTCTTGACAGGTCTGCTTTGGGATTGCTAGTGGAGGTGGATTCTAGATGTCCCTGGGCATTCTTAGCCCCTTCCTGTTGGTTTGTGCTTCTGATGATTATTGATCCCTTAAAAATCCACATGCACATTGAGCTATCAAATCTGAGCAGAAGCCTACGAAACGAACATCATCAGGGTCGGTCGTGCATAGTCCTATCTGAGGCACTCAAAACAACTCACAAAAGGTAGGAAGCAACTGTATAGAACAAGGTTCAAATATCAAATCCAAAGCAAGATATTTGTCCAGCACGGTCGGGGATAATGACGCAATGCATTATGGACAATATAAAATGCGACCTAATGAATATAAAGGTCGTGTATCCTGTAAAAGTCGCTCATAATAATAGAAGACACTTAACCTAATATCAAAATTCGGTCATACGTGTCAGAACAGAGGCCAAGGGTCGCGCATATATTCGATGACTGCTCATGGATTGCAACACCGATCGCTCATATGTTTTATTGATCGAACACCAATACTTCAATCGGACATCATCTATCAGTCGGTTGGATGTCCGCTCTTAGGATAAGAACACTTACATCTCAAATCACAAACCTTGATTGGTCGCCTCTAGACAATAGAGAAAATCGCCCGCTCACTTATATTCAGACATAGCCGCATCAGAGAACCAAGATCGTCCGACCGCTTATTCAAATTGCTTACTCTTTCGCTCGCGTATGACAATTGGATACTATTGTCAACATCTGGCTACAGTCAAGCGATGGCATATTTGTAATTAATGGGATGAGTGACCCATAGCCTGCATATACGAACTTCAGCTCACTTCTCCGAGAAGGCTCACTAATAAATAGGCCTTGGCTGCCAATATAAAGGGAATCCAATCTTTTGAACCACGAAGGGATGCTAAATTCTATCTTCAATCATTCCTTAAAGATTTGGACCATCTTCTCCATTCAAAGGTTCATCACTAGTTTGGCCATGGCGCCTAATACAACCTTGTAATCGGAAAATCAAAGACATCCTCCTTCTTAATCATTCATCCATCCTTCTCCTCCTCAAACTCTCTCATTTTCTCATAAAATCCCAGGTTTGATATGTATAAATGAGAGCATGTTGAGTGAATATAGAGATGTATGAAAAAAAAGAGGTTGTGTATTTTGTAATCTCAATTTTAAGAATGCAAGTAATCTTCATAGGGGATGTAGGCCTGGCACAAGGCTGAACCACTCTAAATCTCGTCTCTATTTTTCCTTGTTTGCATCTTTACTTTCAATTGTTATTAATTACGGCTCCATTTATTTTCTTACCGTATCGCTGAAGTTCAATTCTAGTACCTTTGGTGTTTAAGCCATTTTTTGGTGAAAACATTTGGCGCTCACTGTGGGGCCGTGTTCGTAATTCCTTGCCTCGTACTTCCTTTCAGTCTCAGCATTCTAAAAAATCCTAAATTGTTTTCTCCCTCGAAGTCATGGCTGGATCTAACAAGAGCGGCAAATCTACTAAAGTTATCGCGACCAGTGAGGATAATAATGTTAATGAAGCTACATCGCAAACCTTGAACCAAGGGGCTAGGGAAACCCCTAGGTTATTTGTAACGCGAGATGAGTTGAATGTGGCTGTAACCGATCTGAATGAAAAAATGGATGCTACGACGAAGATGATGATGGAAAGATTTGATGTCCTGATTAATGCTCAAGCCAACCTTCTGCCACTAAATGCTCCAAATAATGTTGATGAAGAAGAGGACTCATCAGCCTCAGACCCTTGTCGATCCTACTTCTTAGTGGAAGACAAGGAAGAGGTCGGCGTTGAGGAATCTAAGGCCAGATCCCTACAGTGTAAAGAAAAACATGCGACTCAGGGTATTGCAAGTCCCACCAAAAGGACACCTTCCAAAAGAGGTGCAAGGCGTCGAAGCTCAAATCGTGATCGCACTGATAAAAACATCAATGCAGATCCTGTGGAACAAGCGACTGACGAGAGACGCATCACAGACATGATCCAACGAATAATGAAGGAGAAAGCGACCCGAGAGGATGATGAGAGAGAATGGGAATTTTCATCCAATAAGAATCCATTTACAGAAAAGATCCATCAAGCAAAGTTCCCCAAGAAATTCATGCCACCAACAATAGCACCTTATGGCGGAGTTGGAGATCCGAACATCTTTATGTTCAAATACGACCAACACATGAATGGAGATAGGGCTACCGACAAAGTAAAGTGCTTATACTTTTCTGTGTGCTTAGAAGGTGTGGCTTCGCTATGGTTCACCAGACTTCCACCTAAGTGTATTGATCAGTTCGCCTATTTGGAAAAGAGATTTCAAGATCAATTACGACTACAAACCACCAAAGCAAGGGATGTGATGTCACTCAGTGAAATGGAACAAGTGCCTAGAGAAATCATAAAAGCTATCCTTACATGCTTCCACGCTGCAGAAGCAGAAGTCATAGAGCTAGAGCCTTGGTACTTGTTGGCAGCCCTGAAAGGAGCCTTCGATAAGAAATCAGAATTTGGGAAATGGTTAAAAATGAAAAAACCCAAGACTTTAAAGAAGTTCTATAACAAATCCGAAGAATATGTAAGTGTAGAAGACGAAGCCCCAAACGTTCAGAAGGTTATAGAGAATAATGCTGCCAGAGAAGGAAAAAGTAATGAGTTCCGAGCTGAGCAGAAGAACGACGCAGGGCAAAAATGGGGGAGCGATGAGAAGGATAACAAAGCCTATAAGAATACGCAGTTGTATAAGCTATTCGAATTAACCCTCCTAAACGAAACTCCAGAAAGAATTTTCTCCGCCGCAAAGGATTCAGGTATATTTCCTCGGATGAAGCCGCAGAAGATAACCGAGCAACAAGCAAATTCCGGCAAATTCTGCCGGTTTCGCAATCAACCAGGACACAGCACCAACGAATGTCGACACCTTAAGAGTTTAATCGAATAACTCATCAAGAAGAATCAACTTCAACAGTGTGTGAAAAATCCTCAAAACGCTCTGGTTGCGCAAGGGCATAATAATACGGTCAGCCAACCCGACTCAAGTGTGGAAGCTCAAATATCAGTTGATTCAAGACCATAATCAACATGATATTTGGGGGGACTCACCCAGTTGGAAACAATTGGGCAGATATGGAAAAGTATGCTAACAAATTGAAGGACGACTTAAAAGAAGAAAGATGTGTGATCTTAAGCAACGAGCTTCCAATGAAAATGCCCAAAACTTCAATTGATGACGTGATATTCAAAGAAAAAGATGCAGACGGGTTAGTTACACCAACTATTGACACCATGGTGATCACAATTGGTCTTGGCCCTGTAGTTGTAAAAAGGGTCCTGGTTGACACAGGGGCATCTGTTAATGTGATTTTCATAAGCACATTCCAAAAAATGAATCTCCATATGGCTGAAGTACGTGCATATCCAAATAAGATCCATGGTCTCACGGGTCAGCCTATACAACCCATCGGTACAATAGACTTACTCGTGGAATTGGCAGAAGTCTATATGGTGTAAACCTTTGTCCTGATAGATGAGTTCTTATCCTATAATGCTTTCCTTGGGAGGCCAACTCTTTCAAGCTTTAAGGCTGCACTGGCTCTATGGTGTCTGATCATGAAGTTTCCAACTGAAAAAGGGATTGGTGTGATTAAAGGCGACCAGATCACTACAAGGGACTGCTACGTGACAAAGTTAAGGGAGGCTAAGAAAAAAGACTCAGGAAAGGGTGCGGAGGCTCTTCCCCACATTTACAAACTCCCGTTATAACAATTAAAGAAGGGTCCACGCACTGGAGAAAACAGTGGAGCACGAAAAGAAATCGACCCTAGGAAAGCCAGTGCAGAGGACGAAAGAGCGAAATCGACCAAAGTCACAATTCCTATAGATATAATTCCGAAGGACCCAAACCGTGTGTTGAATATAGGATCTCGGTTAAGCCCCGAACTAAAGAGTCGATTGGTTGTCTTTTGAAGAGATAATTTGGATGTGTTCGCGCGGAACCATTCCGACATGTGCGGCGTGTCTCCAGATATCGCAGTCCATAAGCTAAACATTGACCCGCGTGTTCCATCTGTTAAGCAGAAATGGAGAACCCAGGGGCCGAAGAGGTCGCGCGCCTTAAAGGAAGAAGACGACAGGTTAATGAAAAATGGCTTTCTCAGAGAATCCACCTATCCGAAATGGGTTTCCAACCCTGTACTCGTAAAGAAAGCAAACGTCAAATGGCGAGTCTGTACAGATTACTCAGACCTGAATAAGTCTTGTCTGAAAAGACAGTTCCCTCTCCCAGAATCGATCAGCTAGTGGATTCTACGGCCGGTCATGAGTTATTGTCTTTCATGGATGCATATTTCGGCTACAATCAAATCATGATGTACGGGCCGGAACAGGAAGACACAAGTTTCATTACTGATCTTAGCTTATATTGCTACAAGGTGATGCCATTTGGCCTGAAAAATGCGGGGGCAACTTACCAACGATTGGTAAATGCTATGTTCAAAAAGCAATTTGGTAGGACAATGAAAGTCTATGTCGATATATGTTGGTAAAGTCCAAAAGAGCAGAAGAACATTTAGAATATCTAGCCTAGATGTTCGATATCCTACGACAATATGGCTTGAAGCTGAATCCCTTAAAATGTTGTTTCGGGGTCGGTTCGGGAAAGTTCCTAGGATTTATGGCCAACGCTAGGGGCATAGAAGCTAATCCAGCCAAAATATCAGCTTTGAGAGAAATGCGCCCCCAGGAACCAAGGAAGAACTTCAACGTTTGAATGGGAAGATTGAGGCCTTAAATCGCTTCATATCCAGGGCAACAGACAGATGTCTTCCATTTTTCGATACCCTTAGGAAAGGAAAGAAAGAGATACAGTGGACCTCTGAATGTTAGAAAGCCTTCGAAGAACTGATCCAACACATGGCAGCACCTCTCATGTTATCAAAACCAAGTGATGGAGAAGATCTGTTTCTATACCTGGCGGTATCCACCCATGCTCTAAATGCAGCATTGATTTGGGCAGATTTGAAGGTACAAAGACCAGTCTATTACATCAATAAGAGATTACCTGGGGCAGAATTGAATTATCCAAAGCTTGAAAAACCCGCTTATTGTTTGCTTATTGCATCAAAGAAACTTCAGCCCTACTTTCAGGCCCATCCTATTAAAGTTCTCACGGACCAGCCTCTGAGCAAGTTTTGTACCGACCAGAGACCTCCGGAAGGTTATTAAAATGGAATATTGAGCTTAGTCAATACAACATTACATATCATCCTTGAAAAGCGATCAATGGGAAAGCGCTCGCTGATTTTATCGTAGAATTTAGCGACAGAGGGGAGATAAAAGAGGAAGATGATATTGAAACTAACGTCCAGTGGAAATTATTTGTTGAAGGAGCCTCGAACGATTACTGTTCTGGGGCAGGGGTAGTCTTGGAAACCCTCGAAGCAAGATCTCTATGCTATGCGCTAAGGCTAGAATTCCATCAACAAATAACGAAGCTGAGTATAAAGCTCTCATCGTAGGAATAAAGCCAGCAAAAGAATTACAGATAAAAACTATACAAATCTTCAGTGATTCCCAGATGGTGGTATGCCAAGTTCTAGGAGAATTCCAAGGCAAAATGGGTAACTTGCCATATTATCTTTCAAAATCCTTTGAACCATTGGAAGCGTTCGAGCACTACACCATATCTCACATTCCCAAAGGAGAAAACACCAAAGCTGATTCATTGGAAAAATACGCAAGCACAGGAGATGCACAACTTATAGGGTTAGGTCCGGTGGAAGTCCTTTCCAGCCCAAGCACGGGGCAGACCGAGATGGATTGGGTCATGGACATAACCGATGAACCAAACTCATGGATGTCACCAATCAAAGAATACCTCATAACCGGGGCACTCCCGGCGGAAGCCAAGCAGCGAAGGATAGTTTTACGAAAAGCCTCTTTTTATCTCATTCAGGACGGTCGGCTTTACAAACGTGGATTTTCTACAGCCTTACTTCGTTGTGTTACAGAAAAAGAATCAAAGGCAATCATGGCGGAATTACACGAAGGGGAATGTGGAGGCCATAACCATGGACAAACTTTCTCTAAGAAAATCTTGCGATACGGTTACTTCTGGCCAGATATCAATAAAGACTCCATGGCCTACACTAAAAAGTGTAACAGATGCCAAAGATTTGCCAAGATTCCAAGGATTCCATCCACGATTATAAATCATATGGTCAGCCCATGGCCATTTGCTATCCGGGGCATCAATCTCATAGGAGACGTTCTCACTGCAAAATCTGGTTTTAAATATGCAATTGTCGCCAATGATTACTTTACAAAATGGGCCGAAGAAGAACCACTGGCCACCATAAGTTCAAAGAAAGTTATTAATTTTTACTTGAAAATTATCATATGCAGGTTCGGGGTACCACAAAAAATAATCACAGAAAACAGGACCCAATTTGAAAGTGAAGAATTCCTAAATTTCTGTGCTAAGTATAAGATGCAGAAAAGCTTTTCAGCAGTCGCCCATTCACAAGCGAATGGGAAAGTGGAAGTAGTAAACAAAATCATCAAAACGACCATTAAGAAGTCGTTAGGGAAGTCCAAAGGTGGTTGGGCAGATGATCTCCCACTAGCATTATGGGCATATCGCACCACACATAAAACTGCGACTGGGCATACTCCCTTTTCTTTATCTTACGGCTCTGAAGCCATGATACCAGTGGAACTGGAAGTCCCCACCCACAGAAGTATATACTTTGATCACAAAAAATATATGAGAGATTGCAACTCAAAAGCCCTCAACCAACTCGAGGAAAGAATAAAGGAAGCAAAACTCAGAGTAGCTGCACATCAGAGAAGGGTGGCAAGGCATTTCAATTCAAAAGTCAGACACAGAACTTTCAAAATTGGAGACCTTGTGCTGAAGAAAATCATGACCGGTACTGGAGTGTTTGGACCCAATTGGGAAGGGCCCTATGTTATAAACCAAAAACTCCAAGATGGTATTTTCAAATTGGCCACCACAGATGGAATCCAGATTCCATGAGCATGGAACAACGAGCACATTCATCGTTATTTTTTGTAACACACTGTTCGAATACATGGAAAAGGCTGTAAATACATGCAAAAATTTCGCATTTGAATTATGTACATAAAATGAATGAATGAGGAATTTCGTTTGCAGATATGAATCACACATTTACAAAATCCCTGCTAAAAATTGACTTCAGCAAACAAGTGACCAGTGGACGCCAAGCTAAGGAGTTCCGTCTTTCATCATGAAACATCAAACCTTTTGGCACGCGTCCAGCAAAAAAATTGGCACCAAACTAAGGAGTCAATGCAGAGGTGATAGCAACTCAAAATGTCCCATGGTTAAAAATTTCTAAACTCCATAAAAGGGGCACCTTCTTAGGTGTAGGACATGAGTTCTTTGATTCGAGAAACAACTCGATAAGATGAACTGATGTCTGCCTCCCGGGGTAAAGCATAAAGTCGGAAAAACCGACATTGTTAAAAAAGGAAGCATCTTGTTAGGTGAAGGACACGAATTCTTTGAATCAACTCAAAACTCGATAAGATGAATTCGTGCCCGCTCTCCGGGATCAAACATGCTGGAAGGACCAGCACAAAGCAGAAATCCTAGCCGAAATAGGGTAATAGAAATCCTAGCTGAAAGGGGGTATCCAATTTTGTTCTTTGTTGTTAACCAAGTCGAACAAAACCAAGATTGGATTACAACATTGAAACCTAAGTCCTCCCATGGGGACACGCATTCAAACCCCATCTCCGAAGAACCAGGGTCACCGAGTTAGTGAGATGATGGGTTGAATGCATCCTAAATCTACAATAACATATATACAAACATATATCTAAGTTAAAATACCCAAATAACTTAATTACTAAAGTTAAAGAGCGATGTGGAGCTTACCAATTAAGATAAATATGAAAAGCTGGTCGCTTTTAGCTTAATAAGCCCAAATAAACCAATTGTGACGTGTATTAATAACGCTAAAAAATGCTCCGTAATTACGATACTAACGCACGATCGTCAGGGAAATCATAATATAAAATACAGGTAAAAAAATGTTGCTAAGCAGGGTAAAAGGACATGGTGTGGCAGACAAAGCACGAGAGCATCATAAAGCCAGCAAAACAGGTATACATCAAGCTTACAAAGAGTCAAAGATCAACACGAGTCACAAACCAGCATAATGTCATGAGCGAGGGCTAGCACCCGCTTATACAACTGGTCTAAAAGTTCAAAAAGGAAACAACCAAAGATGGAACAAGAAGGCTACAGATCCCTGACCTTTCTGGGCCTACCTACCTTCCTCTTAACATGAGCAGAACAGGATGGAAGTTCATCAGCACGTTTAGAAACCACCGACTCGACATCTCCTGGAGCTAAAGAAGCAACCATGCTATCTTTGGATCTAAGGGCACTAATCAACTTTGCCTTATCATCTTCTAAAACAGAAATATGCTCAAGATTGTCTTTATATGAAGCTTTTGGAAATCGCAAGCCAATGTGTGCCAACCGCTCATTTGTTTTGTAGAGTGGTTTTTGAACAGATCCATTTGCTTTCCAAATTGATACACAACAGTTTCGAGACAGGCTAACATCTGATCTTTCGCACCAATCATATCACAAGAAAAGGTCTGGGAATCAGACGGGGATATATTTACGTTAGAAGGTACTCCCTGTAAGCTCCACCCCGGAATCGCTTAGTAAGCCTAGGATTGTATGGCCCTGGAACATGACGCTACCTACTAATGATAGTCTGAAATCTGTATAAGATGGACGAAAGGGGGAATTCACAGATGGTTAACCAGTTGACTGAATCTCGCCTATCGGAACATCCAAATCAAAGTATCTTTCAAGTCGATGTCGTTTTGGGGACGAAACCATCCTGTAGATGGACCAGTAAAAAGTCACACAAACAAAGGATTTAAAGGGATAACAAAACAAGTTTTTTTCTAAAAAAGGAGAGGAAGGAAAGAAGCCAAGAACAACCCTTCAACAAAAACATAAATGAAGCAAGATGGATTTACTCTGAGATTTCAACAAATCATAAGTTCCAAAAGAAGAACAAGCACAAGTAAGAATCGACAAACTATGCTATGCAAAGTTGCAATAGAAAGAAACGCGGAGTTTTTTAGTTGCGAAACCTTGTTAAAGGAAAATAAAAGTGAAATAGAATGAAACATAGGTAAATAAGAGGGAAGATTAAAGGACATACATCAAGAGCATTCTCACCACGTCAACTCGGCACTCGATTGTAGAAATAAGTGTCCCATCAAAATCCAGCCGGCATGATCATTTCCCCATGATTCGACCGCTGGTAATGATGAAAAGATAATTCAAACGTCTCGCCCTCAAAAAGGAACGATGTAACGGCTGGAAATTTCCGACTCCTCGAGAGTCGGAAATTCCGAGACGTTAGTGAAAGAATTTAGAAGATGAGATAGAAAAGATAGAACTAATAGAATAGAAGAAGAAGAAGAAGAAGAACATCAGAATCATCAGAGTAACACGAATCTCACAGCGGAACGAATAACATATAATATATAACATAACTTTGAAGTACACAGTTATATATATACAATAGCACTTATCAGAGTACAACACTTACAACACAGCGGAAATAACTATAGCTATAAAATCTTGCAGCCTCCTGCTCCAAGCTCTCCAAGTATATCTGTAAATCCCGACTACTTGACTGCCCGTACAAATTTAGGCACCCAAGAGTTTAGGGAAAACAACAAAGTAAACTCCGGGTCAGTCATGGGACTGGTATGAGTAAAATAGATTAAAACAGGTATAGGATATCTCATAAGACCACGCCGTGAATACGGAACGGGTTTTTCCCTTATGAGTATCTAAACAACTTTGACAAGTAATATCATTGTGATATTATAATAATGTCTAAGTACAAATAGATATCAATCTAGCAGAAACGCTTGCATCTCACGTTCTACATACATAGTATAAAATCATAAACCGCAGGGCGCTTATCGGAGAATGGATTCCAACAGACAAGGTATGGGAGCACCTTCTGAATAGTGTACTCTAGAGGTGATATACTCAGGGTTCAACAAGAACGTCTTGCAACCCGGCCACACATGACCGCTCACTCATTTAGCTTGAGTGTCGCGAATATATTGCCACCACGGTTATAGGCCATCAAACCGTCATCCGAAGATACAGAATCAAAAAGAAGTATAAATATGGATATTCCCTAGATCGGTGACAATACACCCTGCTTGGGGATGACCCAACTAGCCATGCTGCCTAGCCCAACTTTTGTTACTTCCTGGTGTGAGGCTAGAAGCTACGTCTATCTTCAGAACATCTGATCACCATTCACTTCGAATGCCACATCGTCATACCCGCCAAATCACAAATTTACTTATCCAAAAATAACACGGGTATATAGCTAAGAGAAACGAATTCCTCCGCCACCAAACGTGAATACGTTTGAACAGATCAACTTACGCGATCCATTGGATATACTCTGTCAGACCTTCTTCCATATACGTTGTCCTGGGACTGGACAAACCGAAGGCACTATTCAGTATATCCATCTTAGTCACCGTTATCTAAGACTTATACAACAGCCCTTGCACTTTACTCCGTCTTCAATTTATCTTTGGCATATATTGCTCGCAACGCTTATGCCAATACAGAGTGGTTCTTTGGATAAAAATCCAACCGGTCTCTCCATATTAACAACGTTAAAATGGTAAAAACTTTGATAGTCTGTGATTCAACTATCAAATGGAAACATGTCGGTGTACAAACAACGATCTTATTTCCAAATGGAAATTCGATCGATCAATCATCATATGTTCATATTTCCTTATTTCATATATTTAGAAAATATATGTTATTAATCATTGAAAAACATTTCCATAGCTTATTTTCACATCACTATTATTTCGCAACTATCAGTCCCTAACTGTAACTAGTATGAGAACAATTCTCTAAGTATCAATCCGGAAGGTTGAAACCAACATCAGATCGTCACTTAGAAAACCGTTCAACTTACCCTCTCCAGTCAGTTTCTAAATTTGCTTAACTCTATTGATTAACCCTATTCACTTAACTTCTGTCGAATAAACTATATTCGATATCTCCTCCAACACTATTCGAATAAACTATATTCGAATAAACTATATTCGATTAACTTCTCTAACTCTATTCGAATAAATTATATTCGATTAACTCTTTTAACTTTACTCGAATAAACTATATTCGATTAACACTTTCTTTCGAATAACTATATTCGATTAACTCTTCGACTAACTCCTTTGGATTTACTAACTTCGAATGACTCCTTTAGATTAACTCTTCGACTAACTCCTTCGGATTAACTCTTTGATTAACTCCTTCGGATTTACTAACTTCGAATAACTCCTTTGGATTAACTAACTTCGAATAACTCCTTTGGATTAACTCTTCAACTAACTCCTTCGGATCAACCCTTCGATTAACTCCTTTGGATTAACTAACTTCGAATAACTCCTTTGGATTAACTAACTCCGAATAACTCCTTTGGATCAACTCTTCGACTAACTCCTTCAGATTAACTAACTTCGAATAACTCCTTTGGATTAACTAACTTCGAATAACTCCTTTGGATTAACTCTTCGTCTAACTCCTTCGGATTAACTAACTTCGAATAACTCCTTTGGATTAACTAACTTCGAATAACTCCTTTGGATTAACTCTTCGACTAACTCCTTCGGATCAACCCTTCGATTAACTCCTTTGGATTAACTAACTTCGAATAACTCCTTTGGATTAACTAACTCCGAATAACTCCTTTGGATTAACTCTTCGACTAACTCCTTCGGATTAACTAACTTCGAATAACTCCTTTGGATTAACTAACTTCGAATAACTCCTTTGGATTAACTAACTTCGAATAACTCTTATTCGATAACTACTCTTCGAATAAATAATATTCGATAACTCTTCTCAAATGAATCACATTTGATTTCTCCACTTGAATAAACTATATTCGATAACTCTTCTCAAATGAATAACATTTGATTTCTCCACTCGAATAAACTATATTCGATAACTCTACTTGGATAACTCTAACTGATCAACTCTAACTGATCAACTCTACTGGTCAACTCTAACTGGTTAACTCAACTGGTTAACTCTAACAGATTAACTCTAACTGGTTAACCCTAACTGGTCAACTCAACTGGTTTAACCTAACTGGTTAACTCTAACTGGTTAACTCAACTAGTTAACTCTACTGGTTTAACCTAACTGGTTAACTCGTCTTGATTAACTGAACAAATCCACTTAGTTTAACTTAGCTAATTTACATCGATTTATCGCTTAGTTTAACTTAACCAACTTACTTTGGTTAACCTTAACCAATTACTTTGTTTAACTCGACTGACTCGCTTTGGTTAACCTAACCAATTACTTTAATTAACTCGACTAACTTAGCCCATTTGTTTAACTCGACCAACTTAGTCCATTTGTTTAACTCGACTAACTTAGCCCATTTGATTCGGTTTGACTAACCCATTTGATTTGGTTTTGACTAACCCATTTGATTCGGTTTGACTAACCCATTTGATTCGGTTTGACTAACCCATTTGATTCGGTTTGACCAACCCATTTGATTCGGTTTGCTCGACAAATCCACTTTGTTTAATCTCGACAAATTTACTTAGTTTAATCTTTACCAAATCACTTTGTTTAATCCTTTTATCACACTCTGGTATTTCTTACGGTTTTTAACACATCATCTAACAATGATAAATATCGTCCCACCACACAAAATCACACAGATTATATACATCACATTATATATCACAATATAAAAATCACAGTAAAATAACTGTTGAGGAATCCTGTTGGATTCCTCCAACCTGTTTCCCTGCACCACAGATGTTAGACAATACAACAACATCGATTTCACTTCACTGTGAAATATTCTGATAGCAGAATCAACATATAACTATTTAACGGTTTATATATATATACGTAAATATATATATATATATATATATAATCTCTACTAACTGACTAGCAGTTCAATCAAACAGTCAACACACAGTCAACAGATAATATTTTTAACAGTTCTAGGAATACACTGTAAAAATAGAACTATTTAGAGTTGGTGAGTTTTACTCACCTTTGCAGTTCATCGTAAAAGAACAATAAACTGTTGTTTGATCTAAATCAAACAATTTATTTCGCCATAAATTCAAACGAGCACCAATCCACTTCCAATCAGTTTCATTGTGAAGCTCTCGTCCATACGGTCCCAATGCAACTTACGGTTCGTAAAACTGATCACATATGGTTAAGATATCGCGTTAACAAGTTAAATCACTATTTAAATATAAAACAAAAAACTATACTTTCATTTATAATTTATAATTGGGCCATACCTCCTTTTAACGGCCCATCCCCTAAACCAAAACCTAACCCGTCGGTACCCTGTCTTCTCCAAACAATGAAATCCCGATCCTCCTTTGTACAACCATTTTCAACACTTCGATCCTTTAAACACTTCCATTTACAGTTCCTCTTTGAACCCATCTTTTGCCATACGAACGTTTTAATCCCATTTCCCTTCACGTGTGTAAATCACCCCACCAACCAGTTAAACAACATTCACCCTAACTTCCACTTCAAAGTTTAAACAAAATTTTCATTTAATAACTTCAGACTTCTTCTATTCTTCCCTTTCACGTCCATTCAAAACCACGGCCATTTCCGAGACTTGCTTGCCTTGTTCGTCACCCCGTACTTCACCTGAACCCGACGCTCCACTCAGCGAACAAGATTTCGTTAGCAAAGTCTCCACCATACATATATATAAAATGCTTTTCCTCCACTGACGTGTTTCTCCCCCATGAAACTGCGCCAAACCTCCACTGTTCATCTCCGCTTCCACTCCTCTGTTTGGCAACCGTACCAGCGTCGAACTCGAGATGCTTCTCCCTCCTTACAGTGAGCCATTTCCCATCATTGCCATGTTCGAAGTATTGAGAACAGCAAGCAAGAAATGTTGTGGTCGACATGGTATTTATAAATCTAGGATCCTTGGTGATGAAGTAATAGGGAACGTGGACTATAGAAGGGCCGCAGAGAGGTATGCAGACATATGATAGGTGCTAAACTTAGCAGCTACGTTTCAGATTTTTATCCATGCAAAGGAGGGTACTATTTTCTTTAAATGGACGGTAGAGCGGTAGAAGCATTTATGATGTGTGATGGTCACAATACAATGAGAACAGCGTATTGGATTTAAAAGAAGCGTGGCACACTAGTGACCTTTGTATTTTACTTTGTAGTTAAGTTATAACTCACGCCACGACGAAGAATTTCATTTACTTACGGGCTGCTACCGACAAAAATGAAACTATCGTTGAGACGACCAAGGTGCCCCGATCCCAAAAATATAATAATACAGGTAGATTGACTCATATTTTGAAACCTCAAAATGTTGATTACAGGGTGCAAAATACCCAAAATAAAAAGTTGCTTATTTAATTAATTAAAAATCACAGTAAAATTCTAAAAATTAAATTATCACTATTTCCCTAAAGAACCTCGTTTAAATTCACAACCGTTATTCAAATATATTTGAGTAACCGTTATGGCCACGAACGAATATACCGCTGCTTTTCTGAATATTTAATTTGGACATAACTCAAAATCTACACGACGAAATCCCGATTTTTCTCTTCCACTAGAAAGATATGCTCCACCAGCTCCACACGTTTCTTGTTTCACAGAAATCCAACTTAAAACGAATCATGTACATTCAGTTGAAGTTCGAATCGCCAAATAGCGAACTGCCGCGCCATTTCGAGCTCGAATTTATAATTATATTATAAATTATACGTTCAACTATCGTTTATTTAATATATTCGTTATTTAAATAATTAAATAACTTAATTATTGTACCTTACAAAACGCGTCATTACAGACTTCCCCTCTTAAAATAATTTCGTCCTCGAAATTGCTAAGCTAGGAAAATGCTACCAACTTTACTAACTAGATTCAAATATCCTTTAGTTTACTTCTCAACTCCAGTTTCAACTGAACCATTAAATTTTCAATTAAATTATTAATTCATTCTGGCTAACTGAATTTTCATAAATCATGAGAATGTTCTAACGCCTGGAATTTTCGAAAAATTTCGCCATAACCTCCTTTGTATTGGTCAATATGACAAACCACCCCTCGCCTCTCTAGGCCTCCTCCAATCCAAAAGAAAATCAAACAGCCAAGCGGCTTGCCGATTCGGCTCATAAAATCCAAACTCATATATAATATAAACTTGTACCTTTTTGTCGGTCGTATCATTATATCCTTTTGATCTGTTATCACTTCTGCATATATCATGGTCATTCCACTCAGTTTATATCCTCAAACCAAATCATTCGCTTATACCCAAGCCGAATTCCATTCAAACTCAAATATCAAATTTCAAACTCTTAACCCTTCAACTCAATTCCAATCCAGATTATAATCAAATCCATTTCAGTTTTACTTAACTCCACGAGTTACATTTAAATTATAGAATTTAAATTCCTGGGTTTTTCAAATCAACTTGAAATCATACTGTCAATTCAAAGCCTTTGAATTTTCTAAACAACTTGTTTCCTCAAAACAATTCAAATTAAAATCTTTGGTAGTAATCCACCACTTAGAACTCGAAAATCACACCGATGATACTGCGCAGTCATCATCGGAATTATTTTACAGCGACCCAAGTGATTTCAATACTATATTATTTTCAAAACCATTACTAAATACTTCCATTTTGAAAACATTTCAAAATCTCCCAGGAACTTAAAATTTCCTCTTATTTCATATACTTTACTTATATGAATTCTGATTAGTTATATATAATCATTTCACATGTTATAATCTTACTCGATTATAATAACAACCAACACTACCAATATATTATATCAAAATATATTCGGGTAAAATTATTTCTTTTACCCTCCTTTCAAAACATACCGTGTTGGTCCATCGTATTCGAGTGTTTAGTAACCCCTATCGATACAGTGGATCAAACTGATCGACCAGAATTCACAAACTACTCAACCAATGAGTCTCCACAATATAAAACCATTTTATATTGAATAACATATACGCACTCATATATATACACTCAAATCAATCTAGGATATTTCTAATCCCATCTCTACTGAGTTACGCCACAGAGCCAAGGTAATCACTTAACCTCGCTCTGATACCAACTGTAACGGCTGGAAATTTCCGACTCCTCGAGAGTCGGAAATTCCGAGACGTTAGTGAAAGAATTTAGAAGATGAGATAGAAAAGATAGAACTAATAGAATAGAAGAAGAAGAAGAAGAAGAAGAAGAAGAACATCAGAATCATCAGAGTAACACGAATCTCACAGCGGAACGAATAACATATAATATATAACATAACTTTGAAGTACACAGTTATATATATACAATAGCACTTATCAGAGTACAACACTTACAACACAGCGGAAATAACTATAGCTATAAAATCTTGCAGCCTCCTGCTCCAAGCTCTCCAAGTATATCTGTAAATCCCGACTACTTGACTGCCCGTACAAATTTAGGCACCCAAGAGTTTAGGGAAAACAACAAAGTAAACTCCGGGTCAGTCATGGGACTGGTATGAGTAAAATAGATTAAAACAGGTATAGGATATCTCATAAGACCACGCCGTGAATACGGAACGGGTTTTTCCCTTATGAGTATCTAAACAACTTTGACAAGTAATATCATTGTGATATTATAATAATGTCTAAGTACAAATAGATATCAATCTAGCAGAAACGCTTGCATCTCACGTTCTACATACATAGTATAAAATCATAAACCGCAGGGCGCTTATCGGAGAATGGATTCCAACAGACAAGGTATGGGAGCACCTTCTGAATAGTGTACTCTAGAGGTGATACACTCAGGGTTCAACAAGAACGTCTTGCAACCCGGCCACACATGACCGCTCACTCATTTAGCTTGAGTGTCGCGAATATATTGCCACCATGGTTATAGGCCATCAAACCGTCATCCGAAGATACAGAATCAAAAAGAAGTATAAATATGGATATTCCCTAGATCGGTGACAATACACCCTGCTTGGGGATGACCCAACTAGCCATGCTGCCTAGCCCAACTTTTGTTACTTCCTGGTGTGAGGCTAGAAGCTACGTCTATCTTTAGAACATCTGATCACCATTCACTTCGAATGCCACATCGTCATACCCGCCAAATCACAAATTTACTTATCCAAAAATAACACGGGTATATAGCTAAGAGAAACGAATTCCTCCGCCACCAAACGTGAATACGTTTGAACAGATCAACTTACGCGATCCATTGGATATACTCTGTCAGACCTTCTTCCATATACGTTGTCCTGGGACTGGACAAACCAAAGGCACTATTCAGTATATCCATCTTAGTCACCGTTATCTAAGACTTATACAACAACCCTTGCACTTTACTCCGTCTTCAATTTATCTTTGGCATATATTGCTCGCAACGCTTATGCCAATACAGAGTGGTTCTTTGGATAAAATTCCAACCGGTCTCTCCATATTAACAACGTTAAAATGGTAAAAACTTTGATAGTCTGTGATTCAACTATCAAATGGAAACATGTCGGTGTACAAACAACGATCTTATTTCCAAATGGAAATTCGATCGATCAATCATCATATGTTCATATTTCCTTATTTCATATATTTAGAAAATATATGTTATTAATCATTGGAAAACATTTCCATAGCTTATTTTCACATCACTATTATTTCGCAACTATCAGTCCCTAACTGTAACTAGTATGAGAACAATTCTCTAAGTATCAATCCGGAAGGTTGAAACCAACATCAGATCGTCACTTAGAAAACCGTTCAACTTACCCTCTCCAGTCAGTTTCTAAATTTGCTTAACTCTATTGATTAACCTTATTCACTTAACTTCTGTCGAATAAACTATATTCGATATCTCCTCCAACACTATTCGAATAAACTATATTCGATTAACTTCTCTAACTCTATTCGAATAAATTATATTCGATTAACTCTTTTAACTTTACTCGAATAAACTATATTCGATTAACACTTTCTTTCGAATAACTATATTCGATTAACTCTTCGACTAACTCCTCTGGATTTACTAACTTCGAATGACTCCTTTAGATTAACTCTTCGACTAACTCCTTCGGATTAACTCTTTGATTAACTCCTTCGGATTTACTAACTTCGAATAACTCCTTTGGATTAACTAACTTCGAATAACTCCTTTGGATTAACTCTTCGACTAACTCCTTCGGATCAACCCTTCGATTAACTCCTTTGGATTAACTAACTTCGAATAACTCCTTTGGATTAACTAACTCCGAATAACTCCTTTGGATTAACTCTTCGACTAACTCCTTCGGATTAACTAACTTCGAATAACTCCTTTGGATTAACTAACTTCGAATAACTCCTTTGGATTAACTCTTCGTCTAACTCCTTCGGATTAACTAACTTCGAATAACTCCTTTGGATTAACTAACTTCGAATAACTCCTTTGGATTAACTCTTCGACTAACTCCTTCGGATCAACCCTTCGATTAACTCCTTTGGATTAACTAACTTCGAATAACTCCTTTGGATTAACTAACTCCGAATAACTCCTTTGGATTAACTCTTCGACTAACTCCTTCGGATTAACTAACTTCGAATAACTCCTTTGGATTAACTAACTTCGAATAACTCCTTTGGATTAACTAACTTCGAATAACTCTTATTCGATAACTACTCTTCGAATAAATAATATTCGATAACTCTTCTCAAATGAATCACATTTGATTTCTCCACTTGAATAAACTATATTCGATAACTCTTCTCAAATGAATAACATTTGATTTCTCCACTCGAATAAACTATATTCGATAACTCTACTTGGATAACTCTAACTGATCAACTCTAACTGATCAACTCTACTGGTCAACTCTAACTGGTTAACTCAACTGGTTAACTCTAACAGATTAACTCTAACTGGTCAACTCAACTGGTTTAACCTAACTGGTTAACTCTAACTGGTTAACTCAACTAGTTAACTCTACTGGTTTAACCTAACTGGTTAACTCGTCTTGATTAACTGAACAAATCCACTTAGTTTAACTTAGCTAATTTACATCGATTTATCGCTTAGTTTAACTTAACCAACTTACTTTGGTTAACCTTAACCAATTACTTTGTTTAACTCGACTGACTCGCTTTGGTTAACCTAACCAATTACTTTAATTAACTCGACTAACTTAGCCCATTTGTTTAACTCGACCAACTTAGTCCATTTGTTTAACTCGACTAACTTAGCCCATTTGATTCGGTTTGACTAACCCATTTGATTTGTTTTGACTAACCCATTTGATTCGGTTTGACTAACCCATTTGATTCGGTTTGACTAACCCATTTGATTCGGTTTGACTAACCCATTTGATTCGGTTTGCTCGACAAATCCACTTTGTTTAATCTCGACAAATTTACTTAGTTTAATCTTTACCAAATCACTTTGTTTAATCCTTTTATCACACTCTGGTATTTCTTACGGTTTTTAACACATCATCTAACAATGATAAATATCGTCCCACCACACAAAATCACACAGATTATATACATCACATTATATATCACAATATAAAAATCACAGTAAAATAACTGTTGAGGAATCCTGTTGGATTCCTCCAACCTGTTTCCCTGCACCACAGATGTTAGACAATACAACAACATCGATTTCACTTCACTGTGAAATATTCTGATAGCAGAATCAACATATAACTATTTAACGGTTTATATATATATATACGTAAATATATATATATAATCTCTACTAACTGACTAGCAGTTCAATCAAACAGTCAACACACAGTCAACAGATAATATTTTTAACAGTTCTAGGAATACACTGTAAAAATAGAACTATTTAGAGTTGGTGAGTTTTACTCACCTTTGCAGTTCATCGTAAAAGAACAATAAACTGTTGTTTGATTTAAATCAAACAATTTATTTCGCCATAAATTCAAACGAGCACCAATCCACTTCCAATCAGTTTCATTGTGAAGCTCTCATCCATACGGTCCCAATGCAACTTACGGTTCGTAAAACTGATCACATATGGTTAAGATATCGTGTTAACAAGTTAAATCACTATTTAAATATAAAACAAAAAACTATACTTTCATTTATAATTTATAATTGGGCCATACCTCCTTTTAACGGCCCATCCCCTAAACCAAAACCCAACCCGTCGGTACCCTGTCTTCTCCAAACAATGAAATCCCGATCCTCCTTTGTACAACCATTTTCAACACTTCGATCCTTTAAACACTTCCATTTACAGTTCCTCTTTGAACCCATCTTTTGCCATACGAACGTTTTAATCCCATTTCCCTTCACGTGTGTAAATCACCCCACCAACCAGTTAAACAACATTCACCCTAACTTCCACTTCAAAGTTTAAACAAAATTTTCATTTAATAACTTCAGACTTCTTCTATTCTTCCCTTTCACGTCCATTCAAAACCACGGCCATTTCCGAGACTTGCCTGCCTTGTTCGTCACCCCGTACTTCACCTGAACCCGACGCTCCACTCAGCGAACAAGATTTCGTTAGCAAAGTTTCCACCATGCATATATATATATAAAATGCTTTTCCTCCACTGACGTGTTTCTCCCCCATGAAACTGCGCCAAACCTCCACTGTTCATCTCCGCTTCCACTCCTCTGTCTGGCAACCGTACCAGCGTCGAACTCGAGATGCTTCTCCCTCCTTACAGTGAGCCATTTCCCATCATTGCCATGTTCGAAGTATTAAGAACAGCAAGCAAGAAATGTTGTGGTCGGCATGGTATTTATAAATCTAGGATCCTTGGTGATGAAGTAATAGGGAACGTGGACTATAGAAGGGCCGCAGAGAGGTATGCAGACATATGATAGGTGCTAAACTTAGCAGCTACGTTTCAGATTTTTATCCATGCAAAGGAGGGTACTATTTTCTATAAATGGACGGTAGAGCGGTAGAAGCATTTATGAGGTGTGATGGTCACAATACAATGAGAACAGCGTATTGGATTTAAAAGAAGCATGGCACACTAGTGACCTTTATATTTTACTTTGTAGTTAAGTTATAACTCACGCCACGACGAAGAATTTCATTTACTTACGGGCTGCTACCGACAAAAATAAAACTATCGTTGAGACGACCAAGGTGCCCCGATCCCAAAAATATAATAATACCGGTAGATTGACTCATATTTTTAAACCTCAAAATGTTGATTACAGGGTGCAAAATGCCCAAAATAAAAAGTTGCTTATTTAATTAATTAAAAATCACAGTAAAATTCTAAAAATTAAATTATCACTATTTCCCAAAAGAACCTCGTTTAAATTCACAACCGTTATTCAAATATATTTGAATAACCGTTATGGCCACGAACGAATATACCGCTGCTTTTCTGAATATTTAATTTGGACATAACTCAAAATCTACACGACGAAATCCCGATTTTTCTCTTCCACTAGAAAGATATACTCCACCAGCTCCACACGTTTCTTGTTTCACAGAGATCCGACTTAAAACGAATCCTGTACATTCAGTTGAAGTTCGAATCGCCAAATAGCGAACTGCCGCGCCATTTCGAGCTCGAATTTATAATTATATTATAAATTATACGTTCAACTATCGTTTATTTAATATATTCGTTATTTAAATAATTAAATAACTTAATTATTGTACCTTACAAAACGCGCCATTACAAACGACATCAATCTACCGCAGTGAAGCGATCCTGAGTTTTGCACGAATGACCCTTCGGTAAATCAAATTAAATCTACCAACAATGTTGTGACCAGTCATGTCGAAGCCAGTAATTCTTTGCAAAAATTTTTATTATGGACTTCAAGGGAAAAATGTTGATCCCTTAAAAATCCACATGGACGTTGAGCTATCAAATCTGAGCAGAAGCCTACGAACGAACGTCATCAGGGTCGGTCGTGCATAGTCCTGTCTGAGGCACTCAAAACAACTCACAAAAGGTAGGAAGCAACTGCACAGAACAAGGTTCAAATATCAAATCCAAAGCAAGACATTTGCCCAGCACGGTCGGGGATGATGACGCAATGCATTATGGACAATATAAATAATGCGACCTAATGAAGATAAAGGTCGTATATCCTGTAAAAGTTGCTCATAATAATAGAAGACACTTGACCTAATATCAAAATTCGGTCATACGTGTCAGAACAAAGGCCAATGGTCATGCATATATTCGATGACCACTCATGGATTGCAACTCCGATCGCTCATATGTTTTATTGATCGAACACCAATACTTCGATCAGACATCAGTCGGTTGGATGCCCGCTCTTAGGATAAGCACACTTACATCTCAAATCACAAACCTTGATCGGTCGCCTCCAGACTATAGAGAAAATCGCCCGCTCACTCATATTCAGACATAGCCGCATCAGAGAATCAAGATCGTCCGACCGTTTATTCAAATCGCTCACTCTTTTACTCGTGTATGACAACTGCATACATGTGTCAAAAGCTAGCTACAGTCGGGCGATGGCATATTTGTAGTTAATGGGATGAGTGACCTATAGCCTGCACATACGAACTTTATCTCACTTCTCCGAGAAGACTCACCTATAAATAGGCCATGGCTGCCAATATAAAGAGAATCCAATCTTTTGAACCACGAAGGACTGCTAAATTCTATCTTCAGTCATTCCTTAAAGATTTGGACCATCTTCTCCATTCAAAGGTTCATCACCAGTCTGGCCATGGCGCCTAGTACAACCTTGTAATCGGTAAATCGAAGACATCCTCCTTCTTAATCATTCATCTGTCCTTCTCCTCCTCAAAATCTACCATTTTCTCATAAACCCCAGGACCGATATGTATAAATGAGAGTCTGTTGAATGAATATAGATGTATGAAAAAAAAGAGTTGGTGTATTTTGTAATAACTATTTTAAGAATGCAAGTAATCTTCATAGTGGATGTAGGCCTGGTGCAAGGCTGAACCACTCTAAATCTCATCTCTATTTTTCCTTATTCGCATTTTTACTTTCAATTGTTATTAAGTACGGCTCCATTTATTTTCTTACCGTATCGGTGAAGTACAATTCTAGTACCTTTGGTGTTTAAGCCATTTTTTGGTGAAAACAACTATCTTTCTCTTCCTGGCTCTTATTGTGGGTTCTTCATACTCTGCATGCTTGTTGGTCAATGGCTCCTCGTCTTTTTATGGCACCCTGTGTCACTTAGCTTTATATTTTATCAATGCCTTTATTGCGGCCAAAAAAAATATCAAAATTTGCTTAAACTTGTGATTTCTTTCATTTAGTTACATGATCAGGGTAGCTGGGTAAAATTATATTTCAACCAATACTTGAGAATTACTAATTCTGTACGGAAACCAATATGCTACCTAATTTTTTGATGTTTTGTCTTGTTTTGTTGTTGGTCTTCACATTATCAGTAAGTAATTGACCCGGCGTAGGTACCTTTTGTTATACATGTAGCATAGCACCACACTCTTAGCAATGAGAATATAGTCATAGATAATAGAGTTATTTAAAAGAAACTTTGTCATGAGAAGAATCAATCGTCGGATGTTTCATTAGAAATTTCATGTGTATTCAGTTTGAGTATCAAAGATGAAAGTTTGATTTATTAAGATGACAACATGAGTTCATCATCTGAAAACTCCAACATCAAAGGGAGTTGTTGCATTTGCACCATATGGTTCAACTTGAATCTAATTGGGCATCACAACAGATAGAGTTAATAAAGACTGAATTGGATTTTTACCATTACTGAAGTTGTTGCATGATATTGGGAATGCTAGGAAGCTTGATATGGTAATGCAAGCTATCATACTCCAACAAAGATTCAAATACAGAGTCGGATACTCACAAGTCACAATGAAGCACTGCTGCCCATGACAGAAGATGATCCATATTTTACGATGATCATTGGAAAATCCTACCTTCAAAAACCATATTACCTGGTAGTTCCAAAGAGCTTCCATGCTAGTCTTCCATCAAGAGTGGCTAAAGTAGTGTTATACATGGGTAAAAGAGGTGGGAAGTCACGTACTTGGGGAATTTGGAGTCGAGGAGGTTCTTCAACACAAGATGGAAAGAGTTTGCCATGTCCTACTCATCATTAGGACAGGTTTGTGTTTAATGTACGTGTGCTTGATGGAACCATCCCTTATCCTACCTAGTTTATGAAATTACCCGAGAATTTTCAATAATGTAAGAAATCAGAGTGATGTTGTATATTATTTCTTACAATAGAATTTGTATTCGATATAAACTGTAAAACTAAAAGTTAAAATGTGTACAACGTTTGTTATACTATTATATAGCAATGTGATATTGGGCTTGAAAACAAATAGCCCAAGAATATATACATACGCCCATAAGGCAAGAGACAGTTCATTTTGTATATTTGCTAACCTGAATGTATTCTGATACCCCGCCTCAAAATGAACTAGGGTTTTCTTCGAGAGTCCTCTACACCGCCACTAAAAACTTTGAGCTCTCTCGTCAATCTCTCAAAATTATGTCTCGATAAAGCTTTGGTTAGAATATCTGTCTTCTGGCTGTACGCTGGGATGTGTTTAATCTCTAATTTTACAGCTTTAGTCTTCTCTTTCACGAAATGGAGATCGATCTCGATGTGCTTTGTTCTTGAGTGTTCGATGGGATTGATTGAGAGTGAGACGGTGCTTTTAATTCACACCAGAGTGTCGGCTTCCTCGAGAGTTGTAACCCTAATTCCTTAATTAGGGCTTCTACCCAAACAATTTCAGCGGTTTCTGATGCTATAGCCCAATACTCTGCTTCAGTACTGGATCGAGATATTGTTGATTGCTTGTTCGTGCACCAGGAAATTGGATTGGGTCCCATGAACAGACAATATCCTGAAGTCAATCGCCGGTCATCCGGATCATTCGCCCAGTCAGCATCACTGTAAGCATTCATGTTAATGTCTTTACCTGTTTGTATCGTGATTCCATAATGTAGAGGCCCCTGTAAATATCGTAGAATGCGCTTGACTACTATCTAGTGTTTGCTAAGCGGGTTAGCCATGAATTGACATACTTTGTTGACACTATAACAAATTTCTGGTCTGGTAATAGTTAAGTACTGCAGAGCACCCACAATGCTACGATATTGCTTGCAATTTTCCATGGCTTCACCATCATGTTTTGATAATCGTAAGTTGCTTGTCATAGAGTAATAGACTTTGCTTTATCCATGTTCGCCCTTGCTAGGATTTCTGATGCATATTTCTTTTGTGAAAGAAATATTTCTGATTTTGATTTTCTCTGAACATGTATGCCTAGGAAGTAAGTTACCTCTCCTATATCCTTGATGGAAAAAGTTTGATTTAGCTGAGTCACAACCTTATTAATTTCTTCTTTGTCATTCCCTGTCATTAATATGCCATCTACATATACCAGAATATATGTAGTACTTTGATTGATAATTCTAGTGTATAGTGAGCTATCAGAAACAGTTGCCTTGTAACCTAGATTTGTGAGAGTGTTTCTCAGTCTCATGTACCAAGCCTTAGAGGCTTGTTTTAAACCATATATGGCTTTGTGAAGTTTGCATACATGATTCTCTTTATCTTTGCATATATAACCTCTTGGTTGTTGCATGTACACATCCTCATTTAGGTCACCATTTAAGAATGCATTGCACACATCCAATTGTCTTATATTCCAACCATTTATAGGGCAACAGTTAGGATTATTCTAATAGTTGTGGGTTTGACCACTGGCGAAAAAGTCTCATTAAAGTCAAATCCATACTGTTGGGAAAATCCTCTTGCCACTAGCCTGGCCTTATGTTTGCATATATTTCCATCAGCATCCTCCTTCAGCTTGTAAGTCCACTTACATCCTACAATATTCTTGTTTTTGGGTGCAGCAACTAAACTCCATGTCTTATTTTTAATTAAGGCTTGGTATTCTTCATCCATTGCATCACACCATTCTTTGTGCTTTGTTGCTTGATCATATGTAACTAGCTCAGTTGTCTGCTTGATGTCTTTTGTGTCCTTGATGGTTGCATTGTAGATTTTAGGCTTGAAAATTCCACTTTTAGATCTAGTGATTATATGATGTCTTGCTTGTGGTCCTTCAGTGTCACTGCTACTGACATCATATGTGGTAATGTCATCCTCATGATTCTCTTGATTGTTCATGTCATCATTATGTGGTTGATTGTAACACCCCACATCCGTTAAGATCACTCACAAAGGAAATGCGTTAACTTCAATGGAGCATTACGGGTACTGGAACAGAAATATTACAAGACAGACATATATAAAACAGCGGAAGGTAAAGTAGAAGTACTTCAAATCATTTATTAAATATAATTGTTTACAATAAAAGCCCATCAACTTCCAATACTCAATTACATAGCTAAAATATCTGTCTTGCTAAAAAACAAAGAAGCATAAAAATAAATTCTGATATTCCCCAATAGCAAGGCAAGCCATAACCAAGAGAAATCCAAGTCGTACATGAAAGAGCTTTGTAGTTTGGTAAGATCTGAACTAAGTCGTATTCCCACCCTGCGAACCGGGGGGTGGAACGGAAGAAAAAGAGGCAAAAACAAACCAGGTCAGTCATAAAGACTGAGTAAGTCCTAGTGACTTTCAGCATAAAAACAGGTGAAGATAATATGGCATGAATAAACTGAAAGTAAACATAAGCATGATGACAAGGTAAGCTACAGGCACGATGAATCAAGTATAACATCCCTTGCTTCCTATCAAGAGTAGCATCATAAGGTTCCTACCAAGTATCACACCGCAAGGTTTCCATCAAGTATAACATCGCAAGATTTCTAAGCTTCACTATTACACTATTTTCCTTGATTTCCTGTATTCTCTGCACCACCTAACTAGCATTCCAATTAGTTTACTTAGTTGTAATTACAAGATAAGTGATCTCCCATAATCCACATGATATTTTTATAGGTACATATCCCATGATGAGGGTCCCACCTCATATTGACAATTTCATGTCCCCACCGTACATATCTTAATTGATCGGCTCTTACTTACAATGTTTCACATGTGTTATATACTAAGGTTATCCCAACCCCGTAGTTGTGGTAGCCTTCAGGACTACATCTAATATGAGGATTTCACCTCGACCAGCCCAATTGCCATGAATGTGTTAGATGAATCCTTACTACTTTAATCGATCGGCTCCTACTCGACCTAGTTCTTGTTTGTGTCATGCGGACCCCTATTCGTAAATACCTGTGTTGGTCCCACCCTAGGGTGTATCAATCCCTAGGATGGCAACCCTGACACGATTTTTGATGCACAACTTTATATCTACTGATGCCCAATGGCTAAATTTTCCACTCCGGAATACGTGCACGCCCGTAATCCGTCGGAACCTGCACTGCTACATCACCTGCCGCCGTTTTGACCGCTTATAATCAACCCAGTAATCGTGCCCCACCCAGCCTAGCTCAGGGTACCGTTGATACCTAATGTGGGTTACTGCTGAAACGGGTCCTGCCACTAGGGTTTTCCTAGGGTCTATTCGTATACCCCACAGGCTGGTTAAGTATTATCCATTCAAGTTAACCTAACCCCACCCCTCATCATGTTATCTTGGTCAAGTGTTCTCTCTTGTGTTACTTAACCCTACCGCATGTCTTGTTATATCGGTTAAGCGTTCTCCCCCGTGTTAACTTAACCATTACCACACCTCATGTTAGATTGGTTAAGTGTATGTTAACTCAACCCCATCCACTAGCCATATTATAATAGTTAAGTGTTACCCTCGTGTATTTACTTAACCCTACCACACATCAGGTTATATCGGTTGGGGTGTTATCAACCCATTCAAGTTAAACAAACCCATCCACTAGTCATGTTATAACGGTTAAGTGTTATCAACTTATTCAAGTTAACCTAACCCACTTGCTTGTCATGTTATGTTGGTTAAGTTTTGTTACTTAACCGCAACCACTTGTCTAACTAACCCGTTGTATTAGTTCGGTGTTCTCACTTTACTTAACCCTATCCACTTGCTTAATTAACATGTTATAATGGTTAGGTGTTCTCAATTTACTTAACCACACCTACTTGTCTGATTAACACGTTATCTTGGTTAAGTGTTTTCTAGTGATTCATGACTTAACCCTACCAAGTGTCGTTTATCGGTTCACGTTGACTTAACCCACCCATATGTCATGTCAAATTGGTTAAGTCCATACTTATAAGTTTTACGTGTTCTTAACTCATACCGGTTAGGTCCGTATTTACATGTCAAATTTCCATGTCATCCCACCTAACCCTCTAACCATACCCATGCCTTATTATGGTTAGTATTTCTTAATTCATTCATTATGACGAACGAAACATGACCTCTCACATTAGACCGTGCACTTTGTGGTCACTGGATTTGTCGGGAGGTTCCGGGCAGATTTACACCACAAACTTAGTCTAACCTCGTGTCATAAACCATTACGCCAACAATTCAACCTTCGACCTCTCACATTAGACTGACACTTTGTGGCTACTGGATTTTCCGGGCGGTTCCGGGCAGATTTACACCACAAACTGAGTCTAACCTCGTGTCCAAGGTTCATTAATGGTCGTATTCCACCCAAAACCCCAATATCAGTTCATGTGTTTAACATATAAAAATGTTCATGTTCGTGTTTCAACCACATTCGTATTTCCAGTTATATGCCAATTATCAAGTTCATAATTCATGTTTTTGCCCCAAAACGTATTCCCAAATTATTATCGTAATTTACTATAAGGTTATGCCAAGTTATAGCCTTTTATTTACAATGCATGCCAACTACCCAAAACCCAACTTAGGTGCATTCATATTAAACCTCCACCAAGTCATAAATTATCATATATGTTTCAACTCCAAATTTTACATAATTAACATATGCCCAAGTTCTAGATTACATGTCAGTTTTACATATACCCAATTCATACCAAATTTACATATGTTCAATTCATGCTGTTTTACATGTATGCCAATTTTATGCCAATTTACACATATACCAAGTTTCATGATTTACATGTTTACAAAGCTATGCTCAATTTACATAGATCAAGTTTTATACCCAAAATTACATGTATACCACGTTTACACCAATTTACCTATAACAAGTTCCAACCAAATTACATATATCAAGATCCATATCAAATTACATATATCAATCCCAATCGCGCAATAACCATTATAATGACAATACCCAAAATTACCCCGTTTCATGTTAATGGTAAATTATCCCCAAACATCCAATTTTCATATTATGCCTTCGATTCCACCAAACACATATATTCCACTAGGCAATATTCCAATATTTCCCCCGTATACCATCGCACGTATATCGTAGTTTAGGCCTAGGTCCGAAATTGACCTAGGTTCATCAAAAGAAAATAAATAGGGGAAGGTAGAAGTTGCAAAAAAAACAAGATCAGAGAGAAAACGGCATAAAAACATCATCTCAGGCATAAAGAATAGATCTTGATAATAATATCAACATGAACCAAGAAAATTGATTTATAACAAGCTGAATAGACCATAAACTTGTCATGAGAATAAAGATAGAAAGGTTCCCAAAATCAAGATCCAAGAAGAAACAAGAATAGACTTGAATCAAAAGTCCAATTTCACTTCATCATATGTCCATATTAAATTTAATTATTTTAATCTGAAAATAACTAGAACTTACAGATCGTGGACAAGGAATTAAGAACTGAATTTGTTGTAAAAATGTTGCGGCGTTGTTGATTTATTGTCTTCAATCATTGTAGAAGCCTTAATCTTCGAATTGGATTGTGTATGAAAGCTTAGGAAATCGATTAGAGGTGGCGGCCATGATCAAGAGGGATTTCAGCAGCATTTTGGTGTAAGAATGATTTGTTGTGAATTAGGTTAGGTCTTAGGGTGTATTTATAGGTGTAGGAACTATTTAGGGCCTTTAGATCAACCCTAGAATCAATCCGGACCATCAAAACACGTCTCAGGCTTCAAAAATGGGTTCTGGGCTAAAACAGGCTGACCAGGTTGACCTGTAAGGGGGGGAGGTCGATCATATGGTCGACCTGTAGGGGTAGGTCGACCCCCAGGTCAACCACGTGGTCAACCTGACCCCCAGGTCGACCCCCAGGTTGACCTGCCTGGTTCTGTGCTGCCTGAAATTTGCTGAATCTTCTGCAGGCCATAACTTCTTCATCCGGACTCCGATTTTCAAAAACTCGAAATCTATTTCATGCATAATTCCAAGAAGAAAGCAATGGCGCAACCCATTTCCCATAATTCTCATTTTAAAAATTAATTATACCTTTATTTCTTGTTTCAACATGTTATTAAAATTCGGGTTGTTACATTGATCATCATCCGTAATGTGATCACTTGAACTGTATCCTGACCTTGTGCTGGATACAGTTGGAGTGACTTATGCTTGTTTTGATGCTTCCTCTTCATTTTTATGTGTTGTCCATTCATACAATGTTGGTATAGTCCCTATCATCATTTTTGACTGATCATCATCTTGTTTGTTTGTGTTTCCTTTTTCTGCAAAAGGAAAAACACACTCATTAAACACAACATGCCGAGAAATTATAACTTTTCCCTTATTATTCATGCATTTGTAACCTTTTTTATTATTTCCCATAAAGGTATACTTGCTTGATCTTAGTGATAGTTTATGACTGTTATATGATCTAAGGCATGGGAAACATAAGCATCCAAACGTTCTCATGACATTGTAATCAGGTTTCTTCCCATATAACATTTCATGAGGACACTTGAATTGCAAAACTCTGGTTGGCATCTTGTTTATCAAGTATACAGCAGTTTCAAATGCCTCACTTCAATATTTCAATGGCATGGATGCTTTTGATAGTAAAGTTAGCCCTATTTCAGTTATATGTCTATGTTTTCTTTCTACTATGCCATTCTGTTCAGATGTGTAAGGGCAAGTAGTTCTATGAATAATCCCTTTAGTGTTGAAATAGCCTTTTAAAGGAAAAAACTCACTTCCCCGATCTGTTTGTATGATTTTTATGTTACAATTCATTTGTCTCTCAATAAAATTAATGAACTGTAGCATAATATCATGTGTATCTGACTTGGCTTTTAGAAAGAAAATCCATGTATAGTGAGTGTAAGCATCTACAATAGATAAATAATACCTGTGGCCTTGTCTTGAGGATATTGGTGTAGGACCCCATAGGTCTCTGTTATCAATTCAAGTGGTTTGCTGTACACAGTTTTTGATCTGCTGAAAGGTAATTTATGGATTTTGCCAATTTGGCAATGTGTGCAAGTCCAGAAATAGGCATATGATTATAAGGAATTTTATTACCATTTAGAATTCTTGTCACAATATCATAACTAGGATGGCCAAGATTACAATGCCAAATATCAAGATCATAACAGACAATGTTATAGTTAGGATCATCTGAATTATTCAAATTACTTACATCATCATTACTAGCAATATTATAGTTAAAATCATCAGAATCAGTCACATTATTGACATTAGAGAATTGAATATTAGCATTGCAACACCAATTTCTATTGTCATTTTCCAATTTTGATTTCAAATTGCAGAACCTGTATAGGCCATTGTCCAGTTTACCCTGTAACAATATGTTTTTGTTTAGAGAGTCTCTAACAAGGCAGTAGTTAGGGTGAAACTCAAAATATACCTTGTTATCATTAGTGAATTGAGACACACTGATTAGATTTTTCTTGACATTTGGAACCCTGAGTAAATTATTAAGGAAGAGATTTCTCTTCCCTTTAATAAAACCTGTTCTAGTGTGAGATATATTCATAGTTTCACCTTTGCATGTATGAATAACTTGCGTACATGAGTAGCTTTTTTTACCAAGATTTAAGTTCTGCAAGTTGTTAGTAATGTGGTTGGTTGCACTAGAGTCTGGAAACCAGTCTTCACTGTTAATATCCTCAATTTTGCTTGAATCATCAGTGATGCTTGTAATAGCAGGACTTTCTCCATTGGATTTGATCTGGTTTTCCTGTGCAAAGTTTGCATTTGGATTTCTTTGATTAAATTGGGTCTACTGAGTATTATTTATATCAGTATTTAATCTGAAGTAATATCTGTTTGCTGCATGTCTAGGTTTATCACAAATTTAGCATTTGATTCTTGGAACATTGTTGGATCTACCTCTTCCTCTCCCTCTCTGGTTTGGATTCCCTCTCTGTCCATGGTTGTTACCTCTGCCAAAACCATGCATGTTTCTTGATTGATTGGGGTTTCTTGAAGTCGAGGCAAGATTTATACTAAGGTCACTTTGGATAGCTTTTCTTTGTTCTACCCTGCCTTCATGAGCTAATAAAGCCGAGTATACAGTTTGAATATCCGGTAAAACGGAATGGGTAGCAATAAAGGTAAAAAGAGATTCATATTCTTCACCTAACCCATTTGTCAATGTAAGAATCTGTTCATTATCTGAAATCTGATGTCCCACTGCCTTGAGTTTATCACATAGGGTTTTAACCATTGAAATGTACTCTCTCAATGACATGTCACCCTTTCTTGAATTTTGAAATTCTCTTCTATAGTGCATAATTCTTGCAGATGATTGAGAATTAAAAATTTGTTTTATGGTAGCCCAAATTTCATGTGAAGTGTTGCAATCTATGACTTGTGATAATAAATTTTCCCTAATTGAAGATAATAACCAGGATGACAGTAGATTATCTTGTTTTTAATGATGAATATACGCTGGATTATTGATCATGAGTCCATCTTTGTTGACTGTCATGGCAGGTGGCACAAGTTTGGTTCCATTGACATAATCTTGAAGGTCATACCCCTTCAAGGCTGTCTCAATTTGAAATTTCCATAGAAGAAAATTCTCTTCATCGAGAGGGATGGTGATAACATGACTCGGCTTGACAAGAACTGGGGGAGGAAGAGTGGGTTCAGCAGTGCCTATTCCAGAATTTGTTGTTGACTGGTCATTGTTGGATCCAGCTATGATGGAAAGATAGTGAGGAAGCGTATGGCGAGGTCACCTGCTCGAGAGGGTGGCATCCTATGCAAAATTATGGGTAAAACAGGAATGAAGAGGTGTTTCTTGCTTTCCTTTAAATGCAAGAATCAGTACTCTCGTATCAAGAAGTCAGATGATGAGATAACCAATCTTAGCTGACCAGAAAAAGGTTGTTGTAGCCGCCGTGAATGTAGATTCAGGCACGCACAATCTTGATAAGAACAGCTGTTGTGTGATCAGAGAGGTAGTTCTTCGATGATGAAAACAGAATTGAGGAGACAAGTAGCTACTCCCCCTTTTCAATCAGCAGAGACTATTTCAATATTCGTTGTTGGGCAGTGATGGCTCCGATACCATGTAAGAAATCAGAATGATGTTGTATATTATTTCTTACAATAGAATTTGTATTCGATATAAATTGTAAAACTGAAAGATAAAATGTGTACAACTACTGCTATACTATTGTATAGCAATGTGATATTGGGCTTGAAAACAAATAGCCCAAGAATATGTACATAAGCCCATAAGGCAAGAGACAATTCATTTTGTATATTTGCTAATGTGAATGTATTTTGATAAATAAGTGGGTTTAAACCGAATTTTTATGTTTAAACTTTAATCAAACCGACCGTTAGGAAGGTTTCCCTACTGTAAGAGGCCAAAACCAATTTGTCTATGTCAATAAATTTCGCCGCTAATCTCTCCATAAAAAAACATTTCCGTCAAATTCTTCGCATCTATTCTTTCGCTGTTAACTATTTTCCCCTTTTTTCTCGTTATCGTCCGCAAATCTCCAACCGTATACCATTTCTTCTCTGATTTTACAGATTTTTTTCTCATTATCGTGCACAAATCTCCAACCGTATACCATTTCTTCTCCGATTTTACTGATTTTTTTCTCATTATCGTGTGCAAATCTCCAACCGTATACCATTTCTTCTCTGATTTTACTGATCAAACAAAATTTCGTCTATTTTCAGATCTCACTGAACGAGGGAGAAGAAGAGCATATCACAAAGGGAGGAGTCACGAATCAGGTAATTTATACTTTAATAAGATAATCTTCAATGGAAACAAACTCATAAATCTATTTAGTAATCAATTAGTAAATCTATCAACAGATTGATTCACTTTATAATCGTTTTTATATACAACTCGATTCCAATTTATTTTGATATGGACAGAATTCAACTCGTTTTCCTGAGGCTCTATCTTCCGTCTAGTCAGGTTGGCATTCAATTAGATTTCGAATTCGAAAATGTTTGATTTGTTCTCATATCATCCGATTTTGTTCCAGTCCTTCTTGAAATGATTCTCCTAAGCATAGTCTGCTTAGCCATCTATCTCATGCTTGTAAAAAAAGAATCACCCCTACACCCACGTCCAACATCTAGTGTACTATTGCAGGTTTTTGATTTGCTATTTGGGGACAATAGTTTAGTTTGAATAACAAATTCAGTGTATAACTTTTTTTTATGTAGTAATTTTTCCACTTAGTCATCAGGGAAAAGAATTAATAAATGTTTATTTTAGATAACTGACTTAGATAATTCAAACTTGAAGTTCGAAGAACATCACAATTTTAATTCTACAACTATGATTTGTAACTTAGGCATGCTGTAATGTATAAGAATTTCACTCTTTAACTTTTTTTTAATATAGTTTAATTTACGTAAGGCAGAATATGCATTGCAGAGTCATGCTCAATATGTAGTAGAAAGGCATTGTCTTATATTCTATTTATATTCAAGTTAATGAACTTATCATGATCTAAAATGGTTCCGTTAATAAGAATATTATAGGATACCTAGACATGTCAGAACTAATTTGGTTTAGATTTTATTACATGTTCACTAGAGAAACATACCCAGTTAGCCTATTGGTATAACAATTAAGCTGCATTCAGAAATGTTCGATTACAAATGACATTACCTTATACAAACATTGATCAAATAATGCTTTGGCAGTTTTTATTTTACTTCTACAGCAGCACAACTGAAGCAATCAATTACTATGATGGGAGGAAATCACTTGGTTCCATTTTCTGAATTTGGTATGCCCAACCAAAGAAAATTCAAAGTCTGTTTAACACAGATTTTACAATGAACTTATAGAGGAGTTTCTCTTGCTATCGTCAGGCGTTTGTTTTATCAAACGACCGTTAGGGAGGTTTGCCTACTGTGGGTCCTAATCAATTTTCGTCTGAAGCCAAAATTCTCCGTCGCTTTCTTTTATTTTGTTTCTTCCATGTCTCCTTCGCGTATTCTCTCCTCCCATCTCGCTGCCCTCCTCTAACTTTACAATCATCCACGTCTTTTCCATTAACATCGCATTTCACTCTATCTTTCTTTGAAAAATCGCCTCTCTTAGTTGGTGGCAACTTTATCCCAAGTTTATTCGGTTCCAATTCATCACTATTGGTAAAGCCCTAACTCCACAATCGCATCTCGAAAACGCCCAAATCACTTCTTTGTCGTTGATTTCATCAACTGCGTGATATCTAGAATCGCATGTTCAGCCTCTCGGTTGTTACTGCTCAACTATTCTCGATTGGTATGCATTTTCTTTGGGTTTTTTTTTTGGTTTACATCTATTATAGTTTAAGTTCAGTACAATCTGATTACATGTTGAGTTTATCTCATATTCTAAAAAAGCAAAATAATTAGGTTAGCTAAGGCTAGCACTTCCATTTCGCTATAGGTAAAATGTAGTCACTCTCCACAATCTTTTTGAAAGCCTTGTGCATTTTTCATATTGGAAATCGCTGGAGCTATCCTTTTATATATTTTCATAGGCTAGCACTTCCATTTCGCTATAGGTAAAATGTAGTCACTCTCCACAATCCTTTTGAAAGCCTTGTGCATTTTTCATATTGTAAATCGTTGGAGCTATCCTTTTGTATATTTTCATCCGCAATTTTATGAAGCCTAAAGGATTGGTCTATTTTCCTCAATATACACATTTTATGGAGCAACTTTCGAAGCTAAATTGCTTTGTTGCATTGTGTAATAATCATTCTCTTATAATTTCCATATATTCATATATTCATATGAATAAATTTGACTTTCACTATATTATATACTTATTGTTTGAGAAGTTTGTATACATAATTTTGTTCTCTGCACCCTAAGATTAAAATTACTCTCTATCTAGTATAATAATGATTCATTTAATTGTGTAAAATAATGTTATCTAAAGTTCCTAATAGTAACACAATGGACACTGAAATTTTTTCAAATCTTCTTCATAGATCATTCTAGTATAATGTTTATTTTTATTGTTATGGCTACCTAGAGGATGTTGAGGCATTGCCATCATGTTTATTTATATTAAATGCATATTAAATTCAGTAAATTATATTCAAAAGTCATTAATCCTACATTAATTAGCTTCAATCAAATTTTGACTAATTTTGCGAATGTGAATTACCAAGTCTGGTGAGATAACAAGCTTTAATTATAGTACAACTATTGTTATTTGGTATAATACTGATTTCGGATTCGAATTTATTATGCTATGTGATTTTAAAACTTATCAGTTTAGTTAAATTCAGGCTTTATGTGTTGAGCCGATGCATATTAAATTCACAAATACAAACAATTTTGACATGCCTTGTTTGATTGGGTTACACATATGCAGTTTTAGAGTGTTCTAATTCTATAGTATACATATCTCACATGAAAATTATTGAATCTACTAACTTCAAATATATACTGAACTTCAAATGCTTGTATAAGTTTTGGATCTTCATACAATGCTTTAAACTTTAGAAAATGTTGTGTTTTGTGGTAAGTAAACAAAGACATTGATTCCTTATGTTTTTCGATTTTTGTGATAACTTACATTTACAAGATGTATAAAATTTGCTTGTGTATAAGTTGCTTTTCCAGCACATATGAGGTATTAAATTTATGCTAGCTTTGATTTAGCCTATTTGAAAATTTTACAAAAAAGTTTCATTTTTCAAAACTTAAAAGTGTGGCTCACCATTTTATATGAAAATACGCATGAAGAAAGTGTGGTTTGATCATCAACCTAATGCACGGTTTTGACCATATGAACATATCCTTATATGCAATTCTTTATACACATCAAGTTCATAATTTTATGCTTTCAGAACGCACCGCTTCCTTGTATATTAATCTTGCTTGCACAGTTATCAGGAAAACTTGGTAACATGGGAAGTGATACAGCAGTGTGCTTTGTAATCTTACATTTATATGGTTTTAAATGTGTAACATCATTCAAGTTTAATTATGGGACGCATATACATGACACAGTATACTTTGAAAATACAATATAGTCACATTCCATTTATGTGTAATTGGACCTCGAAGTCTCTTCCAATGTGTATTTTATTCCAAAACTAGATTGTTTCAAGTGTATTATGTAGGAATCATCGTGCAGACTTGGGCCAACGCAGCATGAGGATGCGACAAAGTGCAACCTCTTAATTTATCTTATAGTTAGCTTAAGACGCCATGTTATATATATATATATAATTATTCAAAAAGGAACGACATGATCAAGAGTAAACCGAATTCGATATATATACACAAAATTTAAATGTAATTTCCAAAAAAGGTAACTGAATCTTTCTTCCATCATATTATATTTATTTTAATTTTAGGAATATGTCGATTTTTTGAAAATTTTGTTTGTTGATTTTGGTGGATCCTTTTAGATAAATGTCTTCATTGGTAACTCTGCCAAGTTTTGAGAAAACTTACGGCATTAGATTCTGATTTGTGCTACCATTTTTTTCGACAAAAGCATATTATCGATATTCTAGATTTAGCGGAGAAAAAGCAATTACCATTTGAACTACTAATGTAGTGTGACATTCCCAAATTATACAGAAGTGAAGAATTAATTTACTTTTGAATTTACTAATTTTGAACGATTGATACCATGAGAACTCCTGATATTCATGCTAGTCATATATTGGTTATAAACATTTGATGTGCTGAAGTACAATTTGGAATAGATTTGGAGCAACTACCGATATATTTTATTGTGTGCTTTTATAATCAATTGTGGAGACAAGTCCCACATTGGGGACTTTGTAAAATGAATCCATTATAAATATAATGAGTTCACCCTTCACATTGCCAATTGGTTTTGTGATAATATGGAGGCTCCATCATTTCTTTTTAATGGTACCAGAGCAGGTTTAATTCGTGCGCACAATGCCACACTTATCCACGTCACTCAATATAAAGGTCCACGTGTTAGGCTCATGATATGCCACACGTGCGGGGGCGTGTTGAGACAAGTCCCACATTGAGGACTTTGTAAAATGAATCTATTATAAGTATAATGAGTTCACCCTTCACATTGCCAATTGGTTTTGTGATAATTCGGGATCTCTAACATCAATAAACTTGAAAATCTTTTTTTGGATTTAACCAAAACCAGATGTATCAATTCAGAAAAGTAGTCAACATTTTATTTTGCGTGATCAATCTTCACATATGGAAAATTTTTGCAAGCTTTAATGTGTTATGTCTTGCCTTCCCATTTAATGTAATTTGCTTAGGAATTCTGGAGTAAGACAACTAATCAAACCAAGCCTTTATTTTTCTCCTGCTTAATTCTTTGACTTTAAATTGAATTGAGTTGCCTATTATTATAGTTTAGTATATCAAATAACTCGATTAATATTTTATCCTGCTTGATGTTTGATATTAGCAGTGACTCATAATAAGTTTTGGTGATAAATTGTTTTTGGTTCTAAATTCTATCTTCGAAGAAGAGACTGAATGAAGAAAAGAATATGAATGCAGTTGTACAAAGTACTAAGCTGGTCCTCTACCGTTAGTCCCTTTTGATTTGATAAATTCAATTTCACCTTTATCAGAAATATTTAATTGTCAAAACAGCCACTATATCTGGTCTTTTATTATGTCTTGCGGTTGTACAATACTGCAAAACAACTGACAATGTCACTAAAATTGCAGGTGGTTTTAAACTCTTCTTATCATCCAACAGTGTAATAAAGGACATTGAAAGCACTTAAGCAGGTTATCTGACTATTTGTAGCTATATTTATGTAATGATTCGAATGTATGGACTCAGACCACTTGTCCAACCAGATATTCCTATTCAGGTTAACTTATAAATAAAGAGAGAGAGAGAGACTAAATAAGGCGTAAACTTCAGCAAAATGGATAATGGTAAATTAATAACCTCATTTTATCAAACTTTTTACTTCTATGTGAGATATAGTGTGAAAAAGACAAGGTATTTTAAGTTAATTGTGAGTTGTTAACCAATCTATCCAATATCATTCCCAATTTGAGGTTATTGTTAGGTAGGTATCGCCATTAAAAATTCTGATTATTATGCAACATTTTACAATGATGATGACATATCGTTAATCAGATTCACCAACTGAGAAAGCAACAAAATATCATAATTGTAAAATGTTGCACAATTGAGAAAGCAACATAATATCATGGATTTTGTATAGTATAAGTGAGATTATTTTCCAACATTCTTTTGTAACTTAAAGCAAAGGAATTGTAGTTAGTTTTATTAATCATATGAAATACAATTAAACCTTTTTTTTCTAACATATATTCATGGTACCAACTATATTATACAGCACAAGGAAAAAAAATGTTTGGGTCCCTTTTTGTAATTTTGAATTAATATTAGTGCGCTAACACATGCCAACTTATGTGCAAGCGAAAAAAATTTCTTAATAGTACGCATACACATACAAAATGGACACTATAACACACAGTTCATTTGCAACCACTAGTATCCATCTTATTTTTAGCATTGAGTATGAACTAAATTTGTGTAATGTTTTCCACAGGAAACATTGAGGTAGGGAAATGGTGCTGGCAAGGTAGACAATTTAGCAGGTATTAGAACAAAGGAAAAATATATGTCTGAGTATGGCATATTGTGTGGTACATACCTTTGGAATATTGCATATCATGTGGTGCATATGTTTGCTTCACATGATATTTACTCCCTCTCCTTATTCTTTTGTCAATCTATAAATTTAGCAAAGAATATAAGTATGTCAAGAAACTAAATTTAAAACAAAGGGATGTTCAATGTTTTATCTATGGGTTGAATGTGTTTTGAACCAGTCATTTTAGAACATGATTAAGGAAATGCTATTAGCTGTAGCCAGCACATGCATTTCAATATGACTTGAATCTGGTATTAAGCTTTGGATCTCATTAACTACTCATTATCTATTGACCTATTGTGTTTAAAGCATATACTTTGTAACTTAGCATTTAATAGAATTTGATGCTTTCAACAAATCTGATTTTACTAATACAACTAAATTTTGATTAACAATACTCAAATTAATAAGCAGAAGAGTGTATCAGCTAACACAACGTATGTACACTGATGTTAAAGTTCAAAGAATTTAATAGCTTTTGGGGAATGTCCATTAGACCGTTGAACTATGTTCTGATTTGAGGGTACTTAACATTATGAATATAGAACTTACTCTTAACTGATATTAATATATAAACTACACGCTATTTTATTTTTTGTAGGTTATAAAATGATAATTTTCCTGTTTATATGATTTTTGTTCCATTGAAACGCCAATTTAGTTGATATTGATTGTATTGGTTGTAATCAAGCAAACAAGCTAGTATTTATCCAGTTTATGATCTGATATAGTCTACCTTATACAGACATTCAAAGCAGCACAAAGACGGAGCTTAGGAGGAGAGTTGAGAAGATTGGAGAAACAGAGTGAAATACTGTAAAATAAAGAGTACAATTTTTTCCAGTTTGCCAATTCATTCTCATTTCCTACTTTATCTTTCCCTATAAACTTAACCATATAGGACTATCTATATTAAATAAATGTTTCTAAAGTTTTGTGTATATGCAGCATGTTCATAAATTTTGCATTTGTGTTTTGATTAAAAAAAAATTATGAGTTTGTATTTCATCAGCTACTTAAAAAGAAAAACAGATGATCAATTGCCGCTTCAATTGGTTGTGGCACTGCATAGTGAATAGCAAATATTATGTTAGCAAGTCTATCTGCATTTAGAATAACAAGTTGTGAAGGGTTTTAGGAGAACAATAGAAGACCACTTGGTACATAAATATTGTTGGTAGCTTGTGATCAAGTGAGTAAAGCAAGTTATTGTCACCAAGGTTAAAATTTTACAACAGTACCGTGCATATTAAGTCTGTCTATTAAGGTTTTTTCTTCTTTTTTTTGTTTTATTAACAATGGAATTTTTAGGTGATTTATTTAAATAATGTAATAAAAAATAATTATTATTACAATTATCTTCTCCCTTTTTTCTGATTTTTAGGTGATTTTTGTTAACAATGGAACTTTTAGGTGATTTGTTTTTAATTTTTTAAATTTTTGCTTGCATGTAAACCCTTAGTGCATCCGGATTTGTACTTTTAAAATTATTTTAATTTCTTTTTTAAAAATAAGCTAGATAATTTTTCTAATCAAACTCATAATAAGAAAAAAAAATACTTTTTTTTTTTGTAATTATACAATTTAACGGTCGGTGGATAGACACACGTTGACTCCACATGCACAAACCACGCGTAACATTTCGCAAAGTTGGATTAAACAGCACAAAACCTTGAGTTTGTTGACACCCAAAAGTAGGATGTCACGGTGACATCGGCGTGTGATTGGTAGAAATCAGGGGTGTCGATACGGGTTCCTCCTTATTTCCACCAATCACAATATTGTGTCATCATGACACCCTACTTTAGGATGTCAACAAACTCACCGTGACAGCACAAACCACCACATGCATATAAAGGTCAACTTCCAATCTCCAAGTCAGACGTGCATCATGTCATACAGAAGTCAAAACACAAAAAGGACACAGCATACGGTCCTACCATTAAACGAAAGGTCAAAAAAACAACAAAACGACGTAGATTTAAAAAACGAAATGACGTAGAAATGGAATTTGATCACGTCGTTTTCCCCAGTTGCTTTTGGCCCCATCTTCCATGAAAGAACAATAGACGACAAACCGATCTTCGCAGTGGCGGTACCAACGCCACGTAAGGACCGTTTGTTAGAATATTTTTCGTTCGTGATATTCGCGTAGATTGAACGATGGAGACAGACCGACCTTTCCATGTAAAACGTCGCTGTTGACGTTGCATTAATTATTCATATTCGCCTGGTATGAATCTTTTCCCTTTTTTATATTACATTTTCGTTACTTAAAGTAGTCCCCACCAAGTAATAATAATGAAATACTAATTAATATCGTCTTTAACAAATTTTCTCACGTTAAACCTCCAACAAATTGCTTACACGCTAAAACGAGCTTACAAGCCTTGTCTTAACTAATGTTTTTTACTGTTTTATATCTTATCGGATCACCCTCTACACTTTACATTGGGTCATCCCATTCAATGCACGTCGGATTAGTACGCTGCACCATGGACTATTCAACTTGAACTTAACTTGGATACAAACTCTTGGTTTTAGGGTCGGATCGGTCTCATTTGTTTACATCTGGATACATGTCGATCTAATGAAATAGCAATGGTCGATCGACCCTTCTAACCAGTTTCGTTAACTTGGATTTCCTAATTTCACTATGCATATTTAGACAATTCGAGTCCATCGATAGCTGTAAAAAATGACTTGAATACTCATTTTGGGAGATTCTTTTGGTTTCTCTATGTAGGGACTTAGTTACTATTCAATCTCAACTTCTTCATTTCCACTTTCTTGTACTCAAAACCGAACAGTATTATAATCTAACAACATAAATAGTAGATTACCTCACAATTGACGTAGGCACATTGTCAAATCACTAAAAATCATGTGGGTTATTTACTTTTTGGGTTATTAATATTATCTGCATCTTTCTGTGAATTTTGTTCACATGGGGTGTTAGGCATAATTGGACTAAAATCGAATCTTACATTTTTGGCGCACCAGAAAATGGGCGACTTTGATTTGGATATCAAACTTTTAAGCATTCAGATATGGCCAAGAGAAAGAAGACAAACGCTCGCGCTGAAAGCGCTGGATTGAGAGGAAGTCAGGAGGCTTCCTCTGAAGAGAACCCACCTCACTCGAGAAGAGATAGATGGAGTTATCAAGGAATTGGAATCAAGGCTTGAACGTCAAGAAAGAATTCCTTAGGAGATAGGAGGAATAAATAACCAATTTCCTTAACCAAATTGGAGAAGATGGAAGGCCAAGAGTTTAGGAAACTACTGTTGGAGCTGGACCTAACAATGTGGCAAAACTAAAATTGGACTCGAGGGAAACATTCATTGTGGCGATGTTTTGGTTCTTGATAATTCCAAAAAACGAATCAAGATATTCGAACTGAAAATCAGGAATGCACAAGATTGAATGCATCAATGGAACAAGCGCGGATCAACATTGCCTTTAGAAACTGGATTGGCACGGACCTGCTCTTTGGGTCAGTGTTGATCCATATATAGGTGTCGTAGATCGACACCCTACTTCGAATGGATTTAGCACTAAGGATGTTGGTTTCGGTTTCAGTGTCTACCGAAAAATTCTGGATAATCATAGTCAAATAGCGGATGTGATTAGAAAAGTTTCAAGAGGAGGATTATCTTGTAAAGATTTGGTTTGCGTGAACAAAAGTCCATTTACTCCGACCATATGGAACACTATGAACTTGCTGGACTTCAAACTTTCGACACAGGATGCTTATGATGGAAGGAATGATCCGGCCATTCATTCGATGAGATACATACGTCATATGAAATACTAAGGGGAATCAGACGAAGTCATGGGTAAATGCTTCCCTTTATTTCTCTTGAACACAGTTGTCATGTTGTTTCGGCAATTGGAAACAGAATATATCGGAAGTTGGAACGATCTTATGGAAAGGTTTATCGAACAATTTTGTTTCCATTTTTTTGAACCTAAAACGTAACGTCAATCACAACCATCAAGCAAAGGATTGGAATGACTTTGTGTAGTCTTTTGGAAAGGTTTAATGAGGCGATGCGTCAATGGATCGATTAGAACCATCCACGGTTTTAACGGCTTTAGTTTGTAGGATTTGGGATAACTATGATTTCAATATTACATTAGAAGGGGATACATTGAGGGACCTCAATGAGTTTAATTATGAGGAAGATAGATTTCTTTAACAAGCGGTCGCAAAACCAGATAGAGAATCATTCGAGGTTAATCCTGTTAAAGATGGAGGACTATCTAGATTTGAAAAGGATAAAGGAAAAAAGAAAAGTTGTCGATGGATTGAATCAGAATAACAAGCAACAGAAGGAATCCGAGTTCTCTTCATACATGGATATTAATCCTACTTTGAAAGAAACTTATCTAGATACTCATGATACTTCCTTTCAATAAACTACTTAGGAGGGAAAAAATGGAAATAGAACGAAATTATGGAAAGCACTTCTTATTTGATGAACTAAATGGTCATAACACAAATGAGTATCGACATCTTAGAGATATGACCGAGAAATGCATCGGATGCATAAAACTACCACAATATATTTGAAATAAGATTGCGATGACGGAATAGGTGCAGTCATCTTCCGGTCGAAACAGAAGCCAGTTAGGTACTTGCTCGCTTCGGATAATCATCAATTAACACAAATTTTTGATTTTGGATGGCTAAATCTTCCTACCCATGCTCGAGATTTGGATTTAATTGTTAGGCATGCTCTTTGCGGATGATGAACCTTTCAACTTCTTTTAACTAATAAATTTGGAAATGAAAAATGGTTAAGGTGGCCTACCCATATATGGGATTGGGACTTAGTCCCTAGACATGCTCTGTACCGGATGATAAACTGTTAGTTTTTATTTTAGATTTTGTAATAAACTGGATCTTGGAACTTTACTAAAATCATTTCACTTGTATGGATTGTGCTTTTGAAGTGTGGAATTGGAAATTGGGTTTTAAACCTTAATAACTAGTCCCCAATGATGGGTTATGCTTGAGAAGGATCTGGCCGTGTTATCGGACTTAGTAAGGTCATTTGATTAGGCGTCGAGTATGGACTATGGCCGAGAAGGTTCGGCTTGTTCAGTCAAGACTTGGAAAAGTCGATTGATTGGTCGTTAAGTACGGAATATGCTTGGCAAGCGTCGAGCCATCTTGAAAACAGGAATGCTTGATTGAACTTTGCAGGTTTGGACTATACCCATGCTAGTTAGGCCCAGAAAGACCATGGAATTCAGATTTCTCAAATATTCCACACTTTGGATTTCGACTGTGGATTTTTTTGAATTTCTCGGTTTAATTGATTTCTTGGGTTTGATGGTTATCTGGATCTTTTGGACTTCATGGAATATTGGATTTTGCTTCAGATATTATTAATTTCGAATTTGGATTTCTTATATCTCTTAGATTATATATTGGCTTTTATATCCGGCTTATATTAATGATCCGGCATATTCCTGGTTTTTTAGATTTGTTTTTTATTGGATATTGGATTTATTATGTACTTCTTATGGACTTCTCTTGAATTGTTGTCTTCAGACTTTGGAATTTTGGATTATACAGAAGTAACTTTGGATTTTCAAATTATAAAAAATGCATCTTTTACCGAAAGAATGTTTTGAAGTGCAAGGTTAACCCTCCTTTTTACAATTTCGTTGTACTTTGGATTCGACGATTAGATAGCTCGATACATGAGTACAGATGGATATATGGACTTATTAAAACTTGGAATTGCTTAGGCAAAGCACTTTGTGGTAATAACTTGAATTTTTGGATTGGCATAACTTAGACTGATCATATCATATGAACTAGATCAGATCAATTAGATCACTATGCCTCGGATCGGCATTAGCATCAACGCACCGGATCAGCCTTCTCTTAATGAATCAGATCAACCTTTGAACTTTACACTTGATCATCCTATCCAATGCACATCGGATTGGTGTGCTACACCTTGGATTATTCAAATTGAACTTAATTTGGCAAATGGATCCAAATTCTTGGCTTTGGGGTCATATCGGTCCCATTACTTAGATCTGAATTTGCACCGATTCGAAGCAATAGCATTGTGCGATCAGCTCCACTTCTTGCTGGCTCGATTAATGTGGATTTCCTAATTTCACTCTAGATATTTAGGCCGATATGAGCCCATATGCAGCTATAAATAGAGGACCTGGGTACTTTTTTAGTGGACCATTTTGGCTCCTTTACGCGGGGACTCTACCATTATTCAACCTTATTTCCCCCATCACCACTCAACCCCGAATAGTATTGTAATCTAATAGTATATATAATAGATTACCTCAAAGTGGATGTAGACACGTTGCCAAACCGCTATAAATCTTGAATGTTGCTTACCTTTTTACGCTTTCCGTGTCTAGGATTGTTGATAATATATGTATTTGTTCGATGGATTCTGTTCATTTAGGGTGCTAGGCAAGTTTATATGAAATCGCGTCTAGCACATAGTTTAACACTGTACCATAAATTTTTTAAGTGGTCTAACCAATATTATGGATTTGTCAAGAATTGTACCGGTGGCATGCACATAGTTGCACACTTGATTGGTACAAATGCATGCTAATTTATCTAAAGAAAAACCCATGTTACAAAAAATGTTATTATTATTACTCATTCTTTCGATATGAGTATTACATATGTCTATCAAAATGGCTGCATTGGCAGTGACATAAAAGGAGACAAATTCAAAAAAAAAAGTCTTCCTGTTAATTTGTACTACTATAACAACCGTCCTACATCTTCAAAGCTTGGTATATCTACATAGTGCACGGAATAGTGTCTAAATCGATGTACGACGATTGTAAAGGATCGGTATATCATTCATGAGCTATCACTAATCACCCAAGACAGAACTCACCACTTGAGTGTGTATCTAAACTAAAGTCTCTACCTCTGGTTGTCAGAGTTGGGTTAGTATCAATTCGATTACCTTGAACAGGGCTAGTCCCTATTTAATCCAATCCGAAGTTTCGATCTACGTGCACCTAAATTCCGTTTCTTATTTTCAAATCCTAAAACCGAGTGGCACCATCAGCAAATCCAGAGATTCCTGGTAGTTTTATCCAGTTTGCACTAGGTCACCAAGGTCGGTACCGATCCCTCGAGAAGGAGGGGAAGTTTCCCTAAGTTAATTCAAAGCTTGTTATGTTGCTAAATCCAAACCCAATAGCTTAATCTCTACCTCCTGGTCTTCTGCTCTGTCTAATCGGATCAAGGAACTTAGGCATCATCTTCTATTATCTTCGCAACAATCTGTCTTGATGTTCTAGTCTTGTTTCCAAATCCTTGACTACTCCGTCTATCTCTTCCTAGGTGAGATAGATAGGTATGTTTCCTTCAAACGAATCCTTCCGACTTCCTTCTATTACAGCTCCTTTCGGTTGAGAATTTGTTTTCTTCTTTTTAACCATTGTTTCCTTAGCAAAAAAATTCCTTAATGGCAAGTAATGATCCCCTTCCTAGAACGCCAAAAATGTTAGACATGATTTTGGTCAATTGATCCTAGCACCTCAGTTTTATATAATTGATAAGATAATCACAGAAAGTGATAAATAATCCAGATCATAGAGTGCATAGAAGTAAAAAAACACAAAAATTTTATAGCGGTTTAATTCTACTATGCATCCACTTTGTGTTTACTGTCAGACTATAATACAGTTCGGGTTTGATTACAAGAATGGGGAGAATAAGGAGTTGAAGTTAAGTAATGGCAGAGTCCCTACGTAAAGAAGCCAAGAGAAGAAGAATATCCTCTCTTTTTTCAAAGCCTAGGGGGTTTATTAATGGAGGAAACAACAAGTAAGGAAGCCCACCAAAGTGAGACGACCCAACCTAAGAGGTGGGGCCCCAATCTCTCTTCTTTACACTACTACTATTTCCTACTATATATGCGCAAATGAAGAAGCGAGCTATTACAAAATATCAATGATCACGTAGCATGCGTATACATGCACTTTCTTTGCTCTATCTTGTTGTCATCCATCTCAAGGACCTATTCCACTTCTTTCTTTCCACGATATAACAGTTGATCATTCAGCCCATGGGTCACGCTACCTAAAAACCAACTTTTGGACAATCATTCCACTAAATCCTTTCAACGTTGACCTGTCATCATCAAGACCTAATTTTGTTCAGAATTGATTTACCATTACCAGAGTTCTAATGATATAATCATTTATTCTACTACTATATTGCCATCAAAACCCAAACGAATGAGCGTATGCCTTCAACGCGATCTATCGAGTTCATATAACATCCTCGGGATATTTGGTCCATATAAATTCAAATCGATAACGATATGATTAGATCGGTATCAAGCTAAATCACCGAACTCAAATTTTGTCTGTCATTTATACCCTGAATTCTTCCATCCTGCTTGCTTAAGCATATTTCCATAATGCTACACTCCCGAAGTATTCTTAAAGCTACGGAAAGCAATCAATATTAATTAAAGTAGATCGATACCAATATGACTTCACACACCAATTTCTTTCATCTTTACTTACTTTGGACTCCTCTTTCTAGTTTCGTACTCCATAAATCCTCCAATTTCCCCCTATTGGTTTAAAAGTTGGTTGGTATCGATATAAAGTGATTGATATCGATCATTGTGCATAGCCAAAATTCGATCTTCGAGGTCTAGACCCTTTCCCATCTTTAACTTAAAGTCTTCCCCAAAGTTTGCAACCTAAGTGCTGAAACCTCTGCCTTCTTTCCAAATAGATTTTAAATTTCTTCAACCTGTAATATGTTCATCTCGGAACTGAGCCCTATAAACTAAACTTCATGCGACTAAAATCTTAGGCGTCTCAACTTCTCTTGATCTCCTTCTCCAAGTTTTATCTAGTTTCTACTTCTTTTGCCTTGATTAGCTCCGTTCATCTATCTCCTTTCATATCCACCTAAATAACTGACATACCATATCAAAGAAAAATGTATAAAACAAAAATATCATATGTATATATGTGCAACTCATTAAAACACGATTGTCATGTAAATCTTGTTCTAGATCTGACTTTTACATTAGCTTGCCAATATGATCAAAAAGGGTTGCAAAACTATATAAAATCATTTAATTTTTTTATATTTTTCCCTGAATTGTTTTAAAGGATGCACCTAAAGTTATAAAATGTTTTAAGATCAATAATTATGTCAAAACACTAATTTTAATTATATAAACAAGTAAAGCATAATGAGAGGTTGTAACATCCCAAAATTTTAGTTATTTGATATAAAAAATTTAATTAATTTTAAATATTTAAACGATTGGATTTTTGAAATCTAATTGGTTGAATTCCAATTTAGTGTTTATTGCAATATGTATATTAAATATTAATTGAACGAATTCATTAATTTACTTTGACTCCTTTTACTTAACTAATATCGATTAAAAATTAATCCATTTTGTAAATTTATTTTCAATAATATATTGTTTGGATTTTAATTTGTATTTGGATCTGAATAAAAAGTTATATTTATTCTTAAAATATCATTTTCTTTTTGCAAACTATCTCGGATTTCGTTGAAACTGATTTCATCATATCTGAAATTGTGAATTATTGTAAAATGTAAAGTTTCATAACGATCACACTTACTGTGAGATCGTGCGCATTTGAAACATGCATCGTTTAGCATTTTAGAAATTGAATTGATAAAATTGGACGCGCGTCAGACGCGTTGGTTCCCAACATCCCAATTTTGACCTTTTTGATATAGTTATATATTATTAATTTGTTTAATTTATAAATTTAGATTTTTATAAATTTCAAAAATTAATAACTTATGCAAATGAGATCTGTTTGAGACATGGTTTTTTCATTGCGATCGCATCAGAGTGCTTTAGTGATGGAGTTGGTTTGAACTGAATCAGAGTAATTTACAATTTATTTATTTATTTTATTATTGTGTAAATTATTGATACATATTGTTTATTAAAAACAAATAATAATTAATTAACCATAAATTAATTAAATTAAAAAACAAAAATAAAATAGTTCGTTTGAACCCTGCAAATGCATTCTTCGCTAACTAAAATGCCCAGCTAAAATATCCCGCTGAAATACCCCGCTTCCGTTACACTCAAACGCACCCTTAAGCAATGTTGGATTGTGCTTCACCTATGTAAAATTAAAAGAATAGAACTTAAAACACTCAACATATGCTTGTTTTGTTATTCTCCTGTTTCTCTTTTTTTTCTTTCAAAGTAAGTTAAAAAAATGGAGCTCCTAAATTCATTTTATAATCAAATAAAATTCCCTTACAAAAGCTTATGTCTTTAAGCTTGTATTGAGGACATCAATATATGGGAGGATTCTCAATGGTCTTGGCTTCATGCTGGTGACAGCGACAATAATTTCGCATGGCATGAAGGATGGATTTTAGTCAACGTTTTGAAAATTGAAGATGGGCTTGAAGATACTGGAATGAAGGAGAAGGGTTTAGAAGTTTTTGGTTAGATTTCATCTCGAAAATTGTTGCACCTTATTGTGCATGGTTGTAGCCTAAGATTCGGGTTGCATTTCACTTAGAGGGGGCGGTGGTGACGTATGGGTGTTGAAGTGATGGAGGAGTCGATGAGAGAAGCTTTGGTCAGATCAAATTGTTGTTTCATGGTGCAACAAGTAATTGAAAGGAGTTGGAAGGGCTTGTTCACGCATTTGAAAGATACAGCAAGAATCGGGATGTATTTTTTGGGAAGAATAAGTTTGTGCGGATAATTTGTTTTTTATTTTATCGGTTGGTGTTTAATTATTTTAAAATTAGTTCAATTTCTTAGAAATTCAATTTCTAATTCATACGAGATCCGATTTGAAACTCATGGAAATGAAATCTTTGCTTTGCAATTGGATTAGATATTTTACACTATCTATATTGTATGGATTAGACTAATACATTAATTGTTTGCTTAATTGTGAAGATTGTTAGTTGTTTGGTTTGGTTAAATTATTATATTACTAGTTTTCTGTTTAGATTGATCAAATTGATTACTTGTTTGAATTAAATATAGGATCGATGTATAGCATAAGGAAATGCTATTATATTGTTTGAACCTGATTTAGGATCACGATATAACATCTCGAATTGCTATTAGACATTTTCGAGTTTATTTTATATTCAATTTTTATGCAAGTGTCTGGTTAGTTGTGAATTGTTGAATACAACCGAGTTGAATACGTTATTTGTTGAACCAAGGAATTAAATAAAGCTTAGACCGTTACAAAAACAGAAGACGAGAAAAAGGGAAGAAAAACAAAACACTGGAGGACCAGTCGACCGACGAATATAGACCAATCGACCGTTTTGAGCTCTGTCTAAAAACGGCCGACCGGTATATTCCCAGCGGTCGACCGGTCATGGTTTTTTCAGTTTTTAAAAGAAATACCACGTCGGTTCCACCCTCTCACCCATTCATTTCTACTCTCAACGTTCAAAAAACAAAAACAAAAAAAACAAAAACCCCCAAAATCCCTAGCTTCAAAATTCTCCAATCTCATTCAATTTCATCATGGCTCCTCCACAAAAAAGATCAAAGAAATCTTCTACATCCGAATCATAACCACAACCTATTGGTTCCAACATCAAAAAATGGCTAATGGATCCCATAGCTGTAAAAAGATGGAATCAAATGAAGGATTACAAAATATACCAAGGTTCGTATATTAAATTCTCGGATTTTTCAAGTTATCATGTTCTCAATCTTGCAAGGAAGGTTGAACTCGAGTCTCTACTAGATTTTGACAAAAATAATGTAGAGATTAATCATGTTATGATTAAACTTTTCTATGCTAATCTAAATTTGGAGAAATATAGGCCTGAGAATCCGACGCAATGCCTTTGGTCGGTTGTTTGCGATAAAGAAGTTTTCATTTCATGTGCAAGGATGGCCCAAGTTCTCGAATCGTCATTTTATGGTCAAAAATTCTCAAGTAATTTCTGTCCCGTTCATGTACGAAAAAGTGTAAGTCATCAATTCATTGAAGATGATAGCAACGACACAAAATCTATTGGCTTAAGGCATACGACAAGATTTTTACATCATGTACTTAAGCATTCCTTGTTCCCGAGACTAGGGAATTTCGCCGCCGTTTACAAAGAAAGCTTTAAGGCATTATACACTATTTATGGAGATGTCAATATAAACTGGATTGGAATGATTTTTGAAGAAATCTTGAACGTTAATGATTCTACAAAGCCGACAATATTCTATAATGAATACGTTATGTGTCTCCTACTCGATTGTGGTATTACTCCTCCCAAGTCTCCATCCTCATGACCTAAGTGCATCAACAAAGCGTCAATCAAAAGGATGAAGCTACCTCCTCCTTATTTCTCAATTATGTCATTTGAACAATGGAAGGAGAAAAGTCATGGAGGCACCACTTCACAATCATCTAGGCCAAAACCGGAAGAAGTAAAACTTCTTGGACCATCTTCTTCGACTAAAGAATCGCTTGACCAAATTGCGCGTAATCAATTCTTTCTTGAAGCACATCTTAAGCGCATGGGTACGAAAATGGAAAAACGCTTTAACAAAATAAATTCTTTCTTTGGAACTTTATGGGAAGCGATTTCTTGTGGTCCTTCAATGTCGCAAGATCAAGATCCCGAAAAACGTCCAGCACCTCCTTCTTACAATTGGACATCTTCCGATGAGGCGGCAAGCTCCGGGACTAGCCATGGACGTGGTTGCGGTAAGTCTCATGTTGAAGAAGAGGAAGAGGAAGAAGAAGAGGAAGATGAGGAAACCGAATCCGAGTCTTATATTTGCATCTCACTGGTTTATTTTATCTCTTGCTTATGTTTTTATGACTTTATCTTGCTATCTTAAGACATCAACTAGCACTTGTACGTAAATAGTGCTATGTATTTTATTTGACATAGACTTGGTTGTGTATTTTATGACTCTTGGGTATGTTTATTAGTGTGCTATGTGTGGTATGTTGCATGATACAATTATGGTATGTTTTATGGTATGTATTTCATCTGCTAATATCATATTCACTCTTATCTATTTTGTTTATCTACTCCTTTTTGTCGATGACAAAGGGGGAGAAAAGTGGTACTAATAGTATTGTGCATGAATTATATAATAAGTGCTTAAATTCCGGGGGAAATTATATACAAGGGGAATTCTTAAAGTTTCAAGAGCTATGTTGTCATCAATCAAAAATGGGGAGAATGTTGAGTCAAGGAATTCATGAAGTTTTGATTATTGACAAAGAGATGATTCAATATCGACAAAAAGAGATGATCAATGGTTCGACAAAGGCACGAAAAGCTTCAATGGTATTTTATATTAGAGGTTGATTATTTGGTATTGTTATTAATGTTAAAATCTATCCTCAAATAATCATATCCCTCATTATTGGGAATATATATATATATATATATATATAATATGTGTGTGTGCACATTTATATGGTTTTCTGGTCAAAACTGGTCGACCAGTCAAATACCAGCGGTTGACCGATTCTGCCCAAAAAACTCAATGAACATGCATGCATATATATAACATATATATATTTTCAAATTCCTGTCTACTGGTCCATTTTTACCTGTCGATTGTTTTTAAATAGAAGCAACTATTCAAATAGTCACTATCATTTCTTCAAGAGTTGCTTCTTTTCCTTTTCACCAATGCTCATATCCATTGTTTGTAACTCTTTACTAATAGTTACAACTGTTTATCTCCTATATAAACATCTTGAAATCATCAATTCAAAACATCAATTTCTTTCTATCTAATCTCTATATTATTGATTTCATTCTTGAACTCTCAAGTACTTAAACACTCATATTCTTCAGAATATCGTTCTGGAATCCTAGAATTTATATATTATTCTTTTGATTCGAATACAATATCCTCTTCCAAAATCTTCATAAACACAAATTCTATTTGAGGATAAGATTATAGGAAGGTTGTACAAGAATTGACAAATTCGTGTTATTGAGAACACACATTGTCAAACTACAAGTTTATTCATCTTGTTTGAAGTCCTCCGTGTTGTAAGAGGCAAGTAGTGAAGTCCTCTGTGTTTTAAGAGGCAAGTGTTGAAGTCCTCGTGTTGTTAGAGGCATGAAATTCCCGTTCGACTGCTCAGGTGTTGTAAACATGTTCCTCCGGGTGAAGTGAGGTTGTTATTAGTGAAAATCCAGATAGAAGTCTGGGACTGGACGTAGGACGGTGCTCCGAACCAGCATAAAAATCTCTGGTGTGATTTTTCTATTTTTACTGCATTTACTATTATTTAGTTCTGTGATTAGCCATTACTTCATACTTGAATATTGTTCGTCATATTACACGATCCTTGTGAGTATATTATACTTGACAAGTACACACATACACTTTCATTATTGATTTTGACGTAAAAAGAATAAAACAAATGGTTGATGTTATTTGTCTGACCAAATAAACATGGTTTAGTTATTTATTGAATTATTCAAATTAACAATAAGTTAGCAAAATAAACCACCATTCTAGTGTTTTATTAATTTGGATATTCTGTTTGCATACATTTGTTTATATTCATTTATTGCTCTTATTTGTTTATGCATATTCTCATATCTATCTATTAAATAATAGTTGTTGTAATATATAAGAGTGAATATGCTTTTGTGATACTTTATTTAGTCCCACATCATGAGGATAAGTTTAACATCAACTCCAAATCCTATATATAAAGGAGTCAATGTAGTAGAAATGTACACACTTGAAGTAATAGAAATAAAATTCTCTCCCCTATCTTTTCTGTTCTCTCTAATGGCTTCTTATTTAACATATGTTCTATTTTATTTTATAACACGTTATCAGCACGAGATTCCACTAGATCTATTTTTTTATGTTTTGAAATCATCTAGTTCTACATCCATGAATTTATTTTATCCTCTTATTAGACGTGATTCATACTTCTAGATCTCTTTTCTTCTTCAGTTTTTATAGATCTAGATTCTATTTTAGTGGATCTAACTTTATAGATCTAATTATCTATATTGATCCTAAATATGTGTAAATATATTCTTTTAATTCTTTGCAGATCTAATTTTGAATTTTCCGATCCAAATGGAGATTTGATTGTATATGTATTGTTTACATTATTGATGATGCAGAGGTAGATCCAGTTTTATTCTTTTCGATCTACTATCACTTTTCGTATGTAATTTTTTTTGGATAGACTAAAGAGAAAATATCTCTTGGAAAAATAATGTTTTTTTATGTATATCCAACGGAATTATGGGTATAAAATATAATGATGTAGCATTTAAATTCAATAGCAATATTTATTTATCATTGGAAGTGAGATTGAAAACTCATGATGTAAACCAATTCTTTCAAATGAGGAACCTGAAGTTCATATGTAATGACCTGAAGTTCATATGACATGAAGTTCATATGCAAATGAGGAACTTGAAGTTCATAAACAAATGAAAAATCATAAAGAATATTAATCCTTTGGAATCTGAAATAATATGAGCCTAAAGTTCATATGTTGAAGAAAAAAAAAGGAAGCCCGAAGCTTTCTTAAAAGTTGCAACATAAAAGGATTGTACTTCCAGAAGAAGTTAAAAGAGACACACACATCATAATATGTGACAATAACATTGGATTCAATAGAAAATCTCTAAACGGGTTTCATCTAACTGACATCTTTCATGTACAGTTTATATTAACTGAAATCCTGAAGATATAGTATGCATATTAATATCTTGAAGAGATGTTTTAGAGATTTAATTTTATATATCGAATCCAACATCCTAGAAGAGACGATAGAAATTTTTTGTTGCATTGCAATTACATAAATAAAAGATATGTTCCCTGAAGGAATATCATACACTTTAGAAGTAGTAATTTCTTTTCTCCCTTGAATCCTATTTTTATTTAAGGCACCTAATTTTGTTACTACATTTAAGGTTTGATATGTATTTTTGTATATTGATATGACATTTCAATAGTTTGTATATATTATCTCCGGAGGAGATTAGTTCATCCCAGAAGCGGTGATAACAAAATATCTTTAGAGGATATTTGTATATTTGGAAATAGTAAAATTTCTCTAGAAGAGACCTGTTTATTTGAAAATAATAAAATATCTCCAGAAGGTATTTCTACAATTAAAGGTAACAAAATATTTGTAGAAAAAAATTTCATAAATTTTTTGTAAATGGTGTTTATGAAATATCCTAAAAACGATATTATATTTTGATATGTCTATTAAAGAATTTTCATTGAAATATTTTCAAATATCAAAGATGATGATGCAAATTTAATGACTATAGAAAATATGCATCTCGAAGATCATAAGCTAAGATTTAAATATTGATCTTAATTTAGCACACCTGAAGTTTATGCAGAAACAATTTTTTTTATAAAAATGGAAAATTTAGAACCTGCAGACTATAATGGTAATAGATAATTTTGATATAAAAAGAAAAATCTAAAAGATTTTTTGGATTGTATAATTTAAACCTAAAACATGTAATTTTTATGTTTTGAATTTTATGTATAGATTTGCAAGTTTATGGAATTATTCATATTAAAGAATGTAAAATATTAGTTCTATAATTATGCACTTTTACTCAATTCTCGATTAGACATTATGCATATATATGGTATTTTAGAAAATATGATTATTGGGAATGCAGTACAACTATAAGTTGTTTATTTCGGTTTTGTCATTGATCAATACTGTAGCTAGATCCAAATTTTATTATGTTGATTTTAATAAAATTTATTTATTTGATTCATATATTTAGACCGTATAATGGTTATTTCTGTTATTTTTATAATAAGTGCATTAAATGTATTATTATGGTAATATATATTGTATTGCCATATTATTATAAATGTGTTAGAAGCATTAGTTATTATAAGTTAAATGATGTATGTTTGTATTTGGAAAAAGAATAGACATATGTATTATTATTCAATATATTTGGCAACTAATATCTAATGTAATGGAAGAAGTTGTATAAATCAGATTCAAGACCTAAACTTTTGGATATTGAAAAAAGGAAACTTTTTGATGAAGTTTACAAGTTTGAAATCTTGACAATTAGCAAGAATGTAAAAGCTTCTAAATTAGAAGTATGTTAAAAGGTTGAGAACCAGAAGTTCATCATAAATTAATAAAATAGATATAATATGTATGTTTATATATACGCATAGGAACTTGAAGTTCCTTAATTAGTGAACTTGAAATATTTCATAATTTAAAAGCCTGAAGCTTTAATGAAACTGTGTGAAATAATAACATTAATAAAATTGATATTCAAAGACTTCACAATTTTCAAAATGAGTTGTATCTTGCTTATATATTTATATTTACATAATATGTTGAAGAATAAATTTTAACAACTTGAAGTTGTTTATATATTTTATTTGAACCAGAAGTTCAATACAGTGGAACTAGAAGTTCAATACAGTTGAACCAGAAGTTCAATACAGTTTAACAAACTTGAAATTGTTTATATATTATTTGATCCAGAAGTTCAATATGGATTAGCAACTCAAAGTTGTTCATATATTTCATTTGAACCGGATGTTCAATACAGTTCCAAAATCAAGTATTTTAGATATTATGAAACGATCTTTAAGATTCACGTTAACATTGCTTGATAAGCAAAAATTAATGATTGGAACATTATAAACAATTTGTTCTAAAATCAATAACTTGAATGAGAGAGGATATGCTAATAAATTACATATATAATACGTGGACGCACGTATATACACATATATGTGAATATTTAATTAACAACCCTGAAGTTGTCGTGAGCTCATATTATAAATTATGCATATATTATTTTATATTTCAGAAAGTCGATTAACATTAATATTGAATGACCTGAAGTCATGTGCATATTCAAATGATAGAAAATTCCTCCAAGTCATTAGATCATTGAAAGGGAATAAGCAATACAATATGAATGCATGTTGTCAACTAATAAGAGCATTATCCTCCTACAATTGAAATACATCTAATGTATTTGCTAGCTAAGATGCTACAATGGATCAAAAATGAATCCAAAGTAGGTTTTCTATTTAAAGTGACAATGTTTGTCAACATTAAGCGGGAGGATAAAGGAATCATCAATGTTAAATATTTGCTAACATATATAATTATGCATAATATTAAGTAATTTGCATAAATTATCAATTATGTCCCTAATAGACTTTCTCCAGTATACATTTGAATCCCCGAAGGATCAAAAGGTGTAAATCATAGCTGAAAATTTGGTATAAAAGTCAGTTCAAAATATCTTTGGAGTAAGCATAAATATGCAAAATAAAGGAGGTGAGTGTTCCTGAAGAAACACTTAAAGGTGCTTTGAAAGAAACCCATGACATGATTGTCAAAATAACCCCAGAAGTGGTTTAGGTACCTAAAGCATGATAAGTTTTGAGATCTCAATAAATCATGTATAGAACTGACAAGAAATAATCGTCGATAATAAATTAATAAATAATAAAGTGCTTATATTTATAAATGGATTAAAAATCCCATATTAGAGAGAAACATGATTGGCCACCATGAAATTCTCCTAAATAAGATATATGGACCTGTAGTCCATAAGATATGACCTGTAGTTCATAAGATAAAAATAGAAATATATATAATGACAAAAGAACATGGAAGTTACTGAAGCACCATAGAGTGCCAACAACATGTTAAGTGCCATGAGCATTGTATTTTCAGTGATAATTGAATTAATTAAAGTAGTGAAAGTGTTTAAAACGCTTACAATACCCTAAAGGTATAAACGATGAAAGTATACAAATTTCAGAAAAATTAAAATAACGTTGGCAGTGATAAAGAGCAAGAAATGTAGATTACAACATTCTTTTAAGTATTTTTATGATGAAGATCTTATAATTCATGATGAGTAGATCACTTCCTGCTTTCAAGAATTGTTGTAATGAAACTTTTAATATCCATTGAAGTGGTAGTTGCAATTTGCAAAAATTATTATAATATATAAGTTCCTGAAGAACATAAATAACATTTGTTATTATAAAGAATACCAAGAACATGGATGATAAATTACAACATTCTTCTGAGTATTGTTGTAATGAAAACCTTGATATACTTCAAGGCGAGTAGATTACTTCCTGCTTAGTGTTGTTATAATAAAAAAATCTTGATATACTTCATTCTTCTAAGTATTATTGTAATGAAAATCTTTATATACTTCAAGATGAGTAGATTACTTCCTTCTTAGTAATGAAAATTGTCTTATTCATCAAATATGTATTGCAACATGCAAGTCCGATTGAAATAGAAAAATATAAGCATATGAAGTGTATTCATAAATGAATATTAGTAACATACAAATCACAAAAGGAAGGCGTTTTAAATAAGAAAATATGCATGAAGCATGGAAATGCGCATGAAGTTTTAAAAGAAAAACTTCATTAAGAAGTATTTGTAAGCAATTTGAGTTATTGAAAGAAGAATACAAATTCAGAGGAAATTATTAAATCAGGGGGTGCATCCATAAGTATGATATAATGCACCCTTTTTCCTTAAACAGTTTTTCCCCACTGGTTTTCTTAGTAAGGTTTTAATGAGGCACGGGTCGTGATCCAGAAGTACAACCCAAAAGTAACATAAAAAATAAGTTATAATGTACTCTTTTCCTTATTTAAGATTTTTCCCACTGGTTTTTTCTTATTAGGGTTTTAACGAGGCATTACATTGATCCAGAAGTATCATACTACTTTTGACGTAGTAAATATGACATTTTATATTGTACTCTTTTTCCTTCACTAAGATTTTTCCCATCGGGTTTTTCTTAGTAAGGTTTTGACGAGGCAACATTTTGACCAGAAGTATCAAACATCTTTTGATGCAGTAAACTATTATTTATAAAGACAAGACAATATGCATGGCTCAGATTCAAGTGAATTATATCATGGGTGATAGGATGGAGCATATTTCTTCTAAATATCTCTTCATACATGAATGAAAGGATAATAAGAAAGAGCAGAAACAAATCCAGTTTCAAGAAAAGCAAATAGATCTGTTCTCAGAGGCAATTTCCAAACCAACATTCCAGAAGATGATGTACAAAATTGGCATGCGTCGACTACATCAATAGACTAATTGAACAACGAGTTATAAATAAGGGAGAACATTTAAAATTATGCTATAATGCACTCTGTTCCTTCACTAATATTTCCAACTGGGTTTTTGTTAGTACGGTCTTTAATGAGGCATTATCTTGATTCTGAAGTATCAACCCTTACGGTAACATTGTAAAACATGTTACCTAACGATGAAATAAATTTGCACTCTTTTCCTTGTTCATGATTTTTCCCAGAGAGTTTCTTATAAAAAGGTTTTTAACGAGGCATTATTTTGATCCAGAAGCATCAAACTCCTTTAAGGAATATAATTTTAATATGATATTTATAATGTCAAACGTTACGTATTATTTTTCTCATTCAAGGTATTTCCATTGGGTTTTCCTGATAGAGTTTTGAAGGCAACAGACAATACTTGTATCGACTGAACGGATATATGCAAGAAAGATAATAATTAGGGGGAGCAATCATCATATATGTTTTAAAAGGGACAATTTAAAGTTAGCAGAGCATTCAAGATTTTGAAGACGGATATTCAAGGGGGAGTGTTGCAATATGTAAGAGTGAATATGCTTTTGTGATATTTTATTTAGTCCCACATCATGGGGATAAGTTTAACATCAGCTCCAAAGCCTATATATAAAGGAGCCAATGTAACAGAAATGTACACACTTGAAGTAATAGAAATAAAAGTCTCTCCCCTGTCTTTTCTGTTCTCTTTAATGGCTTCTTGTTTAACATACGCTATGTTTTACTTTATAACAATAGTAAAGCAAAACTTTTTAAAGGCCTCTCATTAATTCTAGGTGTTTTCTCTGTTCCCCTTAATTCTCTACACATATTTTATTTTTTAAATTAGTTGATCACTTTACATTTGCTTACTATTTCTCTCACATTATATTACGTCTTCTATAATTTTGCATTTTGATACGGATATTTCAAAGTTTACACAATTATTTATTAACAGTTAGCTCTTAACCATTTATATTTAAGTCTACATATTTAAATTAATTAAAAAATCCAAAATTTAAGTAATTTAAATAAATTTAATTAACTAATATTTCTTTTAAATACTACAAGCGATAAAAATATATTTTTTTGGCGCTAAATACCGATACTTCAAATTTTCTTCAATCACCTAAGTCTCTTTCAGTTATTTTCTAACATTTTACATTTAGTACCATATTTTACAATTAATTACATAATATTAAAAATATTTAAATAACTTTAGCAAACTATTATTCACTGATTCGACTAATAAATCACATCAAGTTTAACCATATTCATATCAACAAAAACGAAAAAAATCAAATACATTAATGCATCAATCACATAACATAAATTATACACACAATTAACTATCAAAAGTTCAAAGTTGAATTCATTTACGTCCATATATTTATCATGTATTTCATTGTAATATTAATGTCAAAAGCCTACATTTTAAAATCTGTTTAGTCATTTACAAAATACTTTACAATATCACTTAACATTATATATTAAGTCAGTATGTTTAAATTAATTATGTGATTCTGAATTTAATAAATGAATTCAATCAATAAACTAAATTCATCTAATTAACACCAAATGTGATGTTTTAAAATATACACCATGTTCATATTAAAAAATAGCAAAAATTAGTTTTTCTTTCGAATATAAAGTTAAATGAGTTATACAAATTAAATAATATATGTACACAATAATAAAAAAATAATATATTATACACTTATCTCAACAAATTTAGCATAAATTGAAGAAAACAATTTCCACTTTGAATACTTGCATTTTAACATTTCTATAATTATTTGTTGGACTTCCTCAATTATTTCGTGATATTTTATATTTCATTCCAAATATTTAAACTACCCATGAAATCTAAAACTACATTTATTTAATAATCTTCATAGAGCATATAGTCCAATTTTCTAATAGTTCTTAAAAACATACTTCAATTTTACTATGTACTTTCATATTAGAAATGTAGTTTTCCATGCAACTATAAAAATGTATAAATCACATAACATGAACTATGTATATCTACAATAATGACAAAATTAATTTGTAAATTAGTTATAGTTCATTTATATCAAGAATTTACCATATATTATATCATAAAATTCTATTTGAGCATCAATAACTCCGCAATAAATTTACAGGAAAATGATCACAAGGAAAAATTTTAGGGTTTTTTATCCATAAGGACAACCCACTAAAATTTTATTCACAAGGACAATATACTGATTTTTTATTATTTCACGTGAGCTTATTTCTTTTTCTTCCTCATTCGGACATCGCGCTTCACTCGATCTCGAATCTCTTCTCCAGTGCGTTTTTTTCTTCTCCAGCGGGTTTTTTTCTTCTAATTCATATTGCAAAATCACTCTCGAGTGTATTGATCTCTCGATCAGATCTGATCTCGACATCTGATCTCTCGATCTGAGTTTCAGATTGCAAAATCACTCTCGAGCGTATTGATTTGGGATTTGGTTCACAAGATCAACGACGTTGTTTGAATCGACTAAAATCTATTATAAAATATTTCGATTATGTCTGTTTTGATTGTATCGCTGATGTACATAGGTTTTGTACTACTATTTTTTTTTGAAAAACAGTACAACAGTTTTAAGGTATCATTTTTATATTTTTTAGGTATCAATTTTACTGTAATTGTTGTGTAATGTTCATGTACATCTTTCGTTGATGTTGTATTTATTGTGAAGTTGTAATGTTACATTACCTCTGGGTTTTTTTTTTTTTTTGTAGAAATGGTTTTTTCTTGATCACTGAAAATGTTATGCATAAAGGTTCCAGAAATTGCTCCTCGCGCATCTCGTTTCAAGAAGTTGTTCCTTGCGCTTATCGATTACAGAAATTGTTAATCGCGCATATTAGATTTAGAAATAGTTCCTCGGGCATATCGGTTTTAGATTTCAATTAGGTTATGTTTTGTTGCATCGACTGAATTTTTTTTCTTATCATAATTGCTTTAATCTAACTATAAATGTTTCGATTAGGTATTTTTTTCCTCAATCTATGATTCATGGATTCTATTGCTTGTTCAAGCAGGTATCAGTTTTAATGTTCCTTTATTTAACCATTTTGAATTTTTTTAGGTATCAGTTTTGATTAATTAACCAGGTTTATATTCGTTTGATGTTCTTTTTCATGTTTAATTTATTTTGTACTTGTATTGTTGCATCAACAATGTATTAGAATACAACTTTATTGCTTAAATTAATTAATCTGTGATTTACATAGCTTTTGTATTAGTTATTTTACAAAAAAATAAACAATAGTTTTTAGGTATCATTTTGGTAATTTTTTAGGTATCAGTTTTAGTGTAATAGAAGTGTCATGTTCGTATTCGTCTTTATTTGAAAAGTATTTACTATATACTTGTACGACTGGATTACCTCTGTAATTAACCTGAACTATTAGTGCTTTAATCAATAATAATGTTATGTAAATATTTGTTCCGTAGGTTTCTTCCCTCTAGCTATAGCTATAGTTTCAATACAGAATGTGAACAATTGGAGTTGGTTTTTAACTCATTTGAAGGAAAGACGTGGAGTCTGGAGACCGTCATCAAAAAGAAAAAAAGGAGGATTTGCATATGGGAAAAAAATTATAACAAGCCAAATAGATGCAGAATGTGCAATGATTATGGCCATAACAAGCGCAATTGTCAAGCTTGCAATAATAAAAACTGATTTTAATTGCATTTGTTTTAGGGAATACATGTATTTTCAGATATATTTTTCATATAAACTTGTATGCATTAGCAAATTGGTGTTTGATACATTGAAAATGTGCACAATATTGTATATTTTTAATAAAAATTCTTCGTAGCTTATTATGTTTATATTTTATTTTTAAATTGATGTGTTGTTGGTATGATGATGATATCATGTTGTTATGAACAATTGTATGAGACTTGCATGTTGAGTATCAGTTTTAACCTCTTTTGTGTATCACTTTAATATGTTATTTGTTTTGTTTCAGCTAGTAGGTATTAGTTATATGCCTCTGTAGGTATCAGTTTTGTGAGCAGTTTTTAGGTAGCAGTTTCATATATTGCTAGGTATCAGTTTTAGTTTTATTAATGTTCTCAGTTTACGGGTATCAATTTTTAATTATCATTTTTATACTGCAGTAGATATCAGTTTTTTTTCTTCTCTCCGCATTTAGGTATCATTTTTTATGATTAGGTAGGTATCAGTTTTCTTTTTTCTACTTTCTGCAGTTTATAAGTATCAGTATTATTTTCTTTTAGGTATCGGTTGTTGAAAAATTCATTTCTGCATGACTTTCAGAGTATCAATACTGACAAAATTTGATATCATTAATTTGTCATCCAACTCACCAATATAACAATCATTCCATCCATCAACATGTACATAAGCAAGATTAGTGTTCAATACATCAACATGCACATAATAGTCATTACTGATTTGCAAAACATTTTAAACTGTTTACATATAAAACTGAAATAAAAAACATCGTTTTCAAACACAATCTAGTTACATACAACACTATTCTAGACATTAATTCATTCATTTTCTTGTAGTTTTTTTTGCTCAATCCATTGATGAATCGAACCAAATTCCAGCAGCTAGCATGATTTGATAATATTTCGCACACAATCATTGCTCTTGTTTTATCCATGTTTTCTGTAGTCACCTTCAGCGTAATTTCAAATCTGTTGTGTGATGCCATAAGTATCATTACAAATATTCCACAATCTGCTCTGTATGTATGAAAAATATTGATGGTTAGAAATAATAGTATAAAATTTATTCTTTATTGATGGTTAATAGTAAGAAACCGATACCACTTTTCAACTAAAATTTATACATTATTGCTGAAAAGTTTCAACAGATAAGAAAGTGATACCAATACTTAGTTAAAAATGATATTACATTCATGCATAACTAACAAAAGAGAAGATATAGTCAACTTAATGTCTCTTGCCCGCGGATTAACAAAATCATCATCTTGGTTAATAAAAAAAAACATTACAGAACTGAATTATATGATTTATGAGTATCAGATGTAAATGTTATGCATCATAAATGATCATTTCACATGCACATATTAGTTTTTTAATAGTGTAAAGTAATAGTTTTTACTTTGTACAGTGAGTGATATCATTTTTATACCAACTTAGTATCATTTTCTACTAAATTTAATGTTGCACTATTTTAAAACTAAAACTAATACAAAAAAATGTTACATCATAGTTTGGTTGATTATAATGAAATAAGTTCGACTGTTCGCTATTCTATATTTTAAAATTGATACCTAAAAACTGCTATAATGTAAATTCAACTAGAAAATATAAAAATGATACCTAAAAAAATATAAAATTAGTAACTTAAAACTGCTATAATATTTTAACGACAAAAGTAATACAGAATATGATTGAATCACAATTTGATTGATTAAAATGAAATAAATTCAATTGAATTACAAAGCTAGTGCAACAGTACAATAACAAATTAATACAGCAACAAAAAGTAACTAAAAAAAACATAGCACAGTGAATACAGTAAAAATGATACCCAAAAAAAATATAAAAATGATACCTAAAAACTGTTGTAATGTTTTAAATAAAAAGTAAAACAAAAATTACTTGCATCACAGTTTGGTTGATTATAACGAAATAAGTTCGACTGTAATACATAGATAATGCAACAACACAACTACAAAATAAATACAACATTAAAACACAACAAACGAATATAAAACAGTGTTAAATAAACAAAAATGATACCTGAAAAAAACATAAAACTGATACCTAAAAACTGCTATGATGTAAATTCAGCTACAAAATATAAAACTAATAAGTAGAAAAATATAAAACTGATACCTAAAACCGCTATGATTTAAATTCAACTAGAAAATATAAAACTGATATCTAAAAAATATAGAACTGATACCTAGAAGCTGCTTTGATATTTTGAAGGAAAACTAATACAAAAAATGTTTACATCCCACTTTGATTGATTAAAATGACTTAATTTCGATTGAGTTGCAAATCTAATGCAACAGTACAAGTACAAAACTAATATAACATCAAAAATTATAAACAAAACAACATAACACTATTAATACAAGAAAAATGATCCATAAAAAAATAGCAAAATGATACCTAAAAACTGCTACTAATTTCACCGTAAAAAAAAATCTGGCGATTTTTTTCCGTTCATCTCTCTTGTTCGATTTTCTACGACGAAATCAAAAATGATGAAATCAGTAAGGAGATCGAGAAATTTGCGCGAGTTGGATTGTTGAGGAAGAAATCGCATTGGAAATTAGTGATGAGATCAAGAAATTTGATGGAAGAGGCGGAAATTGTTTGTCGGAGGCGATTAGGGTTTGATGGAAGAGGCGGCCAGTGACGTGGTGGAATTTGATCGTTGGAGGCGACTAGGGTTTGATGGAAGAGGCGGTCAACAACTAGGGTTTTCAGTGAAAAGATGGAAACGATAAAAAGAACATAATAAAATAGAGGTTATGTTGGGATGGCCTATTTACTATCCTTATGGATAAATTATTAGTGGCTTGTCCTTTTGGATAAATTTTTTAATTAATTTGTCCTTATAAATTTATACCCATAAATTTATACATCTTTCGCAAAAAAATTCAATTCTTCTTGCTATGCTATATAGTTAAACTAACTTCGTAATTTACATTTAACTTATTTAAACAAATTCTATTAAATAATATTTGTTAATTCATCAAAGATTACTAACATATATCAATTTCAACATGTATATCTATATTAACAAAAATAAAATAAATTCTCAAATACATATACATACATATTGTTTATGCAAGCCATAGAACATAAACGCACAAGCAATAATAATTATTTTAATTAACTATTTATGAATTTTACATCGAAATTTAGCATATATTGCACAAAAAGTTTTCTTTTCAACACTAAAATAATAAATGCTATTTTTAACAATATTATCGTGTGCAACGCACGGGTACACACTAGTTAAATAATAGTAAAGTAGAACCTTTTAAAGCTCTCTCCTTAATTCTGGGAGTTTTCTCTCTTCTCCATATTCCTCTCAGGATATTTTATTTTATAATTAGTTTATCATTTTAAACTTATTTACTATTTCTCTCACATATTTTTACTTCTTCTATTATTTTAAATTCTGATATGAACATTTCAAAATGCACACAATCATTTATTAACAGTTAGCTCCTACCATTTCATATTTAACTCCATATATTTAAATTAATTACAAAATTCAAAATATAAATAATTTAAGTAAATTTAACTATCCCGTCTTTTTTTATACACTAAATTTTTTTCATAATCATTTAAATCTCTTTGAATTCTTTTATAACATTTTACATTAAGTACCATATTTTACAATTAATTACATAATACTAAAACTATTAAATAACCTTTGCAAACTATAATTCATAAATTCACCTAATAAATCTTTTCAAGATTAACCATATTCATATTAACAAAAATGAAAAAAAACCCAAATATATAAACATGCCAATCACATAACATAAATTGTACACATAAATAACAATCACAAGTTCCAAGTTGAATCCTTTTACTTCAACACATTTACGGTGTAATGCATTGTAATATTAATGTCAAATGTAAAATTTATTTAGTTATTTACAAAACAATGTATATCAATTAACATTGGAAGCTTAAGTCAATATGTTTAAACTAGTTAAGTGATTTTGAATTTAACAAACGAATTCAATCAGTAAATTACTATTAATTCAACTAATTAATGTGAAGTGCGATGTTTTAAAATGTACACCATGTTCATATCAATATAGATGACAAAATTAGTTTTTTCTTCCAAATATAAAGTTAAATGGCAAATTCTATTTATACACCAATAATTTCTTAACATACACCAGTGTTTCAGTAAGAAAAACCATGACTATGTTACCCTTATACTTAATTGCATTTTCAGCCCTTCCTCATAATGCAACTAAGTAAATGTAACAACCCGGATTTTTGGTCGATTTATTTTAAATATTTAGTATGGTTTAAAATATTGAATTTATAATATAAATGGTATTTTATTGGGTTATCGATTAAATAATCGAAATACGATTTATTTTGATAATCATCGTAATACGAGAATTTAAAAATAATTCAATTTGAAATTAGAACGGAGTCAAAACAATTCATTCGGTTAATGTAAATTCTGTTCGAATTAGAAAAAATAATGATTATTTATTTTAATTGAAATTAATTGTTTGGAACTAAATTATAATTAAATTGAATTTAATTTAAACAATCGATTTAAATTTACAACTTCTCCAGACGATCAAATAGGACTTCGGAACCAATTCCAGGGTGTTCAGAATAAGGGTACAACCCTAGAAATGCTGGTTTCTATGTGCAAAAGGGAATTCAAGGACACAAGATCGTTAAAATTAAATAAAAACACTGTACCAGTTGATCCCTGCCCTTAATAAACCCTGTACTAGCTAAACCCATTCCCTGAAAAATCCTACCCTGATAAAATCCTACCTAAGAAGACACCTAGCTTAAATTCCTTCAGCGTCAAGTTTCATCATCTATAAAACACGATATACTTCTGTAATTTCTTTGATTCCTTTCTTCTAAGATAATTAGTTCTGGCAAAACGAAAATGGCCGTGACTTCTCCCTTTCAATTCAAAAGCCTCAAATCCAAATAAAAAGGGCCACGCCCCTTTTCTTTTCAATTTGATCCCTAAAATAAAAATGATCGACACCCAAATCTCCTTCTGCTTGTTCTTTTTCTTCAAATGAAAAAAAAACAAATCGAAGTCCGATAAAACAAATAAAAATAGGGCATCGCGATTTGAAATCAACGGAGTTTGTAAAGCTCGAAGATATCTGAAGCGTTAGCATTGAGATGAGTTTTGATTAAAGTTTGATTCAGGGGGGATGGAAGAGTGCGATTAGAGGATGAGGTCGGAATGAATCTGGGTGCGTTCGAAGATGGATTCAATTGGGTATTTTACTAAGGTGCGACATTGAAAAGGGGTCGGAGATGTTGAGGGGTTCTGAAGTTCGGAGGGGTAGATGTTGAACTAGGGTGTAGTTTGACAGCATGGAACTAGGGCGGTGCGATCTGAAATATGGGAAGATAGGAGCATCAGCGGATGGATTGGGGTTGGGGAGTTTGGCATCGCAATCAGGAAGAGAGGCTGAGCATCGGTTTTGCGGTTTAGGTCTTCAAATGCGAACTGTCAGGTTCTGAGGGATAAGGCAGTGGAGGCAGTTTGTATAAAATACAGTTTGCCCTATTCAAAATGGTCGGGAATCAAAGTAAGGTAATTTACTAATTTAATTTAGTATTTTAAAATATATAATGACATTTTTATAAAAATGGTACCAAGTTTATAAATGCGTAAATATATATGTAAAGTCATGCTAACTGAGAAAGTGATATTAAGGTATACTTTTTACTGAAAATTTTAGAAATACACAACATAAATAATTTAATTGTGATTGTGGTTGATTTAAATTAATAATCATTTAATCGTCAGATAAAATAAAATATCGTAGGAATAAAATCATTCAAGACAATTCGAGATGATTTGTGGCTGAGACGAGTTGAATCAAATTGGATATTTGGCAAAGGAAAATCACGGTGAGTAAATCTCACTCACCTTTTATTTTTAATTATTTTTACTTCGTAAAAATAATTGTTGTTGCTTGTTTGGATTTTTCTGCTTGTTTTATATATATTAGTTATTTAGGCTATTATATATATATTGGGTTGATTGATTGGTTGGATTCCCGCAGTCTCATTAGCGGATGCCCGCAGTTTCATAGCGGATGATTACCCTATACGCCCCACGCTATGATTAGTGGATGACCTTCTATACCACGATATTCTGCCACGAAGCAGAATGGGTATTATTTATGTGCTAACATCCGTGGATGCAGGAAAACAGGTTGGAGGAATCCAACTGGATTCCTCAAAAATATATTATCTGTTTGTTTATTTGTTTGCATATATATTGTTATATATGATGTGTTAGAAAAATAAATAATTGGTTGCTTTATGTGTTTAAATATCACTGGGCTTAAGTAATGATATTTAAAAATATCATGAAAAAGGATATTTGAGAATTAGAAAGGAAATTCTATTTTTCTAAAATAGAATTGAAATTTGAAATTTGAATATAGAAGATTCAAATAGAATTGAATTTGAAATTTGAATATAGAAAATTCAAATAGATCCAAATAGAATTGAAATTTGAAATTTGAATATAGAAGATTCAAATAGAATTGAATTTGAAATTTGAATATAGAAAATTCAAATAGATCCAAATAGAATTGAAATTTGAAATTTGAATATAGAAGATTCAAATAGAATTGAATTTGAAATTTGAATATAGAAATAGATCCAAATAGAATTGAAAATGAAATTGAATAATGAAATTCAAATATAGAATTTGAATAAAGAAAATTCAAAGAGGAATTCAAAAGGGATTTGAATAAAAGAATTTGAAATAGAATTTTGAATATAGAAATTCAAATGGAAACTTAATAAAGGAATTTGAATATAGAGAATTCAAACAGAATTGAATATATAATTTGAATCGAGAATTCAAACAGAATTGAATATAGAAATTTGAACATAGAGAATTCAAACAGAATTGAATATATAATTTGAATCGAGAATTCAAACGAAATTTGAATAATTGAATTTGAAATATTGAATTTCAAAGAAAAATTGAATTGAATTTGAAATATTGAATTTCAAAGAAGAATTGAATTGAATTTGAAATATTGAATTTCAAAGAAGAATTGAATTGAATTTGAAATATTGAATTTCAAAGAAGAATTGAATTGAATTTGAAATATAGAATTTCAAAGAAGAATTGAAATAGAAATTGAATAATAGAATTCAAATGGAATTTCAAGTATAGAAATTGAATAATAGAATTCAAATGGAATTTCAAGTATTGAATTTGAATATGAAATTGAAATAGAAATTCAAGTATTGAATTTGAATATGGAATTGAAATAGAAATTCAAGTATTAAATTTGAATAAAAAAAAGAAAACGAAATTCAACTATAGAATTTGAATTTAGGAATTTAAGTGGGAGTTGAATAAAGGAAATTTAAATATAGAATTTGAATAATAGAAAAGGAAATAGAATTTGAACATAGAATTCAAATAGAAAAGGAATTGGAATTTGAATATAGAATTCAAATAAAAGCGAGATTGGAATTTGAATCAAGAAATTCAAATAGAGTTAAAATGGAGTTGGATTCATTTTAACGAAGTTTAAAAGTTTATATATATATAAATATAATTAAAACGAACTCGCCGCAGTGCTACAGTTCGTAAATTGGCGACTCGAACTTCAATTGAGTATACAGGACTCAGTTGAAGTCAGAATTCTTTGAAACAAGAATCGTCAGGACCGGTTGAATAATAGTTTTCTAATGGAAAAGAAAATTGTGGATTTCGTCGAATAGATTTTGAGTTATGTCAAAATCAAAATTTTAAAAGTGCAGCGCCAGAAACCATTAAAACCATAATGGATTTTATATAATAAATATAGGGATTTTTAAGAAAATAAAAATCCGAATTTCCATTTAAAAACCTGGTCTTGAGTTAGAAAATAAAGGTGAACTCAAGTGAAGTAAGAAAAGTGATTTTTGAAACAATAATCATATTTTTGATTATTGAATAGAATTAACTAAATCAAAGAAGAAGTAGTTAATCGAGTGGTGAATTGAAGTCGAACTTTGAAAATTGAAATTTTGAATTGTAAACATATATTTGAAATCGAATATAGAACTTAAATTAAAATTTGAATTCAATTAGTTGATAAGTAAGTTGAAATATATTTGAAACGTGTTATATTCATATATACAAGCGAAATGGGCAAAGAGTTAGTTAAAGAGTTACTTTAACGAATTGAGTCAAAACGAGTGTATGAAATTGAAATGAATTGTACAGGTATAGATATACCGGAGACAGTTATGGGATAAAGTGATGAAGGTATATAATTAGTGTGCTCGACAATAAGGTACATGTTTAATTCATATATGAGATTTTATGCGCCGTATCGGCAAGCCGCTTGGCTTTTTCTTTTTCTTTTTGAGATGAGAAGTTACCGGGAAGCTATTTGAAATTTCCCAATGCTCCCGATACAGGGGAGGTTATGGAGAATTTTTCCGAAAATTTAAGGAGTTAGAATATTTTTAAGAAAATTTGATAACTAGAAATCCATATATGGATATATATAGAGAATTAGATAATGAAACAAATTTAAATAGGATATTTGAAACAAGAAGGAAAACTATAACTTAGATTTGTTAAAAATAACAAGGGAAATGCATACGTGTTTTAAAAATAGATAATTGGTTTGTATAGTATTGATTATTCGAGTAAGTAGTCTTGTCTGTTTTGACATTATGAATGTTATTCAGTCAAGGTCTGAGAGGTAATTATACCCTAACTTGATTGGTTTCATTAACAACCGATAAATAGCAAAACTCAGTCTCGAAGACTAACGTTTAAAGAGATTTAGTTGAATGTATATATTTGGGTTGTCGTAACGATGTTTCACACAACATCCGTTTTAACCCAAATAAATGTAAACTTGGAAATAAAATAACAAATGTTCTCTAAATATAGAACTAAATGAGTTCGTGGAAGAGATAAGTGATTGGAATGTTTTCCAATTAAAATCGAAAATATTTTCTAACTATAGAAAATAAAAGGAGGCGATACTTGTAAATACTTGGGTAACAAATATTGATAAGGAAATGGAGAAGAAATTTAATTAATGAAATATTAATTAAAGAGCCCAGTGATTTGTTTGATATGTTTGGATGAACACTTGTTTTTATTCGATAGTTAAATCACAGACTATCGAAGTTTTTGACCATCGTTGTCAATATGGAGAGACCGGTTGGATTATTATCCGAAGAACCACTCTGTATCGGCATAAGCGTTGCGAACCAAGTATGCTGAATATATCGAAGACGGAGTAAAGTGCAAGGACTCTTTCTATTAAATAGAAATAGTGCCTTCGGTTTCGTTCAACCCCAGAACAAACGTAAATGGACGAATGTCTGACAGAGTATTTCCAATGATCAAATGGGTTAGTCTGTATAAATATATATGGTTGCAACGGATTTATTCCCTTAGCATAACATCCAGAATATTTGTGCAAACTCAACTAGTGATTAACAGATCTGACAATGTGGCATTCAAAGTGATTGTGCTATCAATGAATGGTAAGTATTCGTAGCCTCAGGCCTCAACAACCGGGAAAGGACAAAAAATCGGGCAGACAGCATGGCTATGTGGGTCGCACCCATTAGGATGTATAATCACCTATCTAGAGGTTCATTTAATTTCTTATTCTATTCGATGTTGTCCCAGTCGGGAGGCGGTTGCTGATCCCAACCGTTGGTGATATACATTCGATACACTCAAGCGAAATGAGTGGTCGGTCATGTGTGGGCCGGGTTACAAGATGTTCTTGTTGAACCCAGTGTATTCCTCTCTAGAGATACACTAGCGGAAGGTGGTTCCATACCTTGTCATGTTGGAAATCCAATCTCCAATAAGCGCCATGCGGTTTTTGAATTTTTACTATATATGTGGAGCGTGAGATGCAAGCGTTCTGCTATTTGGTTATTTACTTGTTGTAAACATTATTATAATATCACTGGATTTTCGTATCAAAGTGTTTTGGGTTATAGTAAGGGAAAAACCGTCCATGTTTATGTATGGGCTGGTCTTACTATTATCTTTTCTTTTGAAAGGATTTTTAAAGTTAAACAAGTGGTTGGAGTTTACTCACACCAGTCCCATGACTGACCCAGAGTTTATTTTGTTTGTTTTCCCCTAAACTCTTGGGTGCCCAAATTTGTACGGCAGTCAAGTAGTCGGGATTTCATAGATTCAATTGGAGGAGCTGGAAGCAGGAGGCTTCACCGGTTAGCTATAGACTATCATATATTCCGCTGTGAACTTTGTTTGTATCTGGAAACAAGTGTTTATAACTGTTCTAGGAATAACTGTTGTGCTCTGATGATGGTATGTATATAAAGTTACTGATTTGTATTTCAAAAGTTATGTTATTTAATATATTTTATTCGTTCCGCTGTGAGTTTGTGATCTTCATTTTCTTCTAGTCTAATATTTCTTTCTTTCTACTTCTCATCCTCTAACTTCTTTCTAAAAATGATTCGTATTTCTGTGCAATTTGGGTTGGACATGTGGTGTTATTAGTCAACTCAGATAGTACGGATTTGTGGGTCGTTACAATTGGTATCAGAGCTTAGGTTGAGCGAACACCTAGGCTTGTGTGGCATGTGCTCATTAGAGATAGGGTCAGTAGTACCCTAGAATGAGTTGAGTGTATATATATACGAGAGAGCGTATTTGTTAATTTGATATAAAAGTTTTTATATTGTGTTGGCTAGTCTGTTGAGTGGTTTATGAATTTTGATCGAATTGTGGGACGCCACGACGTCGATAAGAGTTTGTAAATACTTGAACAGAAGATTGAACATGATATTGTTTTAAAATGGGTAAATGATATAATTTTGCCCAAAATTCTATTTTTATAAAAAAGGAATAATTTTCTGAAATTATTATAATAGATGGGTGTGTTGGATGCTGCTTTTATAATCAAATAAGATTATAAAATTGGTTATCTATAACCAATTAGAAATTGTATACAAATGAAATGTATACAAATGAGATGAATTAAAATTGAATTTAAAACCAAAATTTGGAATTTAAATCCTAGGAAGTTTTAAATTTTTTTTTGAAGTATATTAGAATAATATAGCTTTGTTTAAAAGGGATTTTGAGTAGAAATCATTTTGAGATGGATTTTTAAAGTGATTAAGCACTGAACTCACTTCAGTGGCTGGAAAATAATTCTGATGAGGACTGCAGCTTCATCAGTGTTCATTTTCGAGTTTCTAAGTGATGAATTGCTACATTAGAAAATTTTTTGATGGAAATTTGTTTGAAAGAAAACAAGTTTAGTTGAAAAATTCAAATATTTGGAATTTGAAAAGATTATAAATATATGTATATATTTATGTGATCTCGAAAGAATTTGAAATGAAAAACCTGGGATTTGGATTCTGGAATTGGAATTTAACTTAAGCTAGTTAAATGGATTGAAGTGAATCAATCGACCAGAATCAAATTTGAATAGGTTCATTGGAATATAGATTGGATAAATGGATTGATCGTAGATCATTCGAATCAAATGAAGGAAGACCAAAAGTTTTGGTGGAAATTAAATTTGTTGAAATAAGAAGAGTTGAGTTTCAACACAAGTGTGTTGTTGAAAGTAATGAGTTTGTACCATTTTTCCCACCCTAGCAATTTCGAGGACGAAATTATTTTAAGGGGGGAAGAATGTAACAACCCGGATTTTTGGTCGATTTATTTTAAATATTTAGTATGGTTTAAAATATTGAATTTATAATATAAATGGTATTTTATTGGGTTATCGATTAAATAATCGAAATACAATTTATTTTGATAATCATCATAATACGAGAATTTAAAAATAATTCAATTTGAAATTAGAACGGAGTCAAAACAATTCATTCGGTTAATGTTAATTCTGTTCGAATTAGAAAAAAATAATGATTATTTATTTTAATTGAAATTAATTGTTTGGAACTAATTTATAATTAAATTGAATTTAATTTAAACAATCGATTTAAATTTACAACTTCTCCAGACGATCAAATAGGACTTCGGAACCAATTCCAGGGTGTTCAGAATAAGGGTACAACCCTAGAAATGCTGGTTTCTATGTGCAAAAGGGAATTCAAGGACACAAGATCGTTAAAATTAAATAAAAACACTGTACCAGTTGATCCCTGCCCTTAATAAACCCTGTACTAGCTAAACCCGTTCCCTAAAAAATCCTACCCTGATAAAATCCTACCTAAGAAGACACCTAGCTTAAATTCCTTCAGCGTCAAGTTTCATCATCTATAAAACACGATATACTTCTGTAATTTCTTTGATTCCTTTCTTCTAAGATAATTAGTTCTGGCAAAACGAAAATGGCCGTGACTTCTCCCTTTCAATTCAAAAGCCTCAAATCCAAATAAAAAGTGCCACGCCCCTTTTCTTTTCAATTCGATCCCTAAAATAAAAATGATCGGCACCCAAATCTCCTTCTGCTTGTTCTTTTTCTTCAAATGAAAAAAAAACAAATCGAAGTCCGATAAAACAAATAAAAATAGGGCATCGCGATTTGAAATCAACGGAGTTTGTAAAGCTCGAAGATATCTGAAGCGTTAGCATTGAGATGAGTTTTGATTAAAGTTTGATTCAGGGGGGATGGAAGAGTGCGATTAGAGGATGAGGTCGGAATGAATCTGGGTGCGTTCGAAGATGGATTCAATTGGGTATTTTACTAAGGTGCGACATTGAAAAGGGGTCGGAGATGTTGAGGGGTTCTGAAGTTCGGAGGGGTAGATGTTGAACTAGGGTGTAGTTTGACAGCATGGAACTAGGGCGGTGCGATCTGAAATATGGGAAGATAGGAGCATCAGCGGATGGATTGGGGTTGGGGAGTTTGGCATCGCAATCAGGAAGAGAGGCTGAGCATCGGTTTTGCGGTTTAGGTCGTCAAATGCGAACTGTCAGGTTCTGAGGGATAAGGCAGTGGAGGCAGTTTGTATAAAATACAGTTTGCCCTATTCAAAATGGTCGGGAATCAAAGTAAGGTAATTTACTAATTTAATTTAGTATTTTAAAATATATAATGACATTTTTATAAAAATGGTATCAAGTTTATAAATGCGTAAATATATATGTAAAGTCATGCTAACTGAGAATGTGATATTAAGGTATACTTTTTACTGAAAATTTTAGAAATACACAACATAAATAATTTAATTATGATTGTGGTTGATTTAAATTAATAATCATTTAATCGTCAGATAAAATAAAATATCGTAGGAATAAATTAATTCAAGACAATTCGAGATGATTTGTGGCTGAGACGAGTTGAATCAAATTGGATATTTGGCAAAGGAAAATCACGGTGAGTAAATCTCACTCACCTTTTATGTATAATTATTTTTACTTCGTAAAAATAATTGTTGTTGCTTGTTTGGATTTTTCTGCTTGTTTTATATATATTAGTTATTTAGGCTATTATATATATATTGGGTTGATTGATTGGTTGGATTCCCGCAGTCTCATTAGCGGATGCCCGCAGTTTCATAGCGGATGATTACCCTATACGCCCCACGCTATGATTAGTGGATGACCTTCTATACCACGATATTCTGCCATGAAGCAGAATGGGTATTATTTATGTGCTAACATCCGTGGATGCAGGAAAACAGGTTGGAGGAATCCAACTGGATTCCTCAAAAATATATTATCTGTTTGTTTATTTGTTTGCATATATATTGTTATATATGATGTGTTAGAAAAATAAATAATTGGTTGCTTTATGTGTTTAAATATCACTGGGCTTAAGTAATGATATTTAAAAATATCATGAAAAAGGATATTTGAGAATTAGAAAGGAAATTCTATTTTTCTAAAATAGAATTGAAATTTGAAATTTGAATATAGAAGATTCAAATAGAATTGAATTTGAAATTTGAATATAGAAAATTCAAATAGATCCAAATAGAATTGAAATTTGAAATTTGAATATAGAAGATTCAAATAGAATTGAATTTGAAATTTGAATATAGAAAATTCAAATAGATCCAAATAGAATTGAAATTTGAAATTTGAATATAGAAGATTCAAATAGAATTGAATTTGAAATTTGAATATAGAAATAGATCCAAATAGAATTGAAAATGAAATTGAATAATGAAATTCAAATATAGAATTTGAATAAAGAAAATTCAAAGAGGAATTCAAAAGGGATTTGAATAAAAGAATTTGAAATAGAATTTTGAATATAGAAATTCAAATGGAAACTTAATAAAGGAATTTGAATATAGAGAATTCAAACAGAATTGAATATATAATTTGAATCGAGAATTCAAACAGAATTGAATATATAATTTGAATCGAGAATTCAAACGGAATTTGAATAATTGAATTTGAAATATTGAATTTCAAAGAAAAATTGAATTGAATTTGAAATATTGAATTTCAAAGAAGAATTGAATTGAATTTGAAATATTGAATTTCAAAGAAGAATTGAATTGAATTTGAAATATTGAATTTCAAAGAAAAATTGAATTGAATTTGAAATATTGAATTTCAAAGAAGAATTGAATTGAATTTGAAATATAGAATTTCAAAGAAGAATTGAAATAGAAATTGAATAATAGAATTCAAATGGAATTTCAAGTATAGAAATTGAATAATAGAATTCAAATGGAATTTCAAGTATTGAATTTGAATATGAAATTGAAATAGAAATTCAAGTATTGAATTTGAATATGGAATTGAAATAGAAATTCAAGTATTGAATTTGAATAAAAAGAAAAGGAAATTCAACTATAGAATTTGAATATAGGAATTTAAATGGGAGTTGAATAAAGGAAATTTAAATATAGAATTTGAATAATAGAAAAGGAAATAGAATTTGAACATAGAATTCAAATAGAAAAGGAATTGGAATTTGAATATAGAATTCAAATAAAAGCGAGATTGGAATTTGAATCAAGAAATTCAAATAGAGTTAAAATGGAGTTGGATTCATTTTAACGAAGTTTAAAAGTTTATATATATAAATATAATTAAAACGAACTCGCCGCAGTGCTACAGTTCATAAATTGGCGACTCGAACTTCAATTGAGTATACAGGACTCAGTTGAAGTCAGAATTCTTTGAAACAAGAATCGTTAGGACCGGTTGAATAATAGTTTTCTAATGGAAAAGAAAAATCTGGATTTCGTCGAATAGATTTTGAGTTATGTCAAAATCAAAATTTTAAAAGTGCAGCGCCAGAAACCATTAAAACCATAATGGATTTTATATAATAAATATAGGGATTTTTAAGCAAATAAAAATCCGAATTTCCATTTAAAAACCTGGTCTTGAGTTAGAACATAAAGGTGAACTCAAGTGAAGTAAGAAAAGTGATTTTTGAAACAATAATCATATTTTTGATTATTGAATAGAATTAACTAAATCAAAGAAGAAGTAGTTAATCGAGTGGTGAATTGAAGTCGAACTTTGAAAATTGAAATTTTGAATTGTAAACATATATTTGAAATCGAATATAGAACTTAAATTAAAATTTGAATTCAATTAGTTGATAAGTAAGTTGAAATATATTTGAAACGTGTTATATTCATATATACAAGCGAAATGGGCAAAGAGTTAGTTAAAGAGTTACTTTAACGAATTGAGTCAAAACGAGTGTATGAAATTGAAATGAATTGTGCAGGTATAGATATACCGGAGACAGTTATGGGATAAAGTGATGAAGGTATATAATTAGTGTGCTCGACAATAAGGTACATGTTTAATTCATATATGAGATTTTATGCGCCGTATCGGCAAGCCGCTTGGCTTTTTCTTTTTCTTTTTGAGATGAGAAGTTACCGGGAAGCTATTTGAAATTTCCTGATGCTCCCGATACAGGGGAGGTTATGGCGAATTTTTCCGAAAATTTAAGGAGTTAGAATATTTTTAAGAAAATTTGATAACTAGAAATCCATATATCGATATATATAGAGAATTAGATAATGAAACAAATTTAAATAGGATATTTGAAACAAGAAGGAAAACTATAACTTAGATTTGTTAAAAATAACAAGGGAAATGCATACGTGTTTTAAAAATAGATAATTGGTTTGTATAGTATTGATTATTCGAGTAAGTAGTCTTGTCTATTTTGACATTATGAATGTTATTCAGTCAAGGTCTGAGAGGTAATTATACCCCAACTTGATTGGTTTCATTAACAACCGATAAATAGCAAAACTCAGTCTCGAAGACCAACGTTTAAAGAGATTTAGTTGAATGTATATATTTGGGTTGTCGTAACGATGTTTCACACAACATCCGTTTTAACCCAAATAAATGTAAACTTGGAAGTAAAATAACAAATGTTCTCTAAGTATAGAACTAAATGAGTTCGTGGAAGAGATAAGTGATTGGAATGTTTTCCAATTAAAATCGAAAATATTTTCTAACTATAGAAAATAAAAGGAGGCGATACATGTAAATATTTGGGTAACAAATATTGATAAGGAAATGGAGAAGAAATTTAATTAATGAAATATTAATTAAAGAGCCCAGTGATTTGTTTGATATGTTTGGATGAACACTTGTTTTTATTCGATAGTTAAATCACAGACTATCGAAGTTTTTGACCATCGTTGTCAATATGGAGAGACCGGTTGGATTATTATCCGAAGAACCACTCCGTATCGGCATAAGCGTTGCGAACCAAGTATGCTGAATATATTGAAGACGGAGTAAAGTGCAAGGACTCTTTCTATTAAATAGAAATAGTGCCTTCGGTTTCATTCAATCCCAGAACGAACGTAAATGGGCGAATGTCTGACAGAGTATTTCCAATGATCAAATGGGTTGGTCTGTATAAATATATATGGTTGCAACGGATTTATTCCCTTAGCATAACATCCAGAATATTTGTGCAAACTCAACTAGTGATTAACGGATCTGACAATGTGGCATTCAAAGTGATTGTGCTATCAATGAATGGTAAGTATTCGTAGCCTCAGGCCTCAACAACCGGGAAAGGACAAAAAATCGGGCAGGCAGCATGGCTATGTGGGTCGCACCCATTAGGATGTATAATCACCTATCTAGAGGTTCATTTAATTTCTTATTCTATTCGATGCTGTCCCAGTCGGGAGGCGGTTGCTGATCCCAACCGTTGGTGATATACATTCGATACACTCAAGCGAAATGAGTGGTTGGTCATGTGTGGGACGGGTTACAAGATGTTCTTGTTGAACCCAGTGTATTCCTCTCTAGAGATACACTAGCGGAAGGTGGTTCCATACCTTGTCATGTTGGAAATCCAATCTCTAATAAGCGCCATGCGGTTTTTGATTTTTTACTATATATGTGGAGCGTGAGATGCAAGCGTTCTGCTATTTGGTTATTTACTTGTTGTAAACATTATTATAATATCACTGGATTTTCGTATCAAAGTGTTTTGTGTTATAGTAAGGGAAAAACCGTCCATGTTTATGTGTGGGCTGGTCTTACTATTATCTTTTCTTTTGAAAGGATTTTTAAAGTTAAACAAGTGGTTGGAGTTTAGTCACACCAGTCCCATGACCGACCCAGAGTTTATTTTGTTTGTTTTCCCCTAAACTATTGGGTGCCCAAATTTGTACGGCAGTCAAGTAGTCGGGATTTCACAGATTCAATTGGAGGAGCTGGAAGCAGGAGGCTTCACCGGTTAGCTATAGACTATCATATATTCCGCTATGAACTTTGTTTGTATCTGGAAACAGGTGTTTATAACTGTTCCAGGAATAACTGTTGTGCTCTGATGATGGTATGTATATAAAGTTACTGATTTGTATTTCAAAAGTTATGTTATTTAATATATTTTATTCGTTCCGCTGTGAGTTTGTGATCTTCATTTTCTTCTAGTCTAATATTTCTTTCTTTCTACTTCTCATCCTCTAACTTCTTTCTAAAAATGATTCGTATTTCTGTGCAATTTGGGTTGGACATGTGGTGTTATTAGTCAACTCAGATAGTACGGATTTGCGGGTCGTTACAGTAAAACTTTAAAAAAGATAATATATGATTAAATCCATTGAATTTTATGAAGTTAATAAAACCTAAAATATTGATTTTAGCAATTTTACAACTAAACACTCTAATTCAAATGTGTTCTATCATCTAAAAACGGAGCTAATTTTTAAAATAAAAACAATTAAAGAATTTACAATACTAATGTTATTTTATTTTGAAATTTAGGTAAATTTATTGCAATAAATTCCAAGGTTTATGTAATTCAGTTTTAAGGTCAAAGAAGGAAGATGGTGAAGATATAAAAGGGTAATTTTGTGAATGCCATGGTGTACAAAAAGAAAATTTTGGTGTATACTATTTCATTTCATTTCACGGTGTGTATTAAGAAATTATGGTTGTATGAAAATAATTTGCCAAGTTAAATAAGTCATGCTTTGCCAAAATAAAGTTAAATAAGTCACACAGTTTAAATAATATATGTAAACGTTAATGAACAATTTAATATATTATACGTTTATCTCAATAAATCTATCTTAAATTGAAGAAAACAATTTTGCTTTAAATACTTGCACTTTAACATTTCTACTTGCTGAACCTCCTCAAATTCACGTGACATTTTATATTTCAGTTCATATATGTCTAAACAACTCAAAAAATCTTAAATTCTAATTATTTATATAATCAAATATAAAATTTAATTAATCCATTTTTCTAATGGATCTTAAAAATATATGCTAATTTTACTATGAATATTCATACTAATAAAGGTAGTTTTTCATGCGACTACAAAGAAATATAAACCATATAACATGAACTACGTATATCAACAATAATGACAAAGTTAATTTGTAAATTAATTATGATTTATTTATATTAAGAATTTATCATATATTATATCATAAAAATTTTCTTGAACATCAATAACTCCACAATTTTTTTTTTTCATTTTTCTTTAAATTTTTTGCTATGCTATACATTTAAACTAACTTAGTAATTTTAAACTTAACTTATTTAAACAAATTTATTAATAATATTTGTTAATTCATCGAATAAATTACTAACATACATCAATTTCAACATGTATATCTATATTAACAAAAATGACTAGAAAATTTCTCAAATACACTAACACGCGCGCACACACACACACACACAAAAACACACACACACACACACACACACACACACATATATATATATATTACTTGCGTAAGCTATAGAACATAAATTACACACAAACAACAACAACAATTTTAATTAATAGTTTATGTATTTTACATCAAAATTTATCATATACTGCATAGTAAAGTTCTTATTTTATCATTAAAATAATAAATACTATTTTTAATAATATTGTGTGCAATGCACTAGTTACATGCTAGTTACTTATATTTTCAAGGATCGAAATAAATTAGATACCATATTTAATTCATGCTTGAGTTTTCATAGAATCGATATTGGAATAAAATTATCATTTTAATTGATGATATTTATATATTTATTTATAGTTCGAGTTCTTTATTATGAGATTATGTTATTTATTTTAACTGATGATAAACGAGTTTAATTATGCGTTTAATTAATGATTTGAAATTTGATTATTCATTTTAAGTAATGATAACTGAATTTACTTATTTATTTGGTTATTTAAATCAAAACTTAATTATTTAAATTTGCTTTTCAGTGGTTAGGCACGTCATTGGCACATGTACTAATGCTTATATCAGTATTGAGATGGAAGGCTAGATCCTATATGATAGTAGTTCGGATATATCTGTCTAGCTCCTATACCTTTTAGTGTTATTTTTTGTTATGGAGTATGTTCCTTAATAGCTAGTGGTCTAGCCACTATAAATTCAACCTTAGCTGTTCATCGCCTATTCTGAGCACCTAATTACTTTTTCATATTATATATATATATATATATATGTGTGGTATGTCCACTATAAAACTTGCTAGCTTTGCCCCAAAAAAATACAAATTTAATAAATTATTTCAATTAATGATTAATTAAATTTTAATAATCAATTTAATTAATGATTAAATGAAAGTTAATATTCATTTTAAACCAATGATTAATTGAAATTTAACAATCATTTTTATTGGTGATGTTTAACGTTAATAATCATTTTAAATGCTTCTACTATCGTGCATGGTGCACCAGCTTCTGTTGAGCTTGCAAATGCTTTTACTGTTGCACCTTGTTATATTGCACCTGTTGCATTATCTCATTCAAATCTTTTGGTTGTCGGTGGTATTGAAAATGACCTCACTGGCGGTTCTGATGGCCTATTGGATTCTTATGCTAATGTTGCTGAGCATAACCTTTGCATTTGCCTGCTAGCCAGTTAGAGGATTTAATCTCGGCTGCCAATGCCTTATTACACTCTGCTTTGGCTTCTAGTGAACCTCTAGCTGCCCAAATGCTACTTCGAACTTATGATTAGTCAACCCTCTTTATGTTGCCTCTTCAGTTTCCACTCAAACTTGTGTTGGTTCTTTTCATGCGCTTGATACATAGGACCAGGCTCTTGTGCATGTTCCTTATGCACATGTTTGTGCCTCTGGTGATGTGGCTTTTGTAAACTCGGACTTCAGGGCTACTACACCTGCAAATTCATCATCCTCGGCTCATGTTGAAGTTGTGTCCTTTGATTTTTCTCGGCTCCAACATGTTGTTGCTTTGGAAAACTCTGCTTTGTCTGAAGTTGTTCATTGTCTCATCTCTTTTGATGCATCTTACTTTAACCACCCGGGGATTTGCAATCTTGGTAATCGACATAAACTCAATGTCGACTATTCAACACTACAACAAAACAGTCCTTTTACAACAAGCAAAAACCGTTGTAATATGTATTTCACAACTGGCATATGCCCGTCTTAATATGACCCGTCGTAATAGCTCCTGACTATTTGACAACGGGCAATGACTGTTGTAAAAGACCGTTGTAATAACTGGCTCTGTCACGTGCAATGACTCAATGACAATGGTTATTAACCCGTTGTAATAGCTAATAAATTACAAGCGGCCTTTGCCCGTTGTAATACAGTATATTACAACGGTTCTTGCCCGTTGTAATAGAAAATTTAAATATAACTGCTGCGATATGCATCCATAATAATAATGAATATTTTAACATGCAATAAATACTGTAATGCAACAATCAAAATCACATAATAACACATACTAAAAGACTGAAGCAATAATCATATAATTCCAACACATTTCAAAAAGTTCGATAAGTTTATACTCCAAAAGACTAGATAAGTTTACATTCCAAAAGGTTACATAAGTTACGTCGACATAGTTCTAACATAAATTACATAACTAGTTTCATAAGTACCAAAACTAGACCAAGAAATGTAATCTTTGTGCCACGCGACGGCAGATCCAACGGCCTGTTGATCCTGAGACTGCATATATTTACTAGCACGGTGTGACTGCAAAAAAAGAAAAAAAGTTACCACATTTTGATGAGGAATTAGCATTACCCAAATAAACCTTTGTAGCATGCATGTCCACTGGTATGGAAATTATCTCTGCAAATACCAATTTTGATGAGGAATTAGCATTATCCACATATCTAAGTTGTTCTAAAAATTAAGGCATAACTATTTATTGATTTGAAGGCAATTTTTAGACCCATAAATCTGAAATGCATTCTGCAATGAACTACATCAAGGCTATGTAACGGATGTGTTTATGTATATAACCAAATGACATAATCGGGGGAGGGTAAGAAACTCGTATATGCTCTGTCTATAATCTTACAGATATCAATAGTAATTCTTACCACATTAGTTTAGTATCAATCAAATTAAGCTGATCAAAGAACCTAAAAGATTTGATGCATCAGCCACTAATTGGTAGTAATAGAAGAGGGAAAATTTGCTAAATAATTTATCCCTTATTGACTAATGTTTCATTTGCAAGAAGTGAAAAGACTAACTTTATTCTTAAATCCCAAGTCCAACCCAAAATTAGACATTAATAGGGATGAGCAACATCTCTATTATTAAGTTAATGATGTACTCCCAAATTATAAATGCTTTTCTTAACGATCTATCCATTAATATTGTGTTTTCAACTAAATTTTGAATAAGAACAATTCTTAACATTTTATGGGTCTTGTTGATTTCAGATTTATAGAGAGAAAATGCTGCGCTAAAATTTTGTATAACATATGAAACTTTTTATTTAAAGATTTTGCAATGCTTTTTTACACATGTATATTTATTTAAGACTGGAGGTGCTTTCTTTCCTTTTCTTTTCTTTATATCAATAGTTCGCAAAATAAAATTCACTTATTGCTTCAGACGGATCTGGATGCTTATTATTTGGTCCAATGTTATTTACCCTAAAAAAGTTGCATGCACACGCATACCCATACCAAAACTACAGGTAGCAAAAAATTATAAATTAATCATAGGAACATTTGCAGGAACAACATCTGTATGCTGGTTAGGAAATGATGTTTATTGATACAACTAAAAATAAATAAATAAATCCCCTTACCAGAAACCAACGGTAAATTGAACTTCCCTCTTCTCCTCCCCAGTATTTCTTCTCAGCAGTTAGTTTAGTGCCTTCGACGCAACTGCCCAATATACGGAGAGACAACAATCTCGGACTTCCTACAAAATTGAAGGAAAAAGGATTATTATCACTCTGGGACAACAAATCTCAGAGAGACAACATTTGTAATAACACATTTCCTATGTTATGAGAATGAAAATAATAGTAGAGCTAAATATATTGTTACAAACAAACTGCAAATTCTGCTAAATATGCACCATACCTTAAGCTTGCTTCTGCTAGAGCCAGCACAGCTTGATTGCAATGTCGGATTGATGCAATGTGAATGTTCTTTAGTTTTTTCAGCTTGATTGCAATGTCCTATTGATGTAATGTGAATGTTCTTCATTTATGACAAGACTGACCAAGACGTACGATTATGCTAACAAGATATGTAAAATCCTCTTGTGTAGAAAAATCAAGAGATATCACTCTGGGACAACTACTAGCCTAGAAAGTGAGAATAAAAACATTAATAATAATAAAGGCTAACAAAAGAAAAAGAAAATAACATGTGAAAGTTGCTTAATGTTAATTTATTTGTTATGCCTATTCGTTGATTTATTATGACTAAACAAAGTTCATTGCTTTTGAAGCTGATTTTTTATAATTATTTGCCCAAGCAATTTAAGACTTCAAATGCAGCATCACGGTATAAACTATTAATAACATTATTTTCTGTGTTTTAAGCGTCCAAAGGAAATTATAATTGAAATTATAAATAATTCAGAGCTGTAAAATATTGCTACGCTTAGCAGAGATATACAAAAAACCAAATACATGCAAGCAATTCAATTCCTACAAAATTCCTACAGCAAATAAACCAAACCATGAATCACAAGGCTGATGATCCATCTCATGTTACATTTTCAACGGTACAGAAATAGCATGTAGGTAACAATAACATAACCGATATAAAAATTGAGGATAACTCAAAGATATAAAAGTAAATATTAATACTTCTCAGCCAATTGAGCAGTAACAGCTCTAAGCTTAGAATAAACCTTTCGAGCAGGGGACCCCAAAATGAGACTGCAAAGTGCATCCCTAGCAACTTTGATGTTGAGAACTGAACCAAGGATGTGAATCATTGTATCGACAATAACAATTTTGGTTCTAGTTGAGTTCTCGATGGCGAACTTGCTGTGGCGTAGCTAAAAAATATATTTGGGAGGGGTATTTTTTTTTCATGTCAACCATTTGATCTACATAAATTGTTTCATTTCAGGTAGTCTGCAAAATTATTTTTTGTCAACCATTTGAACTGCATAATTTCTTTTACATGTCAACCTTATTTTCATGACAACTGAAATTGATCTACTCTAAAGCCTAAAGGTATTGTCTTCAAGGTTTATGTTTTAGCTGAACTTGATCTTGTTATTAATTCCCTTTATTTGCTTTGTCCATTCTCTTATAAAATACATCCCTGAACAATAATCATTTTTAAGCTAACACTATAATAATCAAATTGAACCCATCTTTGCAGCAAACTAAAAAACTGAATCACGTTATTACCAACTCTACAACAGTTGATGCAATCAAAAGCCGAATCAACTAAAAAACACTTAGATTAATCGGTAAAATCAAATTATTAGGCCACTACTCACTACTATTTTCAGAGACCAGGCGACCAGCAACAAGATGGCTTGCGGCTGTGAAGGAGATTGCATCAAGCTGCTTTTGCAAGACGGTGGAGGGTGACTTAGGATGCCTTGCAACGATGAGTTGTGCTTGGAATTGGACTTGCGATTTGATTCTTAAAAAATTGGGGTTTTTACTTATTTTCTGAGAACGAGAGAAGGGTTTTTTTATTTTATTTTTCTGAGAACAAGCTTTTTCCTGTTTAGTTTTTCGTTTACGCGGATACTGGGAGGGGCACGTGCCCAGGCCAGTAGCAACGTGCCTCCGCCCCTGCGAACTTGGTTTTGCCTTCTTTGCCCGAAAGCCTTCCAATAGCACGAGAGAGATGCTCTCCTCTGAGCGTTTTCATGTCCTTGATCTCGAAGGAGCCGACGTATAGATCGTCGATACGGAGGAGAGCGAGTGCATCCAGGACATCGAATCCAAGCATGAGCGAGTGCACAAAATCTGTGCATTTGTATCTGTATTTCTTGCACATTGTACATTGATTGTTTTCCCTTCAGGATCCATTATAACAAATTAAACCAAATTATACATATCCATTACTTACATATAACTTAGGGGAAAAAATTGTGCAATGGAAAAGGAATACAATTATAATTTTTGTTTTCGATACTCAATTTGACATTAAACTCTACCCTACATTAACTTAAGATTCGATTTGATGTTATTTCTTACATTGCATGTAGTTTGTGTGACTTATTGCAACCCGAACTGTATATCATGTATTTTTTAGTTCCATCGGTATTATCTAATTTGCTGTAATACAAAGCAAATAAATTTGATTGGTGAATACTCCCTTTATCATGTATAGGTTACTTTTTTATTTATCAAACAAATGCTTTGGTGTGACCCTTATTACATGTCATTCTTCTCAGTTTGATTTGTTTTCTTCAATTAGCTTTAAAAACTATGCATTCATACTGACATTAACTCGCTACTACCAGGAAATAAGAGGGCGTGTATTTAGTGTGAAAATGAAGGCTGCCACATCACCATTTAATATCAACAGGTTAGTTTTATTTTGTATGAAAAACAAGATGGTTATGATTCAGCTTAAATTATCGTATGTATCCCAATTAATATAGGTATGTTAGACTTGAGACATACTAACGGTTATTCGTTTACTCATTTGATTTCATCGATTATATTTTCTATAAATACTACTATGTAAGTCTATTAAATTCTTGCTCTTCTTTATTTCTACATTACAGTTTGTTTATTTTAGGAAGATTTTTTTTCATGTAGTTGAACAGGTAATAAGGTAAAACAATCAAATGGTATTAACTATGATTTATTTTGACAATTTTATTCAACTCTATCATTGTTAAATTTGATGAGCAATAACTTATCAATGCAATTTAGAAAGACTATACTTTACGAATTTAAAATTTAACAGTTATAAAACTGTTTCCTATATTTTATCCAATAGTTTTTTCCCTTAGTTTTTCTTTACTCTTGATTTATCAATGTATTTAATAACTTTTTCTTACTTACATCCATTTATGGATGTATAGGCTGTTTAAGATAGTCGACCGAACACTTGCAAAAAAGTTCAACTCTTTATGCATGAATATTATATAAATCATATACTAGCTTTCTTATTGAAGATTTATCAAAGTCCATGTTATATCACATAATTTGAACATCAAAATCCAAACTCACCTCTTTTTTAAACCCCATTTATAAAAAATAGATTTAACAAATAATTAGGATGAAGAGAGCAACAACGGAGACAACATGCAAAGGAGAATAACTGGATGAAGTTGATAATCAATTTATTTTCATTTAGTCATTCAAATATACCATTATTTTCAGTTTCCTAATTTTTACATGGGAAACTACCATAACTGTGACAATGCTTTTCATGTAATTGCTTCATTACATGTTTAATCATAATAGTCTACAATTTATAATAAGAAATCAAAGTTAATCGGTTGTTCAAAATAGGCAGAAAAGAAGGAAATATTGATCCATGCTCCCTATAATGAAAATAATATGTTAAATAACACGACAAAATGCTTGACGGATGCGACAGTTGATTGTCGAATTTGAGTTAGTGGCCACCCACCTTCATGTACAACAATGTTGTCATTGGTATGATGTCAAAGAATGGAGAAGAAGATTTAAATTTAAAACAGTTAGGGTTTTTCAGTGGTGCTGTTAGATTAGGGATTTGTATGGAGGAAGCAATTAAAAAAAATGAAGAATCGGTTTGCAATTTACGTGGAGGCGCTTACGCAATGTTGTTGGGTAGAAAAAAAGGATCAAGGAGTGTTAAAACACTTTTGTTTTATATTTCTTAATGCTATGAATAAAGAACTTTTCTTGTAGTGAGGCCCTTGAAATAATACGGTAAAATAGTTAATGACATGGCTAAGAGCAATAAAAAAAAAAATTAACTATTTCCACCTGAGGTTCAGCACCACCTCTAGGAAAATCCGGGTCCATTTCAACCATACCGTCGGATCCCTTTCATTAATATATGTTGGCTATTGTTAGATTGCAAATTCACTCCAACTCTTCATACCAGCACTTGGTAACTCTATTTTCAATTAAAAGTATTTAACTTAAAGGAGAAGTGCGAGACTCTAATTTTGAATAACTGTTGATAATTACAGAGACAATCAATTACATACAAGGATGATTTTTCAGCAAGAACTTATAATATAGATTCTTTGGTAAAAGACACATTTTAGCTGATTATATTCTGTTCTACTAGCCAAAAAATTCCAATAATACATGTTTTGGCACTTTTAAACACAAAAGAATCATTTACAATTTGATGTTCCGAAATATAAACTTTATTGTTCGAAGCAGCATAAAACATTTACGATGAAAAAATAAACTAGCTAACTAAAGGGCTTCAATACTCCCAGTATTTCCATGCAATATTGTCAAATAATAAAAATAGAATACAAGTACATAGCCTCATTAACAAACTAGGGTTGTTCTCGGCTGAAGAAAACATGCTTGCAGATGAAATAGTGAATCGTTTCATCGAATTGTCAAATTCTCAAGGAATATTAGAAAAATTATAGAACAGAATATGACATTTTTTTTTAGTGATAAACGCTACAAATGACCAAATACTCTGTGTTGGATATTCCAGCCCATATTTGGCATAATTTTATGCAAGCATATTTGACATAATTTTATGCAGGCTTATTTGGCATAATTTCATGCAGGCATATTTGACATAATTTTATGCAAGCATATTTGGCATAATTGTATGCAGGCATATTTGGCATATCTTTTTATGCAGGCCATGCTTAATTTGTGGGAGAGATTTATTAGTTTTGTCTTTTTTCTAGATTTGTTGTGCAAGCATGCCTTTTGTGCAACAATATCTTTTCTTTTAAGGAAAGACATTTGGGAGATTACTCACAATTTTGGTATGCACATTAAAAGAAAAAGGGTTAATATAACCAGATCTGGTCACATAAGGCAGTAGCAGTTTTTGGTCATTTATCATCTTCTTCAAGGTGTTTTGGTCTTCAAGATTGAGCTTCATTCTTGCTCGATACACCGCTGGCTTGAAGTGCACACATAGGGTGTTCTCTTACACCTTTTTTCATCTCTTATTGTTTTTGGATTCCGGTGATTAGAAGAGAATCTTTTGTAAACATCTTGGGGCTGTTTTCCCCTTTTGGTTTATCAATAAGAGAAGAGGGTAGACTCCTTAAGAGGTCTCGTGGTTTTTACTCTTCACATCGAAGAGGTTTTCACGTATAAAAATCTTGTGTCTTGCTATTTTACTTTCATCGTATCTTTTTTATTTGAATGGTGTGTTGATTGATTGTCTTGTGTGTGATATTGTGGGTGTAGCTTGAAGTAACCCCTAATCGATCCTATCAAATTGGTATCAGAGCTTGGGTAGGTTATTTATCACACTATGGAGTCGAGCAGTCATAGCTCAATGATTAAGTTGACATCAACCAACTATTCTATTTGGAGACCTATGATGGAAGACTTGTTATATTGCAGGGATTTACATGACCCAATTGAAACCGTCACTAGTTCGAGTGGTATTATCTCTAAACCTTCTAAACCCGATAAAATGGAAGAGAATGAATGGATAAAGTTGAAAAGGAAAACTTTAGGAACCATTAGACAATGGGTTGACATTAGCATTTTTAACCATGTGTCACAAGAGACCGATCCATATGATTTGTGGAAGAAATTAGAAGGTTTGTATGAGAGGAAAACCGCCCATAACAAAGCTTCATTGATTAAAAGGCTTGTTAATCTAAAGTTGAAAGGTGGAAAGTCAGTTTCTGAGCATCTTAGTGATTTCCAAGATATTATTAACAAGTTGACAACTATGAAGATCATTTTTGGTGATGAATTGCAAGCTTTGTTCTTATTGAGTTCTTTGCCAGATAGTTGGGAAACTTTAGTTGTGACCATTAGTAATTCAGCTCCAGATGGTGTGCTATCTTTGGATGTGATCAAAGAAAGCATGTTTAATGAAGAAATTAGAAGAAAAGAGATTGGAGTTGACAATTCACAAGCTCTTGTTGTGGATAATAGAGGAAGAAGCAAGAGCAAAGGACCCAAAGGTCGTGATAACTCAAGAGGAAGATCCAAGTCTAGTGATGGAAAGAATCACTTCATATGCAACTATTGCAAGAAGCCTGGCCATATTAAAAAGTATTGCTTTCGTTGGAAAAGAGAACATGGGAAGAAGAATGATTTTCAAAAAGAAGGCGATGATAAAAATGTTGCAGCAGTAGCCTCTAAAAGTGATGATGATGTCACTTTAATTTGCGCAACTAGTGAATGTCATCATGTTAGCAGTACAGATTCTGAGTGGCTGGTTGATACAGGTGCTTCATATCATTGTGTTCCTAAGAGAAAGTATTTTTTGAATTATCAAGCAGGTGATTTTGGCAGTGTCAAAATGGGTAACCAGAGTTCAGCAAGCATAGTTGGGATTGGTGATATTCGTGTGAAGACTAATGTTGGATGCATGCTTACATTGAAAGGTGTACGTCATATTCCGGATTTGCGTCTTAATTTGCTTTCAGCTCATATTCTTGATCAAGAAGGCTTTCGTCACACATTTGAGAGTGGCAAGTGGAAATTATCCAAGGGATCCATGACAATTGCAAGAGGCGAGTTGTGTTGTTCTTTGTACAAGACATATTTGACTGTATGTTTTGGTGAGCTCAATGCAGTGGAAGAAAAAGATTCTCCTAATTTGTGGCATCGAAGATTGGGACACATGAGTGAAAAGGGTTTGAAATATTTAGCAGGTAAATCTCTTATTCCTGTCAATACTACAATTTCACTTAACCCTTGTGATCATTGCTTAGCAGGAAAACAACATAGAGCTTCTTTTGCTAGAAAGTCTACAAGAAAGCAGGCTAAGTTGGAGCTTGTACATTCGGATGTATGTGGTCCTATTGAGGTTGAATCCAATGGTGGCAACAAATATTTTGTCACTTTTATTGACGATGCTACTAGAAAGACATGGATTTACATTTTGAAGACCAAAACCCAAGTGTTTGAAACTTTTCAGAAGTTTCATGTTATGGTGGAAAGGGAGACAGAAAGCAAGTTGAAGTGCCTTCGTACAGACAATGGTGGAGAGTATACCTCACATGAGTTCAAGAATTATTGTGCGCAATATGGTATTCGACATGTGAAGACAGTTCCAGGCACTCCCCAACACAATGGTGTAGCTGAGAGGATGAGTAGAACCATTGTGGAGAAGGTGCGATGCATGTTGAAGATGTCCGATCTACCAAAGTCATTTTGGGCTGAAGCAGTGAATACAGCAGTTTATCTGATCAACCGTTCTCCATCTATTCCATTGGGGCTTGACATTCCAGAGAGAGCATGGAAGGGATGTGATCCTGTATATACACATCTTAGAGTATTTGGATGCAAGGCATACATGCATGTGCCAAAAGACCAAAGGTCAAAGCTGGATTCCAAGACTAATCCATGTGTTTTTGTTGGCTATGGTGATGAAGAGTACGGGTTCAGGCTATATGATCCAGAAAAAGGAAAGGTAGTAAGAAGCAGAGATATAGTGTTCTTTGAGCATGAAAAAGGTGCAGAACTTTTGAGTGCAAGGTATCATACTAGCTCAGATTTTTTTATTGATACTACTGATGTTTCTTTGTCCCCTACTCGTGGTTTTGTTGAACAGCCAATACAGGCTGATATTGATGCAACACATGAAGGTGTTGATGATGCACAGCTTGATGGTGCACATTTTGATGATGTTCATGATGATGTTCATGATGAAGCTCAACCAAATGGAGAAGTGGCTTGTGAGCAGGGGGAGCAAATTGCCCCACAAGTGGATGATGCTCAAGTTAGAAGGTCAAAACATAAACCATCTACAAGATATCCAAGCACAGATTATATCTTAGTTACAGCTGATGGTGAGCCCGAGAGCTTCCAAGAAGTGTTGTCCAGTCAAGACAAGAATCTTTGGCTTGAGGCTATGAAAGAGGAGATGGATTCTTTGATGAAGAATCAGACTTTTGAGCTAGTGAAACTTCCAAAAGGAAAGAAGCTTTTGAAAAACAAATGGGTTTTCAAGAACAAGAAAGATGGTGAGAAGATAGTAAAGCGCAAAGCTAGATTGGTAGTCAAAGGATGCAATCAGAAAAAAGGCATTGATTTTGATGAGATTTTTTCACCAGTTGTCAAGATGACTTCTATCAGAACCATTTTGGGTTTAGCAGCAAGTTGTGACCTTGAATTGGAACAACTTGATGTAAAAACCGCATTTTTACATGGTGATTTGCAGGAAGAAATCTACATGGAACAACCTGAAGGATTTGAAGAAAAGGGAAAAGAAAAACTTGTTTGCAAGTTGAAGAAGAGTCTTTATGGACTTAAGCAAGCACCAAGGCAGTGGTATCACAAATTTGATTCATTTATGACAAGCAATGGTTACAAGAGGACTGTTGCAGATCCTTGTGTGTATTTTAGAAAGTTTCCTGGTGATATCTTCATTATTCTTCTTTTATATGTGGATGACATGTTGGTAGTTGGACAAAACTTAGAATTGATTAGCAACTTGAAGAAAGATTTGTCCAAGTCATTTGACATGAAGGACATGGGTCCTGCAAAGCAAATCTTAGGCATGGAGATTGTTCGTGACAGAAAAGCTAGGAAGTTGTGGCTATCTCAAGAAAAATATATTGAACGTGTGCTTGAAAGGTTCAATATGAAGCATGCTAAGCCGGTTTGTACACCACTCGCATCTCATTTTAAGCTAAGTAAGAGGGATTGTCCAACAACGGAGAAGGAAAAAGCAAGTATGTCTTCTATTCCTTATTCATCTGCAGTTGGTTCATTGATGTATGCTATGGTGTGCACTAGGCCAGATATTGCACATTCTGTTGGTTTGGTGAGTAGATACTTATCCAATCCTGGTAAAGTTCACTGGGATGCAGTAAAGTGGATTTTCAGATATTTGCGTGGTACTTCTAGATTTTGCTTATGTTTTGGAGGTAGCAAACATGTTCTTGAGGGGTATACAGATGCAGACATGGCTGGTGACATTGATAGTAGAAAATCTACCTCAGGTTATGTGTTCACATTTTCAGGGGGAGCCATTTCTTGGCAATCCAAGTTACAAAAGTGTGTGGCTTTATCTTCAACCGAGGCAGAGTATATAGCAGCTGTGGAAGCAAGTAAAGAGATGCTTTGGTTGAAGAGGTTCCTTCAAGAGTTGGGTTTGCAACAAGAAGAGTATATAGTATTCTGTGACAGTCAAAGTGCTATGGATTTGAGCAAGAATTCCATGTATCATGCACGCACTAAGCATATTGATGTTCGGTATCATTGGTTAAGAAATGTGATTGAAGAAAATATGCTCAAGTTAAAGAAAATTCATACAAACAAGAATGGTGCAGATATGTTGACTAAAGTGGTTCCAGGAAACAAGCTTGATGTTTGTAGCAAGCTTGTGGGAATGAGTTTCAAATGATGATTGAAGCATGCATATCTTCCCCAAGTTGGGCTGGAGGGGGAGATTGTTGGATATTCCAGCCCATATTTGGCATAATTTTATGCAAGCATATTTGACATAATTTTATGCAGGCTTATTTGGCATAATTTCATGCAGGCATATTTGACATAATTTTATGCAAGCATATTTGGCATAATTGTATGCAGGCATATTTGGCATATCTTTTTATGCAGGCCATGCTTAATTTGTGGGAGAGATTTATTAGTTTTGTCTTTTTTCTAGATTTGTTATGCAAGCATGCCTTTTGTGCAACAATATCTTTTCTTTTAAGGAAAGACATTTGGGAGATTACTCACAATTTTGGTATGCACATTAAAAGAAAAAGGGTTAATATAACCAGATCTGGTCACATAAGGCAGTAGCAGTTTTTGGTCATTTATCATCTTCTTCAAGGTGTTTTGGTCTTCAAGATTGAGCTTCATTCTTGCTCGATACACCGCTGGCCTGAAGTGCACACATAGGGTGTTCTCTTACACCTTTTTTCATCTCTTATTGTTTTTGGATTCCGGTGATTAGAAGAGAATCTTTTGTAAACATCTTGGGGCTGTTTTCCCCTTTTGGTTTATCAATAAGAGAAGAGGGTAGACTCCTTAAGAGGTCTCGTGGTTTTTACTCTTCACATCGAAGAGGTTTTCACGTATAAAAATCTTGTGTCTTGCTATTTTACTTTCATCGTATCTTTTTTATTTGAATGGTGTGTTGATTGATTGTCTTGTGTGTGATATTGTGGGTGTAGCTTGAAGTAACCCCTAATCGATCCTATCACTCTGATTGTAAAACAAATTGATTAGGTACTTAGGTTTACTCCATATTCAGATCAAAATAATTAGGTAAAAGTAGTAAATAAATCAAATCTAAAGGAATTAAGGTTACCGTATCTATAGCATGAAAAGGCAATGATGGCACAGAAACTCAACTCAGGTGGCAGCGGATCTCGAATTGCAGAGGAGCTCGATTTTCAGATTGTTGCAGATGAGTCTGGCTTTCAATTGCAAGGTAGTGGAGAAAATCGTAATTGATAGGCTATCACAGGAGGTTGGTCCAAGTGGTTCCACCATTAAGCACCTACAATAGATAATAATTTAGGGAATTTAGGGATTTGATGGAGAGATCACGAGAGACCAAATTTAGGGTTAGAGGAGAACGTGATTTTTTTTAATTCGATGTTTTTCGCATATGAGCCCCTCAAAAATAGCATGGTTCGAACAAGTCAATTTGAAAGAACGGTTCAGAACTACTTTTAAAGTTGGTATGGATTGCTAAAACCTTTTTTTTTTTTGCAAGGCAAACTAAAACCTTTTTTCCTAAAACAAAAATATATCAAGTTGAAATATTAGAATTTATAACATTAATCAAAAGTTGTATAATCGTAACAACGTATAACAAACGTTGTCCTAAATATGGATTGACATAACGTTATGATAATGTTGTAAAATAATAAATAAATAGAATTTACAACTATTTATTGCTGTTGATCAACTTCGAGTTTACAATATTTGGTAAATATCGTTGAATACTACAGACTTATAATGTTTAAAAAATAAAAAATAAAAAACAACCTTCAAAATTAAAAATTAGCATAAATTATTAATGTTTGTTGTTAATTAGCATAAATTTATATGATCATTGTAAAATTAACATCGGTTAAAATGATTATTTTTCATATAGTGTAGTAATATTATTAATCATAAATTATTAATGTTTATTGTTAATTATAAATTATTGATATTGATTACTGGATATATATTATTTACTAATAACTGGAAAGTAAAATTAAGTTTGTTGGAATATTGATTATATATAATAATTAATAATTAGAGATTATTTATTAATAATCATTAATTATTATAATTTATAAATGATTAATATAATATTATTAATGATTGATTATTAAATATTAATAAATAATATAATATATTAATGATTAGTAATTAGTAATATGATATTATACTTAATAATAAGTAATATATGATTAATGATTAATTATTAAATAATCAAAATTAATTTAATGGAAGTATTGTAATTATTAATTGTCAAAAATTAGCGTCTATTACAACGGACATTTTGTAACCGTTGTAAAATAGACATCTATTACAACGGGCGTTTTGTGACCGTTGTAAAATAGATATTTATTACAACGGGCCTAAAAATGACCGTTGTAATATCATTTATTACAACGGGCATTATATGCCCGTTGTAGAAAGGATGTTGTACAGGCATCTATTACAACGGTCCAGAAAATGACCGTTGTAACAGCAGTCTATTACAATGGGCAGCAAACGCCCGTTGTAAAATGGACGTTGTAATAGATCTGTTTTGTTGTAGTGCAAGCATCGGAAATACCGGACAGTTAATAGAAAGAAGTTAGAAGGTGATAATAGATAAGATAAAAAATTAGAATATAAGAGGAAGAACATACAACATCAGAGTAACACGAATCTCACAGCGGAACGAATAAAATATATTAAACAACATAACTTGAAATCAAAACAGTATATGTATACAATACCATTATCAGAGTACAACACTTACAACACAACGGAAATAAACAATTGCTATATAATCCTGAAGCCTCCTACTCCAAGATCTCAGTATATCTGTAAAATGCCGACTACTTGACTTCACGATTTCTGTCATTTCCCAGTTGATGAGGCTTGAGGTCATAACGTATCTTTTAACAGATCACTCCTTCATTTACTTTGAATGCCACATCGTCATACCCATAAAATCACAAATTGATTTCCCCAAAAAATACCACGGGTATAAGCTAAGAGAAATGAATTCCCCCACCACCAATGTAAATACGTTTGAAAGGATCAACTTACGCGATCCTCCAGATCTGTCCGAAATTCGTCCATTCAAATTATCCCAGGACTGGACAACCCGAAGGCACAATTCTGTAACTCCATATTAGGCAATTTCTGCCTAGGATTTGCTGAACAACCCTTGCATAACTCCATCTTCAATTATCTTCATCATATTTGATTCGCAACACTGATGCCATACGGAGTGATTTTCAAACAATACATCCGATCCCGGTCTCTCCGTATTAACAACGGAAATGGTCAAAACTTTTGATAGTCGGTGATTTAACTATTAATGGAAAACATGTGTACAAACAACGGTCGTATTCCCAAATGGAAATCTTACCGATCAATCACCATTTCATTTCCCAATTTCCCATTTATCATTTCCATATATTCATAAATTCCTAATTTTCTAAAATTAGAAAATATATGTTATTAACTTTGGAAAATGTTTCCATTTATGATTCACGCATCAATATCTTCCCACCTCTATCAGTCTCTAACTGTAAACTAGTAAGAGAACAACTTCCCAAGCATAAACCCTGAAGGCCGAAACCAACATCAGATCGATACCCAGAAAGCCATTCAACTCAACTAATTTCCAATCAGTTTCTAATTTCAGTAATTCCATTTAAGTTCCTAATTCAAACCATAAGTACCTTTATAATTATTTATTTGCAAAATATTTACTTTAATCTAATTTTTCACATTGAATGTGAATAATATTTCTTTATATAATCAAAAAAGTTAGATTTTGTATTTAAAAACAATATCTCAAACCGAAATTCTTTTTATATTTTTATTTTTAGAATTATTCATACAAATCTCCTTTTTTATTCTAACACTTAAATCTCATTTATAATTCCCTTTATATAATTTAATTTATTCTATATAAATCCTTTTATATAATTCTATTCATTTTATATAAATCCTCTATATAATTCTATTCATTTTATATAAATCCTTTTATATAATTCTATTCATTTCCCAAATATTTCCTTAATTATATTTTCCAATATTTGTTCCTCCAAATATTACCTTTTATAATATCCTATTTATTTCATATATAAATATTTCATTTTCAATATTCACTTTGAAAATTTCCTTTTACATTCCAGTATTTCATATGATATTTAAAATACCAAATAACATGACCAGTGTCATCATAATCAATCACAGATTGTATATCACATCATATATCACAATATATGAAAAACAAACAGTATTATAAATATTGAGGAATCCAGTTGGATCCCTCCATCCTGTTTCCCTGCATCCACGGATGTTAAATAATATAAATAACATCGATTTCATTTCAATATGAAATATTCTAATAAACAGAATCAATATTTGATTAACGATTTATGTATATCGTTATCTATTGTTTCAACCAATAAATCAACAATTCAACCCAACAACAATACACATCAATCAACCATCATTTATCAATTTTGAAAATACGTTATAAAAATATAACTGGGTAGAGTTAGTGAGATTTACTCACATTGGACGATCATCGTTAAATAACAATAACTGTCAGTTGATTCAGACAGACAATTTATTTCGTTGTAAATTGTAACGAGCTCCAGTTCACTCCAAGTCAGTTCCATTGTATGACCACCATCCATACGATCACAATGGATCTGACCGTTCGAATTTCTGATACAATCTGGATGAGATATTAAATTTACAAGTTAATATTATTTAAATTAAATTTAAAACTAACTTAATTTATTTATTTTATTTGGGCCATACCATTTTAAATTCTCAGCGCAAAGTAAATCCGCCCAAGCCCATACCCGCTGTCACCCTCTCCTCCTCCTTCGTATGAAAGCACGCTCCAGTAAATAATGGCTAAATCCGAAATTGTTGCAGGCTTCAAACTCCACTTCCCCTTCACAAAAATTCAAATGAAATCCACCATTGGTCTCCTCTACCCCTCGACTTCCTCTCCATGCCTTTAAATAAAACTCGCACATAACAGTTTTACGTCTTCCTTCTTTAAAAATCTGGCTCCTCTTTATAACCATTATCGCAACCGTCCATCCATTCCCTCTCCTCCCATACTTCATAAAACTTCAAACGCAAGATTCCATTCAACTCCTCTCCGCATTCTCTTCCATTTCATTCCCAAAATACTCAACTCGCAACACTCCTATGAAACGCGTCCTCCTCTACATTGCTGCTATGTACAGGAACCGACATGTATTTGCTTCGTTTACCACAAAAATACACAAACTAGTTCTATCTCACACTCTAAACCCAAGTCAAACATTGAAAATAAAAAATAAAAAATGATGCACTGTTTCAAGGAATTACTCAACAGTAGTTTTTGTTGAAGTTCACGCAGTATATTCGCACTCCCCAAACTAACGTCGAACCCTGCCGTTCATATATGGTATGAAAACCCTCTACCCAAGGATTTCAACAGATCTGAATATGGGATTTTGGTATCTTCTGGTGATTTGTTATCAATTTTTAAAGTAACGAAAATTTTCCTATGAAGAAAAATAGTGGTGGTTTTTTCGCATTGACTGAAGAAAGAAAAGTTTAGGGTTATGGTAGGTTAGTGAGGGTATTTATAGAGGAGAAATAATATTTTTAAATTTGAATTTTATATTTATTTATAATCAATCGCTATTTGTTTTGCTATTAAAAATTTGTGTAATCACATACCACATCCAAAAATCATGAAATTGGGAACACAGCTACAGTTTGACATTACGGACCCAACTAAACTTGTTTCGTCAAATTCCAACTTCGTTTGCTCACACAACATATTTTTAAAGTCAAATTATTAACTATTTTTCACATTAAAATTCCGCCCATCCACATACTGACTCCAAAAATTACGAAAATTGAAATCTATAAATAATTTAACATTCCGTATCCAACAAAATTAGTTTTGTCGAAAACGAAGGTCGTTTGCAAAACTAGTTATTTTTAAAGCTCTAAATAAACCCATTTAAATATTAGTATTTTTAAAATAATTAAATTTAACATTAATTAATTAATATTATCATATATATTCACATAGAATATAATACAGCTCCAAAGTTTTCCTATATGAATTTTGAACTCGACATTTCAAATCCAGAATAAATCAGTATTCAATTTATATTAAAAATCCTTTTATAATATAAATAAATCATTATAAGTTATAAAGGAATTCCATAGCGACTTTTCTAAAATTTGATTTGGACACAACTCACAATCTACACGACGAAATCTCAATTTTTCTCTTCCATTAGGAAAATATACTTCATCAGCTCCGAATGTTTCTTGTTTCATAGAAATCCGATTTAAAACGGATTCGGTATATTCATTTAAAGTTCGAATTGCCAAATTGTGAACTGCCGTGCCATTTCGAACTCGATTATAATTATAATATAATTTATACGTTCAAATGACATTTATAAATAATTTCGTTAGTATAATTCAATTCTAAACTGAATTAAATAATATAAATAATCCAATTCACACAATATTGTGAATTCCACTATTTCCAACTATTTCGAAAATTAAATATATTATTTAATTATTTATATGAATTAAATATTTAAAATTATTTAATTTAAGTCATTATAAATTACCAAATCAACATTTAAATAATTAAATAAATTAATTATTATACCTTAAAAATACGAGTCGTTACATTCTTCACCCCTTAGAATAATTTCGTGCTCGAAATTGCTAAGGTAGAAAACAAACCCTATTAACTGGGTTAAAAATTATTTGTTTACTTCTTATCTTCAGTTTCGCTGAACCAATTTTTTTTAATTATTATTTTATTCTTATTAAGGAAAATTTTCAAAAATCTTGAAAATTTTCTAACACCTTAAATTTTCAAAAAAAATAGCCAGCACCTCCTTTGTACTGGTCAATCGGTACAACTACAACTCGCCTCTCTAGGCCTTCTCCAACCTAAAAGAAAATCAAGTAGCCAAGCAGCTTGCCAATTCGGCTCATAAAAATCTCATACCCATATGAAATATAAACTTGTACCTTTTTGTCGGGAATATCATTATATCCCTTCCATCTGTTACCGATTCTGTATATTCCAAGGTCATCCCAATCAAACTACAATCAGTTTATCCTCAACACAGCTATTCACTTATATTTAAACCATAGTCTCATTTCAAATTCGAGTTCCATCCTCGATTCCAAACTCTTAACTCACCAATCCAATACCATTTTAGATTTCTATCTCACAATCCAATGTTATTCGATATCATTCTAATCAAATTCAATTTCAATTTGCTTTTGCAACTTCCCATTTAGTTTGTTTTTAATTTAAATAGTCTCTTCCTGGGAGTTTTAAACAAATTTGCTTTTCTCAAAAATTAAACTACCCTTTTAAGGATTCAAAACAACTTGTTTTTCTCAAAACAATTCAAAAACAATATCTTTGTTAGTAATCCGTCACTTAGAACTCGAAAATGAACACTGATGATGTGGCCAACATCATCAGGGTAATTTCCGGTAATCGAAGTGAGTTAAATAATATATCACTTTTCAAAACTCATATTCAACACTTTCATTTTGAAATCAATTTTAAAATACCATTCAAAATGCGTGTAAAACAATTTAAATATCTCCCAAGATGTTAAAATTATCATATATTAAATCCAAATCCATTTGCAAACACTTTTTCAAATTCCCAGAGTTGTAATTTCAGTTCGGATTTAAATTCATATTTAATTTATTTCATAACACTTATTTGAATTCTGATTGGTGATTTACATAACCATTTCACTTTTTATAATCTTACCCGATTATAATAACAACCAATATATCCAATATATTATAATCATTACAATATAAATCCTTTATATCAAAATATAATTTGGGTAAATTTATTTTATTTACCCTCTTTTCGAAACATATAGTGTTGGTTCGTCGTATTCGAGTGTTTATAAACCCGTACCGATACAGTGGATCAAACTGATCGACCAGAACTCATAAACAATTCAACCAATAAATCTCCACAATATAAAACAATTTTTATAAAATCTACAAATACGCTCTCACATATATATACACTCAACTCAATTTAGGGTATAACTAACCCCATCTCTACTGAGTCATGCCATAGAGCCATGGTAATACTTAACCTTAAGCTCTGATACCACTGTAACGACCCGAGGATTTGCGACCTTGGTAATCGACATAAACTCAATGTCGACTATTCAAGCATCGCAAATACCGGATAGTTAATAGAAGGAAGTTAGAAGGTGAGAATGAATATGATAGAAAATTAGAATAGAAGAAGAAGAACATACAACATTAGAGTCACACGAATCTCACAGCAGAACGAATAAAAAATATAGTATACAACATAACTTGAAATCAAAACAGTATATGTATACAATACCATTATCAGAGTACAACACTTACAACACAGCGAAAATAAACAATTTTTATATAATCCTGAAGCCTCCTGCTCCAAGCTCCCAGTATATCTGTAAAATCCCGACTACTTGACTGCTCGATTTCTATCATTTCCCAATTGATGAGGCTTGAGGTCATAACGTATCTTTTAACAGATCACTTCTTCATTTACTTTGAATGCCACATCGTCATACCCGTCAAATCACAAATTGATTTCCCTAAAAATACCACGGGTATAAGGTAAGAGAAACGAATTCCTCCGCCACCAACATAAATACGTTTGAAACGATCAACTTATGCGATCTACCAGATATACTCTGTCAGACATTCATCCATTCAAGTTGTCCTGGGAGTGGACAAACCAAAGGCACTATTCTGTAAATCCATCTTAGGCAATTTCTACCTAGGATTTACTGAATAGCCCTTGCATAACTCCATCTTCAATTATCTTCATCATATTTGATTTGCAACGCTGATGCCATACGGAGTGGTTTTCAGATAATATATCTGATCCAGGACTCTCCGTATTAACAACAGAAATAGTCAAAATCTTTGATAGTCGGTGATTTAACTATCAAAAAAAAAAAAAAAAAAAAACATGTGTACAAACAACGGTCGTAGTCCCAAATGGAAATCTTACCGATCAATCATCATTTCATTTCTCAATTTCCCATTTATCATTTCCAAATATTCATAAATTCCTTATTTTCTAAAATTAGAAAATATACGTTATTAACTTTGGAAAACGTTTCCATTTCTGATTCATGCATCAATATCTTCCTACCTCTATCATTATCTAACTGTAAACTAGTAAGAGAACAACTTCCCAAGCATAAACCCCGAAGGCCGAAACCAACATCAAATCATACCCAGAAAGCCGTTCAACTCAACTAATTTTCAGTCAGTTTCTAATTTCAGTAATTCCATTTAAATTCCTAATTCAAACCCCAAATTCCTTTATAATAATTTTGTTTGCAAAGTATTTACTTTAATCTAATTTTTCACATAGAATGTGAATAATATTTCTTTATGTAATCAAAACAGTTTGATTTTGTATTTAAAAACAATATCTCAAACCCAAATTCTATTTATATTTTTATTTTTAGAATTATTCATACAAATCTCCTTTTTATTTCTAACACTTAAATCTCATTTATAATTCCCTTTATATAATTCTATTTATTCTGTATAAATCCTTTTATATAATTCTATTTATTTTATATAAATCCTTTTATATAATTCTATTCATTTTATATAAATCCGTTCATATAATTCTATTCATTTCCCAAATATTTCCTCAATTATATTTTTCAATATTTGTTTTCCAAATATTACCTTTTATAATATCCTATTTATTTCATATATAAATATTTCATTTTTAATATTTACTTTGAAATTTTCCTTTTTACATTCCAGTATTTCATATGGTATTTAAAATACCAAATAACATGACCAGTGTCATCATAATCAATCATAGATTATATATCACATCATATATCATAATATATGAAAAACAAACAGTATTATAAATATTGAGGAATCCAATTGGATCCCTCCAACCTGTTTCCCTGCATCCACAGATGTTAAACAATATAAATAACATCGATTTCATTTCAATATGAAATATTCTGATAAACAGAATCAACATTTGATCAATGATTTATATATATCGTTATCTATAATTTCAACCAATAAATCAGCAATTCAACCCAATAACAATACACAGCAATCAACCATCATTTATCAATTTTGAAAATACGTTATAAAAATATAACTGGGTAAAGTTAGTGAGATTTACTCACATTGGACGATCATTGTTAAATAACGATAATTATATGTTGATTTATACAGACAATTTATTGTGCTATAAATTGTAACGAGCTACAATTCACTCTGAGTCAGTTCCATTGTGTAGCCACCGTTCATATGATCCCAATGGATCTGACCGTTCGAATTTCTGATACAGTATGGAAGAGATATTAAATTTACAAGTTAATATTATTTAAATTAAATTTAAAACTAACTTAATTTATTTATTTTATTTGGGCCATACCATTTCAAATTCTCAGCCAAAGTAAATCCGCCCAAGCCCATACCCGCTCTCACCCTCTCCTCCTCCTCCATATGAATGCACGCTCTAGTAAACAATGGCTAAATCCAAAAATTTTGCAGACTTCAAACTCCACTTCCCCTTCACAAAAATTCAAACGAAATCCACCGTTGGTCTCCTCTACCCCTCCACTTCCTCTCCATGCCTTCAAATAAAACTCACACATAATAGTTTTACTTCTTCCTTCTTTAAAAACGCGACTCCTCCCTGTAGCCATTATCACAACCTTCCATCCATTCCCTCTCCTCCCATACTTCATGAAACTTCAAATGCAAGATTCCATTCAACTCCTCTCCGCATTCTCTTCCGTTTCATTCCCAAAATACCCAACTCGCAACACTCCTACGAAATGCGTCGTCCTCCTCTACGTTGCTGGTCTGTACAGGAACCGACATGTATTTGCTTCGTTTACCACAAAAATACACAAATTAGTGCTATCTCACACTCTAAACCCTAGTCGAACATCGAAAATAAAAAATGATGCACCATTTCATGGAATTACTTAACCCTAATTTTTGTTGAAGTTCGTGCAGTATATTCGCACTCCCCAAACTAACGTCGAACCCTACCATTCATATATGGAATGAAAACCCTCTACCCAAGGATTTCAACAGATCTAAATATGGGATTTTTGGATTTTCTGGTGATTTATTATCAATTTCTAAAGTAACAAAAATTTTCCGGTGAAGAAAAGTTGCCACGGTTTTTTCGCATTGACTGAAGAAAGAAAAGTTTAGGGTTACGGTAGGTTAGTGAGGGTATTTATAGAGGAGAAATAATATTTTTAAATTTGAATTTTATATTTATTTATAATCAACCGCTATTTGTTTTGCTATTTAAAAATTAGTGTGATCACATATAACATCCAAAAATCATGAAAATAGGCATACAACTACAGTTCGACATTACGAACCCAACAAAACTTGTTTCGTCGAATTCGGACTTCGTTTGCTCACACAACATATTTTTAAAGTTAAATTATTGATTATTTTTCACATTAAAATTCCGCACGGCCACATACTGACTCTAAAAATTACAAAAATTTAAATCTAACAATAATTTAATATTCCGGATCGAACAAAATTAGTTTCATCGAAAACGGAGATCGTTTGCAAAACTGGTTATTTTTAAAGCTCTAAATAAACCAATTTAAATATTAATATACTTAAAAATAATTAAATTTAATATTAATAAATTAATATTATATCATATGTTCACATAGAATATAATATAGCTCCAAAATATTCCTATCTGAATTTATAACTCAACATTTCAAATCCAGAATAAATCAGTATTCAATTTATATTAAAAATCCTTTTATAATATAAGTAAATCGTTATAAATTATAAACGAATTTCATAGCGACTTTTCGAAAATTTGATTTGGACACAACTCACAATCTACACGATGAAATCTCGATTTTTCTCTACCATTAGAAAAATATACTTCACTAGCTCTGAACTTTTCTTGTTTCATAGAAATCCGATTTAAAACGGATTCGGTATATTCTTTTAAAGTTCGAATCACCAAATTGCAAATTGTCGCGCCATTTCGAATTGGACTATAATTATAATATAATTTATACATTCAATTGACATTTATAAATAAGTTCGTTAATATAATTCAATTCTAAACTGAATTAAATAATATAAATAATCCAATTCACACAATATTGTGAATTCCACTATTTCCAACTATTTCAAAAATTAAATATATTATTTAATTATTTATATTAATTAAATATTCTAAATTATTTAATTCAGGTCATTATAAATTACCAAATCAACCTTTAAATAATTAAATAAATTAATTATTATACCTTAAAAATACAGGTCTTTACACTTAAGCGACTGCTGATCCTTCTTTGGCTGATTTTTCCATTACTCATTCTGAAACATTTTTGATTCCTAATGATCTATTACTTGAAGGGGCTACGAACTAATCTGGGGTTTCAGCTCGTCTTAATATCATTGACTTGCTGTCTTTGGTTAGATTCTTATTCATATCTTTCGATGATTGCATCTCTTATGTTGATATTTTTGCTAATATCGATCCTATCCTGGATAACCAGTATGGTCCGATCACTGGTCTGATCGGCATTGCTTGCTAGATCTTGACTTTAAATCTATCTTTCTAATCCTTAATACTAAATCCGGAGCTTTTGAAATTTTTTTGGCGATAAATTTTCATTGTCGCCCTAGCTATGGCTGTTTAGTGCATTAGATCTCCTTTGATCGGTAACAAATTCGCTTGGCTTAGGTAGGCTTCCTCTCATGGGTGGGGCTTGTTGTCGATTGGCCAGTTTGGGTGGCCATCCTACTTCTATTTCTGTTGTTTTTCTCTTTGCTCCTTTTTTTTTATTATTAGCTTGAGCCGGAAAGCCCCTTTTGTTAGGTATGCTATTTCCTTTAAAAGAAATCATTTTATGTATGATGTCTTGGTTCAAATTCTTATTTTAACTAATATGGTTTGAACTTAAGTGAGTTGTTTTTCATTAAAAGAAATTATATTTGATTTGATGAGCTGAATAAAACCAACAAAATTTATTAGATTAAAATAATTTAATAATAATTACTGATTTATAAAAGGGTTTCAAACTTAATTAATTAATTTAGTAAAGGTTTGTAAATGATCAATTTATTGATTATAAAAGATCATAAAGCTAATTAATTATCTTATGGGGTAGTTAATGTTGTTTAAATTTTTGTATTCGGATTATTTTCCTTTAAGAATCTAAAATGGTTTTAAAAGTTTTAAGGAGTGTTATAAATTGTCTTTCGGGATGATTAGCATTTGCTTTATGTTTATTAAAGTATTTAGATTTAATTCAATATCCTTTTTGGATAAATAATATCATTCAAGATTTATAAATCAGACTTTTAAATAAAGATGCCCTTTAAATTAAAATGGTTTGTAATTTAATCTAAGTGTAATGTTTTGGGTTCATTGAAATGATGTTTTTAAATAACATTGGTTTAACCTTTCTTTTAAATATGCTTGGAAATTATAATTATCTCTTTGAAACTGATATTCTAAAAAAGATTACTATTAAATATGTTTTCTTTCAAATATCTAAAAAGTGAAAAACCAAGCACAAGTTCAAAATTTGAAGTTTAAAGATTTTTGATATAGATATGGAAAGAAAATTCCCATAAGCGGTATTTCTTATATAGAAACATTTAGTTATACTCTTATCACTGGATGTCGAAGTATGAAATTTTTCCCTATTTCAAAGATTGAAAACATTGTCAAGGCAATGGCTAGAGGTAATACTACATCAACTTGCCCAATTTTATTTTTAACCAAGGGATGGTACAAGCCGTGTAGTCTAATATATTCAGGAAAATTAACCTTTTCCTTATTCGATCCAAATTCTTGGATTAGTTTCTTTTTTCCATCGAGAAGCATCGGTCGCTCTTCTCCATGTGTTGTTTTTCTATTATTTCTTTATATTGGCATTCTTATGTATGGCATTCATTGCTTGTTCATTTTGGAAATTCTGATTTATATCGACGATTATATATATATATATTGTTTTTGTAAGGTAAATACCCATTCCGTGATTGATGGTGTGGTCTCACAGAATTATAGTATGTTTCCTTTTACTTGAGTTTCTCATGCTGGTTATCCAAACTAACCCGTGCGTTATTGCGTTATAACTCTCGGGTCAGACGGAGCATGTTTCCTGGTCATTATTAGTTGGGTGTGGACCTAATGAAGTAGAGTTAAAAGTTTAATAATCATATTATTTTATTTCCGCTATATTATATTTACCTATCGGTATTTGTAAAGTCGGAATTTTATAATTGTTCAAATCATATGCATTGTATCTTGGAGTGACACTTCATCTGTCATTATTATTATTATATATTGTTTATTCTACTGTGAGATAACTCTAAACAATCTATGTTTTCGATGATTGGATGTTCGACACTGAAATACAGTGGTTGTATTCAGTGTCGACTTTTCTATGGTCAGAAAGGCGGGTCGTTACATTTAGTATTAGAGCAAATGTTAGGCGAGAACCTTAGCTCTGGTGGGGTTGTTAGAAAATAAAGTAGAAGAAACAATGTTGAAGAAAAGTTTTATTATTGATGAATTATCATTGTAAGATAATACAAATTGTATATAGATGACCTTTATTTATAATACAAGAAATAAATACAAATAGGCTTGAATAATGGGAATGTGATCGTTGTATTGTTATAATGGGAATATGATCATTGCAGTGTTATAATAGGCATGTGACCGTTGCTATGTTATAATGGGAATGTGACCGTTGCTGTGTTATAATAGGCATGTGATCGTTGCTTTCCCATTATTTCGTTACTCTCCCTCAAACCGAACTAGGGTTCTCATTTCTTTCTAAGCCTCTATCAACGACCTTTAGATCCTCCCTCAATCTCATAAAATTCTTGGTAGACAAAGCTTTTGTAAATGCATCAGCTTGCTAATAATACGCAGGGACGTAACAAACTGCCAATTTTCCTATCTGATTTTTTTCCCTAACAAAAAGAAGGTCAATTTTAAGATGCTTCGTCCTCGAATGTTGAATCGGGTTGAGTGATAAAGAAACCGTGCTCTTGTTATCACATCAAATGACGGGTCTTCTATTTATAGAAAACCCTAATTCTTGCAGCAACAATTCAATCCAAGTAACTTTTGCTGTCGCACTTGCTAATGCTCGGTATTCCACCTCTGTGCTAGATCTGGAAATGGTCTGCTGCTTTTTAGTACACCAAGAAATAATATTAGAGCCAAGGTAGACACAGTACCCTGAAATAGATTTTTGATCATCAATATTATTGGCCCAATCTGCATCACTAAAACACAGAAAGTTGAGTTCTTTTTCAAGCTTTATAATTATGCCATGATTTTTTGTGGCTTGCAAGTATCGTTGAATCCTTTTTAGTGCACTTCAGTGTTCTGATAGGGGGTTCTGCATGTATTGGCTTACCTTGTTAACACTATAGCATATGTCTGGTCTTGTAATCATTGTATATTACAGTGCTCCAATTATGATTCTATATTGTTTGGCATTGTCGATAGCTTCACCTTTGTATTTTGATAGTCTTAGGTTGCTAATCATAGGTGTCAGCCAGGAATTAGCATGATGCATTTTTGCCCTTTGAAGAATTTTTGAAATGTAATTTTGTTGAGATAAAATTAATTCTATGTCATTTTTCTTAATAGCTTTTATTCCAAGGAAAATTTTTAGTTCCCACATGTCTTTTATGGCAAAGTTTTGATCAAGTCTTCATATGACGTTATCTATTTCTTGATTATTATCTCTTGTGATCAACATATCATCTACATATACCAAGATATAGATATTTCCATATGCGCCTCTCTTTATATATAGTGAATTATCTGATTTGGCTTATGTGAAGTTCATGTTGGACAAAGTTAACTTAAGTTTCTCATACCAAGCTCTTGAAGCTTACTTTAAACCATATATAGCCTTATGTAACTTGCATACTTTATTACCATAGCTATAGCCTTCAGGTTGATACATGTAAATCTCTTCAATCAACTCACCATTTGAGAAAGTGCTGTTGACGCCTAGCTGCCTTATATTCCATCCTTTACTTATAGCAATGGTTAATATGACTCTAATTGTTGTGGGCTTTATGACTGGAGAGAAAGTTTCGTTAAAATCAAATCCAAACTGCTGTGCATAACCTTTAGCGACCAATCTAGCTTTGTATTTGTCAATAGATCCATCATCTTTTCTTTTAATCTTGAATATCCATCTACACCCAATAATGTTTTTGTGTTTTGGTGGTTTTACCAAACTCCTTGTATTATTTTCATGACTGCCTGATATTCAGTATTCATGGCCTCTTTCCATTTTTCTGATTTTATTGCTTACTCAACGTTGGTTGGTTCTGCTTCAATAACTGAGGTATTGTACACTTTAGGTTTGAAAATCCCGCTTTTCGACCTTGTTTTCATGTGATGTCTTGTGTGCATTTGCTGTGGTTGTTGACGTGTTTCAGTATTGTTATTTGTTACTGTGTCTGCATTGCTGTTGATTTCTGCATCGCTACTGCTCTGCATGTCTTGATTGATCTGATTTGTATCCGTACTTTCTGAATTATCATTTGTCCCTGCTGTTTGCGCATTTATTTCTTCCGTGGAGTCATTTTGTAAGTTTTTATTAATTACGTCTTGATGATCTTCACTAATGTTATCAGTCAATGATTATGCAAAAACTTGCTTGAATTGCTCCCCCCGATAAGATTTTCTGCATGATTCTCCCTGTTTTCCTATTTACTTACAAGGGGAAATGTATTTTCATCAAAAACAACGTGGCTAGAAATGTAAATTCTTCCATTTTCTTCTAAGCATTTATATCCTTTTTGGTTCTGTGCATACCCAATGAAAGTGCATGGGCTTGGTCTGATGCTTAGTTTGTGCCTATTGTAATCTCTTAAGCATGGAAAACACAGACAACCGTATGTTTTCAAAAAAATTATAGTCTGGTCTAACATTATATATCATCTCATATGGAGTTTTTTTATACTTTAGTTGGTAATTTATTGATGAGAAAAATTGAAGTGTAAAAATCTTCATTCAAAAATTTCATTGGCACTGAGCGTTGAGACATTAATGTTAGACCCATCTCTACTATGTGTCTATGTTTTCTTTCTACCCAACCATTTTGTTCAGATGTGTGAGGGCAAGTCAATCTATGTTTTATTC